>CP126897.1:41905493-43105493 GCA_030440675.1 Furcifer pardalis | reverse complement strand
CATAGTTCCCACCTGAAATAAAAGCTAAATAGATGTTAAAGATGTCCTATCACAAAAGCAGTAAGACAATACTTACCTACATGGACTTTAGAAGAACCTTAAAAATGCTGGGTTTTGTTAGACGGAATAAGCTCCTGTCTTTGTCCCAGCTCCTGCCAACCTAGCAGCTCGAAAGCAAGAAATTGCAAATAAATCAATAGGGACCACTTCGGTGGGAAGGTAACAGCATTCCGTGCACTCCAGTGTCTAGTCATGTCTGCCACATGACCATGGAAATGTCTGCAAAAGCAGACAGCGCTGGCTCTTCGGCTTTGAAGCAGAGATGAGCACTGAACCTTAAAGTCGGATATGACTGGGTTTTGAGCAAGGGAAACCTTTACCTTTACCATATAAGAAATTTGCTCTGTAAGTTTAAGAGATAACAAATTTTCAAAACTTTCATTATCTGCTTTGGATTTAATTTCAAATTTTTAAATCAGGATAGTTAGGTTGTGGCTTTGGTTAATAATAAATAGCACAGTAATCATTATTTCACTTAACTGGATGGGGAAAAGCAAGCATATCTTTAAAATGAAATTTGTTCACTTTGATATAAATAATAGTAGCTTCATGCTACTAGGAATTTTCTCATACATTTGCTAGCATAAACAATTGCTAGCACAACTAAGACTACCATCCTGCCTAAGCAAGAAAACTGCAGTTATAAACTACAGTAATACCTTGGATAACGACTGCATCAGATAACGCTAAAATCGGATAACGATGCAAAATTTCCAAAGAAATTTTGCATCGGATAACGATCTGTTAGTGTTAACCGATGCAGTCGTTTCGTAGCAGAAGGGTGGCTGGAAAGCTGAACAGGGTTCTCCGTTCAGCTTCCCAGCCACCCTGCAGCTGCGGAGGTGGGGTGGCTGGAAAGCTGCTTGGGGGGGTTCCCCTGTTGGCTTCCCCAGCCACCCCACAGCTTGTGGAGGCATGGGCAGGTGGCTAGGGAAGCCGACAGGGAGTCCCCGTCAGCTTCTCCAGCCACCCTGCAGCTGTAGATTGGGTCCTCTGATCTCCCCAGAGGCAGCAGGGAGGTTGGAGCCCGAAATGGGTAAAAAAAAGTCCATTTTTTTACCCAGGGAGATCAGACGACCCGATCCAAGCTGTTTCTGGGCTTCCCTGATGTCCCTGGCCAGTGGAACAAGCCAAAACGTCAGGGTTCAAACCTTTTTTTACCCAATTTGGGCTCTCTGACTCCCCTGCCTGCTCCAGGGAGGTCGGAAGACCTGATCCAAGCTGTTTCTAGACTTCTCCCACCTCCCGGTTACAAAAACTTCAAAAATAGCGCGCATCGGGTCTCCTGACCTCCCTGGAGCCGATACACGCTATTTTTGAAGTTCCCCCACCCTGCTGGAGGCTGCAACAAGCCAAAACGTCAGGATTCAAATCCCGACGTTCTGGCTTGCTGCAGCCTCCAGGGAAACAGGGCTTTTTAAAATGTTGTATGATCAATGCATCGCACAATGTTAAAAACTGGATAACAACGAGACTTGTGAAATCAAGTCTCATCGTTATCTGAGGTACTAGTGTATACAGAAAACAGGTGATATGCCTGCCTGCTGTATATGCTTAAAAGTTCTCCAATCTTGAAAGAGATCCTGAAAAAATGCAACTTAAAAGCATTTTTAAAGATATAAGCATGCAAATAATTAAAAATACAACCAATCCTCAATTAGGCAACATCTCTATTTTAATTACATAAAAATAAAAATTGAAGATAGAGCCCTTAAAAAGTTCTCATCCAACTCTATGAAATATGTATTGGAACAGTTATGTATTAAAATAGCATTTTTCATTTTTTGCCTTCTTGACATTTAGGCTGCAGTCTTATACCACTTACCTGGAAGTTAAGCCCTACTGAATGCAAGGAGACTTACTCCTTGCTAATGCTAGGTTCCAGTCGGACAAATATGCATCCAGCTTGGAAGAAAAATTAACTAAAAAGATTCCTTTACGGGCTGATATCAATGAAATATGAAATATGTGTTTTCCAAAAGTACTCAAGGTATGTATGTTTAAAGACAGTGAAAGATCCTATTTAATAACAAAATTATGTATCCAAAAAACCACTTTAACTCTTATCAAGTTAAAAAAAAGTGATCTCCCAAATGCCAATCCTAGATAGACAGGAATAATATAATAATATGAATAAATATAAAACTCGCTCATTAAATTCTGAGGGAAATGTATTGACTGACTACATTGGTTCCCAAACTTTTCAAGCTGAGGGTCAGGTCATACTCTCTCAGTAAGCTTTGAGGGCCGGACAGCCATTTTGCCCTGCCTGCACGATGGGGTGGCCATTTTGTCCCAATAGCTTCAAAGGGGTGGCCATTTTGTTTCTTGAATGCCACTGGAAGGGTGGAGGACCAGATGAAATGGCACCACAGGCCAGATCTGGCCCACGGGCCTTAGGTTGGGAACCCCTGGACTAAATGCTATCAGACTAGATTACAAAGGCCTAAAAAAATGAGAATTATATTATCTGAGCTTATACTTGCCTGTATGTATGTTGTGCTTATCAGAGATACTCTCTTCCTATCTCCTAAACTATCAGAAACCCCATCAATAATTATTCAGAACAGACCTTTTGGTATAACATCACAACCCTCTGCAACAACTTTACTGAGCTTTTGACATTTGTTAAAAACTTGCTTATTTCAACAAGATCTTTCATGAATTTGTTGTTGCCCAGCTTCTATTCTGCTTCTCGTCAGTATTTTATGTATTTATATATTAGTCTTAAGTCAGTATTTTATGTATTATTATAGCACTTCATTTTTTAAACTTATTAATACTACTTAATATAATTAGGTAACTAAAGTGGGCATGTCTTATTCTATATTAGAATAAAAAGATGGAGAAAGTAGAGTTGCATATAATAATAATAATAATAATAATAATAATAATAATAATAATAATAATAATAATAATAATAATAATAATAATAATAATAATAATAGGCTTGGCTGTGTGATCCACCAGTAAAATAAAAAAATAGAATAGGTTAACAATTTTACTGTATCATGAAAACATCATTAAAAAGCCAGTTTCTGGATTATCCAGACCTCTTCATCAGGTTGGGTATCTCAGATCGTGACTGTTCAGCCAGATGAAGACTTTATGTCAGTATTGCATTCTTAGGCCACAACTATTATAAAACAAATTAATAAAATTTAAATTTCTATAATGATTATTAAATTTCTATAATGATTATTATGTGTTTGTTTGAAGATCTAGGATTCTTGATACAATAAAGTTAAAATAACAATAAACAAAATTTAAAACTAATTATAGAAATAATCAATTGTCTACAGCAGGGGTGCTCAAACTTTTTGGGCTGTGGGCCAATCATGTGGTTCAGAAAGCCGGTCACTAAGGCCCGCAGGCCAGGTGCTTCCCCCAACGCCAATTCATTTGGCCCACGAAGCCCTCTTCGCTCCTGGAAGCAGAAGTAAAGCGCGCCCGTACAGGCGCGTTTTACTTCCACTTCCAGGAGCGATGAGGGCTTCGCAGGCCAGATGAATTGGCGTTGGGGGAAGCACCTGGCCCCCGGGGCCTTAGTTTGGGCACCACTGGTCTACAGCAACTATTTAAAACTGGCCACTCCATCTCATTAAATGCTTAAGAGATGTTTTAACATGATAGAGCTTAGTTTTTGGACCAGGCAGACCTCCCTGGAGACATTTTTTTTATGCAGACCACAACTGGAAAGACCTTATCTCTTGTTATCCTCTAAGCTTTCCTTGGAGGAAAAGTTCAGATGTTAAAGTTGGGATAGTTAGGTTAATGCCACGCAAGGCAGTCCACTAAATATTGGGGTTCCAGATCACATACATTTTTAATAGATTAAAATCAGCATTTTGAATTACAGAAATACCTCACATAACGAATTTAATTTGTTCTGCGAGGTTGCTTGCTATGTAAGTTTTTCGCTATGCGAGTCAGACTCGCATAGCGAAAATTCCTATGGAAAAACTCGCATAATGAGCTTTTTTAGGGGAAAACCTCGCATAGTGAATTTTTTTCATTATGTGAGTTTTCCCCATAAACTCGTTATGCGAGTTTTCTATAGGGAAAGTCCGACTCGCATATGACAATTTTTTCGTTATGCGAGTTTCCCCCATAGAAACGCTTGCTATGCGAGCATTTCCGTAGGGGAAGTCGGACTTGCATAGCGAAAATATTCGTTATGAGAGTCAGATCGCTTTTTGGAAAACCTGCTCGTTATGCGAGTTTTTCGCAAAGCGAAACCTCGTTAAGCGAGGTTTGACTGTATATCAACAGAAAGTGCAAGTGGATCAGAATGTTCTGAATGAATTCAGAGTGAATTTCTGTCCAATGCACAGAAATTCAGGTCCTAATGATTAACCTGGTCACTCCATTCTACCACACTAGCTGAATTACGAAAACTTTCTTCCAAGGTAACCCAGGTGTCACTCACTATAGTAGACTAACAGGATAAATTACCACAGGACACTGTCCTGATAGGAACATGGGTTGGCCAGCAAACGATCCTCCAAACTACTGAGGCCATCTATCCCTAACATGTGTATAATGGAACTAGGACCATTCCCAAGCTTCCCTGTATCCTATGTGCAGAAATTTTAAACACAGAAAAACATTATAGTTAAGAAAGAAAAGCTAGAAAAAAGAACTACCACAACAAAGTCACGCACTTCCAATGTTTGCTCTTTCTCTGTGAGGACATCTTTCTGGCACCGCAGGAAGTCTGACAACATTCGGGTTAGCTGTTTTCTATCATCTATTTCAGCTGCCAATCTGCCATTATAATCCGCCAGCAACATACACGCATCATCTACCATCTTAGAAAGTTGTTCTCCAGAGTCTTTATCTGGAAAGTAAAGGGAAAAACCCCAGTCATGTATTATAAATAATCTTGCCCTATAATCAGTTGATTTATGGTACAACTTCATTTACCTGTTATTCTTTCAAGCAAGGATACATCTTGAACCTCTACAGGTAACGAGGCTATCCTCTGATGAACTGCTGCATCTCCAGAAGCAGCATTTTCTAATTCTTGTAATGCTCTTATGAGATCTGTCGTCTGAAAAGAGTGGTTTTCTTTAGAAAACAAGCACATGTCAATATAATATGACAACAAACCATTATGGTAGTGTGGTGAAAGCACTTGACTACGTCTGGAGAGACTTAGGTGCATATAATATTCTGTCATTTATTTTGTTGTGTGTTGTATTATGTTGCTGTTTAATTGTTTGTATACCACCCAGAGTGGGAAATATCCCAAAAGGGTGGTATAAAAATATAAGAAATGAGGGCCATGGTGGTTTAGTGGTTAAGATAACTGGAAGACCCGAGTGCGTTTCCCAAACCTGTTAATACTTTCACTCTTCTAGGTGGGTTCTAAAGTTTTAGCTGTATAATGGCAACAACTTACCCTGATAAGGAAGGAGTAACCCTTGGCCGGCCAGCTGAGAGGAGAATAAGCTGTGAGGGCCACGCGGCCATGCTGTCGCCCTACCGGACACTCCGGAGGTACCCTCGGCTGGCCAGCCGAGAGGAGAATCAGCTCCAGATGCACCCTTGGCCGGCTAGCCGGGACACTCCCCCACCCCAGGCCGGCTGGGGAGAAGATTCGTCCCAGTTGCACAGTCCCTGCGGGCTACAAAGACTGCACCGCGCCTTTACCAATACCACCAATGCTCCCCTCGTTCTCGGCCGGTCGGGCTGAGAGAAACCAGAACACCTGAGCAACCCATGGACCGGCTACAAAAGCACTGCCATGGAGGTCGCCTCCTTGCTCCTCTCGCTGTCAGCCGTTCACCGTTAAGAGTTCCTGGGGCTAGACCAGTGGGACAAACAACATCTGTGCTGTGGACGCCTACAAAAGCTGCGCTGGAAGCACCTCCGTCTCCTGGGACTCCGCCCCTGGCCGATGTATGAAAAGGCAGCCCGGGATTGCAGGACTTGCCCTGCTGCCGCATAGAGACCACCAGGGGGTAGGATTTCACCGCAGCCGCATCAGGACTTAATTGCGGTTGTGGTAGAGAGGATGTAGATTAACATTGGAATGGTATTTTGTATTGTATTGTGATTGTGTAGTATTGTCTATTCTGTACTGAGTATTGTTTATGGATTGTACTCTGATTATACTGTGTTTATATTTTTTTTGTTGTACTGTATTTTATGAGATTATGAAATTGTATTGAACTGTTACATTGTATTCAATTGTATGTTGTGAGCCGCCCTAAGTTGGTTTCACCAAGTAGGGCGGCATATAAATTGAATTAATGATAATAATAATAATAAAAAAGTATATATAATTTTAATCTATATGCTTCTCTATAGACCTAACTCCAATTGTTACCTAAACTACAATAAACTCACTGACTCAATGTTGACATATTATCCAAGATTTGCCTTGACAGGTCTATTCTTGTTGGAATTTAGATTTAGCCCAAAATATGACAGCACTCATATTGGCTCCTACTGGTTGAGAGTATTCCCAGAGGAGTCCAATAACACTGAAGCCATTATAGTAAAGATTGCTTTTGGTTATTGCTACTTAGATCCTATAATAATAATTTTGTGTCTGGGTTGAAAGGATTTTTGTCTGGAGAAACTCCGCTCAGGGGGATGCCTGAATGAGGTTCCTTTCACGTCCCCAAGATCTTTTCCCACCAAAGTGGTCCCTATTTATCTACTTGCAATTCTTGCTTTCAAACTGCTAGGTTGGCAGGAGCTGGGACAGAGACAGAAGCTCAAATTGTCGTGCAGTACCTGGATCCAGTGCCAGATTAACAATACACTAGTATCTCGGATAACAATGAGACTTGGTTCCACAAGTCTTGTTATCCAGTTTGTAACGTTGTGCGAGAGCATTGATCCCACAACGTTCAAAAAAGCCCTAATTCAAATTCCGACGTTTTGGCTTACTGCAGCAGCCAGGGAGGTTGGGGAACGTTGGGAACAGCATGAATTGGGTCCCCTGACCTCCCCGGAGCTGGCTGGGATGTTGGAGAACCCGAAATACGTGGAAAAAATTAAAGTGTTGTTTTCCCATCTTGGGCTCTCCGGCACCCCTGCCAGCTCTGGGAGGTTGGAGGACCTGATCCACAGCTGCACGGTGGCTGGGGAAGCCAACAGGGACTCTCCGTCAGCTTCCCTAGCCACCTGCCCCTGCCTCCGCAACTGCAGGGTGGCTGGAGAAGCAGACGGGGGAGCCCCCCCGTCAGCTTCCCTAGCCACCCCACCCCTGCCTCCGCAGCTGCGGGGTGGCTGGGGAAGCCAACGGGGGAGCCCCCCTTCAGCTTTCTAGCCACCCCAGTCCTGCCTCCGCAGTTGCGGGGTGGATGGGAAGCCGAACGGGGAACCCCCATTCAGCTTTCCAGCCATCCTGCTGCTACGAACGACTGCATCAGATAACGCTAACAGATCGTTATCTGATGCAATCTTTTAAAAGAAATTTTGCATTGTTATCTGATTCTAACGTTATCCAAGGTATTACTGTATAGCAAGAGTAGCAAATGCTATGTGTCCCACGCCTCGGGGGGGGGGGGGGCTGAGCTTGGTTAGAATGAAAATCCCTCCCAGTCCAAAATGAAATTCAGTGAAAGATTGAAGGCTTTGATTAGGCGTCGCTTCTGAACTTGCTTAATCATTGTGTGATTCGGTCAGTAGGTGGAAGGAGTGGGAGAGACGACTTCCAGGCTATGGCAAAAGTGAACTGGAGTCGGAGAAAACTGCAAGCCAAGTGTTTGGGTAATATTTCCTGAAGTTTCTTTTGCCTAAGCCCCAAAGATCACAGAGGAGGGGGGTCTCAAACTGCCGACTTAGATCCTACCCACAGCTAAATAATGTACATATGTGTGGTTCTTCTTGGAAACAGTTGTAAGAAAAGTGGAAGCAAGGCTTAGAAGAAGACCTCATTTTAATTTTTAACTTTATAAGTTGTTTCTACCTGTGGAGGATCACATGGAGAATTTTGTGGTGCGCAGTTATCTTCCATCTTTATTAGTTCGTATGTTCGTTTTCTTGGGTTCTTTTCACCATCTAAAAATACAGAAAACCAAAGATCTAAAAATACAATGGAAGGATATATGAAATATAAAAAATTGAGTGGAAGTGTACTTACACAATGCCTGCCTAAGTTGTTCCAATACATCATTTTCATAAACAGACCTTTCTTCCCAAATAGAGAGTACTCGGCCAAGGTGCTTCTTACAACTCTCATCAGTTTCACTGCAGTGAGGAGAAAAAGCAAATTCATCCCAATAAAAATGACAGTAAGGCAACGCTGAGAAACTGTAAATCAAACAGAATACTATAAGAAGTTACTTCCTAGTCTTCAGCGAGCTGTTACAGTATGGGTTTTCACAGACAAACTGAAAAAAAGGGGTTTTTCCTCTAGGACAGTGATGGAGAACCTTTTAGAGACTGAGTGCTCAAACTGCAACCCAAAAAACACTTATTTATTGCAAAGTGCCAACACAGCAACAGGGGAGGAAGTAAACACTCTCATTGGGCTGCTGGGCAGAGGGGCGGGGTGAACTCTGTCCTGGGGGAGGGAGGAAGTGCTCCCATTGGGCTGCTGGGCAGAGGGACGGGGTGAACTCTGTGCTGGGGGAGAAAGTGCTCCCATTGGGCTGCTGGGCAGAGGGGCGGGGTGAACTCTGTGCTGGGGAAGGGAGGAAGCACTCCTATTGGGCTGCTAGGCAGAAGGGCAGGGCAAACTCTATGCTGCGGTGACTGCATGGGTGCCCACAGAGAGGGCTCTGAGTGCCACCTCTGGCACACATGCCATAGGTTCGCCATCACTGCTCTAGGACAGTGGTTCCCAACAAGGGGTACACAGCCCACTAGTGGACTTCAATTCCCAGAAGCCTAAGTCAGTACATTGGCTGATCAGTGCTTTGGGGAAATGACTTAGGCTTCTGGGAATTGAAGTCCAAAAACCAGCATTTGGGAAACACTGCTCTAGGAGATACCTAAGGAGAATACAGTCTAATTTTAATTGCTGAAAAACCTAACTGCCTCATAAAAATTTGAAAAGCATGACAGACCAGCAATGTTTTTGCACGTTCCACAGAAGCACAGCTAGATAAATTTTTATTTGGTGAAATTATATCTCAGCACAGCAGCATTCTTTCAACTTATATCAATTATACACACTCACAGGTCTTATCTGTAAACCAAACACCTTAATCTCAGATTCACTGGAACTTGCACTAGTATGTTATGGCAGTGATGGTGAACCTTGGCACTCCAACTGTTCTTGAACTTCACTTCCCAGAAGCCCTGATCAGCAGGACTGCTGACTTGGGCTTCTGGTAATTGAAGTCCAAGAACACCTGGAGTGCTAAGGTTCACAATTACGGACTTATGGCATTAGCTCATAAAGCAGTTATTAAATTCTGGCTGAAATGTTTTATTCAGTTTTCCTTTTGGTGTTATTATGTAGGGAAATGAAACCCGAGTCCTTTTGCTTTGAGTCTTGTAGCTAAACTGGGCTTTTCAGAAGAATATGTGAGGCTCCTTGTTTTTTCTGTGGCAAAACTCTCATTAAAACAAAGACTGCTAGATCTCTATGTTCAAACAGATATAGGTTCTTTAGGCTCCTTAAGTATTGCACCTTTTTACAAAACTATCATTCCTCCACTCTTGGCCCTTCCATCTTATTTTACTGACCTTATGAATTTTGATCATAGAAAAGCTTTTACTAAGACATGTTTAGATATGTTGCCATTTGCTGTCTTATAAGGTTGATATAAATGAATTCCTTATAATGAAAGGATTTGTGCCTCTAATCAAAAATCATGTTATTCTTTACTGTCCCTTACTTGCATCAGGGCACACAAGAATGCTGAGGATTGTTTTAGAGCAATTGCCGGGACGATCAGAGCAAGACAAATTTAAGACTGGTTACTCTTGGATAAAGATAGGTTTGTCACATTCCAAATGGCAAGGTTTATTTCCATTCCTATACAAATAAAATTCACATCTGCTGATAGCCAAGCTGACAGATTGTTATTTATGATATTTTTTCTTGAGTATGTTGTTTTATAGTTAAATATATTAATTGTATTAATGAATAAAGACAGTTGTGCTGTATTTTAGATGTTATACCTTATAATCTGATATTTAATTCAAATTTTATTTCTATATTGTAATGAATTGTTTTGAACAACTGTGTGTTTCTCTTCTTCTTCTCACTATGTAATTCGCAAAGGCCAGTGAGCCAAAGCAAAAAACTTGTGTTGAAACTATGTATTACAGGGGTTTTTAATTGAACTGGAACTACAGAAACAGGACTAGTGGATATGGGGGCTTATCTGTACAGCATGTAAACAAAATGCACTTCATAAAATTGTTTCCTTCTATAAAGTATTTAAGTTTAAATACTTTCAGGTTTTGTGGAAAAAAGTTTCAGATGCTTAACAGTCAAAATAAAAGTTAGATGATTCAGAGAAATAAACAAGCTAAATCAAACTGCTTGAATGGTTTTCTAATTGAATGTTTCTTAGAAAGATCACATCACTACCAAATATGTTGCTGAATACAATGAAAATATGTACTGTACCTGGAAACATGTTTAAATGCCTCCACTATGACTGGTGCAAAGTCTTTTGTAAATTCTGGCCCTTTTCTTTTGCTGTTCTGAATAACATCATTGGCCAGATACAAAAATGTCAGTTTTCTGTTCGCTTTTGCTAAAAGAAAATAGAGGAAGAAAATATTATGACATTTCCCTTCAATAATATTTAGCTGGATACATATTCCACAATGAGATCTCAGATAAGGTAATCCTGTGCGATTCATATTTATACAGTACAAAGGTTTAAACCCCAAACCCTTAATATGGATTAAATTCTGATTCAGTGCCCTCAGGCTAGATGTTTCTTCTTACATTATTTTCCTCTCCCCATGCTGGGGTTGGAAACAAGGTGGATATTTTTTCATCTTTATATGCAAATTAAGCAAGAGAAGCTATTTCTTAGTATATAAGATTTCTAAATACAAGCTGATTCATTTTATTATCTCACTTTCTACTTCTCCTGCCAAAGATGTACAGCTGTAAATGTTGACAATACCAGAAGTGATGGATGTTAATTTTTACCGTTTCTTATTCTCTCCCCTCCCCACCTCCAACAGGAGGGTCTGAGGCGCCCTAGGGACACCCACACACCCTTTCAATCTGGGAAAGACTCTGGGAGCCTCAGGACATGTGAGAGCTTTAATATCTGTAAATTGCCATCCCTGTTCCCAATCCTGGGATTGCTAGGAACTCCTAGAATTGGGGTAGGGGTGGTGGAATATTAAGTTTTAAAGATTAACCTTCTCAGCTGATGATGTCATTACATTTATGATCCAATCCTAAATTTTTGAAGCACCCAAAGTGCTGCACACGAGTAAGCTTTTGTTTGTCGTCATGTGCCGTCAAGGCACCTGTGACTTATGGCGATCCAATAAATGAGAGCTCCAAAAAGTCCTGTCCTCAAAAGCCTTCCGATTTTAAACTTATATAGATCTTCTATAGCCATGAAACAACAGTTAGAGCAAATTGTGGTCTGCTAATTGATTTTTACTTTACCAATCAAAATTTTTTCATCTTCAGCAACATCCATCTTTTTAGTTAGAATTCAAAGTGTAGCTCTGTATATCAACTATTTCTTTATTTCTTTAGTACTGTATAATGGTTTTTAATGATAGCAGACCATTTATTGTGATTGTGGATTATGAACTGTGAGCTGCCAAAGTCCCTAGGGCGATAGGTGCAGCCATATAAATCTAAATAAACTAAGAGCTACCAAATGTACCAATTAAAACCTACGTAGTTTCATGAGACTGCAGTGGCTCAAGTGGTTAAGAGACTGAACTCGACGACTGGAAAGTTGGAGTTCGATTCCTGAGTACAGCATGACAGTCTTTGTCCCAGTTCCTGCCTGCCTAGGTGTTCGAAAGTAAGAAATTGCAAGTAGATAAATAGGTAGCACTTTGGTGGGAAGGTAAACAGTTTCGTGCACTCCAGGTGTTGAAGGATGCCTGCCACATGTCCATGGAAACATCTGCAGATGCAGACAGCGCTGGGTCTTTGGCTATAAACAGAGATGAGCACTGAACCCTAGAGTCGGCTTTTGAGATATCTAAATGACCAGATCCTCTCATCTGATCTTATCTACTCACTTTACAACAAAGACTCTGTTATGCATCCCATAATTTTCAGAGGCACAGCTGGCTGAGACACAAGAGAGGCCTTTTCTATTATAACATCTGATTTACCTCTTTACTTACAGGGGAGGGATCTGATCACATTCTTAAACTTCAGGCATACTCCTCAAACCTTTTTATTCTAATTTTTTTATAGGATCTAAAGTTCTTATCTCTAAAACTAACTTTTTAAACATTCTCTTGCTCTTACCATGATTAAAAAGTAAAACTATAAAAATAATAATAATTGCTTTTGTTCTTTTGATGGTTTTTGGCCATCTTCTGTGAGCCTTATATTAAATGCATGAACATTACAGGGGATTTCTTGGCTTGGCTCTAACCACTTTAGGCTTTAAAGGTGAATCAAGCCCAGCTCTGGTCACAAGTGCAAGTATTTTCTATGTTGTAGTCTCAGAAATCATTTCAAAAGCAGATTCCAGGGGGAGAACATAGTGTACATAACAATAATTTAACTATGTTGTAACTTAAGGCACAAGTAACCACATAGGCCTTCTCCAAGAATTGCACAAATTACTTGAAAAATATAAAACTAAAGGGAAAAAAGGTATTCTAGCCACAGCCATCATTTGAAAATACTAAAGAAAAATAATGCAATCCATTCAGTACAAACTGTATTACTTACGCTGGCTCATTTGTCCTACTGACTAGACCCCACTTCTGTCTTTTCTAGATGAAAATTCAACTAGTTCGTCACATCCAATTTATTTTTAGGCATTGATTTTATATATCACTGCAAAGGAGCAAGAGCTGGATATAATCAGCGTACAATTTTGCTTTAAAAGTCATAATGTCGTGATTGTGATTGCTATACAGATGTCACTGCATTTTAAATTGCCAAAGGACAGCTTCCAGGAGTGTTAGATAGGCATTAAGTGCCACAAGGGACAAAAATAATCTTGGAAGGCAAAAAAGCCAATGATCAAGGTGTTGAGCAGAAATTCTACTGCCTCGTTATGGTTCTACTTCTGGTAAAGTGTCCACAGACCCTAACAGAAAATACAGGAAAAATGTTTGAATGGAGAATGATACTGGACAGATGTCAGAAACTGGCACAAACATGTAAAAACATTTTTGAAAGTAGTCACCAGCTACTATCTCAGAAGTATATGCCTATAACTCCAGCTGTTCTTGGATTTCAATTACCAGAAGCCCAAGTCAGCAATTTGCCGATCAGAGCTTCTGGGAATTGAAATTCCAGAACAGTTGGAGTGACAAGGTTAGCCATCACTAACCTATACCCATAACTTTTATATCAAACTACAGATTCTGGGGTATGGCAAAGTCAAAGGGAACAGCTACAACATTATACCACTGGATCACTGATACAGGTTAGTATCTTTTTTCTTTTGCAATTCCAAGTTAAAACAAAATGTAATTACAGTACAATTCTGTCAGAAATTACTTTGGGTTGAAAAGATTTTTGCTGGAGAACTCCGCTTAGGGGACTATCAAATGAAGCACCTTTATGTCCTCAAGATCCATTATGCAGCACTCGGGTATCTAACCCTGACCTTCCAGTCTCCAAGCTCAGCGTCTTAACCACTAAGCCACATATACAACTTCTTGCATGTTATTTTAGATAAAAAAAATACAACCAGCATGACATCTACACTAATACTAAAAGATCAAACCAGGAGTAAATGTGAGTCCTAGATAGGTATAATTTGCTGTGTCTCAAACAAGTAATAAATGCACAAATTTACACAATTATACAGTGGTACCTCACATAAAGAGCATAATTCATTCCACGGGATTGCTCTTTAAGTGAGTTTGCTCTTTAAGTGAAACACCATTGTAAGTGACCAATTGTGACTTCTGGTTGGGGGGTATTGCAAATCCCGATTTAGTTGCTAAGCGAGTTTTTGGTTGGTTTAGTTGTTAAGCAAGGCGACCATTCAGAGAAATTTTTGCTCTTTAAGCGAGTTAGTCTCTAAGCAAGACGCTCTTTATGCGAGGTTTTACTATAATAGAAATTCTGTCCTAAATATAGTAAAATCAGGCTTTAACTCAAATTCGAAAAGTAAAATGAAATATTCTCCAACACTTTCTAAATTTCTGTGGAAAACAGTCCAAGTAATATATATTTGTGGTCAAGCACAACTATCTGGGCATGTTAGATGGATTAAATATAGGACATTAACATAATTTAATCTTCTTCTATAGCAACATTTTTACCAATATTCCAACAAAATAATTTGAATGGCTGAAATCTATTTGCACAAGTATGCCTGTGAAGGGTAATGGCATCATCTGCAAGGGTCAATTTTCAAAATTAAGCCTCACCTATTTCTATCTCACAGTGCCCATGTAATCATTTTAATAATTTGGATGACATAACCACTAATGGACATTGCCAATTAAAGACCTTTTGAATTAAAGACCTTAAGCAATTAAGGACAGTTTCAACAACTACATATATATACACACACACACATATATATTACTTACAGAGAAAATGTGTGTTGGGGGTGAAAATGAACCAAAAATGCTAAACCAGCTAAAACTATCTAGTCAGGCCGGTCCCGCCCTGACACACAAGTGTGGGGGCCAGAGGCGGGTTGCTTCGCTTGCTTACATTTTTTGTGGCAGTTGCACTTTCTCCATTGTCCTGAATGTGGATCTGCTCGTCCCTAAGGCAATAGAAATCCCTGCCAAAGTGGATCACTGCATTGTAAAAAATTTTTTTTGCTGCATCCCCTCTTTGAAATCTGCAGTTAGGGACCTCACGGCAATGGCTACATTTCCCAGACTCCCTTGGCTTGTGGCACTGAGGGAATCTGGAAAATGTAGACTTTGCCACGAGGTCCCTAACGCCACAGATTTCAAAGAGGGGACTCGGCAAAAAATTTTTTTACAAGGCAGCAATCCACTTTGGCAGGATTTTCTGCTGCTTTGGGGATGTACAGATCCACGTTCAGGACAACAGGAAATGCGACTGCCACCACTTTAAGTGACGTCGGACGGGTGGATGTGTGTGCATGTCTGGAAATGCCCAGGTTCTCACTGCAGGCCTAATTGATTAGATGCACGGGCCTAATTGTGCCTGCGGGCCATAGTTTGGGCACCCCTGATCTAGAGCAAGGGTGCCCAAACTACAGCCCATGCTGCTATTCCATCTGGCCTGCGCCACCCTTGGAAGTGGAAGTAAAATGTGCCCACACATGCACAAAACACTGCCGTAAACTGCCTTCAGCTGTTCTAAATGTATTTATGATAGCCATAGCTGCATTTACGGCAGCATTATGCGCATGCAGATTTTACTTTTGCTTCTGGTGGAAGGAACCACGTGACCGACCCGCTCAACCACATGACCAGTCCATGGCCTGAAAAATCTGGACACCTCTGTTCTAGAGCAGTGGCTCCCAACCTTTTTTTTTACCATGCCCCACCTAAAATCCTGATCCCACCCCCATGAATAATAATTCTTATTATTCAAAAAGCGAACTACTATTCATGTGGAGGAAGCTTAAAAGGCCATTCCCTGTTAACAACTCATTCTCAAATTGCTCCCCTTAAAAATCAAATTGCCCCCCGTGGGGCATGTGTCCCACATTGTGAACCACGGATCTAGAGCATTACAGAACCAGACAACAATAGCACTCATAGGTTGGTTGTATAGTACAGCCTAATCTGGCATGTCAACATAGCAGTGCATTATGCTTTCTACAATCTATTTCTCTGTCAAATAAGAACTACATAATGCACAAACATCAATAGAGTGTATAACTTACTAAGAGCTGCTATGGATTTAACAAGAATATAACAGCCAAACCGATACAATTTTATTGTTGCAAAACTCTTCATATGGTTTACCTTGATTTCAGGAAAGAAACAATCATCCAACAGCTTTTTAAATTTCTGGATAATTATTAAACTAATCACACAATTGGACAGGTTCACAAGTCTGATCCAACAATGTAGATTATAGCAAAAATGCTTATATACCACCCCATAGTGCTTAGTGCACTCTATGGATGGTTCACAAGGTTATTGGCATTATAACTTTCAAAATAAAATTGTGACTACATTTTTAATGAAATTAGCACCTAATTTTTTAAAAAATCTGTGCTTATAAACACATATTTGTTCTTCTTCACTTCCAGTGCTAGTACTGAAGGAATCAAATGAAAATTTTTAGAGTTAAATGGTCATCCCTGGATTAGTTTTCATTAACAGAAAAAATGCATTGGATAACCACCTGAATCTCAAAGCTATCAAGCTCAAAACTCCTTCTGTTGCCCACCAGTATGTTATTGTATCTGGAGAGGTTATAGGAACAAATTTGAAAAAAGCAAATTCAATGGGAGAAACTTCTGGCTCGAAGTCTTCAAATATTGCTTTGAATCCATTTAGAACAGGGGTGCACAACCTTTTAAAGCTGGGGCCAGGTCACACTCCCTCAGACTCTTTGTGGGCCGGACTGGTGGTCCCACTGCCACTGCCAGCAGGAATACCTCGAGCCACCCCAAATCCCCCACTGCCACTGGTGAGACCACCCCAAGCCTCCACCCCCTACCACTGGCAGGACCCCCCTGGCCCCACCACCACTGCTGGGACCCCCAACCCCCCTCACTGCCACCACTGGCGGCAGGACCACCCCGAGCTCCAAACATTTTCCCCACCACCACCACTGGCAGCGGGACCACCCTGAGCCCCCACCCTGCTTCCCCACTTACCAGCCTGGGGGAGCTACATGGTGTGGGTGAAGAAGTGCTTTTGACTGTCTTTGCCCGTGCTTAGCTAGAGCAGCCCCGAAGACTCAGGCAGCCGTGTGCATCTGCTGGAAAAGCCACTCTTAACCAGAGCAGCCCCTGGGAAAGATGCGGGCGGCCACCACTTCCGCTGCTACCTCAATCCTTGTTCCCTCCACTTGGCTTGGTATGTCCCTAATGGCGCTCTGTAGTAGGGCAGATGTTGTAAGCCTTCTTACAACATCCACCATGCTATGGAGTGCTGTTAGGGACATGCCAAGCCAAACGGAGGTAACAAGGATTGAGGCGGTGGCAGCAGCTGCAGCAAGTGCGCGGGCTGGATGGAATTATGCTTCTGAGCAGAGTAACCCCCCCAAAAAATCCTTTCAACCCAGAAAGCACCTTTGTGGGCTTATGACATGATAAAAAACAACTATTACAGCACTTTAAAGACTAACTGCTGCATTTTAATGTCAGCTTTTATATTAATTAAGTACCACATAGCCCTCTTTCTTATTGCTGCTTATGTTTTGGAATTTCTCAAATAAAAGATGAGAATTAAACTCAATCCACAGAATGCTTGAAGAGTTAGTTGGACTTGATTTGGCGCATCTCAGAGAACCAAGACAACAGGGCATTTTCAGGAATTTCTATATACCTTCACCACCTTTGAACAAGATCAGCCAGGTCTAGCTACTTCAAAATGAAATAAAACAGAACTCTCGTTTCAGTTCAGATCAAAACAAAATAGCCAGTTGTGTTTCTCCAACATATCATTGTGTCCAGTACCAAAAGCCAACATAAGTGTGTATCACAAAATGTCTCACTCAAATTTGCCTTCACCCATGACATCACAGGTCTTTGCTCCTCTCATGGCTTCATTGGTAAAGTTGACAAGGGCCCACCCCTTGGGTGTCTTCTGGATTGTATATGGGGGAATCACCCCCAACAGTTGCTACGAACGTCACAAGGTCCACTGTCATGAAATGATAAGAAAAATCTCTAGCTTTAAGCTAGAAATGTTGGATCTAGCTGTGTAAGCGGAAACTCTTGGAACACTCTAGATACCTACCTTCAAATGAGCTCCAACCCCTCTCTCCAGTCAAAAGGAAAACATCTCGGCTGACCATGAAGGAGGCAATCCAAGGTGTTAAAAGCAAAGAAGTCACCTTAAATGCTTACAACTTACATGCTTGTGCCCTGGTCATCACCCTTATCACCACAACAGCATGTATCATGATGGAGGGGTTTTATTAGTACTCCTTGTGTTTAAGGAAGTTAATTTTAATCCACAAAAGCTCTCAGTGAAATATGTTAGTCTTTAATATATCACAATATTATACAGTAATACCTCGGATAACGTTTACCTCAGATAACGCTAAAATCGCATGACGTTAAGTAATCTGGGGAGGAGAATTGGATCGAATAATGTTAAGGTCCTATGGGATGGATCGGATAACAACTGCTAAAGCCTGTGTGGTTACAATGTATCTCTATGGAGCTTTAACGTTATCCGATCCATCCCATAGGATTTTAACATGGATCGGATAACACTAAAAATCGGATAACACCAAGGATTGTGGAACCAAGTTTTAGCGTTATCCAGTGTTTTACTGTACTGCATGACTGATTGAGCGCCCGTTTCTGTCCCAGCTCCTGCCAACCTAGCAGATTGAAAGCAAGAAATTGCAAGTAGATAAATAGGGACCACTTCAGTGGGGAAAGATCTCCGGGACATGAAAGGAACCTCATTCGGGTGTCCCAAGTAGAGTTTCTCCAGCAAAAATTCTTTCAAACCGGAATAATTTCTGACACAAAATTACTATTACATTGCTAATACTTTCTGAAATACTGGGGTGTAAAGGTTGCTGATTGCTCCTTAGAAGGTCAAATAGTGAAGATGAAACTAAAGTACTTTGGTCATCAAATAAGAGGATTCACTTGAGAAGGCCTTGATGCAGGGAAAGGTGGAGGGCAAAAGAAGAAGAGTGTGGCAGAGAACGAGATGGCTAGATGGTATTGTTGATGCAATGGGCACAGAGTTGGGTGGGTTGAGAGGGATGGTGGAGGACAGAGGTGCCTGGCATGCAAAGGTCCATGGGGTCACAAAGAGTCGGACCGACTGTGCGACTGAACAACAAAAGGTAAAGGTAATTTTATGAGCAAAAACATGCATGAGGTCACTCTCAGTGTAAATCCTGCAGGCCTAGATATGAGTTTGTTAACCCAAAAGCTGCCATCTACTCATAGACCACATGCACTGTTTCCAGGGAATCGAGGCCCGCCAGCGCTGGCTGGGAGAGCAGGAAAGCACGTGCCACATCCCAGGGCGATCCTGGCGTGAGCCACGACACAAAACAAAGCTGCGGTTTCCATTTGCGACACATGAACTGCAACTCCACGAGGGCTGCAACGGGGGTGGGGGGTCGGGGTGTGTGTGGAAGGGGGGGGATGGAAGTCCACTGAAGGAGGAAAGTAAAAAGTAAAGGTTTCCCTTGCTCGAAAGCCAGTCGTATCCGACTCTAGGGTTCAGTGCTCATCTCTGTTTCAGAGCCGAAGAGCCCGCGCTGTCTGCTTCTGCAGACGTCTTCCATGGCCATGTGGCAGGCATGGCTAGACACCGGAGTGCTGTTTACCTTCCCACCGAGGTGGTCCCTATTGATCTACAGTAATACCTCAGATAACATTAGTATCGAATAACACTAAAATCGCATAACATTAAGCAATCTGGGGGGAAGAATTGCATCGGATAACATTAAGATCCTATGGGATGCGTCGGATAACAACCGCTAAAGCCTGTGTGGTTACAATGTATCTCTATGGATCCCATAGGATTTTAACATGCATCGGATAACACTAAAAATCGTATAACACCAAGACTTGTGGAACCAGGTTTTAGTGTTATCTGACGTTTTACTGTACTTGCAATGTCTTGCTTTAGAAATGCTAGAGTGCAGTGGTGGGATGTCAAAAATTTTACTACCCCACCGTGATGTCATCACAGTGTAGACGGAGCTAACGTCATGATGTCATAACATGGGCGGAGCCAAAGGAAAAAAATAATAAAATAAAATAAAAATAAGTACACACACACACCCCTCAACCCACCCACAACACGAGGACAGCAAGGAGGCCGTGCATACGCGCCAAGCACTGTAGGCATGCATGAGTCAGTTGTACTGAGTAGGGCGGTATATAAATCGAATTAATAATAATAATAATAATAATAATAATAATAATAATAATAATAATAATAATAATAATAATAATAATAATAATAATAATAATAATAATAATAATAATAATAATGCTGCACACCAAGTGAAAAGGTAAGCCCCAAAGGTGGTTCCCCCCAAAAGCTACTACCGGTTCTTAGGGACACTGGGACAAGTTACTACCAGTTCTGGCGAACTGGCGAGAACCTGTTACATCCCATCACTGCTAGAGTGGCAGGAGCTGGGGCGAAGACGGGAGCTCATCCCGTCCTGCAGCACTCGGGAAGCGAACTGCTGACCTTCCGCCTTCCAGCCAGCGTCTTAGCCACTTGAGCCACTGAGGTCCCGGTGGAGGAGGCTGTTAAAAAAACACTCCCGGGTCTTCTGAAGGCGACCCCCGCCCTTGCGAGGTAAAGCTCCGAGGAGACTCGCCGGCGTGTGTCTCCATCCGTCCCGTGGCCTCCTGGTTCTCCGTGGGCACCTGCGGCCGGCCCCCTTCGCCACCCCTCCCTCCCTTGCCCGCCCGCCCGCCTCACCTTTCCGCAGTTCGCGCTCCCAGACGGTGACGATGAGGGGCGAGTGCTTTCGGTGGTGGATGAGCCACAGGCTCAGCGTCTGGACGCTCTGCTGGGAGTTGCTCAGCTCCGACAGCTTCCGCTCCAGCGCCGCTTCCGAGAAAGCCGACATGGCTGGCTTTTCACGCACACACCCCTCCGCGTACCTGGCCCAGGCCGGAGAAGGCGAAGCCCCGCCCCTTCTCCGCTTCACCTGACAAAATGGCCGCGCCGTCGTCACCGCCACGCTCACCGCCCCCTTCGCGTGACGGCGCCATTGCGCGGCTCGGGCACGACGGGAGAGGAGGTGGGGTGGGCGGGCGGACTTGCCAGGTCTCATCACCCAGGAGGCGGGTTTTTTTAGTGTTGGAGAAACAAAAACAATTTTTTTTGAAGTGATAACCGTGTTATATATGCAGATATGCAGATGATATCACCCTAATAACGAGAGAATCACCAGAAGTGCAGTCATTCCATATTCAGCCCTGACAGGTTTCTCATGAGGTGTTCTGATATTCCCATATATTTAATTACTTGCCACATTTTGTACTGACTGCGTGGACCACAACAAAATGTGGCAAGTAATTAAAGATATGGGAATTATATGCCTCATGAGAAATCTACATGAATCAAGAAGCAACAGTTAGGACTGAATATGGAATGACTCAGTGGTTTGGAATAGGAAAAGGAGTAAGAAGACAAGGCTGCATTTTGTCACCCTGCTTATTCAACTTCTACACAGAGCACATAATGCGCAATGCAGGGGTGGAGGAATCACAAATTGGGATCAAAATTGCTGGGAGAAACATTAATAATGTGAGATATGCAGATAAGGAGGACCTCTAAGAAGCTCCTGATTAGGTTGAAAGAAGAGAGTGAAAAAGCTGGCTTGAGACTCAATATCAAGAAAACCAAGATCATGGCAACAGGCCCTATTATCAGTCCCTGGAAAATGGATGGGGAAGAAGTAGAAGCACTGATGGATTTTACTTTCTTAGGATCAAAGCTCACTGCAGATGGTGATTGCAGCCACAAAATAAAAAGGCGACTGATTCTTGGGAGGCAAGCGATGAGAAACCTGGGGAACATAGTGAAAAGTAGAGACATCAAATTGCAAACCAAAATTTGCATAGTCAGAGCAATGGTATTCCCTGTGGCAATGTATGGTTGTGAGAGCTGGACCATAAGGAAAGCAGAGCGCAGAAGAATAGATGCCTTTGAGATGTGGTGTTGGAGGAGAGTTTTGAGAATCCCCTGGACAGCGAGGAGAACAAATAGGTCAATCTTAGAAGAAATCAACCCTGACTGCTCCTTGGAAAGTCAAATTGGAAAGATGAAGCTAAGGTACTTTGGACATCAAATGAGAAGAGAAGATTCACTTGAGAAGGCCTTGATGCTGGTAAGGGTGGAGGGCAAAAGAAGAAGGGGGAAGCCAAAAATGAGATGGCTAGATGGTATTGTGGACCAATGGGCACAGAGCTGAGCGAGTTGAGGAGGATGGTGGAGGACAGAAGTGCCTGGCGGACAGTGGTCTATGGGGTCACAGAGGGTCGTAATCGACTGTGCGACTGAAAAACAAAAAAAGCCGTGTTACTCTGTGCAAGCATATCAGACAGCCGAAAAAAAGCAAAAAATAAATAAATGCTATGGCACCCTAAAGCAGGGGTGCGCAAATTATGGCCCAGGGGCTGGCTCCGGATGCCAATTCATCCGGCCCATAAAGCGCTCATAGCTCTCGGAAACAGAAGTAAAACACTCCCGTATGGGCCATAGTGACCACCCATTGAACCACGTGACTGGCCCCCGGCCCAAAAAGTCTGGGCACCTCTGGACTACTGTATTTTAATGTTAGCTTTCATGGATCAAGTCCACTTCGTCTGACATAAGAGTGGATATCATGGTATACATCAGTGGTGGTGAACCTATGGCACACGTGCCAGAGGTGGCACTCAGAGCCCTCTCTGCTAGCACCCGTGCAGTCACCCTAGCACAGAGTTTGCCCCACCCCTCTGCCCAGCAGCCCAATGGGAACACTTCCTCCCTCCCCCAGCACAGTTTGCTCCGCTCCTCTGCCCAGCAGTCCAATGGGAGCATTTCCTTCCTCCCCTGTTGCTATGTTGGCACTTTCCATTAAATAAGTGGGTATGGTGTTGCAGTTTGGGTACTCCATCACGGGTATACATTTATCATGGAGTTTACCAGTTGAAAATAACTCATAGATCTATATGCCCATCTCTTAAACCAATCAAATTCACCCTGCCACTCAGAGTCTCTATACCAGATATTTTATTTATAAATATATACCATGATATTCACTTTATGTCTGAAAAAAGTAGACTTGATCCACGAAAGCTAACATTAAAATAGAAGAGTTAGTTTTTAAGGTGCCACAGCATTTATTTATTTATTTGTCTTTTGTTTTGTTTGCTTTCCAACAAAAAGTTAAGTCCCATAAACGGAAACTCTCCACAAATTGCTTTTTGCAGATGATCAGGCACTGATAGCAAGTACACTAGTACCACGGATAATGATGAGACATGGTTCCACAAGTTTCGTCGTTATCCAGTTTTTAACTTTGTGCGATGCATTGATCACACAACGTTTAAAAAAGCTCTGTTTCCCTGGAGGCTGCAGCAAGCCAGAATGTCGGGATTTGAATCATGACGTTTTGGCTTGCTGCAGCCTCCAGGAGGGTGAGGGAACTTTGGAAACAGCTTGGATCGGGTCTTCTGACCTCCCTGGAGCCAGCAAGGGGAGGGGTCAGGAAGTCCGAAATGGGTTTTAAAAAGTCCATTTTTTACCCATTTGAGCTCTCTGATCTCCCCTGCCTGCTCCAGGGAGAGCAGAAGACCCGATCCAAGCTGTTTCTGGGCTTCCCCGACGTCCCCGGCCAGTGGAGCAAGCCAAAGCATCAGGGTTCGAACCCTAACGTTGTGGCTTGTTGCACTGGCCGGGGAGGTGGGAAAAGCCCAGAAACAGCTTGGATCGGGTCCTCTGATCTCACCGGAGCCAGCAGGGAGGTCGGAGAGCCCGAAATGGGTAAAAAAAAGTCCATTTTTTTACCCATCTCGGGCTCTCTGACCCTCCCTGCCTGCTCCAGGGAGGTCGGAAGACCCGATCCAAGCTGTTTCTGGACTTCCCCAACCTCCCTGGAGGCTGTAACAAGCCAAAATGTCAGGATTCGAATCCTGATGTTTTGGCTTGTTGCAGCCTCCAGGACGGTGGGGGAACTTCAAAAATAGTGCGCATCCGCTCCAGGAAGGTCGGGAGAACTGATGTGTGCTAATTTTGAAGTTTCCCCCACCCTCCTGGAGGCTGCAACAAGCCAAAACGTCAGGATTCGAATCCTGACATTTTGGCTTGTTACAGCCTCCAGGAGGGTGGGGGAACTTTGGAAACAGCTTGGATCAGGTCTTCCGACCTCCCTGGAGCCGGCAGGGGGGGTTCAGAGAGCCCAAAATGGGTAAAAAAACAGTCTTTTTAAAACAATTTCGGGACTCTCTGACCTCCCTGCCGTACAGCATCCCAAAGTCATTCATCCCCAAGGGCATTCCCACCATAAAAGAAATTACAATTATGCATGCTTCTCCTTTAATATAGGGTGTCAGTACAAATTTTTCTTTGCATGCATGAGTTTTGCCTTTAATTGGAAATTCAAATACATATAAAGAAAAAAATTTTTTTTTACTTAAACAAACTGATGCATTGCTTTAGCAATGATCTCTAAAATGTTTTTTTTAAAAAAGTATTCATACTGGACGTTTACACAGGAAATTGCCTTTGACAGCCAGAGTGCTGATTTTTAACCCATTCTCAATGCCCACACAGGGGCTGCGATGGCTCAGTGGTTAAGAAGCTAGTCTTGTTAGCTGGAAGGCTGGCAAGTTGGCAAGTTGGCAGTTCGAGCCCCGGGTACTGCATGATAGTTTGAGCACCCATTTCTGTCCCAGCTCCCACCAACCTAGCAGATCGAAAGTGAGAAATTGCAAGTAGATAAATAGGGATCACTTTGGTGGGAAAAGATCTTGAGGACATGAAAGGAGTTCCTCCAGCAAAAATCCTTTCAATCAGAGATGGGATGTAACAGGTTCTCACCAGTTCGCTAGAACCGGTAGTAACTTTTCCCAGTGTCCCAGAGATCCGGTAGCAGCTTTTGGGGGGGAACAACCTTCGGGGCTTACCTTTTCACTGGTTCCCCCACTGTGCATGTGCGCCAAGCACTTGGTGTGCATGCACGCCTACAGTGCTTGGCACATATTTGTTTGTTTGTTTGCATTTAATATGCACGGCCTCCTTGTTTGGGGTGGCCTGGCTTGGGTTTTTTAAGCAAAGTCTTGGAGTTACCCCATAAATAAGCTACACCTGTGCTGTTCCAATTGCTGTTCCAATTGGAGAACCCTTAAGGAGGTACAGCTGTTTTACATTAACATTAAGGCATATTATCCTAGAGAACTGGTATGATGACTATATCCATCTTGCAACATGGTGCTGCCCAGGCACTTATACTAACAGGTAAGTGATGGGTTTGTGTTTGGGTTGGGTAGGTTGATTTATGTTTGGGGGTGGGGGGTGTTTGGGTGGGTGGATGTATTTTAATGTTATTTATTTATTGATTGATTTATGGGTTTGTGTTGTGGATGGGTGGGTGGGTGGGTGGAGGTGTGTGTGTGCTTATTTTTATTTTATTTTATTTATTTTAATTTTTATTTGGCCCCGCCCATGACGTTATGATGTCATGATGTTAGCTCCACCCACACTATGATGACATCACGGTGGGGTAGTAAAATTTTTGACATCCCACCACTGCTTTCAATACAGAATAAATTCCTACGTGAAATTATTATTATAATGACCACATGCACTGGAATGGGCTAAAGATACGTGCCCAAAAAAACCAGAATCCCTTAATGTGAGTGCTGTAACTAGGAGTGACCCAGTGGTGGGCTCCAAAACTTTTTACTACCACACTGTGAGTGTGGTATGGTGGGCGTGGCCAGGGGGAAAGCCCTGGCGTTGCACCCAAATTAGGACTACTTTATTTCAAAACTTGGATGGACGGGGTCAGCAAGAATTTCTGCTACCGGTTTTGGTGAACTGGTGTGAACCTGATGATACCCACCACTGGAGTGTCCGTGAAAGTTCCAACGAGTAGGCTATAAGCCCTGATTGGATGTGTTATATTTCTTTATATTTTGAAATCTGAGCATTCTGGTGACCTGGGTGCTGTCATTGCAATTACAGGCAGCAGAGGTCACTATTAGCATTATATAAAATTAATCGCAGACTAAAACCAAAGCTGAGCAAATTCCTAAGAGATATGTTATTTGTTATCTTTTGCAGTTTGGAGAGTAGGGAAATTAATGAGATACAGTACATGCTTCCACAGACCATCCCCTCTCTTTCCTATTATTTTCCTGGAAAACTTGTGCTTCTGTAGCCAAAACAATAACGTCCCATGTAGAGAAGGGAAGTATCAGCAGACTTGCAAGAGCTGTCCAAAATGCCAAGACAAAATAAACCCTAATGGAGACCACCTCTCCACAACCCCATAATCTTCTGAGGACAGTGCATGGAGTAGTCTGAAAATAATGAAATATGCTCTTTTTAAATATGTCGCTTAGCACAATGATTCACAACTTGGGCCCCAGGCCCAACAGGGGGACTCCAATTCCCAGAAGCCTAAGTCAGTACATTGGCTGATCAGTGCTTTGGGTAATTGACTTAGGCTTCTGGGAGTTGTAGTCTGAAAATCAAAGGTTTGGAAACACTGATTTAGAGCCTGCTTAGAATAAATAGGGGATTGCAGTGGCTCAAGTGGTTAAGATACTGAACTCGCTGATTGGAAGGTCGGAGTTTGATTCCCGGGTACTGCATGACGGAGTAAGCTCCCGTCTCTGTCCCAGCTCCTGCCAACCTAGCAGTTCGAAAGCAAGAAATTGCAAGTAGATCAATAGGGACTACTTCGGTGGGAAGGTAAACAGCGTTCTGTCCCTGTCATATGTCCATGGAAACATCTGCACAGTGATGCGCAGAAACAGGTTTGCACCCTCCCCTGGGAGGGAGTAGCAAAATTTGGTGGCCTCTGGGCAGTGAGGTGGCAAAATTGGGTGGCCTTCGGGCAGGGGGGGTAGTGAAATTGGGTGGCCATACCCACCTCCCTGCCCTGCCATATCAGGTTTTCCCCCTGCAAGTGGTTCAAGGTTTCTCTTGCTCAAAAGCCAGTCATATCTGATTCTAGGGTGCAGTGCTCATCTCCATTTACAGCCAAAGAGCCAGTGCTGCCTGTGTTTCCAGATGTATACATGGTCATATGGCAGACACGACGAAATCGCCCATGACGCAGGGCTCTGCCTATGACTTAGGCTTCACCCATGACTTAGGCTCCTCCCACTACATAGGCTCCGCCCACAGTATGGTAGCAATTTTTTTTTTGCTGCCCACCACTGCATCTGCAGATGCAGACAGCACTGGCTCTTTGGCTATAAACAGAGATGAAGACTGAACCCTAGAGTTGGATATGACTGGCCTTTGAGGAAGGACAACCTTAACTTTTACTTTACCTAGAGAAAAAAATCATTTACTATATTGTGTAGTTTTCTTCTGGCCCTTGTACCCGAAGTGTTTGATTGGTCATCTACGTTGCATTGGATCCATCTTCATTGTCTTATGTTCATATTTCAGAGTGGATAATGAAAGGGACTTCAAACTCTGAGAGTATATAAAAATAATGATGGATATATAATATAATATAATTGAGGACTCGGGGGGGGGGCAAAGTAGTTTGTTGTTCAGTTGCACAGTCGATTCCGACCCTTTGTGACCCCATGTACCACTGTCCTCCAGGAACTTCTGTCCTCCACCATCCTCCTCAACTCGCTCAGTTCTGTGCCCATTGTGTCTACAATACCATCTAGCCATCTCATTTTTCACCACCCCCCTTTTTTTGTCCTCCACCTTTCCCAGCATCAAGGCTTTCTCAAGTGAATCCTCTCTTCTCATTTGATGTCCAAAGTACTTTAGCTTCATCTTTACAATTTGACCTTCTAAGGAGCAGTCAGGGTTGATTTCTTCTAAGATTGACTTATTTGTTCTCCTTGCTGTCCAGGGGACTCTCAAAACTCTCCTCCAACACCACATCTCAAAGGCATCTATTCTTCTGCGCTCTGCTTTCCTTATGGTCCAGGTCTCACAACCATACATTGCAACCGGGAATACCATTGCTTTGACTAGAAAAATTTTTGTTTGTAATGTGATGTCTCTACTTTTCACTATGTTCCCCAGGTTTCTCATCGCTTGCCTCCCAAGAATCAGCCGCCTTTTTATTTCATGGCTGCAATCACCATCTGCAGTGAGCTTTGATCCTAGGAAAGTAAAATCCATCAGTGCTTCTACTTCTTCCCCATCCATTTTCCAGGGATTGATAGGGCCTGTTGCCATAATCTTGGTTTTCTTTATATTGAGTCTCAAGCCAGCTTTTGCCCCAGAAATAGAGCAAATATGCTATGAGAGGTTTGCATGAGAATTTGGGTCATTCTGAATTTGAGCAAACTTCTGAACTTTTAAAGAGAGAGTTTTATTGGAAAACAATGTTCAGGAGAGATGTGAAACTTGTGCTCACTTTGTACAGAAAAAACCCTACCTTGGATGGCTGCAGATTTGGAAAATATTACCACCAGCAAACCAATGCACTTGTTTTGCAGGGATTTTTTTTAAAAAAATCAGATGACAAAAATATTGAAAATATACTGGGAATTAATTACTGATCACTCTACATAAAATGCCTAGTCTTACCCAATAAAAGAGGCAGCTAACACAGGACCAACTTGTTAAAAAGAGAGAGATGTTTTCTAATTTCTGTTTTCTTTGCAAGAATGTTGTCAGACAACCGGCCGTCCCTGTAAGGGACTCAAAGTTTTGAAAGGGGACCACAAAAATTTACCGAGATGTTATTGAACATGGTGCTGGCTGGATGGTTAAGGGGGGAAATCTGTGAGCATGTAATGCAACAGGATACTGGACACTGTTTCAGCTTATGGAAATATATTGGAGTCACACTGTCAATATGTGGGAAGGATAGCAAAGACGTTTCAAGAGGTATATATTGCTATTGAAGCTGTATGGAAAAATAATTTCAAAAATAAGAATTGGGGAAATCAAATCCAGTGGCACCACTACCGCAATGAGATAACTCGAGGAAGCTAAACTTCTGCACAATATAAAATCTTACCTATTCTTGTGTCCCCTTCTGTTCACGCGGTCACCCTTCAACGTATTTCCCAAATGGATCTGCAAACCCAAATCGGCTTCCCATGACTGCTGCCAAATGATAATCCTGTTAAATTCTGCTAAGAAGGCTAGTGAAACCAGCCAGTGGTTTTTCACACCTCTTGTAATCCTGATGTGATGGTAGAGTGAGAAGACTCCCACCATAGGCTTAGAAATCCTAGCACAAAATGCTTGAACCAAAGCCACTAATCAACAAGGCCTCTATGAGTGTCTGGAGCAGGGGTGCCCAAACTTTTTGGGCTGTGGGCCTGCCACATGGCTCATCGGGCCAGTCACGTGGTTTCTCCCACTGGAAGCGGAAGTAAAATGCACCTTGCAATCTGTTTTGCAACAGGATGATATAGATTTTAAGCTGCCACTTCCTCTGCTTAAACCAGGGGTGCCCAAACTATGGCCCATGGGCTAGATCTGACCCCCGACACCAATTCATCAAGCCCACGCCACCCTCA
Source organism: Furcifer pardalis (assembly GCA_030440675.1). Taxonomy (NCBI): domain Eukaryota; kingdom Metazoa; phylum Chordata; class Lepidosauria; order Squamata; family Chamaeleonidae; genus Furcifer; species Furcifer pardalis. The sequence continues at coordinate 43,076,043 of CP126897.1, read as the reverse complement.
TCACCCCTGGAAGTGGAAGTAAAACACGCCTGGGCACATTTTACTTCCACTTCCAGGAGCAATGAGGGTTGTGTGGGCTGGATGAATGGGTGTCAGGGGCCAGATCTGGCCTACATGCTGTAGTTTGGGCACCCCTGGTCCAGAGGATAATCAGCTCACTTCTGTTGTGATGTTAAACTGGAAGCCAAGATAAAGTGGCAAAATCACCACTCCCTCTGTTTTGTCTTTGGTTAATGGTACCTTTAGCTCAGCCACTATTTCCTGGAAATGGCAGGGCAAAACCTTCAGAGGTCCCATCCATCCCAATAAAAAGAAAGTCATCCAAACAGTGCTGCAGATTTATCCGGGGACTTCATTGCCCATTCTAGGAAGATACTAAAAGTTCAAATGTCACACAGGATATTAAGCAACCCATTGGCATGACCTGGTTAATATACTAGCTACCTTGAAACGTGCATTCTTAACCATGACAAATCCTCTGGATGAACAAGAAACAGGTGGAAGGTCAACTGGATATTACACTTGGCTAACAAAGCTCTGGGGCTACACTAACATGAGTGCCAATGCATGGTTAAATGATACCTAACACACTGTACAATATTCCCTAGGAATGGCATCATTGACTGATGGTCCATTGGGATGAGAGGTGGTGGATCACGAGAAGCTCCCCTGGGGTTTTCTTTGAGATGACTCCAAAGGGAGATGCATGGAGACTTGGCAGCAGATGTCTGTGGAGAAGGGAAAGGGTTGCCATTTGCCCTGCTAGAATTTCTTTCTGGCTCTTGGGTGTCACCATCTGTGGACTTTAAATAGTCTGCACGTCTCCTGTGTGTGTGGGGAGCCCAAGACTTCCTTTCTTGGCTTGCCTGGCTCATCTGAAGCAGAAAGGTGAGCTCAGCTGCTGGGCCCCTGTGAATGGATTTCTTCTTAGGTGGAATTCAGCTCTACCTTTTGGCCCCATTTGGGATGTATGTCTAGAATTCCCAGTGGTCTATGAGGTCGCAAAGGGTCGGAATCGACTGTGTAGTCAAAGGCCTTGGTTTAGTCAATGAAACAGAAGTAGACTTGTTTCTGATATTCCTTTGTTTTCTCCATGATCCAACGTATGTTGGCAATGTGGTCTCTAGTCCCCCTGCCTCTTCTGAACCCTGTCTGCACTTCTGGTAATTCTCTCTCCACATGTTGCTGCAGTCTATCCTGTATTATCTTAAGCATCACCTTGCTAGCACGTTTGATGAGTGCAATTGTTTGATAATTTGAACATTCTTTGTCATTACCCTTTTTTGGGATTGGAACATATACTGATCTTTTCCAATCCTGTGGCCATTGTTGTGTTTTCCAAATCTGCTGGCATATAGAATGCAATAATTTGATCCCATCATCTTTTAGGGCTTTGAAAAATTCAGCTGGGATATCATAATCTCCACTGGCTTTGTTGTTTGCAGTGCTTCTTAGGGCCTTTCTGACTTCACTCTCTAGGATGTCTCACTCAAGTTCAATGTTTTCATCATTGTGATTATCAGGGGTGCTGAGGTCCTTTTTATAAAGTTCCTCTGTGTACTCTTGCCATTTTTTCTTAATCTCTTCTGCAGCAGCTAACTCCTTGCCGTTTTTGTCCCTTATCATGATCATTTTTACTTTAAACGTTTCTTTGATTTCCCCATTTTTTTTTAAAAAAAAGATATCCAGTCCTACCCCTTATGTTGTTTTCCTCTATTTCTTTGCATTGTTCATTTAGGTAGGTTTCCTTATCTCTCCTTGCTTTTCTTTGAAATTCTGTATTCAATTGGTTGAAATTTTTCCTTTTTCCTTTGCCTTTTGCATTCCTTCTTTCCTCTGCTATTTTAAGAGCTTCATCAGGGAACCACTTTGCTTTCTTAAGCTTTTCTTTTGGTATGGTTTCATTTGCTGCCTCCTGTATGATGTCCTGCGCCTCTATCCATAATTCTTCTAGTACAGTAATACCTCATATAACATTAGTATCGAATAACACGAAAATCGCATAACATCAAGGAATCTGGGGGGAAGAATTGCATCAGATAACATTAAGATCCTATGGGATGCTTCAGATAACAACCGCGAAAGCCTGTGTGGTTACAATGTATCTCTATGGATCCCATAGAGGATCAGATAACACTAAAAATCATATAACACGAAGACTTGTGGAACCAGGTTTTAGTGTTATATGAGGTTTTACTGTACTCTTTTCTATCAAGTCTAAGCCATTAAATCTGTTCCACACCTCCACCGTGTATTCCTTAGGGTTGTACACTAACCAATTTCAGGATAACCCATTCTTCTTCTTTCATGTCCTGATCAAACCTTTGATTGCCAAAATGATGCTATTGGTCCTCACTGTTGCATGTTTCTGGCAGCAATTGGCAGACCAGTAAATGAGCTAGACTCTGTGTCACTCCACATTCACACCGTGTATTGTTGTCCACCAGCAGTCCCCACATGAGCATGTTAGTCTTGCATTTAGGGACTCCAACCCTCTGCCTATTCAGGGTCCTACAAGTAATGTAGGGGAGATTGATATCTTCAGCTATAGCCTCCTTTAATGATGTACCTTGAGCTCCTTCCTCCATTTTCTAATTTAGTTTTGCTCTTGTGTACCCTGAATAATGTTTGTTCTTGCCATAAAGCTCTTCCTGGATCTGAGCCGGTGAACTTGAGGCTCATTACTGTTCAGATGTACACCCGTCAAGGGTCATTCTTTTGCTTTGTTCTCTCAGCATCTGCTGCTACTTCTCTCCTGATCTTAGGTGGAGCAATACCAACAAGGGGGTATATCTTCTCAACTAGTGTAGGTTTAAGGTATCCTGTCACTATCCGCATAGCTTCATTAATAGCAATGTCAACTTCTTTTGCTTTTGTAGATGCGTTCCATACTAGAGCAGCATACTTGCTCCAGAGGCACTCAGGGTCAAAGCTGATGTGTGCAGTGTTGATGGTTGAGTTCCCCATTTATAGTTTGTGAGTTTCCTGATGATATTGTTCCTTGTACTAACTTTGGCTTTGGTATCCAGCCAATGCTGCTTTAAAAAGAGTGTCCGGTCAATTGTCACATCAAGGTATTTTGGTGTTGAACAGTGCTATAATCGATTCCCTTGCCACGTAACATTCAACTTAACCCATGCCTCTTAGTTCTGAAAGTGGAAAGCATATACTTGAGTCTTGCTTGGATTAGGATCCCAGCTCTTAGATGGTGAACATAGGCATATAAATACATTTGCTGTTAGATGTACATCTAAAGAGCCATTGATTCAGTTCCAGGGATAAGGTGGCTCATATGGGACCAAGCTGCTCCCCAAAGGACATCTGGGCTGCCCTGATCACTGGAAAGTCAGCGATTCAGCTCTTGGAGAGCTGGCCCACATGGGTCCAGACTGCCCCAGATAACTCAAGGTGGTGGCTGCCCAGATCCTTTGAGTAGCCCTTCTGCCAGGCATCTCCATGTGCTTATGACTCTGTTGCCATTGCTGCTTTTGTTGCCACAAGCTCACCATACCTATTTGCTTCTGAGCACCCACCAGTACTGCCGCTGCTCCTGCTGCCTTCTTCCTTCCTCATCAAAAAGCTGGAAAATGACATTGTGAATGGAGCAGGGAACCTGCTCCACAATGAGTTGGCAAACCAAATTGAAGCCTACTGTCTCCAGCCTGCCTGTCCAATGTATTCATTTTGCATCCCTCACTGACCAGTACAAAGGTGACAAGGAGAAAATCTTCTCTGCTTGCCAATTCTGCTGGCCTGGAGACTATTGTGCCAACTACAACTGGAGTACCCAGGAAAGCGTGTGTTATTTTCCTACTAATATGTTGTAGTGAATAGAGTGATGGGCTAAGACTCAGAAGGCATGAGTTTGATTCCCCACTTGGCTGTAAAAACTCACGGATGAAGCTGCTGCCCTCCCTCAAAATGGATTCAAGTGAGATTTAATCCAAGTGGGGACCATCACACTTCCCTGTGGACCTCAGCACCCAAGGCTGTTAGTCCCCAGGGTTGTCAGGTTAGTTAACTGCCACCTGACACTCAGCGACGAGTTACTGGCGGTATGGTCTACTCTATTACCATAGCAGGTTAACCTGGCCAGACTATAGATTTTAATTGCAGAGACTAAACATGTTAATTGCACAGAACATATTTCTCTTAATATCTAGATCAGAGGTTTGCAACCTATGGCCCATGAACCGGACTCAGCCCGTGGTGGCAAACCATCTGGCCCACGGCGATGACCCTGGAAGTGGATGTGTTTATGACAGCTGTAAACATGACCTTGCCTGCACAAATGCACCATCACCTGCATAAACATACCCCCATGGTTTACAGCAGCCTTTATGCCAGGGGGAACCACATGTCCGGCCCACTCAGCTGAAGAAGAGGGTGTGGTCTGGCCCCTTGGTGGGAAAACATTGAGAATCCCTGATGTAGATTGATTTAAAAAAGGCAACTAGTCTCTACAGCAATGATTGTCTGAGGCCCTTAGCACTTGAAGGACTAGAGAAAAATTACCAATGGGAGTAGTGATGGGATGTTACCAGTTCGGACCGGTTTGCTCGAACCAGTAGCACCCCATCAGGAGGAGTCCCCGGGGTGGTGGTAAAACCCCGGGCGATTGGTTTGGTCACCTCTCTGGCCCCCTCCAGAAATGTATTTCCAGGCAGCCAAAATGGCTGCCTGGAACTACGCATGCATCAAACCTCCATTTGACGCATGCACAGTTCTATTTTTTAGTGTGCATGCGTCAAATAGAGGTTTGATGCATGCACACTAAAAAAAGAACTGTGCATGCATCAAACAGAGGTTTGATGCATGCACAGACATTTTTTATTTTGCTCCTCCCACGATGTCTATGATGTCATGGTAGGGTAGCGGGAAATTTAACAACCAACCACTGAATGGGAGGGATATAACCCTGAGTCCGGACCCTACTTACTGACTCTGATCTCTAGCTTTCATTAAAAAAAAAGTCTTGAAGAATCCAAGCTATGAGACAAAATATCCGGGCACTATTTTGAACAATTTCATTTTCTTTTTAATGACAAGCAAGACTGCTGCTGCCATCTGTTGCATTCAACCAACAAGTCACCACCAGTATGGTGCCATTCTGGTATCAAGGCAGGACACGCAGATACTGTATGAGTTTTCTACAGACAGGTCTTCCTGGTGCCTGTTAAAACTCTCTTTCTTATGGAACAATGATTACCACCTACAAAAATGACTGAGAAATCCAGAATTTTAGTGCTGCTATCATTGGGCAGGAAGTTATCTGTCCTTAGAAAACAGTCAGCAGACATGACTGGATTTACATGCTCTTTCTAGCTAATATCTTATTTCAGCAGCAGCAGCAGCAATTCAGAGTTTTTAAAGTTTAAATTATCACCTTAGCAATGTGGAAAATGTCCAGCGTTGTGCCTGTGGGATTCATGGGGGCGGGGGGGGGGAAGAGGGTGTCTGTATTTTGATAGTTGGATGATAAGTCACACCTGCTAAAATTCTCTTTCATGTTTAGCTCTGAAAGGCATAGAAACCCTCTCTTCTATGTCACATGTCTGCACAAATGATACCACTTTTGACGTGGAAGGTATGGCTGAGCATGGAGTAGGTGTCAAGCAGTCAATCATAGAATCACTGAATTGGAAGGAGCTTCTTAGGTCATCTGGTCCAACTGCCTGCTCAACGCAGGAATCCAAATCAAAGCAGATAGGGCAGATGCTTGCCCAATTCTCTCTTGAATGCTTCCGGGGTTGGAGCAGTCATCACTTCTAGAGGCAGTTGGCTCCACTGTTAGTTATGACAGTTATATTCTTAATTCTGGGTGGGAGGGGAAACTGGAAGAAGTCACGTATGACTCCCCTTCTAGTCTAATTCGGGGCTCTTCTCTGATATCCTGATGTGCCAAAGTGTCTCCTAGGGAGGATTTTGAAGTGGTAGCCATGTCAGTCTGTGCAAAACATATCAAACAAGAAACAAAACAAAAGCCAAATGTAAAAATAAACAAGACTAAATGCTAGTTGAACATTTGTGGACCAAATTGGCTCTAGGGGGAGGGGGAGAGCTGCTTTAAGGAACCCTGCCATCTTCTTTTATAGGAGCATTATCTCCCACTCCGCCCACTGTTTTCTCACTTGCTTTTTATGGTGACAGAGTGTTCTCCCTTCACATTCCAGTGTCTTCTATCTGTTTTTTTAGTGACTTTGGAAACACTCTTGGCAGAATCGGCAGCCTCCGGTGTGTTCCGTGACTTTCCGTGAATTCTCTCTCCCCCCCCCCCTCCAGCTGCCAGAATGCTTTCCCTTGTATGTTCCAGCACCCTCTGTCCTTTTGCTGACCTGTTTTGGCTTCCTCAATGCTCCTGGCAGGTCCAACAATCTCTGGAGTGCTTCAGCCTTTGCTGCTGTTGTCGTTCTCTCTCTTTCTGTGCAATTTCCATACTTGGAAACAATGTCGATGCTGTGTCCTCCTTAGTTGCTTTGGTCGTTTTAGGTGAGAGTAAGAAACAAATATGCGGGGTGGTGGTGGTGGGTGGTATGACAGCTCGTCTTTCTGAATTGTTGCTTCCAAATAAAATGTAGTGTGTTGGCATATCTTACTTCTGAGTAACAGTAGTAGCTTACTCTCTTGCTGCTTTCTTCTGTCACTGGGCTATTTTCTCAAGGGCAACCTCTAAAGTGGGGATTCTCAACTTGTGGCCCATGGGCCAGATGAGGCCCACAGCTCCATTTCACATGGCCCCACCACCACCACACCAGGAAGTGCATTGTGGTGGAGGAAGGGCAAAATGGCCCCTCCCCCTGTGCATGCACCAACTGCCAGGGGAGGAAGAAGCCAGGGCAGATTGAGGACTTTGCCACCCCTCCCCCTGTGCCTACACCAACTGCCAGGGGAAGAAGCAGCCAGGGCAGGTTGAGGACCTTGCCAACCCTTCCCCTGTGCCTACACCAACTGCCAGGGGAAGAAGAAGCCAGGGCAGGTTGAGGACTTCACCACCCCTCCCCAGTGGTGGGATGTCAAAAATTTTACTACCCCACCGTGATGTCATCACAGTGTGGGCGGAGCCAACATCATGATGCCATGACATTGTGGGCGGAGCCAAAGAAAAAATTAAATGAAATAAAAAAATAAGCACACACACACCTCAACCCACCCACCCACCCACAATACAAGGACAGCAAGGAGGCCGTGCATATGCACCAAGCATTGTAGGCATTCATGCACACCAAGTGCTTGGCGCACATGCGCAGTGGGGGAACCAGTGAAAAGGTAAGCCCCGAAGGTGGTTCCCCCCAAAAGCTGCTACCGCTTCTCCAGGACACTGGGGAAAGTTACTACCGGTTCTGGCGAACCAGTGAGAACCTGTTACATCCCATCAACCTTGCCGCCCCTCCCCCTTGTGCCTACACCAACTGCCAGGGGAAGAAGAAGTCAGGGCAGGTTGAGGACTTCACTGCCCCTGCCCCTTGCCCACACCAACATACTGTATTGTAATGTAATGTATTTTTTGTAAGCCACCCTGAGTTGCCACGGCGAGTGGGCGGCAATATAACTTTGAACTAATAATAATAATAATGGCCATCGATCTGGCCCCTGAAGCTGTCTGAGGGAGCGTGACCCAGCCCCCTGTTTTAAAAGGCTGAGAACTCCTGCTCTAAAGAGAGTTGTAAAGGGAGGGGGCAAAAAAGTCCAGAGGACTGAAAAGGGGTGAATTTTCCAAGGGATTGACAAGACTGACGTCAGAGCAGATAAGCATAGACTTGCTGCTCAATGCTGTGACGAGATGGTTGTAAATATTTAGTAGCTGCTTGGCAATTAGAAGCTGGAGAATTTATATTTTAAGAGAGAATTTACTGAAGAATCCTCAAGCTCAACATGGCCAAGCAGGGCAGCAATTTACAAAGTATTATAGTTCAAAGCTGATAATAATAAATTTGTGTCATAGATTACTCTGTGTTGAAAGGATTTTTTTGCTGGAGAAACTTTGCTCCTTTCATGTCCCTGTCCAGCCCTCGGGTATCAAAACCCAACCTTCCAGTCTCCAAGCTCAGTGTCTTAACTAATAAGCCACTGGAAGAGCTGTGTTCAAAGCTGATAGGACCATGGGATGATACCACAGATATGGTTTTGAGGAGTCAGACTTCTCTGCATTTTTAGAAAATGACAGTGAAAGGAAGGAAGGAAGACAGAAAGAAAGGAAACAGTAGATAGGGCCATCCATTTAAAGACAAATATATGAAGCACACAGTGTTTATGTAGGTGAAAAGAGAGTTAGTTTGCTTAATTTGCGATAAATGATTTCTGGCCGGAAGGATTGTAGTAACCATTTGAAAAAAAAGTCATGGGCTGTGTATGGACAAGCAGACATTCCACACCACTGTTAGATGTACAGAAATTCTGTCTTATTTTTCATGCGGCCACCTTATTCAGAAAGTGAAGAGAGAAAGGCAACGCCGAACAATGTAAAGGAAATCAGAGGGCAGTTGTGTACTGACAACCAAGAGAGAGAAAATTACATTTTGGACTGTTTCTAGAACTGATAGGGAGAGCATGGTTAATCCCAGAAACTACTTTTCTCAGCCTATATGTAGACTCTGCTCCTGAGGAGACAGGCAGGCACATTTTCAGGCTGCAGAATTGCTCTATAGAGCAGGGTTTACAAACTTTTTGGGCTGTGGGCTGGTAACGTAGTTCGTGGGGCTGGTTGCTATGGCCTAGAGCCTGGATCCGGCCCCTGATACCAATTTATCCGGCCCACAAAACCCTCATCACCAGTGGTGGGGTGTCAAAAAATTTACTACCCCACCGTGATGTCATCACAGTGTGGGCGGAGATAACATCATGATGTCATGATGTCATGGACGGGGCCAAAGGAAAAAAATAAATAAAATAAAAATAAGCACACAGACACAGACACACACACACCCCTCAACCCACCCACAACACAAACCCATAAAATAAATAAATAAATAATACATTAAAATACAGCCACCCACCCAAACACAAATCAATCAGAGCTTTTAAACCAGAGCTTAAATCTTATTCTGGCTAATCTTTCTCACACTAGGTCAGATGGAAGGAACTACAGAATGAACTCATCACAAGATGGCTTCATTTTGGCACTTTTCAACTTTTCAACAGTTAAAAAATTTAGGTACCAAGTCTTTGCCTAACCAGTTCTCTAGGATAATATACCTTAATGTAAATGTAAAACAGCTGTACCTCCTTAAGGGTTCTCCAATTGTAACAGCACAGGTGCAGCTTATTGATGAGGTAACTCCAAGACTTTGCTTAAAAGCCCCAAGCCAGGCTGTCAGGCCTTTTTAGGAACTGTGGTAGTATGTCAATATAGGTAAAGGTATTAAATACACTTTAAAATACACACAGATACACCACATCCAAAGGTGAGTCACTTACCCTGGGGTGCAGGCTATAGGGAGCTTCAGGCTAGCAGCTTCTCTTCCTCCTCCCCGCTTGGGAGGACAGCAAGGAGGCCGTGCATACGCACCAAGCACTGTAGGCGTGCATGCACACCAAGTGCTTGGCACACATGCGCAGTGGGGGAACCAGTGAAAAGGTAAGCCCTGAAGGTGGTTCCCCCCAAAAGCTGCTCCCGGTTCTCCGGGACAGTGGAAAAAGTTACTACCAGTTCTGGGGAACTGGTGAGAACCTGTTACATCCCATCCTGCTCATCGCTCCTGGAAGCAGAAGTAAAACGCGCCCATACAGGTGTGTTTTACTTCCACTTCCAGGAGCAACGAGGGCTTTGTGGGCCAGATTAATTGGCATTGGGGGCTGGATCCGGGCCCTGGTGGTAGTTTGGGCACCCCTGCTATAGAGAGATGATCAGACCTTATCTTTGACTCAAGGCTAGTTGTCCCCTATTATATATCCCTTTCCCCTTCGTCACTGAATAACTTGAACATTAAGTGTAAATGGAGTCCCTTGGAAAGCACTGTCATTGTCAGAAATAAAATAACAATTTCTCCCCTCTATAATATCTAATGACTCCTTAATAAATGAAAGAGAAACCAGATATTTTTAGCACCTAGGCGGCTAACTGGGTTTTAACAAGCTTTTGTTTGTCCATGGGAGATAAAATGAATTCACAACTAAAGAGTTCTTTTTTAGTGTAGTTGGGTCGGTTTCATTCTGCAAGACTTGACCTGTGAGGAGATGGAAAATTTTGGAGGGAAATTCAGAAAGTAAATACTTCCTGATGGAAGTAGGAACAACCAAAGCATTATTCATAGTACAAAGGGAAGTGCAGAAATGTTGAGGTGAGCATTAAAGCATTAAAGTTAGGTGTTGTCAGTGATGGGATGTAACAGGTTCTCACCAGTTCTCCAAAACCGGTAGTAACTTTTCCTAGTGTCCCGGAGAACCAGTAGCAGCTTTTGGGGGGAACCACCTTCAGGGCTTACCTTTTCACTGGTTCCCCCAGTGGCTTGGGGTTTTAAAGCAAAGTCTTGGAGTTACCTCATCAAGAAGCTACACCTGTGCTGTTCCAATTGGAGAACCCTTAAGGAGGTTCAGCTGTTTTACATTTACATTAAAGCATATTATCCTAGAGAACTGGTATGATGACCATATCCATCTTGCAACTTGGTGCTGCCGAGGCACTTATACTAACAGGTAAGTGATGGGTTTGTGTTTGAGGTGGGTGGGTGGGTGTATTATAATGTAATTTTTATTTAATTTATTTACGGGTTTGTGTTGTGGGTGGGTGGGTGGGTTGAGGGGTGTGTGTGTGCGTGCTTATTTTTATTTTATTTTTCTTTGGCCCCACCCACATCATGACATCATGAGATTAGCTCCACCCACACTGTGATGACATCACGGTGGGGTAGTAAAATTTTTGACATCCCACCACTGGGTGTTGTTCATGAGATGGGTTGTGTTGGAATATTATTGGTTACCTCACTTGCCCAAATTCCTTAAGAGGAGATGCCTGGGACAATCTAGAACTGTTTCTCCTTAGATGCAAAATATCTCTATCACCAGAGGATATCACAAATGCCTCCTTAAAGCTTGGGGCGGTCTATAAATGTGATTGCTATTGCTATTAACAGTGATGGCGAATTTCATATGTTACTGCACAAGGAGAGAAATGCTAAAATGGAAAAGAAAACCTTTGCATCATTTAATTGGCAATTTCAAATAGGTAATGATGGAGGGGTTTCATTAGTTCTTCTGGACAGCTGTTTAGTGCATTAATCTGTAAGCAGTTATTAGCTGGCTGAAGCCAGTGAGCTTCCCTTTGACAAAAAAAAGTGGGGGAGGGTCTCTGAGTGGCATTTAGCCGGCAATCTTGGTATGTGTCCTCTGTGCACATCTGGAATTTAGAATTTGCTAATGGATCTGCTGTGAAAGAAGAGAAGGGAGAAATGTCTGGCCAACCCACTCATCTGTTTAAAAGCATTACCACATTGCTGGCAGACTGTGCCTCGCTCTCTTAACTTTGCATCAGTAGAACTGGAATGTTAAGCAGTTGGTTAAGAGCATGGTGTATATCCCCTCAACGCCACTGGCGGGAATGCTGAGCAGTGCTTCATGTTGTTTTTAATGAATCAGTCAAGCTACTGTTTTCCTTGGACAATGGCATGCTTATTTTCTCTTATCACTTCAGTGAGATGTGTGAGAGTTCCCTTGGGCAGATGTGGAAGCCCAGTTGCCAGCTGAAAAGCAAATTGAGTGGGTGATAGGTATATTCCTGGTATTTAGCCCATTTTGGGAGTAGTAATATTTTGATCTATTCTGCCTTGTGGCCTTTCTTCCCATTGCTTTGTATAGTTGCCCTGCAATTTGCAAGTACCGTATATACTTGAGTATAAGCTGGGTTTTTTAGCACCAAAAGGGGACATGGCTTATACTCGGGTCAATGACCATGAGGGTCCCAAGACTGCGTTGGATTGAGATGCACCAAAAATTTAATTAATTTTACCATATTTTCATGTATTTTGATTATTGAAACTCACTCGCAGCTGCTGCATTTCCCACCCTTGGCTTATACTCGGGTCAATCTATTTTCCTAGGTTTTCAGGTCAAAATTAGGTACCTTGGCTTATGTTCGGGTTGGCTTATACTCGAGTACATATGGTAAATCTACAGCAGTGTTTCTCAACCTTTGGTTTTGGGACTTCAGTTCCCAGAACCCGAAGTCAATTCCCCAAGCACTGATAGGCCAATGTACTGACTTAGACTTCTGGGAATTGAAGTCGCCCTGTGGGGCATGGGCCCCACATTGAGAACCGCTGGTCTACACCATGTGCAGCCTCCAGTGGAGACTCATACACCCAGCAGTTATTTGATTCTGTTTCCTTTCTGTTTATTTCCAATCGCTAAACTGCTATTAATACTACCAGTAGTTATTTCTTCTCTAGAGGCCAGATTGCTGCTGAAAATAGCTCAGAAGTTATAGCCTCCATTCTCTGTCCTTGGACACTGCATTATGAAAAGCAGCAGGTAAAGCAGGATTCTAGTTTCCAAATACAGTAGTTCCAATCCATTTCCCCTGAACCTGCCAGAAGTAAGATATGGTATTAACTTATAACTGGTGATTTCATGTAGCTGCCCACAGGCACTCCCTTGTCTTTGGATAGTCTTCTTAACTGGTTTTTCATCCTTCAGAAAGTATCATACTTTTGCAAGTGACGCCCATAAAGCTGCAATGGCCTGCCTGCCCGCGTTCCTGCAACATGATCCTACAAATGGCACTCACCTACCAGTGAGGAACAAATCAATTAGTTTACCCTTGCCCATTCTATACTGTGCAATATGCCACTGTGCTGCTCTGCCTTTCCTCTGTGGCTACAACTAAGAGTGGAGGCACCCAATGCTTCCCGTACTGTGTTTCCAACTGTTGCCACAGTTCTTCCTTAAGCCTGAGGAGTAGTCAGTGGGAGAGGGCATTGGAAGGAATGAAGGTCATATAGAGGAGAAGCAGGATCTGTCCTCCATCATCCCAGAGTGTAGGACACATAATAATGGGCTCAAACTACAGGGTGACTATACAGTAATACCCCGGATAATGATTGCATCGGATAACGCTAGAATCGGATAACGATGCAAGTTTTTTGGAAAAAACTTGCATCGGGTAATGATTCTGGATAATGATTCTTAGTGTTATCCGATGCAATGATCTGCGGGTGTGGGGTGGTTTGGGTAAAACTACCCAATCCACTCCCCACACGCAGCGGTCTCTGCAACTGCAGTAGGGTCAGGGAAAAGCACCCGCCTTTCCCCCGACCCTACTGCAGTCACAGAGACTCCTTGTCTCTTTCCCTCCCTCTATTTAAACTACAGGGAAGGGGGAAAGAGAGAGACGTGATTGGTTCTCTAGGCGCTTTCCCCGACCCTGCTGCAGTCGCAGAGACAGCTGTGGGTGGGGGGTGGCTTTAAAGGCAGGGAGGTCTCTTTCTTTCCCTGCCTGCCTTTAAAGCGGTTTGTCCCTGAAGTCAGGGCTTTTTTTTTTAGCGTTGTTCGATGCATGCATCAGACAACGCTAAAAATTGGATAATGTCATGACTTGTGGAACCAAGTCATAACGTTATCCGGGGTATTACTGTACTAGGAAAAACTTCTTAATGGTTAGAGCAGTATGACAGTGGAACCAACTGCTTCCTACAGCACTGGAAGCATTCAAGAGATAATTGGACAACTATTTGTCTTATCTGCTTTGATTCAGAATCCTACATTGAGCAGGTTGAGCCTGATGGCTTAAAAGGCCCCTTCCAACTCAGTGATTCTATGATTCTGTGTTCTTTTACTACCACTATCTGCTCTCAGCTACATTCCCAGAACCCACGGATATGGCCTGGAATAGGATGGGATGAAGGCCTATCCTGGAGCCAGCCAACCTGACCAATCATTGCCTTCTGCTTGTTTTTTGGAGAAGAACAGCACAAAAGTAACACATCTCGGAATAGTGAAACCATCGTTGGGAGAATGGCAGTAGAATGGAGTTGGGAGAGCAGAGGTAGGTTATTGTGATTGAGAGAGAGCCAGAGACAGAAAGATTTGAGTAATTTCTGTCTCTAAAGCCTCCCTTCCATTAACAAGGCAAATGGGAAAAAAGCTCTCTGACATGGAGAAGACAAGTAGAAGATGATTCCCATGTTATCTCCAATCTCAGATCAGAGTTAATAGAGGGATTCCACCATTCTGCTTGTGTTCTCAACTGTGGTGTTGAACAGTCAGCCATCTTTCACATCAAGTACTTATTTACCATTCTTGATATTTGTTGGGCTCATTTATTTTTTCCTCCAATAATATTTTTGCACTTTGTGCTTTTCAGTCTAAGCTAGATGTAACTGGCTCTTGTTCATGTGATCCATTGGCTGTGCCTCTAGTGACTGAGCCTCTGCATTATCATTCCCAATTAGCACCAACTATAGCTGGTTGGAACCATTGTATTTCTGCGGGAAATAATACAGGTGAACTGTCAAACTCGTCCTAATCAAAATTCTGGGTGGGAAATATCAAAATAACATAATAAAACACACAACAAATTAAAAATAAACCAACCAAATAGATACATCCTAAAATAAAATAAGTGGCATCTGTGGGCACAGAGGATCAATTGACTGGTTAATTTATTATTAAGGGAATGACATTCTGAAAGGCCTCCTTGCATAGAGAAGAAGCCAGGGCAGGTTGAGGACTTCTCTGCCCCTCTCCCTGTGCCCACACCAACGGCCAGGGAAGAAGCAGCCAGGGCAGGTTGAGGACTTCTTGGCCCCTCTCCCTGTGCCCACACCAACGGCCAGGGAAGAAGCAGCCAGGGCAGGTTGAGGACTTCTCCGTCTTTCCCCCTGACCCCCATCAACATAATGGAATGGACTCAGTGGTGGGATGTCAAAAAAATTACTACCCCACCGTGATGTCATAACAGTGTGGGCGGAGCTAACATCATGAGGTAATTATGTGGGCGGGGCCAAAGAAAAAAATAAAATGAAAATAAGCACACACACACACCTCAACCCACCCACCCACCCACAACACAAACCAATAAATAAATTAAAATTTTAAAAAAATACATTAAAATACACCCACCCACCCACCTCAAACACAAATCAACACAAACCCATCACTTACCTGTTAGTATAAGTGCCTGGGCAGCACCATGTTGCAATATGGATATGGTCATCGTACCAGTTCTCTAGGATAATATGCCTTAATGTAAATGTAAAACAGCTGTACCTCCTTAAGGGTTCTCCAATTGGAACAGCAATTGGAACAGCACAGGTGTAGCTTATTGATGAGGTAACTGCAAGATTTTGCTTAAAAACCCCAAGCCAAGCTGCCAGGCCTTTTTTGGTAGTACATCAATATGGGTAAAGGTATTAAATACACATTAAAATACACACAGACACACCACATCCAAAGGTGAGTCACTTACCCTGGGGAGCAGGCTATAGGGTGCTTCAGGCTAGCAGCTTCTCTTCCTCGTCCCCACTTGGGAGGACAGCAAGGAGGCCATGCATACATGCCAAGCACTGTAGGCATGCATGCACACCAAGTGCTTGGCGATATGCGCAGTGGGGGAACCAGTGAAAAGGTAAGCCCCGAAGGTGGTTCCCCCCAAAAGCTCATACCAGTACTCCAGGACACTGGGAAAAGTTACTACCGGTTCTGGCGAACTGGTGAGAACCTGTTACATCCCATCACTGAATGGACTGTATTGTTTGTAAGTCTCCCTGAGTCGCTATGGCAAGTGGGCGGCAATATAAATTTGAACTAATAATAAATAAATAAATAGGAATGTTTTATATTGTTTTTTTGAAGATATCCAGGGAGGTGACTTTGTGCGGCTCCACTGGTAGTGTGTCCCACAGCATTGGTGCTGCCACCGATAAAGATTTATTTCTATAGACTTTCTAGCCATCATTGGACTTGGCACCTGAATCTGTGTAGACTGTGACAAACGAGTGATGTGGGGAGTTGTTCTGAGTGAGAGATGCCCTGACAGATTTCTTGTTTACACGTCACTATGTTCTAATTCACACATATTGCTAACATAATAAATGTTGTTTTACATGCATTAAAGTGGTTAAGACACTGAGCTTGAAGACTGGAAGGTCAGGGTTCAATACCTGAGTGCTCCAGATGGATCTTGGGGACATGAAAGGAGCCTCATTCGAGTGTCCCCCGAGCAGAGTTTCTCCAGCAAAAATCCTTTCAACCTGGAGTAATTTCTAACACAAAAGTTATTTATTTATGTGCTAAAGAAGCTGTTGTCCTGTGGTTATGTAGATCTTTGGATCTTGAATTTTTGGGGAGAAAGCCAAGTAAAATATTGGGTGGATGGACATATTATGAATCTGAAAGCAAGCAATGCTGAGACAAAAAGAGGTGGCCAACAACCCTTGGATTAAAACTTTTTTGGCACAATATCATTGATTATAAACATATGATGGATGGAAAAGCAAAGAGAACTTTTGGAGGTCACAGATTTTATTGTGTGCCTTGGGAGATGTCCTGGATAATTATACCATATTTTGTTCCCACGCATTGTGTTCATGCACTTGCTATTTTATTTTGTTTCTATATCATCCAAATGACTAAGTTGTCACTCTGGGCAGTGCACATAAAGCATTAATATATAGATCATAACATAAATAAGAGATAGCAGACATGGTTGAGCCGCTATGGATTTCCCTCAAATTGATCCACCAGGGATCCTTGCTGTATTCAATGCAGTTTTAACTATGTGCCTTACCCCGTTCTCTTTTGTTTTCTAGCTATCATGATATGGCCATCCTTTTATTCTCCCAAATCAGAAGTGTAGTGGCTGTGGCGTGGAAATATAAGCCAGATTTCTTGAGGAACAGGTGGGTGTCTTACTTGCCACTGCTCAATGACACTAAAAGGTCACTTATGATGTACCAGCTCATGTGCTAGCATATCTGACTATCACATTCTAGAGTTGCCAAGGCAAAAGGATTCAGGGCCAAAGCAGTTTCAAAGAGGCTTTTGTGTCAGACAACATAGAAACTTGACTGGAACGATCAGTGTGTGACTTCCAGCAGCAGCGAGGTAATAAGACATACATCAGGAGGTCTCAACCTTTTTAAGCCGGGGTCCAGCTCATGTTCCTCAGCTTTGGGGGCTGGATGGCCATTTTTCCCTTCCTCCACCACATGGAGAAAGGGCACTGAAATGTGTATTGCTCTTGAAATATGTAATGTTCTTGAAATTTTTTTTTACATTGTGTTAATGTGATACTTTGTAACTTTAATTTGTGATACTCTATTTCTTTGTTAGCCACCCAGAGTTGCATTGCAAGTGGGGCGGCATACAAGTTGAAATATAATAATAATAATAATAATAATAATAATAATAATAATAATAATAATAATAATAATAATAATAATAATAATAATAATAATAATAATAACAACAACAACAACAACAACAACAACAACAATAATAACAACAACAATGACAATGATAATGATGATGACGATGACGACGATGATGGCACTTCCTGGTGTGGTAGAGGTGGTGGGTCCCCCACATGAAATGGTGCTGTCAAGTGTATTGCAAGAAATCAGAAAAATGACGTGTTATTAAAAATAGAAGATTGGTATAAAGAAATGTGGGAAATTGAATAAGTTAACATGGGAGTTGTAATTAATGAAAATAAATGTTGGAGTATATGGCAACCATTTGTGGAATATACGTTGATTAAAGGTAAAGGTGGCAAACCGGCACCGGATAAACTGAGTTTCTGGAAGTAATAAGGGAATTACTTCCAGAAACCGCAACCTCCTGGGCAATGTATACCAGTATATCACTGATGATTATGTATATGTATTATTATTTTTTGCTGGTTGAGAAATAATGAGTTTGTTTTATATTAAAAATAATAGATATAAAAGGAATAAATTTGATGAGTAAGAACATTTACTAAAGTTTTTATGTAGTTATGAAATTATGTTTTTGATTTGAATTGTTATGTATTTTTTTTATTTTTTTCTGTATTTTTCATCTTTTTTTGAAAATTAATTTAAATTTTTTTTTAAAAAACTGTGAGTTTTGCAGCATATCATACTCCAAGGCTGAAAGAAATCTGAGACCTAGAGAATAGACCCTAAAATCTGAATCTCAGGGCCCAAGATGGATCCTTTGCTGCCATATTTTGCTACACCTTTTGTCTTCTGAACTATTCTATTTTTTAAAGTAGTTTCAATAGGCAAGAAAAAGACAAGGAGTCTGATGCTGAGTGGAAATTATTTCATACTTGCCTATAATTAGCTGGAATGTTTTCGGGGTGGATTGCTGTTCCTTCATGAGTTGAAACCGGAGGAACTTTCTGCCAAGCATGCAGGACTTTCCTGATATCCCACAGTGAAAAATGTCTCTTGAACACATTTTACTAAACCTGTAGGTTGAAGGTTAAGAAAAAAGAAGGGAACACATTTCCCCACTGTATTTTTTTCCTGCCTTCATGGTGGGTATAATTCTAGGTAGCAAAGGTACTTCCCCATAGTAGTTACATTGTGAAGACCAATAGTTTAACAATAAAAACAACAATAACAAGTGTGCCTGTGGACATCTCCGCTGTGTCTGTGGACACTGGGGGTTCTGCAGAGGGAGCCAGTAAAGTTGCACCACCTAGCCTGGTTGTCCCCAACATGGTGGTCATGGAAGGCATCTACCCTGAAGGCATTGACTGCCTTGCCAACAGCAGTGTCATGCAAGTGGCAGATCCAAGTGGCAGATCTCCAGTCAATCAACATCAATGGCAATGTATTCTGACGTATCGCAGGTGGAGGTGATCTTGTGCAGACACAGGATTCTTGAGGTGGTAGTGGGTCCAAGAGATGAGGTCTCCCATTACAAAAGTGAACAACTAGGGGGACTCAGCTGCATTACCCAACCTTCAGACCCCATTTCAGTATCCCAGGGAGTCTGTATCCACGAGCGTAACGCCCGCACCCCATCACTACCCGGGCCACCGCATTCTGGACCAGCTGCAGTCTCCGAATGCTCACCAAGGGCAGCCCCATATAAAGCGCATTACAGTAATCAAGTCTGGAGGTGACCAAAGCATGTGTGACCATGAGCAAGGAGTCCCGGTCTAGGAGTGGGCATAACTGGCGTATTACACGGAATTGTGCAAAAGCCCTCCTGGCCACGGCTGCCACCTGCTCTTCGAACAGTAGTCGTGAGTCCAGGAGGACCCCCAGATTAAAACTTGGGTGCCGGGATAAAGAGGCGGGCGCCCCTTTATCCCGGCACCCAAGCCCCCATTGCAAAGGGCGCACACGCCTGCAGGGTGTTTGGGAAGGGTACGGGGGAAGATCCCCTTACCCTTCTGAAACACGCTGCAGGCGCGCACCTCGAGTCACCTGGGTGTTTGGAAAGGGTAAGGGGATCTTCCCCCGTACCCTTCCCAAACACCCTACAGGCGCGTGCACGTCAGCGGGGGTTTGGGAAGGGTACGGAGAAGATCCCCGTGCCCTTTCCAAACACCCAGGTGATGCGCATGCACCGCAGGCGAAGTTAAGTGAAATACATTTCCCTATGGGAAATGTGTTTCGCTTAACGAATTACTCACATAACGAGCAAGTGTGTGGAACGCATTATGCTCGTTATGCGAGGTATTACTGTATGTTGTTATATTATACCACTTTCACAGAAACTATTTCAGTGGAATTCTAGTCCACAGTCTTGGACTTCCTTTCAGATGCTCAGTAGGGGCTTGGCCTGGGCCACTCACACAATAAATGCTAGGCCTGAAGGGTAAACTCATTAGCAAATGTATAAGGGTTGTCTTGGATCTACAGTAATACCTCGGATAACGCTAAGACTTGGTTCCACAAGTCTTGGTGTTATCCAATTTTTAGTGTTATCCGATGCATGTTAAAATCCTATGGGATGCATCGGATAACGTTAAAGCTCCATAGAGATACATTGTAACCGCACAGACTTTAGCAGTTGCTATCCGATACATCCCATAGGACCTAAACGTTATTCGATCCGATTCTACTCCCCAGATTAATTAACGTTATGCGATTTTAGCATTATCCGAGGTAAACGTTATCTGAAGTATTACTGTATTTGCAAGTCAACAGGGCAAAGCTTCACCACTAATCTAAATAATAGGTATTACCAGTTGTAAAAAAAAAAAAAAACAACCCCACATACCGATGTTATTTTAATCATTCTGAATCTGTATCTGATGTGTTTAAAAATATGCCATGAAGTCTCACTCCCATGTCTGTTGAAGTGGACCTGATTCACAAAAGCTAACATTAAAATACAGCATTTAGTCTTTAAAGTGGCACGTTTTGGGTTTTTTTGTTTTGTTTACTCTCTGATATGTTTGAAACACGGACTAAAATGGCTACTATTCCAAATTTGAGATTGTTAAAAGTTGAAAAGAGATATTGCATTTCTGGCCCCAGAAGGGAAGGAGCCCTTTTCAGTTCCAAATGTAAATTTTCAGAATTTCGTCTGCTTTGCACACCACAATGTGCAAACTTGATTTGGATTCCTGCATTGAGCAGGAGGTTGGACTCAATGGGCTAAAACAGGGGTGCTCAAACTATGGCCTGTGGGCTGGATCTGGCCCCTGATGACAATTCATCCGGCCCACGCCACCCACATCACTCCTGGAAGCAGAAGTAAAACGCAGGGGTGTAAACCAGGGCTGTGGAGTCGGTAGATAAATGTTCCGACTCCGACTCCTCAGTTTTGTCTACTTCTGACTCCAACTCCAGGTACCCGAAATTCACTCTGACTCCGATTCCTTGACTCCGACTCCACAGCACTGGTTCAGTAGCTGTGACAGGGCTGTGGAGTCAGTAGATAAATGTTCCGACTCTGACTCCTCAGTTTTGTGTACTTCTCACTCTGACTCTAGGTACCCGAAATTTCCTCCAACTCCAACTCTTCGACTCCGACTCCACAGCCCTGGTGTAAACTAGGTAAACACTGGACTGAAACAATTCTATAGTCCCCCGATAAAAATGAAAATAATAATAATGCATTAGAAAGCTTTATTGCAAGATGTGCTTATATAATGTGGTAGAACTGTTCATCAGAGATGTCGGGCAAAAGTCAGTGGTCAGTATTTCAATCCTGCATGGTACAGGAAAATCAACATGAACATCTAAAAGGTAGTTTGGGAGCAGGAACAGATAATGGCTGCTCTAAAAAGGAAGTTCTTACACTATACACAAATTAGTGCTAAAATTGCATGAAGATGGCTACAAACTGTCAATGTAGGCTATTTGAGTAAAATTAATTCACAGTTTTCATGAACATTGCATTCCTATAACACTCTACACAGAAGTAGATTGCACTGAATTCAATTGGGCATGCTCTCAGGGATGTGTAGATGAAAAAATGTCCTGGAGAACTGCCACATTTTACAAAACTTTGCCTACAGAGGAAAAACAGTGTGCATAGTAGTTAAATGTTTCCGGCAGGAGATAAACTAAACATGATGTTAGTCCTATTGAGAGTAAATCCATTAAAATAAACAAAACTTGGTAGTAGCAACTAATATCATACTCATTGTTTGAATGTCTCTATTCTATTTAGGATGAAATTTAGTCCTGTATCTTTCACCATGCATGGCTTGTTCTTAAATTACAATTTACAGAATAATACTGTTGGAAAAAAAAGCTTTTTTTACACTATGCTACACAAAAAGCAAAAACAACAACGCCTAAGTAACATTTACACATTTTTACAATAGTTGTCTTTTGTCTAGAAACATACCCATTTCTACTTTACAACTATTTCTTTTTTTAAAAAATTGAACTCACAGAAATGACAGAAGTTGTCCAGTCATTGAAAAGAGAAACACAACACAGACGGGCTTCTTCTTTCACATAAAACCCAAATGTTTTAGATTTCACAGCTATTAAAACATTAAGTAACAAACCATTTCAAAATTAATTTAAAGGATTTGCCCTACATGTATGTTAAGTTAAATATAATTAGAATGTTTCTTTGAAACAGTTCTGTTCGGTAAATTGCTGGTCACCTACATTGGACTCCCACTCAAAACCACTAGATTGAGCAATGGAAGCAGCAGACTAAGTGATATATCTTGATAAAAAAATCAATTTCAGTGGGCTGAGGAGGATGGTGGAGGACAGAGGTGCCTGGAGGACAATGGTCCATAGGGTCAGAATCGACTGTGTGACTGAACAAAAGCTTGCTGGAAAAAGGAATGCCTTAATTTCAATCCAAGGAGCTTTGTTTCCACCCCCAGAATAGAAAAATTAGACATGAAAGGTATAGAGGCAATATGTTCTTCTATAATATGGACGGAGCATGTTTCATATGTACCCAACTGTGTATCCCAAACTCTGATAATTATAAAAGTTTGCTGGAGAATATAATTTGTAATTACAAAGGGAGAATTGAGAAGGAAACAGTAAAAGTTAGCTGTTATCAGTTTCAGTGCATCTCTAGGGGCCTCAATAGAAATAATGTAGTCTTAGAACACCACATATATTAGTAACCCACTTTTCGGTAGCGTCTTCTAAGTATAAAACATCTGTCTTCGTTGACAGGGAAAATTCTGACCTTCATTCCAATCTCTTAAAATTTCTATGCAGCCAAATCCACCTTGCTAATGACCTGCTAATTCAAATTAACAGCTTTCCAGTCTCCTGCTTGTGATAAAGATCCTTGTTCACTTTGTGGTCATGGAATATATATATACAGTAATACCTCGGCTAACGCTAAGACTTTGTTCCACAAGTCTTGGTGTTATCCGATTTTTAGTGTTATCCAATACATGTTAAAATCCTATGGGGTGGATCGGATAACGTTAAAGCTCCATAGAGATACATTGTAACCACACAGGCTTTAGCGGTTGTTATCCGATCCATCCCATAGGACCTTAACGTTATTCGATCCCATTCTCCTCTCCAGATTACTAAACATTATGCGATTTAGCGTTATCCAAGGTAAACGTTATCCGAGGTATTACTGTATACAGACCATGTATTTGCACTCATGTCTACAGAAGTGGATTTTGATCCACAAAAGCTCACACAGAAATAAAACTTTTACTCCTTAAAATGCTGCAATATATAGCAGGGGTGGCCAAACTAGAGCCCACGACGCCAAATCATCCAGTCCTTGCAGCTACCAGAAGCAAAACACGCCCATGTATGCGCAAATGCTTCTGGGAATGGAAGTAAAACACACACGTGCATGCGCAAACACTGCCATAAATGCTCCCGCAGCTGTCCTAATCACTGTTTAGGACAGCAATGGATGTGTTTTACAGTAGGAGGAACCACATGACCAGCCCGTGGCGCAAAGTTTGGCCTCCCCTGATATATAGCCTTCCATTCATTTTCTTCTGCCAGTCTCAATTCCTGAGCTGTGGGACTTTCCTAAATGAGATTTACTTCTGAGAACATAATCAGCGGAGAGAAGTGGACAGATATCAGACGGTAGAGTTTGTGGTTCATATTGCAGCCCCATGACCTGAGTTATATTTTTAAATAGCTGGCTAACTGTGATTTTCTTTAAAAACTCAAGCATTTATGACAAGGACCAAAGTGGGAAAAGAACAGATGTGACAATGTTAATACCCTTCATTTAAATTAAGACAGCAAAACTACAATCTGAAGTATGTGTTTAGGGTACCTCAAATGCCACCCCTTAAAGAGTCTGCTTTTAACCATCTAGTTTTTCCATGTAAGGGAGACAGAAAATGTTTTTTAAAACGTGCTGATCTTAACAGTTTAAGAAATAGAAGAAATGTGTAAATGAGCATTCAGTGCTTCTAAACAAAATCTGAATTACTGGTTGTTGCTGCTTTTTGGTGCCTTTGTTTTAATTTTTAATACTAACACAAAGCAACAGTGTAGGAAAATGAGTTAGAGCTGAATGGACAAGTACATTCCCTTATTACAGAGAATCTGGAACCTATTTTACCATTGTTTAAACCTACCAATCAGTAATGAATACAAGAATGTACATTTGATAGTGATTTTATATTTTGAAGCATGTTGTGTAGAACATGCATAGGGTTCTTGAAACGTCCAACTGGCCACATATTGTTATCCTTTATATTGGAGATGGGAAACAGAATGTGGCTTCAGATATTGCTTTTAAAACCTGGAAACAAATTTTCTTTTTGTTGTGTGAAGGCAGCAGCTGATGATCTATCTATTTCTTTATTAAACACAAAACATTAAATTTTACAGGTCTGTGAATTGGCAGCAACCAGTTAAATTACACTGCACAATAACGAGTTTGCTACTGGGAACGACACATGTGATTTACATGATATCGAGTGTGATTCCAAATCTGAACTCAGAATTTGCCTATTACACACAGATGTTAAGGTGTGCTATAGCTGTTCAAATGGTCAGTAATTGGGTAATGTATTTTTACATGGCAACATGGTAACAGTTGCAGCTACCACTATGTCTGCTGCCGCCTCTGCTGAATCACATCCCCTGGTGGCATGCATGTTCCAGCAGCGGCTGGGCATGTCTGGGCAAGTCAGTGCACTGATGTCAGAAATAGATATATAAGGCGAGATTGATCAAAGGCTTGTCTCTAGTGTGAAACCATCTTATTGGATAGAGCTAAAGATTAGTAGGCGCAGCTGTTTTAATAAACCGGACAATTTTTGCTACATTTGTGGCAAATATATCCTACGTGATCAATGCAAGAACCTAACCAAGAGGGTGAGATGTGCTAACTTCAGTAACTTGCACAGTTCTCCAGGAGGCAATGTAAACCACCTCTTGAGTATTCTATTCCTAGAAAACTCAGGAAGGGGTTGATTTGACAGCGCATAATTATTATGTTCTGCAAATAATTACTCATTGAAAAACCATTATCTTGTTTTCTACTGATTTTTCAGTGAGTGGGCAAAAATTCCAGCAAAAAACAGAATAGAGGTGTTGCTGCTTCTAAGCTTACAAGGTGGCTGTTTTTGTTTCTTCTTTGCTCTTTAACTTTCTACATTTTGTGTTGAATTCCATACCATTTGCATACTGATTCTGAAGACTCCTGAAGTTTCCAGAATGCTTTGTAAATGATGCAAGTTGACACTGTATGCTCTGAAAGACATTCAGGAAATGTGGCTGATGGGAAGCTATCATCCTGCTTGCCTAGTCATTCATCCCTAAATCCAAGTTGGACTCTGATCCCTAAATATGAGAAAAAATTCCCTCTCCAAAATCTTTCTGCAAATTGTGTTCATTTTACTGTCATTCATCTAAAAACAACGAAAAATAATGGGCAGTAACATTGATCGTTGTTTTACACAAAATTAAGAGGCAAGTTTTTTTTAAAAAAAAATGTTTTACATTTTTATGCAGTATTTTGTTTTGTTTTGTGGAGAGTTTAAAAATCATGACATTTTATTAGGAATAAACAAGAAGGTCGGTCAATCTGTATAGCAGGGGTGCCCAAACTACGGCCTGGGGGCCATATCCTGCCCCCGACACCAATTCATCCGGCCCACAAAGCCCTTGTTGCTCCCGGAAGTGGAAAACATGCCTGTATGGGTGCATTTTACTTCTGCTTCCTGGAGTGACGAGGGCTTCATGGGCCAATGAATTGGTGTGGGGGCCGGATATGGCCACCAGGCTGTAGTGACCAGACCCCTGAACCATGTGACTGGCCCATGGCCCAAAAGGTTTGGGCACCCCTGCTGTATAGCAAAGCTCTACAACAATCCTCTGTAATAAAAGGAATGACACAGGTAGAATCCAATCAATGATTCTATGGTAATGGAATTTAGTTCCATTACCAAATATTATCCAGGTACTTTCCAATCCCATGTTGCATGACAAAGTGCTTTTGAAGGGGATTTCAAAAACAGATTTTGATTCAAGATGAGTATTAGATATTAAGGAGCAATAGTAAAATAGTCCACTGAGCGTGGGCATGAGCTGAAGTAGTTGTTTAGATCCAACTTGTATCTGCCATCTAGAAAAAAAATGTCCAATGGAACAATCCCATTGAGATTATAGAAATATTTCTGGAGAATTAGTTAAGGGTGTTTTATTTGAAAATAACACTGGGGAACAATTTTTTTTTTCTTGGTGCCTAAATTTTTTCAACTGATTTTGGGCATTTTGGGGCGTCTGATTCTGAAAATGCCATCCATTTTGTTCTACCAGCTCTAGTTCATGAGATATGATATCATTATACATTGCTCTTATGACTACACTTGTATTTGCTTACACTTGTATTAGGAAGGGGGGCAGGGGAGGCAAATGCCCTGAGCGGCGTGCTCCAGGGGGGCTGGAATTTTGAAGCCCCCCAAATCTCCCCCCAATTTTTTCCAAATAATTTTTTTTTGCCTCAAGGCGCACATCGAAGGCTCCCGGAGGCGTGAGGTGTGGTGGAAAAACCTTTTGGGTGTGGGAAAATATTTGGGTGGGTAAAAAGAAAGGTTGGGTGGGTGAATTTTTTTTTTGGGGTGGCGACGGCAAAATTTTGCTCCGCCCCAGGTGGCTTACACCCTTGCTATGCCTCTGGTTATATATGCAACCAGTATGGTTAGATTGGCCTAATGTGAATAAGCCATATCTAAAAAACTAGAGCTGATGGGGCATAACTGAAAGCATTTTTGGAATCAGTGACCCAAATATAGCCAGAAATAGATGAAAATTGTGAGGCACCAAAATCACTGTTCCCCAGTGTAATAAATAATATATGTGACCTTCTTCCACCACTATGCAAAGATAGTGTTTGCTTGTGGACAAGGTTCTGTATAAGCATCAGGCAGCTGAGAATTCCTGTTTTACAGGAACTGGTATGGCTCATCTATGTAAAGTTATATGTGTATCAAAACCTAATTCTAGCACTCAGTGCCTCAGTCAGTAAGGAAGAGGTGGTCTGCTGGAGAAAAGACATTCTGCAAGCTGGGCTAGGAATTTGATTGAAAGTAAACTACACGTTGGTTATTGGTTTTAAAAAGATTCGATGGTTAGAATACATTATCCTTGTGCACAAATGATTATTTTCTGTCTCAGTTGTTTGGAAGGCCTTTCCCCTAATATTCTGAGAGCTAGGACTTAAAAATCCATTGCTAAGAATGTATATTATCTTCTGGAAATAAAAACAAACAAACAATACACTAAATGTCAGTTCCTTCATTTACTAGCAAAGCTATTCTTATCATCACAAGAATATGCTAAGTAACCTTTTTAACACATCTCTAATACTGCAGAATCACTAGGGCTGCAATCCTATACTTACCTGACAATAAGCTCCAGTAGGGGTTGCGGTGGCTCATTGGTTAAGCTCGCCTTGTTAGCTGGAAGGGTGGCAAGTGGGCAGTTTGAGACCTGAGTACTGCATGATGGATTGAGTGCCCATCTCTGTCCCAGCTCTTGGGGACATGAAAGGAGCCTTATTTGGCCATTCCCTGAGCGGAGTTTCTTCCGCAAAAACCCTTTCAACCCAGAATAATTTCTGACATGAAATTATATTACTGTATATACTCGAGTATAAATCTAGTTTTTAAGTCCTCCAAAATAAGGACCAAAAAGGGGACTCGACTTATACTTGGGTCAACGACCCCGAGGGCCCCAAAATGAGGTGGTGCAAATTCAAACATACATTTTAAAAAAGCACTAACACAACCATAAAAACTCAAACACATACCTGCACAAATGTCTAAATTAATTAATTTTACCATATTTTCATGTATTTTAATTATTGAAACTCACTAGCAGCTGCTGCATTTTTCACACCTTATACTTGGGTCAATCTATTTTCCTAGTTTTAGAGGTCCAAATTAGGTACCTCGACTTATATTCGGGATGACTTATAGTCAAGTATATACGGTAATAAGCTCCAGGAAACCCAATGGGACCTACTTCTAAACTGGTACCATATGATTAGGATTGCATGTAATGACACTAATATTCTCATAGAAAGGCTAAGAGAAGACAAATTACATAAATCTTGGGTCAAATAAGAGACATTATATGATACTGAAATTTCTTATGTTTGTTGTGTGTAAAGACTGAATCCTCCAGAATAATATAATAATCTGATGAAAACTTGTGCAAAAATCAGCTTTTCAAGCACAGCATCTCAACAATTCCAAACAATGGACTGGCATGAAAATAATGATGCACTCATCATTACTTCCTCAATAACACCAGGTTAGATGTATGTTACAGTGTGAAAAGTTCCCTTCTATGCCAACACACATGAAACCCAAAACATTGCATTGAACATTCGGTTCTTCAAATTTTATGAGATGGGTGTGTTTGTCATGAAAGTTAAAGAGTTGACCAATGCAAGTCATGGAATTACAGGGTCACAAGTTTCTTTGAAATACATTCATGAAACTGCAGACCATTAACTTAAGAAATCTATAGTTGTTACAAAATCAAAGAACAAGGGATGGAGATACAGTTTCCATATCCAAAGCAGTCATCTTCCCTGCTGTGTCCTTCTGGTTGGTTATTGCAGGGAAATTTTCACAGCAGAGGATTTTATGCCACACCCTTACATAATTCATCCAGTTGGAGAAATACTTTCAAACTCTCTGATATTACATTCAAAAAGCAGCGCAATAAGCCCACCCATGTGCACGAAACTCCTACTTGACTGTGGCCAAAAACCTTCTTTTGTCTCTGGTGAAATTATACTACAATAATATATACATTCATTACTGGATTTGAGCAATAGGAGGTATTCTGTGCTATCCCTGTGAATATATATCATTACACAGAATGTGCATGTCTGTGAAAAGTTCTAATACAAAAATATTCTAGCAGAATTCCACTAAAAAATCTTGAGCTAAAAAATATTTCCCTTCTTGCAGGACGGGATAAATGAAAATCGAAGGCACCTGGAACTTGGTAGGTGTATGTGTGTGTGTAGATATATACAGCTACACATTCATTTGTACATTCTTTGGAGAAAAGAAAAATAAGGGTACATTTCTGTTTAACAACACTGATTTCTGATAGGACATAGAATTTGCAGCAGAAGTTAGTTTGCTTGTTTAAAGGACTTCCCTTGAACTCACAAAACACAGTATGCTACAATTACTACATAGGCCACCAGGAAAATGAACATGAACACCTTTCACATAATACAAGATAAAATCTATGACCATAACCAATGCAGCAAGACAGAGCAAATGTTGTATGATTTCCCAGAAACTCCTGGCCCTGACTTTTTTTGGGGGCTAGTGATCAAGTGACACACTTCTTAATTTCAGCCCTTTGTGCTAAACACTTTTTTTTAAAAAACCACATCAGTGTTACAAAAATGCATCTAAAAATGATGGAGGCCAATCAGCAATAGAGGAAAATGCCAGGAAAATGCTAAACTGAGAAGCTTTTGGCAGCCTGCGCGTGAGCATGTCTAGGCAGATGGTTCTTTTTGTAGCTTCTTGATGCTGTCATCACACCTGCATTTCGGAAGTGCCCATTAGTCCCAATGCTTTAGCTTCTTCTGGCGTCAGTCCACTCTTAAGTGTCCGTCTTACTGAGCAGTCAGAAACAGAAAAGGGGAAAAACAGTATGAAGGGGCTAGTGATCTAAAGATCTACTCAGAATCAAGTCTCACCACAGTTAATTTGTTATACAGGACTTCTAGGTTAGGGTGCAGAATATAGGAAAACCAAACAAAAATGGCAAGAGCAGAACCAAAGCTTCCTGAAGAGGACCATTTATATATTTTACAAACAACAATCCCAATTTGGAATAAAGCCGTGATATAGTAGATGGAAGGGTCGTGTAGCATCATAGGAATGAGGAACAAAACAGAACAGTTGTACAAAATAGTTTTACGATATATTAGCATATTTATAGTAAGTTTCTAATGGATTTCTAATGGTCCTCATACTAAGCCTAATTTGAAAACATTTACATTAACATTTCTAAATTAACAACTTAAGTGTTTAATTATTCCTTTCCTTTGCCACCATGGGAAGCTAATATAGGCAGAGGTCTCAGACTTAGCGAATAGCAGATGGAGCTGAATAAAATGTTCAGAAAATATTTATTTTTCTGAGTCCTTGTTTTATTTTTGAGTGACCATGTTTTACTTTATGCTCTAGGGAAGGGGTTCCCCAACCTTCCCCACACCATGGATCAGCTTCATGCAAACAACCTTTCCACGGAGTGACAAGTGGGGGCGGCGGGACCAGATAGCACAGGCGCACAACAAAATATGACAAAGTACAAACTGTGCACAGGCAGGGGGGGAGCCCAGCTGCAGCCCCAAAACAAGGAGGGGCTCAGCTGCCCACAAGCCACACCGCCTGACTCAGGCAATGAGACATCACACTGGTGGGGGCAGAGCCCCACCACAGCTAAGCAATGTGGAGGAGGGGCCTGGCCACCCGCTGTGTCTGAAGCCCGTGCCCCATGCTCTAGGCAGACCCAGTGGAGCACACTGAGGACAGAAGGCTACCACTGGGGCTCCCAGCACCACCCGCCCCCGCGGCCTGGTTCAGGACAGTCTATGGCCCAGTGGTTGGGGACCTCTGCTCTAGGTTCAATTAAGAGAAGGCCTAATATGCCAACTGGCTACCTATATACAAATCATTTTAAATAAACAGCTTTCTTTTCCAGTACTATTACAGGGTTGTTCAGAAGTGTTATGCCATAAATATGTGAGGTGAGGTTACTTCTGTCCCTCACATAAGCATGCTTCTGTCCTCTCCATCTGCTGATGAGCGTAACACAAATAGGTTAATAAAACATTTCCAGAACTACACAGTACTGTGTCCAGTTTGGGCAAAATACTTTAAGAAGGATGTCACCAAAGTAACAAGTTCAAAGGAGGGCAACAAGGATGACCAGAGAACTGGAAACTAAACCCTATGAGGTAAGACTGAAGTAACAGCATGTTTAGTCATGAGAAAAGAAGACTGAAAGGGAATATGATAGCACTCTTCAAATACTTGACTGATAGTCATAGAGGGGCAGGATTGGTTCTCGATCATCCCAGAGTGCAGGACACATAATAATGGGCTCAGGTTACAGGAAGCAAAATACAGGCTAAATATCAGAAACAAAAACATCTTAACTGTTAGAACAGTATGACAATGAAATTAATTACCTCAGGAAGTGCTGAGCGCTCCAACACTGAAAGCATTTAAGAGAAAATTGGACAACCATTGGGTCAGATCTGCTTTGATTTAGGTTCCTGCATTGAGCAGGGGGTTGGGCTTGAGGCTTCAGAGGCCTCATCCAACCCAATTATTGCTAGGATTCTATGAATCTTCTGCTATCAGAGTTCTTGCTGGAATGATGAGTCTGCACAGGAATAGCTATGCAAATTTTTGCCTTCCTGCTAATATTCTTAATTTGGCATAATTTGAATTGGCCTATCAACCTAACTGGAAGCAACCCGGATTGGCAGTCGCTGTACAGGGTTCCATACTGGATTCCTAGCCCTACCAGAAGATCCATGGTATTTTCCAGTGGGTTCCCAGTCACATCAGTGATTTCAGCTGTGTCATTAAAGGTAAAGGTCACT
The DNA here is from genome assembly GCA_030440675.1 of Furcifer pardalis. Taxonomy (NCBI): domain Eukaryota; kingdom Metazoa; phylum Chordata; class Lepidosauria; order Squamata; family Chamaeleonidae; genus Furcifer; species Furcifer pardalis. Next base: position 43,044,582 of record CP126897.1, on the reverse strand, counting down.
CTTGCTTGAAAATCACTCATATCTGACTCTAGGGTTCAGTGCTCATCGCAGTTTATAGCAAAAGAGCCAGTGCTGTCTGCGTCTGCAGATGTTTCCATTGTCATCTGGTAGGCATTACTAGACACCAGAGTACATGGAATGCTGTTTACCTTCCCACTGAAGGGGTACCTATTTATCGACTTGCAATTTGTTGCTTTTGAACTGCTAGGTTGGCAGGAGATGGGACAGAGATGGGATGTCACTCCATCATGCAGCACTCGAGTCTCAAACTGCTGACCTGCCGACCTTCCAGTCATCAAGTTCAGCGTTTAACCACCAAGTCACTGCAGTCCCTCTGTGTTATTATACAGCACTACAAACCAAAAAGGAAAACAAAGTATTTCAGGCTGACAACATGCCAAAAAAGGGTTTAATATAAGGATATAGCCAGTCCATGGTGTCAGCTCCTGATGACTTGCTGGCATTAGCCAACCAGGCTCATTCAGCGATCATTAGGCTTGAAACCTTGGAAGGGGTTTCTTTTTCATTTGGTCAGAAAGCTGAGAAGATCCTGACAGCCATGCCCTTACTGGGACAACCCTTTACATCTCTTTACCAAGTGTTAAGAAACTCTGTTTAGTTTCAAAAAGCAGAAAAGATTTGGTATGCTCAAGGTGGCATGGGGCTTGGTCGCATTTACTCTATACATTAGGGTACAGCATTCCACATATAAATGCATACAGCATTTTTACTCTTGGACAACAGGAAGACATCCATTTTCTGTCAATAAACATTGACAGAACCTTTATTCATTGTTGATGGTTTTCCCTGAGCACAGATGAAAAACTGCCCTGCTGAATAACATAGCATTTTTATTACCATACCAATTGTTTAATTGTTCCAACAACCAATTCTTGGTGAGGAAAGAGCTTGGACAAAGACATGGAACAAATGAGGCTGGACAATCTGCAGAAAGGGATACACATAAGCATGCATACACACATGCACCCAGTGGTGGGCAGCAACAGGTTCGCACCCCCCGGGAGGGTGTGTGTAGCAAAATTGGGTGGCCTCTGGGCAGGAGGGTGGCAAAATTGGGTGGTCTTCAGGCGGGGGGAGCGCGAAATTGGGTGACCACGCTCACCTCCCTGTCCTGCCTCATCAGGTTTTGTCTCTGCAAGTGGTTCAAGCTCTCCCTTGCTCAAAAGCCAGTCATATCCGACTCTAGGGTGCAGTGCTCATCTCCATTTACAGCCAAAGAGCCAGTGCTGCCAGTGTTTGCAGATGTGCACATGGCCATATGGCAGGCATGACTAGATCACCCATGATGTAGGCTCCGCCCATGATGTAGGCTCCGCCCACAGTGTGGTAGTGATTTTTTTTTTTTGCTGCCCACCACTGCATGCATCTCCCCCCCCCCCGGTAAAACAATTGATAGAAGTGCACATGGGAGGATATGCGTATAGGCTTGTGGGAGAGCCAGCCGTAGTTGTGCTGCTGAAGACTGTTGCAGAAATGAAAGACCGGCCAATGACCAAACATCTGCGTTGCCTGCTCACTCCATCCAAATGTCTGTTCTGTTCTTTCTTGCTAAGGGAATTGGTACATACAGGGTCACCTCTTTTAGCAATTTTGGGGAAATGAATATGGTCCTAGGCACATGCTGGTTAATGAGACTCAACTGCCATGTGGTGCTCTTGGGCTCCAACTCATTAGCAACTCATTAGCAGCCTTAGATGTTCACTAACTGTTGCTGTCTGTTATTTGATTTAACTAACTTCTACAAAGTGCTAAAAGAATGAAGAGGACATTATAAAGCTGATGGCCTGTGTGTTCTATTCCATCATATTTTAATGGTTACAAAAACTCCCTAAAATACGACCTACAAATCAAATCAATCTTTATTACAGTCCAAGACCAGCATAGTACAAGAAACAGGAGTTGAGAAGAGGGTACTTAAAATAAAAGGAACATTTCTGCTCAGAGTTAAGGAGTAATAAAATGAATACTTAAGATTAATAATGCTGCAACTACTACTAAGCCTACTAAGTGCCGATAGCCAGGATTTTTCTTCTGATTTTGCTTGCAAGGTTTATTCCAACTTTGCCTCACTACAAATTCTACAGAACATGGAAAGCTGTCTTATTTGTAAAATGGTCCATTAAATATATTGTTCAACTTTGAACTTGTTTCAATGAATGGATCATATGCCTATCTTGTATACCTGCTTTTAAAATACCACAATGGCATAAATTCTATCACCACAAAAAGAGGTTTTTTTCATTAGATTGTACTTCAGTGACGATTACACCATCTCTAACCCAACAGGTAAGATTATCAAATTGGATATAATCTGTTATTCTGGGAAGTGCACATAAAAGGGAAATATTGTCACTTCTGTTTCATGTTGAATTTAAAACTACATTCTGCTTTATTGGCTAACTGGCTTCATGAGTCACAATTTGCCCCATTTCTGAACTATGCACCGTAACCCTGAATTTTTATACCTGATGAAAAGTCTGAAAGTTCATATTAGTAGTTCCTTTCCAGTTATCTTATACCAGGAGTTCTCAACCTTTTAAAGCTGGGGGCCAGGTCACGCTCCCTCAGATAGTTTTGGGGGCCGGACAGCCATTTTGCCCTCCCTCCACCACATGACACTTCCTGGTGTGGTGTAAACGGTGGGGGACCACATGAAATGGTGTCACAGGCTGCATCTGGCCTAAGGGCCACAGATTAAGAATCCCTGTCCTATACAGATAATGCCCAACATCAAGCTTTGGATGGCAATTTTTTTTCATGTCTAAAACTTTCCTGAATGCCTAACTACCTATGGGGCTAAATACATTATTGCAGTGGTTTGAATCTTTTAAATGGCAAGTAGAGTGTTCTTTAATTAGGATAAGGACTATGAATATTATTTATTCATTTATTACATTTATATATTGCCCATTAGCAAGCTACTCTGGGCAACTACAGCCCTAATTAAAACAAACAATCCTATAAACCAGCCAATTGGTTGGTTTGACCCCAGTATGCCTGTGTTGTAATTTTATGCTTTTAATACCAAGTTTTTAAAAGTTTTTAACTTTTTAAAGTGATTTTATGGTTGTTGTAAATCGCCCTGGGTCTCTTTTGGGAGGAGGGTGATAAACAAATTTAAATAAATAAATAAAATAGAACAACCAAAGATGGCAGTAATATGTTGAAGGAGGAGAAATAATCTGATCCTGTCATGGTGTCATTCCCATTAAAAATTTCCCATTGAAAGTGTAATTTAGCATGGAAGAGATAGTCCTGTTAGCATGAATGGGAATTTCCTTTCTATTCCAAACAGCAATCACATGTATGGTTTTTGTCAGCATCATAATACAGTTGAACCTTGGTTAACAAATGACTTGGTTAACATAAAAATCATGGCTCAGTTTACATAGAAAATCATGGCTCAGTTTACAGATTTTTTTTCTGCGATGGATTAATTGGTTTTCATTGCTCTCATATAGGAAGCTGCATTCAATGCATTCCTATGGGAAATTTGGTTAAAGTGATTTTTGCTGTAAGAAACGTACCGGAGAATGCATTAATTACGTTAACCGAGGTTCCACTATATAAGAAGAAAGGGTTAACATTCTGCACTGCGTACCCATAATTTTGGCCATGATTCCCCACCCAAATTTAAGATTCAAAAAGATCCAGGCAAGTGCAAGGAATACATTAGTATTTCTGCGTAGTTAAAGAAAAACAGTCATACTGTAGGCCACTCTGTAAATAAATATTGAGGTGAGCTTTTGTTGTGACCTGGGGTCCTGGGTGCAAGGAGGAGGAGGGGGACTTTCAGCCAGCCCAGCTGCCTGCGTCCGGCTCCGACTTAGAATCGGAGCCTGGGCCACGGCTGGCTCAGATCAGGAGGCTGAGTCAGAGGATATGGACATGGCACCGGTCTCGCAGCCAACTGTCACTCCGGAGCTTGCCCAGGAGGGCCAGGTCGGGCCGGAGGATCAGAGTTTGACAGCTATACCAGGTGCCGGCAGGCAGGCTACTCAGGAGCAGGCCGGCATGCCTGCTCGTTACAGGGTTTCATTGAGGCATCAGATACAACTGAGGAGGAGGTCCCGGGGAACCGCTCCTGAACAGACCCTCAGCTGTGGGGTCTGACTCCCCGTAAAGGAGAGGAGTGCCATCAGGTCCTTGTCGGGCCAATTCGTCAGTTTGGTGAACCCGACACTGTGCTCCTGGCTTCCTGACCTTGATTCCCTGGATTCTGAACATCAGACTGTGGCCTTGACCACCCTCTTGGACGACCCCTGCACCTCTAGAACAACTCCACTGGCTCATGACCTCCGGACTGGCAACAAAGACTCTGCTCTGCTCCTTCTGAAACCCGAAGTAAAGAGAAGCTCCCCTTCCCCATTGTAGCTCTAACCAGCTACAGAGCTCTGCTGGTGCCGGGCTCTGACACCTTTTGAGTTCCAAGTGTAGACTTTTATCTGCTTGAAGCTACTGGACTAAGATTCCAAGTTAAGAAAACGATTAAGGAGATATGTTTTTATTTGATGTTTCTTGCCATTTGTTTTTTTTATCCATATACTTTATGGTATCAGAGAGACAGGTATTTCAGCTAGGACACCACAGAAATGCACTGGCATTTCAGGGTACAGATGAAGATTATATTGCTAAAACTTTATTTCAATGGCATTGCAATATACAGTAATACCCCGGATAACGATTGTTTCGGATAACACTAGAATTGGATAACGATGCAAGTTTTTTGGAAAAAACATGCATCGGATAACGATTCTGGATAATGATTCTTAGCGCAATGGTCTGTGGGTGTGGGGTGGTTTGGTTAGAACTACCCAATCCACCCCCCACCCGCAACGGTCTCTGCGACTACAGTAGGGTTGGGGAAAAGCATGCACCTTTCCCCTACCCTACTGCAGTCGCAGAGACTGCTTTTGTCTCTCTTTCCCTCCCTGTATTTAAACTACAGGGAGGGGGAAAGAGAGTGACGTAATTGGGTCTCTAGAGAACCGCTGCGGGTGGGGGGTGGCTTTAAAGGCAGGGAGGAAAAGAAAGAGACCTGATCGGGTCTTTCTTTCCCTGCCTGCCTTTAAAGCGGTTTGTCCCTGAAGTCAGGGTTTTTTTTAAAGCGTTGTTTGATGCATGTATTGGACAACGCTAAAAATCGGATAACGTCATGACTTGTGGAACCAAGTCATAATGTTATCCGGGGTATTACTGTAGCTTTGAAAATATTATAAAAATGTATGTAACACCAACATATGAATCAGCCAATTACAGGCAAAACAAATACTTATTTTTAATTCCAAAGTAAACATATAGATTAAAGTTTTTAAAAACCCCATTGTAGAAGTATTCCACTGATGTTAGTCCAGTATCAGCTGCACACTTGAAGCCCTATATCATCTCATTGTTTTTAATAGAGCAGGACACAGAATGGGGCCATTTCCTTTGTGGTGCTCACATTATGGAACTCCCTCCCTACACATGGTTAGTCTCTTTTAAGCTTCAAGTTTATTGTAATTTTAATATGGAATCATCTGTTAAAATACATGATTGTGTTTATTACTGCATGTATCATTTTAAATGTATTCTACCAATTTTAAGTTATCTTTATCTCAAAAGAAACTTGGGGTAAAAGTTTATGTACATCTATTTGGATGCATTTCCTACCAAATTATATACTAAATCTAGCTCTTAAAATAAAGGAATTGAATACCACAATCTTCGATGAGGCTCTTTCTGTGTACCCCAATAATATTACTAATAGTATTTTAATAGGATGACAGCACATCCATGCACTTAAATCAGGGATTCCCAATCTAAAGCCCATTGGCTGGATCCAGCCTGTGGTGCCATTTCATGTGCCCCCCTCCAAGGGCATTCAGTAAACAAAATGGACACCCCTTTGAAGCTGTTAGGACAAAATGGCTGCACCCATTGTGCAGGCAGGGCAAAATGGCCATCTGGCCCTTGAAGCTGACTGAGAGAGCATGACCCGGCCCCTGGCTTGAAAAGGTTGGGGACCCTGGACATAACCAACCAACCAAATTATTCTTCTTGGTTCATCAATTATACTTACACGACTTTCTGTTTGCTCTTGATCGCTTCCTTTCTCTAGGCACTGCTCGTTGGTTTGGCACTTGCGTAGCAGACTTGACAATGCGATCCATGACCTCATCTGCTGTGTCATCTGTGGCATTAGGTGAATCATCATTGCCAGTGTTCCATGAGCCAATGCGACCTGAAAAATGAAAATGAGCAGCATCAAGATTACTAACTTTTTGCACCGTGAATTCAATAAGTAAGAACACAGGCTAATATTTTAACACATCAGCATGCCAGGACTATCAGATTACAGGTTCTATTCCATGAATGTCTGGTCTGTTTTGTGCCTTGTAGGTGTTCCTAGAATTTTATAAAATTACCCATAATATACAATTGAAAACTTATATTGATATACAACTTACTTGCATGCCCTCAGCTTCCATCCAGAGAACACAAAAATATTTATCATTTACAGTCAAACCCTTACATCTACTCAGACCCCCAGTACACAGGATCTATAAATTCCTTTTCTCAGACTATAATAACCATATAATATGGTTAAGGGGAAAAAATAACCAGTCAAGATGAATTCACAGAAGAAACTTACTGCGAGATACACCCAGAAGATTAAAAGACTGAATGTTGCTAGTGCTCATTATTAGCCTACAATTGAGACCAATAACTGACTTCATAATGATCTTCAATGCATAATGATCCTTTTTTTTTTTGTTTCATTGTTTGCTTGATATGCCAAACCAAATAAATGTGCCAGGCTATGGATAGAGATGATGTGGTACAAGAGAAGCAAAACTGTAGAGAAAATAGGCTGCTTCTAGATTTTAGGGCAAGTATCTGTCTGATTTGGTCTTTTTTAAAAAAGTTTTTTTTTTTTTAAAAAAAAGAAGTGTCTGGGTGTACAGTTCCAGTTTTGTTATTTTTTTAAAATTGGGGACAGTTCCAGCAGCAAAATAAATACTTTTTGTTCATTTTATAACGGGGTGTTTTTTTAATTTTAAACATCCCCCCCCCCCGGTTGCTGCAAAATGCCCACATGCAAATGCATGCAACCTCCAAACCACATAATGCTCACTGAATATTTTAGGGTGCCATATTAGAAAGAAGACAATCTCTCTCTCTTTTGCTGTTATTGCTTACAAAGGAAAATAAAATACACAGAAGTTGTAAAACAGTTCCACCTTGAAACATAATGCAGTAAAACCCCGGTTTACCGGAATTAATGGGGTACTGGAGGCACAACGACTTCAGCCTGCTGGCTGGTTTGACCTCCTCCCCTGTTCCCTTAAGTTCTTAAGTTTTAAATCATATAACATTTTAGTTGTAGTTTTAATTGGTTTTAACTTTGGGTTTTTGAAAACTTTTAGAATTTTAGCCTTTTTATGTGTTTTAGGATGTGTTAAACTGCCCTGGGTCGCCTTAGGCGAGGAGGGCGGTATAGAAATTTAAATAAATAAATAAATAAATTCATTATGTGGAGTTTTCCTTATAGCAAAAATTCCTTATCACGAAGCACCCATAGGAATGCATTGTGTGGTTTCTCATAAGAATGCATTGAAAACAAAAATTCTGTAAAGTGAAGCACAGTTTCTCATAGGAATGATTGGGGGGGAGGGAGAACCATTCTGAAAAAAAATCCGTAAGATGAGGCATTTTTTAAAATGGATTTATTTCCGTAAGTCGAGTTTTCCGTTACCCAAAGTGACCATAACCCGGGTTAACACTGCATGTGCTGCATGGCTGTGCCTGTAAATGCAGTTAAAATGTGTCACAGCAATGCTTTAAAAGTGTGCCACTTGATTTGCTGCCCAGAGGCGGGCTCCAGCAGCTCAATTATTCTCAGTACCACTGATGAGCCTTCAACAATTAGGAAAATGTTCAAATAGTTTTATTGGGAATAGAGTGTGACCCAGGGGAGGCATTTTTGACCATTACATGCTGTATGTTAATAGAGCACTAGTACTAAGTCAATCATAGATGATCCAATTCTGGCCAAAAACACTCATTTCTTTATGTATGTTAGTTGAGTTAGGACAGTGATGGCGAACCTAATGCACTAGTGCCAGGGGTGGCACTCGGAGTACTCTCTGTGGGCACCCATGCGGTCACCCCAGCACAGAGTTTGCCCTGCCCCCCTCTACCCAGCAGCCCTCTACCTCCAGCACAGAGTTGACCCCGCCTCTCTGCCCAGCAGCCCAATGGGAGTGTTTCCTCCCTCCCCCAGCACAAAGTTCACCTCACTCTGGTTGCCGTGTTGGCACTTGGCGATAAATAAGTAGGTCTTGGGTTACAGTTTGGGCACTCGGTCTCTAAAAGGTTTGCCATCACTGAGTTAGGAGAACAATGTATGGAATCAGCATCTCTAGTAAACTCCCAGCACTTGCCTCGACTGGCTCTGCTCCGGGTGCGTACTCCTAAGACTGTGGCATTCTCCCCACCTGGAGAAGATGTCTTCAGGACAGCCTTCATGTTCTCATGTTCTACAGCATCTTCAGCATATTGTAGCCCTTGTGGTTGGTTCTGAGGGGTAGGGGAGCTGCTGGAGAATTTCCCAGACTAGGAGGGAAAATATATACATATCTTCAGTTCTAATTTTTAATTTGAAAAAATGTAAGTGCTGAGTTTTCTGTCAGTAAAGAAAAGAGGATTAGTCTTTTTTGAGCTTATGAACATTTCTATACTCCTTCTCATTTGGACAAATCCTGAAGCAATTGACAATATCACTTTAATCGAAGGAATCAATCCAATAAAATACAAGCTTTCAACACGAGATAGATCAGGGGTTCTCAACTTAAGGCCCAGGGCTCCATTTCACGTGCCCCCCAGGGCATTTGAGAAACAAAATGGCTACCCCTTTGAAGCTGTTGGGACAAAATGACCACTCCCATTCTGCAGGCAGAGCAAAACGGCTGTCTGTACCTCGAAGCTGTGAGTGAGCATGACCTGGCCCCCTGTCAAAACCAAGTGGAAATTCCTAGGCTGCAACAGAGATAACCGTGCCTACTCTGACAATCATAGTGACCTGAGAGGTTGGCAGGGGGAGTCCATCCTTCAAGTAACATGACCATGAGTTATATAAGGTTTTGAAAATAGTAACATCTTAAACCTAGTTTGGCAGCAGATTAGTGGCCAGTTTTAACTAAAACTATGGAGATATGGTCAGTGGTGGGCTGTCCATTTTTTTACTACCCCACCATGACGTCATTAAGTCGTGGGCGGAGCCGACGTCATAATGTCATGGGTGGAGCCAACATCATGACATTGTGGGCAGAGCCAAATAAATTAAAATAAAATGGCTGCCCGGAACTGCGCATGCGTCAAACCTCCATTTGATGCATGCACAGTTCTATTTTTTAGTGCGCATGCATCAAACCTCTATTTGACGCATGTGCACTAAAAATACAACTGTGCATGCGTCAAATGGAGGTTTGATGCATGCGCAGTTCCGGGCAGTCATTTTGGCTGCCTGTAAATAAACTTCTGGAGGGGGTGTGTGGAGTGGCGACTGAACCGGTCGCCCGGGCGTTTAGAGCAGAGTAGTCCCATTGAATCAGTGGTGCTTTAGTGAGTCAGCAGTTATGAAAAGTCCACTGATTCAGTGAGCCTATTCTGGTTGGGACTACCGGTAAATACTGCATTTCAGCCATTAAGAAGATATACATGTAATAAATAAATAAATACATGTTACTGAATATTATAATTAATTTTAATTATTTAAAAAAAATAGCCCGCAAGATTTATTTTCAATTCAAAATTGTAAAAACCATCTCTCCTGTCTATAGAATATAAAGAGCTGCAAGGAAAGCCAAAGGCTGGACTTATTCTTAGGAGAAGTAAAACTCTATCTTGGATGTTTGAAAAAAGGTTTCATTATGTTTTTATTAATGTACGAGAATAATGTTAGTGCACATCTACAAACAAACAAACTATTAGTTATGCTTGTTGGTAGCAAATGGCATAACTAGCTGTAACTTCTCACTGGCAATGCTTGCTGGATTGTTGAATGTGTGCCAGTCACCAAATTGGTATGCTCTGAAAACCCCAGCAAGGATTTGTTAAATGCCAGAGAGACTCTGTTGCAAATTACACTGTTTGCCATTAAAGGTAAAGGTCACCCTTGCTCAAAAGCCAGTCGTATCTGACTCTAGGGTTCAGTGCTCATATCTGTTTATAGCCAAAGAGCCAGCACTGTCTGTGTCTGCAGAAGTTTCTGTGGACATCTGGCAGTAGCAGAGGTAAATAAGCATCAAGGTCTTGGCCATTATATGTTTTTAGAATTGTAAACCCAACTCTAGTAACTATTATGTTTTATTTTTGTTGGTTCTATTAGGTAATTTGTTACTCTTGACCATGTTATTTATATATATTTTTATGTTAGCTCAAATGGCTAAGACAGTGACTGGGAGGTGGAAGGTCAGCAGTTCGATTCCCGAGTACTGCAGGACGAAATGAGCTCCCGTCTTTGGCCCAGCTCCTGACAACCTAGCAGTTTGAAAGCAAGAAATTGCAAGTAGATCAATAGGGACCACTTTGGTGGGAAGGTAACAGTGTTCTGTGCACTTCAGTGTCTAGTCATGCCTGCCACATGACCACGGAAACATCTGCAGAAGCAGACAGCGCTGGCTCTTTGGCTTAGAAACAGAGATGAGCACTGACCCCTAGAGTCGGATACAACTGGCTTTTGAGCAAGGGAAATCTTTACCTTTACTAGACCACCCAGAGTAGTTTTATAATAAATGGATGGTATATAAATAAAATGAATGAATGAATATTGGGAGGCTATACTGAAACATTTGCAAACACTGAAAAACAATGGCTCCAAATTATTTTAGACCAACTACTGTATTGGCAAAATTTCCATAGTTTATAAATAATTTACACATAACTTCAAAAAACTCTTAAATAGATTAGTGCAAATATTTAGTATAAAAAGCAATTAACACACATCAGTTGTTAACCTACAACATTCAACTAAAAGGTAGAATAATAATTTGTTACAATGTTTATAAAATCACTTTAAAATCTTAGTGATAAACGCCTATTATAATTTTTAAGCTTAATATTTTATAGGTTGCAGATTTAGCAGATTTCTTTTTGAATAAAAACAAGACACAGCAATTAGTTAGGAACAGTGAAAATGTAATTTCTTCTCTTCTAGTTGCATATAAAAGTATTCAAGAAGATTCAGAAGTATCATTTCTCTAAGTGAATTTACAAAAGACCACTCTTTAACAAATATAATAAATAAATAATAATAATAAATAAATAAACACCACCACCCCCCAACCCCGTTTGTGCCTTCTGCCTGGAAGATGATCCACAGAGAAGTGCAATGGCCAGATTTTCCTGAAGCCAAGTTAATTTTGCTCTCTTCTCCTGCGAAAGTGATTTAAGGATCTAATAATCCCTCTTGCAAAGATGTGTCAGAATCATACACATCCTAGAGTTGCTGAGTGGAAAACAAAGTTAAAATAGAAAATTATGCAACAATACAATGAGTATCTTCTTCTGGCAGTAAGTAACTTAGGCAAACAGGCACCATTAACCTGTAATTAATTTTAATTAATAAAATTAATAATTTTATTATTTTATGCCTTGAAGCCAGAGTGTTAGCAGTTTCAACAGCATATAGATTTAAGAATTATTGATTTATAACCATTGATCTTACATCCCTTTAACATTTGTCTCATTTTTATGATTAAATCTAAAGATTTTGTATATTCTAGCCTCCTTCTTTAATGCGAATGCTAAACTGGGAAGAGGCCTTTGGTCTTCTGTGAACTCTTTGATTTCTCCTGATTGTTGTGTTTGATTTCCTCTTTTTATACAATTGCAAGGCTCATTCTTAGTCAGAATTTACTCAATAGCATTTAATTATTTATATTTTCCTTTTTTCTTTCCTGTTGTTTGGTGATTATCACCATTTTTAATGGATCTCCACTTTATATGATTATAATAAAGTGACATGGATTAGCAATTTATGCAGTAGATGGTTCATCAATATTAGCACATTCTCTGTCACCTCCACTAATGTCATGCTGTATCAGATCAATGAATATGAACATCATGCTGAAAGACAAAGAACTCATTAGCAAGCAAACATCTTGCAGCCTAATAATGCAATCCTATACATATTTACTCAGAAGCAAGTTCCACTGAGTTCAAAGGGATTCGCAGTCAGGTATGTAAATACATGATTGCAGTCCAAGTATGTTATGTTAGTATTAAAAGGTTAAGGCAAATTTCTAAAAGTTATAGTAATAAAGGGTTTTTGTTGGTCTGTCTTTGATATCTGCAATTCTCACACCACACAGAAGACTTAAGGAGGACATGCTCTTTCATAGGATCATACCTCAATGTCATCTTCTTCATCAGTCTACCAGGAGAGAGGATAGAAAAGGACAGAAAATTTCATTTAGGAAATATCATCAAAATATGTGTCAAGAAGTTTAACTGTGTGGTTGGTTCAGCTCTAAAACTGGTGAAAGGATTGCATACAGGTGAACTGCAAACAGAGAGGCAAGCACACACCAGTCATCAAACCTACATAAATATCCCCCACCCCTTCCTTAGAGAATTAAATACTTTGGCATGATCTACACTAGAAATAGGTGGGGGAAAACTTCCAAAAACTTTTTATCAGTTGCATCTGTTTGGTTTTGGAGATGAATACAGAGACTTGATGAAAGTAGTTTTGGTCTCATGGATACGACGTTACTCTGCCTGCCTTATGTCCTCTAGGGAAATGCAACTTTTTCACAGTTCTTTCTGTTGCCCACTAACATGCTGCCATAGTGCCATCACTATAACATGTTGCAATACGATTCACAGTCAAGAAATGTGGTAAATCCCATGATAAAATCTTTGTAATAAGGACTGGTATACGGAATATGATTCATCAGCCATTTCCCCACTCCTACTGCCTAGTCCAATATGAATGCGCAGTCAAACCTTGCATAAAGAGCACCTCACTTAAAGAGTAACTCGCTTAAAGAACAGAATTTTCACTGAATGTTCGCTTCGCTTAGCAAATAAAACCAACCAAAAACTTGCTTAACAACTAAATCGGGGTTCACAATCCTCCTCCCAGAGGCATCACAATTGGTCACTTACAATGGTGTTTCGCTTAAAGAGCAAACTCGCTTAAATAGCAATCCTGTGGAACATATTATGTTCTTTAAGCGAGGTACAACTGTACATAATGCACAGAAGTACAAGATCAAATTACATTGCACGTAAGCTGGAACAGAAACAGACTTCAAAAGGTCACGAAAAAGCCAGTGATCTAGAGGCAAGTGTTCCAAGCCAATCTACACTGCAGGGAATATGTTCCTGTATATAGTACTGAAGAAATGAGTCAGTGATTTTACATCAAGCTATTAAAATCATCATACATATATGTATCACTTCCACTTTATTTATTAAGAGTTCCTTGAAAGGGACCTCTAAAGACAACGACTGCTCTTATATACCAAGTTATCCCTTCTGAGAGATGCTTTTTATTTCATCTTTCTCTCTCAGATCATATTATTCCAACATGAAAGGCAATTTCAGGGAGTAACTGCTTACATGGTACAGTCATATGGAAGAAATAATGGAATATAAGCAAAACATCCTGCTGGAGAGCCATTTCTTATGCTTTCTTTCAGCAAACATGACGGTGGATCAGTAGGTCTATGCACAGGTTAGACCACCTCTCATCATGCAGACTGTGTGAAGAATTCAAGTCCCAGGTTTCCCCAAACAGTGTGACAATCTAGGACAGGAGTTCTCAAACTTTTAAAGCCAGGGGCTGGGTAAGACAGGTTTGGGGGCCAGATGGCCATTTTGCCCTTCCTCCACCACATGGCACTTCCTGGTGTGGTAGAGGTGGTGGTGGGGCACATGAAATGGTGCTGCAGGCCACATCGGGCCCACAGGCTGCAGATTGAGAATCCTTGATCTAGGATGCCATAAGGAAGTGGGCATGTGAGTAAAAAGAATGTTCACTCCTCAGTGATGGAGGAATGGCCACTTTTGGGTTGTTGAGATTCTTCTTCTAAATAGATGTTTTTCAACCTACTTGCAGCTGGGCCAAAAGTGCACAGATTTAGTACCTTTCCTTATGAGAGAAAATGTGGCTAAATGTTGCTTAATTGGAAAAATAACACATGGAGGAAGATGTAAGCTCTTCATTCCTGCTCAGTTGCTACAGGAAGACTTGGAGCTCCTTCCCCATGTAAGAAAGTGAAACAAAAGATGAGAAGCATTTCACATGTCTACTACCGGTATATCAACTCTGCTCTGGCTATCAGATTTACTAATGAAGATAGTTGTTGCCTTGAACCCAACTATTAACAAACTCTTAGTCAAATATTATTTTACCAAAATTAAGCCATTTCTATTCCAGGACATACACCATGGGACATGAATGTCTTGCTTCATTTGTTTTGTCTTTCGGCACACTTGATATAAAAAAGGATTAGCTGTGGGAGGGATGAACAACAGCATGCGAGCATTGCTTTTTAAGGGTATGCTTTGTTCCATGAGGGAGCTGTTTGTTTTGCTTTGGGCCCAGCGACACTGAAAGACAGCCAGTCTTTCTGCAATGGAACGTCATAGGTATGCTCTGTTTGCTTATTCACATTATAGTATGCCTTCCCACTGCCAATAAAAATATATCCCTCCAGAAAACTCTATTTCATATTTAATCTCCTAGCATTATTGACTGCCAGAAAACTCGAATCAGGGACATATTTGTGTTTCTAATTTTCATTACCTTACATCAGCTAATTAAAAAAGAATGGCTAAACATTTGGGTTTCTGAATGGCCACTTGCTATATATTGAGTAAATGAAAGGAAGGATGTTTTACAATTCAAAATTGGTTCTAGCAAGACTGAGTACAGTATTACCATCTTCATAGCACATTAGGGTGTCCAAAGCACTTTGTATATTATCTTTTTTCTTTTCTGAAGGGTATATTCTAAAAACTGAGCAACTTTAGAATGAATTGAATGAGTGAAGATTGTTATTATGGATATGTGTGCCTAATTCTAAGGCCAAAGTCCTATTGCTCTTTTCTACATACGTAGGCATGTTCATGGAAGTCCTTCTGGCCTGGGCAGTTCAGGCAACCCATGAAACATCTACTATGGGGTTTCCCCAACTGCCATTACACAGTCACATGAGGCAACAGGACCAACCTAAGAATCTAAGAGAAGTAAAGTTACAGCTTACAAACTGTTCCTTAGGTCAAGTGGTGGGTAGTCAATTTCTTTGCTACGCCACCGTGATGTCATTATGTTGTGGACGTAGCTGACGTCATGACATCGTGGGCAGAGACAACATCATGATGTCATGATATTGTGGGTGGAGCCAAAATAAAATAAAATAAAATAAAATGGCTGCCCAGAATTGTGCATGTGTCAAATCTCCATTTGACACACGTGCAGTTCTATTTTTTAGTGCGCATGCGTCAAACCTCTATTTGACGCATGCGCACTAAAAAATAAAATTATGCATGTGTCAAATGGAGGTTTGATGCATGCACAGTTCCAGGGAGCCATTTTGGCTGCCTGGAAATACATTTCCGGAGGAGGGGGTCAGAGAGGCGACCACCCATGTGGCGACCCCCTCCTGATGGGTGCTACCAGTTCGGGTGAACCGGTCCAAACCGGTAACAACCCATCACTGCTTATGTCCACTCATGCCCTCCCAGTAGTACAAATCAGCACCCCCCTTCAGTCTAACCACCGAGCAGCTGGTAATCTGAAAATAAGCTGTAGCCAGGCACCATCAACCCCTGCAATTCGGATAAGCAGGATCTCCTGGTGGCATCTACTAGTTCAAGCTCTATGAGTCCTCCCACACTTTCTCACATGTCTTGAGGAACCATTCCCACAAACTAAAACAATAATGGGGGAAAGAGCTTTCTTTACAATAGAACCAGATTGTAATTACTTTTGCTCTGGAAAAAATACTAATATGAATGACACTACTAAAAATGCTTTCTCCAAGCTTCTATGAATTGGTTTAGTTAAAAATAATTTCACTGCGAAGAAAAAGAAATTTGTACTTTCTGGGATTTTAGGACAAAGAGTGGGAGCCAGTTTTGGATAGAATTTCAAGACAAATCTCTTGTCTTTTCAGATTGTAATGGCAGCACAGTAATGGGGTGTTCTTATAAGAGAATTGATTTATACTATGGTTGAATGAAAGACATACAGTCAAACCTCGCATAACGAATGCCTCGCATTGTGAAAAACTCGCATAACCAGCAGGCATTCCATAAACCTTTTCGACTCGCATAATGAAAATTTTTGTTATGCAAAACTGGCATTTGCTATGGAAAAACTCGCATAACAAATATTTCTATGGGAAAAACTCACATAATGAAATTTTTTTGTTATGCGAGTTTTTCCATAGAAATTTTTGTTATGCGAGTTTTTCCATAGGAATTTTCACTATGCGAGTTTTTCCATAGGAATTTTCACTATGCGAGTTTTTCCATAGGAATTTTTACTATGCGACTTTTTCCACAGGAATTTTTGCTATGCAAAAAAAATTGCATAACAAAAAACTCGCATAGCGAGCAGCCTAGCAGAATGAAATATTTTCATTATGTGAGGTTTGCCTGTAAACAAGAGAATAGTGTCACAGAACTGAGTTGGGGAAAAAACGTAAGAGACCTTTCGTCCATGATGGAATTCAGCCTGTTTGTTCTTTAAACTGAGGCTACAAGTGTCATTATTTCCTTGAGAGTGAATTAATAAATAAGTACATTTGCCTTTAAAATGCAAGGGTAGAGCAGTGACAGTGAAGCTGTATCATAGTTTCCCCCCATATCTGAACAAGGCTGATGTCAATGACGCGTGACAAGGGAGGGACCTTTCCTATTGGTGCAAATTTTAAAGGACAGAAGCAGTGAAAAAAATTTCAAACCGCTGTGATCAAGCTCCGCAAAGCTTCCTGGTGCCTTGGGGACCAGCGAAGCCTGTCCCCAAAAAAGCAGAAAGCGCCACCACTGCGCACTTCCAATGACAACGGACACATAAGTCCAGGGACCAGACATGCCTCCAGCCCCTGGTGAGAAGCTTTGGGGTGGATCCATACCCTGGAGGGAAACGGTTGAGAACGCCTGCTTTAACCTCTCAAGGAAACTAATGATGTCAGGCCCATTCTGCAAAATGCAGACTGTACAGCTAAGTTCTAATTCTTAAACCCCTTCCTTAGAGTAGGCAACCTTAGGAAGGAAAGTAATGCAGGCTCCACAAACATGTCATGTGCATTTTTGCAAAATATATTACTTTGCCTTTTGAATTTTTTTTAAAGTGAGAGCTGGGAGTTAGCAAAGATTGTCCCTGGAGACCAAGGTTAAAAACATTCATATTATGTGGAAGGAAGGAAGTGGGGGGAATCAATTCATTTGAAATGTCAATAAGGCAGAAATGTGGGTAAAGCCTGAATTATTATTAGGGCAAAAATGAGTAAATGAGTACATTGGAGCTATCCTTTCATGCATGGGGACTGTGGTGCCTTAAGTGGTTAAGATGCTGAACTTGAAGACTGGAAGGTCAGAGTTCGATACTCGAATACTGCATGACGGAATGAGCTTCTGTCTCTGACCCAGTTCCTGCCAATGTAGCAGTTCAAAAGCAAGAAAATGCAAGTGAATAAATAGGTACTTCTTCTGTGGGAAGATAAATAGCATTCTGTGCACTCCAGTGTCTAGGCATGCCTGCCACATACATGCCCATGGAAACGCCTGCAGATGAAGACAGCACTGGCTCCTTGGGTATAAATCAAGATGAGCACTGAACCCTAGAGTCGGATATGATTGGATTTTGAGTAAGGGCAACCTTTACCCTTTCATGCACATATAATGAAAAGATAATATTGCTGGGAAAATGTGTGTGTGTGTGTGTGTGTGCGTGCGTGCGTGCGTGCGTGCGTGCGTGCGTGCTATTGGTTTGCAAAATGAAGAACATTTTGGAGTTCATTAACTCATATATAGCCATCACACATCAGAAGTGACTTGATTACAAATATCATCTTTGGAATGTTTTTTAAATTACCAACTACTTGTTTAGGGACAAGATGGGTGGAATAGGCACCAAAACTCTGCCAACATCAAGTAAGGCTCTCTCCAGCTTCAAAGTAAAAAAACCCTAGTAATTTCACTGCATAAACGAATGAGCTTATGCTTAATATTTGTTCTGTATACTTTAAAAAATATATTTTAAACACTTTCACAACGATAAACAATCCATTTTAAATGTCTTTTTGTATAGGAAGGACAAAAGCACAAAAGTTTTCCTTGGAATATATATTAAGTGGTAGGTCCTGCCTGGCAAGATTGAAAATTTGGATTGTCCCAGATCTCAGAGAACTTGAAACACTGTATCAATTTTTGGAAACTTCTGTGTTGGTAAGCTTTTTAAATACAGTTTATAATAGTCGCTGGTTTTTCCTTTTGAAAAGCCTTTTCAACTCCTGAAGCCTCGATTCCTTCTAAATAAAGAAAAGTAGGTGGGACCAACCTTTCTCCTTCAAGATAAACAAGATTTTTTTAAAAAAAAACTTATTTGACCTGTTTAGAATCTGGAGACAGTAAAGGTTGCTTGTTTATTTCTCCATGGCAAAAAGAACAGTTTTAGTTAAAAAACAACAACTATACAATCCTTTAGCCAAACTTCCTCAAATTTGGCAAAGAGCAAGAGCAGACTGTCTGCTAAAGGTAAAGATTTCCCTTGCTTGAAAGCCAGTTGTATCCGACTCTAGGGTTCAGTGCTTATCTCTGTTTCAAAGCCGAAGAGCCAGCGCTGTCTCCTTCTGCAGATGTTTCTGTGGTCATGTGGCAGGCATGACTAGACACCGGAGCACATGGAATGCTGTTACCTTCCCACCAAAGTGGTCCCTATTTATCTACTTGCAATTTCTTGCTTTCGAACTGCTTGGTTGGCAGGAGCTGGGACAAAGAGGGGAGCTCATTCCTTAAATGTCTGAAAATAATTTTATTTTAAGGCATTTAAAAATGTCTAAAGAAGGGACTTGAATCAGCTCCATCAGTATTTTGTTCCATTAGGTATGTGTCACCACCAAAAAGGCTCTATTTCAAGTTGTAGCCTTCTTTATCATTCTTGGTGTTGGAACCTGGAACTGCGTACTCTGAGAGGACCAGGTGAAGCAAGGAATAGATCTTTGGGAGAGACACTCTACAAGGTAACAAATTCATAATTCTGATTGAAGCTTTCATAAATAATATGGGATTATTTTCTATCGCACAAACTAAGGCTAAACACAGCGACTAATCTGTATAAATCAAGTCAGAGACGTAGCTACCGCCGTATCAATTATACGGGGCCCCCGGGCTACGGGGGCCCCCAACGGCAAAAAATAAAATTAAAAATAAAAAAGAGCAAAAATTTACTGCGCATGCGCAGAAACTCAATCTGATGCATTGCGCATGCGTCAGATTGAGTTTCTGCGCATGCGCACTTTATTGGAGCCATTTTTGGCTCCAATTTTAAAAAATAAAATTTCGGAGTTGGAGCTGCAGCTTCTCAGAGCGGCTCCGATGGTGGCTCTCAGAGGAGGGCACTTCCCCTGGGGCCGCCCAGAGTCCCATGGGCAGGTTGAGGCCTGCCCGGGCTGTCCGCTGCTGCCGAACCCCCATGGCCTGGGGACGCCTGGCAGAGTGTGCCACCGCCTCCTCCGGAGGATGCGCTGCTGCCCGTCCTTCGTCCGCAGCGGGTCCGGAGAAGCTCAGCCCACTCGCGAGCAGCGGCAGCGGGCGGGGAAGGCGGGAGCGCGCCCGGCGGGTCAGGAGCGCGCACCTTGCCCCCTCCCCCGGCCGGCTGCTGTGCTCTCTGCCTTCTTCCCTGCCCGCTCACGCGCCTCCTGCCTCCCAGGAGCGCGGCTGCCTTGGATCCCGGCGCCGTCGGAGGGCACCGCGGTCGGGCTCGGCGGGGCGGGAAGGCGCGCCTCGGAGCCCGGGGCAGAGAGCGAGGATGGAGCCGGGAGGGTAAGTGAGGGTTTTGTGTTTCGGGTGGGTGGGTGGTTTATGTGTGTGTTGGGTGGGTGGGTGGATTTTTTTAAATTTTTATTTTATTTCTTTATTTATTTTAATTATTTAAGTTATTTACGGGTTTGTGTTGTGGTTGTTTGGGTGGGTGGGTTGAGGTGTGTGTGTGTTTGTTTGTTTATTTTAATTCTATTCTATTTTATTTATTTATTTATTTTTATTTTTGGCCCCGCCCACGACGTCATGACGTCATGACGTTGGCTCCGCCCCGCATATAAAGGGCCCCCAAACAATTTTTATACGGGGCCCCGACAAGGTAAGCTACGCTTCTGAATCAAGTCAATGCAAAGGAACCGCTAGGCTGAGCTGACATGTTGAATAAACATGTTGAATAACAATATGTTTGGAGTCATGCTTTCAGATAGAACCACTGACCTGATGGCTGCTGTTGCCAGATTTGCCTGGAGGGCTACCAGGGTATGTAACATTAGGCAGAACCTGCTACAGCGGGGACAGGTTAAAAACCAACAATAATGATTTTAATTGTGCACTAGCAATTCTGTTGACATCCTACTAATGCAATTGGTATCTACTATGTGCATTTTTAGAAAGACATTTTTATCCGTATTTTATAACTGCAAGTTTAACGTTTAAACTGCTTTATGTGCTGTTTTATTCTTTTTAAACCAGATACCTGTCCCAAATGTAGCATAAATTTAAAAACTGATTTTATTCTATTCTGTTTTAATCCAAATGAATGTGTTCTATAGGAGTGCATTTTGATGGTATTTCATGCACCTAAACTCTTTTTACTGTACTGGTCATCGACCGGAATAAAGTTTGATTGATAAATCAAGTAAGAAGTCACTTATTTAAAATATGTCTTTTCTTCTCACTGCATTACAAAGTTTGAGAATACCATTTGGTTTAAACAAAAATGTAAAACAAAAATCCTCAAGAAATCTGCAACAATTAGCTAAAATTATCATGGTAGGTACTACACAGAATACACTAAACCTCCATGTATCTGCAGGTTTGGTATCCACAGGCCATATATATTCAATGAAAAATCACAGACTTGTGTGTTTCTAAGATGCATTACCAGAACCAGTCCTAGAGGCTACTATATACAATGTATAGGGATGGCTATTTTCCAGCTTCAGGCAACTGTGGTAAGTCTTGGAACCAACTAGTTATTCTATTACAGTAAAACACTGGATAACGATTGAATCGGATAACGCTAAAATCGCATAATGTTAAGTAATCTGGGGAGGAGAATTGCATCGAATAACGTTAAGGTCCTATGGGATGGATCAGATAACAACCGCTAAAGCCTGTGCGGTTACAATATATCTCTATGGAGCTTTAACGTTATCCGAGCCATCCCATAGGATTTTAACACGGATCGGATAACACTAAAAATCGGATAACACCAAGACTTGTGGAACCAAGTTTTAGCGTTATCCGGTGTTTTACTGTATTCTATCCCCTGTGGATTGGGTGTGTGTGTGTGTGTTACTGTACTCAAGGAGTTGTTTTGTAATAACCAGTGGCCAGTAACTTATTGGGTATATATGCTAATAAAAGGGGAGATCTGCATGTTAGTTGCATGTCTAGTGCACCTAGTGACTTACTTGCCTCATGCATGACATCTCATGACTAAACCACAATAAGCAGCAGTAACATTCATATTTTTTCTCATTTGTTGTTGTTGTATGATGTCAAGTCATTTCCAACTTATGACAACCCTGTGAGTGAGAGATCTCCAAAATGTCATGTCATCAAAAGCCCTGCTCAGCTCTTGAAAACTCAGGCACATGGTTCCTTTAGGACAGGGGATCTCAACCTGTGGCCCGGACACAGGCTTCAAGCTCTTTTCGTGAGGCCCTCCAACCTGCTTCTTTATTGCCATCATCCTCAAGGCATTTTCCCCCAGACACACATGGTTTCTCCTGTCTCAAGGAGACCATCTCCTGATATTTTCCCTGTCTTTCTTACAAAAACAAAACAAAACACAAAAAGACAACATCAACATCGATTCTTCTGGTTTCCATGGCTCCTTGGTCTAATTCTCAATTCTATCATTTTGGCCATTTTTGGTGCTTTTCTATCCAGAGCTCAGGTACTTGTAAGATTAACCTTTCTTCACTGACCTCTAATCTAATCTAATGTAATTCAATTAATTTTAAAATCTAAATCAGTAGGTTAATAATTTTGTTACAGTTTTGACTTAAGATGTGTCCCTCTTTAGGCACTGGGGACTCTAATGTGGTCCCATGTCCCAGAAGGGTAAAGGTAAAGGTTGCTTTTGCTCAAAAGCCAGTCGTATCAGACTCTAGGGTTCAGTGCTCATCTTTGTTTATAGCCAAAGAGCCAGCACTGTCTGCATTTGCAGCTGTTTCTATGGACATGTGGCAGTCATGCCTCGACACCGGAATGCATGGAATACTGTTTACCTTCCCACCCAAGTAGTACCTATTACTCTTGAAATTTCTTGCTTTCGAACTGCTAGGCTGGCAGGAGCTGAGACAGAGATGGGAACTCACTCCGTTGTGCAGTACTCAGATATCGAATCCTGACCTTCCAGTCATTGAGTTCATCCTCTTAACCACTTGAGCCACTGAAGTTCTTGAAGGTTGGAGAGCATTGCTTTACTGAGTTAAGCCATTTCATATTTCTCTTTTTCTGTTGCTTTCAACCTTTTCTAAATACACTAGAACATCGGATAACGTTATGACTTGGTTCCACAAGTCATGACGTTATCTGATTTTTAGCGTTGTCCGATACATTGATCGAACAACATTAAAAAAATGCCCTGTTCCCTTTCCAAAGAGGAAAGTGAACATGGGGGAGATCAGGTTGGCTTGGGGAGGGAAAGCACCCTATCTCCCCAAGCAAACCGGGCATCCATGGGGCTCGGGGGGCTTCAGGGGACAAACTGCACTGCTGCGCGGTTTGTCCCCGAAGTCAAGCTCAACCCCTGCCATCGCTAGCCAGAGCTGAGCTTGACTTCAGCGACAACCCGCGCAGTAGCGCGGGTTCTTCCTGAAGTCAAGCTAAGCCCTGGCTAGCGATCGCAAGCCGGAGCAGAGTTTGACAGCTAAGCCCTGGCTGATTGCTAGCCAGAGCTCAGCTTGACTTCGGAGACAACCCATGCACCCAAGCGGGTGTGCGCGTTGTCACCAAAGTCAAACTCAGCTCTAGCTAGCAATCACTAGCCGGAGCAGAGTTTGGCAGCTAAGCCCTGGCCGATCGCTAGCCAGAACTCAGCTTGACTTCGGAGACAACCCGCACACCCAAGCGGGTGCGCGCGTTGTCACCAAAGTCAAACTCAGCTCTAGCTAGCAATCACTAGCTGGAGCTGAGTTTGACAGCTAAGCCCTGGCTAGTGATCGCTAGCCAGAGCTCAGCTTGAATTTGGAGTGGCATCGGACACAGCAAGTCCAGGGTTCGGAGGAAGCCTAGCGCAGCCCAGCTGGGCTGCGCTAGGCTTCTTCCGAAAACCATCTGGGCTGTGTTTGAAGCCTAGTGGCGCCCAGGCTAGCTAGCCTGAGCGCTGCTAGGTTTTGAACACAGCCCATCCGGGCTGTTGACGAAACCTAGAGGTGCTCAGGCTAGCTAGCCTGGGGGCCGCTAAGCTTCGTCCAGTGATCGCTCCAGCTGAACTAGGGTCAGGGGAAAGGAAGGCACCCACGTGCCTTTCCCCCAACCCTAGTTCAGTAGCAGCAAGCCATCATTGGAGTGTGTGTGGATTGGGTAGATGTTCTACCCAATCCAACCCCCTCCCTATAGCTTGGATAAAGCTATAGAATTGTTATCCAGAATCGTTATTCTATGCAAGTTTTTTCCAAAAAAACTTGCATCGTTATTCGATCCAATCGTTATCCGGTGTTTTACCATATTATTGTATTTTCCAGATAATCTTGCTTTCTCATGATGTGCCTGAAGTAGGACATCTTAGCCTCATGTTTTTTTGCCTCCAGTGACAGTTCAGACTTGATTTACTCTAGGTCAGTGTTTCCCAAATGCTGGTTTTTGGACTTCAATTCCCAGAAGCCTAAGTCATTTCCCCAAAGCACTGATCAGCCAATGTACTGACTTAGGCTTCTGGTAATTGAAGTCCCCTGTGGGCTGTGTACCCCTTGTTGGGAACCACTGCTCTAGGTCCTACTTGTTTGTCTTTCTGACAGTACAGGATATCTGCAAAACTCTCCTCCAACAACATATTTCAAAAGAGAGAAAAAAGTTTCTGTCAACTTTCTTTGTTGTCCAGCATCCACACCAGTACACAGAGAAGAATTTGTGGATTATTTTTGTCTTGATTTCCAATGATACATTCCTACACTTGATCCTTTCTAATCACTTCCTTGCTGCCTTTCTGAGTCTCAATCTCCTTTTGATTTCTTGGCTGTTTGCTCCTCTCAAATTGATGATTGAATCTAGGCATACAAATCCTTTCACTTTTTCAATGTTTTCCTTGTCAACATTAAAGTTTTGTAGTCCTTCTGTAGTCATGATTTTGTCTTTTTGACATTTGACTGCAGTCATGCTTTGACACTTTCTTCTTTCACTTTCCATAAAAGTCATTTCAACTCAGTTTTTTGCCAGAAAGAGGGCGTCATCTGTATATCTTAAATTCTACCACTTTTAACTCAGATTTTCATTTATCTGATTCTAGTCTGGCCTTCAATTTGATATATTTTGTGTAGAAATTGAACAGAAAATGGAATAAAATGCAACATTGTCTGACATCTTTGCCTACTGGAAGCCATTTATCTCTCCAAATTCTGCCCTAAAAGTACAGTAATACCTCGGATAACGTTTACCTCAGATAATGCTAAAATCGCATAACGTTAAGTAATCTGGGGAGGAGAATTGGATCGAATAACGTTAAGGTCCTATGCGATGGATCAGATAACAACCGCTAACGCCTGTGCGGTTACAATGTATCTCTATGGAGCTTTAACGTTATCCGAGCCATCCCATAGGATTTTAACATGGATTGGATAACACTAAAAATCGGATAACACCAAGACTTGTGGAATCAAGTCTTAGCGTTATCCGAGGTATTACTGTATTTCCTTGGTTACAATACAGGTTACCCATCTGGACAATCAAGTGCAAAGGCACACTGGTTTATTTCAGAACAGACCATAGTTTATTATGATCCACAAAGTCAAAGGCTTTGTTGTAGTCTATAAGTACCAAGCTGATATTCTGATACTCCCTGGTGCACTCAAGTATCCAGTATATAGGTAACTTTTTGCTACCACCATAATCAATGCAAGATCTTGTTATTCTCTATCACAGAATTGCCTCTTTAAACGTGGAACACTTCAATTCATATGAAAAGGAGATGCAGATGTTTGCTAAGTTATAAAACAAGTCCCCTAACCTACCACAGTGGCTCTTATAGTGGTCATCTATGCCATCCAATACATGTTTGGAACTTTCCTTCTACAACAGTGGTTCCCAACGTAGGGCCCACACCCCACAGGGGGACTTCAATTCCCAGAAGCCTAAGTCAGTACATTGGCTGGGGAATTGATTTAGGCTTCTGGGAATTGAAGTCCAAAAACCAAATGTGCAATAAGGCAAAACGAATAGTGGGACAATTAGTTCCGGTCTTACAATACAAGGCAATACAAATCAATACAAAGAAGCACCTCATACGAAGCATATTCATTCCCACCTTATGTTACCAGTGCCAAACATGGACACTTGCAACAAAACATAAGCAAATGTAGGTCACCACAGAAATGAGATCTCCGAGGAAGGCTGCTGGAGTGACTAGAAGGGATAAAATCAGGAATAAGAGAAAGAATTGGAACAGAAACAATCTTGTACCAAATACAGAAACAAAAATAAAGTAGTCTGCCCATTTGGAGAGAATATCATGGAATTCAACACCTTACAAGATATATGTGGAAAAAGGAGAAGGCAAAAACCACAAGGCAGACCCAGAGGAAGGTGGAAATATAACATCAAAGAAATATTACAAGAACACCAAATAACACCAGTGCACGCTGCTAGAAGTGCCAGAACAAGAACCTTGCATCTCCCTTGAACCCCGATGAGTAAAAGAGGAAGCAAAGAAGAAGATATGAAAGAGGGGTAGGATTGAGACTACTCTGCTCTGTTTATGAGCCACTTATGTGAATCAGTGGTGGTACTAATACCACGAATATGATTAATGTTAATCAGAGTTTTGTCTTAATCATAATTTTTAAAATGGACTGATTTTGATTAGCAAACCAGCTTGTGTTAGCCCCCTATTTGTGTCAGCTTTACATCACCACCGGTTACCACTCTTTCCTTCCGTACATATTCCCTACATTTGAGGATTGCTAAAGGAAAAGGAAAAATGTATACAGTCAACCCTCGCATAAAGTGCGCCTCGCTTAAAGAGTAACTTGCTTAGAGAACAGAATTTTCTCTGAATGTTCGCTTTGCTTAACAAATGAAACCAACCAAAAACTCGCTTAACAAATAAATTGGGGTTCTCAATCTGCCCCCCCCCCCGCCAGAAGTCACAATTGGTCACTTAGAATGTTTAGCTTAAAGAGCAAATTCGCTTAAAGAGCAATCCTGTGGAACACATTATGCTCTTTAAGCGAAGTACAACTGTAATTGAGTGTGGGTATTCAAATGCACAATTCACCTAAAAAAGCACTTGGTTGTATGGGTATTGATCCATCAATAAGACCTACTTATGCTCATGCAGTCCTGACTCCAGCATATTTTCATTAAGGTCAAAGAAACAATTTTAGACCCTACTACTTGCAGATCATATGTGTTGCAGCACAACCTTCGTTTCTTGCTTTATAAGTTATTTGCTCACAAGAAACCTCCATGTTTTTACAGAATAAAATTGCCTTTGCTACTTACATCTGTGATCATTTTCCCTCTGGTTTTGTTTCTTTCTCTGTGGTTGGCTCGTTTCTGCTTTTGCTGTAAAACTCTTTCTCTGGTGGTGCGATACTCCAGAGCAAATTCACTAATAATTTTGCAGAATTTATTGATGTTGACTTCACGAATTGCATAAGGAGGATAACCCATAAATAACAAGAAGGAATGGAACCTAGAAAAACAGAAAGGATTATCATTACAGATTTCTTCCAAATAAACGTAGGCTCATTAACCCCTCTCGGGTTCCTATTATTTTGGTTTTTTCAGGGAATATTGTATGATACTATTTGAATCCAGGGAAGTGCAATTCTTGAGTTAAACACGGACTGAAATCCTATTGCTTACTACAGTAAGGCCCATATGAATTCATGGAATTTATGGCAGAGATAATTCATCAAGTCCCTGGTGCTTCAATGGCCCAGTTCTTGTGCAATTTATTTTACTAAGCAACAGGATTTCACTCAGTGTTTTTCATCAAGACATAGACCGTTAAAGTATCATAAACTATTTTTGAAATATGAACTCATATTCCTTTTGGCATAATTTCTTTGGTCTTATTTCCAGAGTTTATAATTAAAAACAGAATTACAATAAAATGAAGGTCCACAATGAACTCTTCCACATCAATTTTCACAGGACAATGCATAAATGGTAAAATACTTTAACAATTGTGTTTCTCCATTAATATAGCAAAAAAAAAAATGAAAGCACTGAGTTGGAATGCAGGGTACTAAATATGTTTATTATATTTAAATTCCATTTTTTTTGCAAACATTAGTCTAACTTGAAAGAGGTTAGGATGTTTGGAAAAGTCTAGACAAGAAAATGTTTTAGAAGCAAACCACAGAGGGGGAAAAAAAATCTAATTTACAAAGGAAATAATAAAATATAGTTAATGTAGTGTGGTGCACTTCAGATCAAAAGTGACAAAAGTGTAGCTCTGTTATTACTGGTACTCATTTACTCCAATGGGACAGATCTGATAAGGTGTTTATGGGTTCTTCTTCTTGTGCCATATCCAAATCTGAATATTGAGATCAGCCATGAAAATTGTCCTGGGAGCAATATAATGCAGTGGTCTTCCATTTGCCTTCCGCATTGCAGCATGACACCCATATTACCGATCCAGTACAGTGAGTTTCTTTCTGGTCCTGAGCCCTTTTGGCATGCAAAGTCCTTATCAGCCCCAGGCCAGTACTGATGAAGCTGCTGTCCTCCACCAAGATGGATTCAAGTCGGATTTAATCCACTTGGTGACCATCACCCTTATTTATTTACTTAATTTTGTATACCACCCTCCAGGGCAACTCAGGGCGGTTTAACATATCATATAAAAACATCAACAAGAAATCTAAATCAAAATTTTTAAAAGAATTAAAATAGACATAGCAATAACAGAATTAAAAAGTTAAAACTCACTCTTGAGAATTAAAAAGTTAAAAGAGAAGTTAAAATAGAGAGGGAGCTGACACCAACCAACGGGCTAGGGTTGTTGTACAAACCGTACCCCATACTTGTCCCACCAGCCATGTTTTTAAATTCTTTCTGAAAGACAGCAGCTCCGTCTGGAGGCGCAACTCAGTTGGCAGGAGGTTCCATAGGGCTGGAGAGGACACAGAGAAGGCCTTCTTTCTAGTACCAGAGAGATGTGCCTCTCCGGCTAATTTAACTGTTTAACTACTGGCTTTTGTATTTTCAGAGGTTATTTTTTGTAGAATGAATACTTGTGTTCTTAAGTAAAACATCTTAACATTTTATATTGTGTTTTATGTCTTTTTAAAACCTTTGTTAGCCGCCCTGGGTGTCTTTGAGGAGGGCAGCATACAAGTCTGATTAAATAAATAAATAAATAAATAGCAACAAAGAAACAAAGTGAATATGTAGATAAATAAAAATAGACCAACTATTTTCTGATATTTAGAGGAAATTGTCTGGTTTTCAAATTCAATTATGGACCTATCTGGGAAGTAAAATTCAACTCAATATTACTAAAAAATTGTTCAAAATTTGTTTGAACATTATTTTCAATAGCATACTAACCACAATATACCCTAGTGCTCTACCTGTTGATTATTCTTCTGTAGACAATTTTTAAAATTATTATTCTTTCTGCACAATCTTTAAGGAATTCAGATATTTTTTGCTTTAACGTTGATTTCATTTCATGCTTTGCTATGGCCTTCAGATGATCCCAAGATGCTTTACACCGTTTCTCCATTTGACATAAATTGTCCCGAAGCTGCTCAAAGTCAACCTGAAAAGAGAGAGAGAAATGGTAAAGTCATCATATATCTATTTAAAAGTCTCATGTGGAACCTATGAAGGCATCTTGATTTTCACACTAATCATCATTCAGCAAACATATTTTCTCTGACATCTCTTATACAGTACAACAGTGAAAGGCAAATACTCCCTCAGTTGCGTGTGGCAACTCCATCAGAGGTTCAACAAACTACTTGCTTGTGGTTGTATTTCATGCACCAACATTAGCAGAGCAGGAACTATGACTAAACAATTGATATTCCAGTAATTAGCCTTCAGTCACATCAGACTGATGTGGGTTGGATGTGGGTACTGGGATTTTTGGCTCTCCCTCCCTGCCCCCTTGTTCTCGGTTCATCTGTTTCACTTTTCCGTGACTACCTGAAAATCTGACTGTTGCTGATAAAATCAGCAAGAAAACCCTAAATGGTTTTGAATCAAAAGCTCCAGCTGTTGGTGCAAATAGGGCTGTTTTGTGCTCAGATTTCTTGGTGAGAACAACTGTCTGGCTCTACTTTCTGCTTAATAAATCTGGTTTATTTTCCTGCCTGTTTAACCACATGGAGTAATGGATAAATTTCTAGTTTACATCAGATTATTTCCTGGAGGACACTAATTTATCTGCCTAAGGATGCCAGTCTGTAAAGACATTCAGATCATTTGGAATGTGTTTTTGGGACTAGCTTGGTCTAAGTGCTATGGAAATAATTTTCCCCAAGCAATCTTCTCAATCCTACCACCTTTCTCCCTGACATCTGTTCGATGCTGATGGAAACAGTATCAATGGAGAGGTGTCACCTGAGGTAATTCAAGAGAAGTATCTCAGGTGCCAGTAGCATCCTAAATGGGGTACACAGAAAAAGCCTTCTCAAAGATTGTGGTATTTTTGAACAACCATTGGGTGTATTCAACAGCCACCTTGTTGTGCCGACTAATCTTTCTCACACTAGGTCAGGCAAAACGGAATGAATTCACCAAAAGGTGGCTTTGTTTTGGCATCTTCACATGACATGGCAAAAGAAGAAGCATTCTAAATTAAAGTAACACTAGAGCAGGGGTGCCCAAACTACAGCACATGGGCCAGATCCGGCCCTGATGCCAATTCATCTGGTCCAGGAAGCCTTCATTGCTCCCAGAAGTGGAAGTAAAATGTGCCTGTATGGGCACGTTTTACTTCTGCTTCCGGGAGTGATGAGGGCTTTGTGGGTTGGATGAATTGGTGTTGGGGGCCAGATATGGCCCATGGGCCAAAGTGACGAGGCCCCTGAACCACATGACTGGCCCACGGCCCGAAAAGTTTTGGCACCCCTGCACTAGAGGATGTAGAAAAATTCAATCCTAAACCAATCTACTTTAGACTAAGACCGCTGAATACATTCTAACTTACTTCTGAGTATACACACAGAGGAGAGTTCTATGGGCACATCGTTCATTGCCCAAATTATGGCTTCCCAAAAGTACACTGAGTAATATGAAGGATTTGGCAAATCTACTACCAGATCTTTGTTATTTTTAAAGTTCTGCTGCACTTGCCAGTCTGATGATGGGATTTTTCCTACCTCACTTTAAAATACAATTCATTTCTTGTCTTGAAAGAAAACAGTAAATAATGTGAAACTATAAAGTCCTTTCAAGTTCTTGACTCATCTAGAAAACGAGGTCATATTTGCTCAGTTGTATGTGTGCTTAAGGACAACATCTGGCCAACACTGGCACTGACAGTTTTCAAGTGGCACCTAATTGTGTTTTCTGCCGATATCTAGAGCCAGTTTGTATTTTATGGAGCCACAAAAGCAATTTTGTGGCTTTAATAAGGGCAATCAACCTTGATAAAACTTACAGGAAGGGTTGGTGGGTGAAACAACTCCTTTCAGGTTACTTTTTTCAGGTACAGGAATCAGGTAAAGAGCGAGAGCAAGAAAAAAAGAGACATGAATACAACAGGATTTGGCATGAATACAACAGGATTTGCCTGTGAAGGTTGGTGTTGTATGGTGGTTGAAGTGGGCAGAGCCTTCTCTTCATTTGGATTGGTCATAGATGAGAAGGTCTTCTAGGTCTACCCACTGACTATCTGATACTATGATCTAACAGTAAGGCCATTCCTGCTCAACTCAGCCCACTCCAAGTACCACTGGCTCTGGCTATGCCTACTGTTTTGTTTGTCCACAAGTAACAAGCATCTCAAACAGTAATGTCTACTGTCACTTAACTCAGGGCCACCCCTGTCTGCGCTGGCTTTTCTATCCCCAACATAATCTCCATTCCATCCTATGGAACCCTTCAAGTATAGGATGAAGACAATCTCTCTCTCCAGCTGCCGTTTCCTTATAATACATACTCAGATGCAGGGTGCCTCTGATTCTGGAAACAGTATATAAACCTCATTATTCACAAATACTGAAGAAAATAGCAGGAAATACTCTTTTTGTCCTTCTGTAAAGCACAGACAAGAAGAAAGCACAACACAGATATATAGTTTGCTGGATATTCCATGTCTCCTATTATGTGCAACTTCTCCAAAATAAAAATAACGTAGGCGGAGGAGGAGGGGAAAAGAGAAATAACTTCAATATAATAATGCAGTCTTGTGATATTGCTGCTCAATTGCAGTTTAAATATGCTGTTGAACTACTGTATATTTATCATCTGAAACTGCCTTATATTGACTGCACTTGTACATCATGAAAACCATAGTTTAGAACTACAGCAAGTTCAGGGTTATGAGTTCCTTTTTTCTAAATGTTAAGCTATGGATAATTTTAGTTTATGGCTATGGAAACAAGCCAACTGCAGCCAGTGAGTCAGAACGTTGGTCCCAGGAGTAAGCAATATATGACCCTCTAGATAATTTTAGACTGCAACATCCACCATACCTCGCCTTAGCTATGCTGACTAGGATTGATGCGACTGGCAAATCAACAGTATCCAGAGGCCACAAGTTGCCCACTGCTAGCCTAGCATTGGGATACATAGAAAGAGCCTCCTTGAAGATTGTGAATACAATCGGGTGTACCCTGGGTGGCCACCTTGCTGGTTAATCTTTATAACACCAGATTGAACAAGAGGAACTGAAGAATGAATTTGTCAAGACCAACCATAACAATGATCTCAATAAATATTGAGGGACCTTTGAGTAATAAGAGTCTCTTACTAGCAAAAATGTGTAGGAAATATAAATGTGACATACTTCTGCTCCAAGAAACACATCAAGGTATAGCAAGGTTCAAACCTAAATTGGCTGGAATGGAACTAGTGATTGAGAGACCACATGACCTGTACAGTAGTGCAATCTTTGTTAGACCTGGTCTCAGTATGATATCAGCTACACTGGAAACAAACATTGAAATTCTCCCCATCTGAACCTCTCAATTCTCTGTTGCTTCTGTCTATAAAACACCAGAAGCAAATTTTAGTTTTAATGAACTGAACAATTTTACTTATGGCTAAATACATTTTGTTATTGGAGATTTTAATTGTTAAAGCAAAGCAACCATACTTATATATCGTCCAATAGCACTTAGTTCACTCTCTGGGCAGTTCACAAGTTAATTAGCATTTTGCCCCAATATGCTAGGTACTCAAAAGCCTGGAAATGAGCCTCAAGTCTGCCGGCTCATTTCCAGGAAGAGATTTACTGCAAGAACAAACATTCTTGAGGGTATGCAAGAGCAAAACCAAGTTAGAATATGGAGGAAGTTCACTGAACAAAATTAAAGGAGGATATGGTTGAGAACGGAACCTCCCCTATGTCACTTGGAGGACCCTAAATATGATGAGGGCCAGAGTCCCTAAAGGCAAGGCCAACAAGCTCAACTGGGAGCTGCTGGCAGACAAAAACACGTGCTGTGAATGTGGAGAGATATAGTATCCAGTTCATTTATTGCTCTGCCGATTACTGCCAGAAACATGCACAGAGGAGGACTTAAGTTTGGCCAATGACAAAGCCAAGAAAGTGGCTTCATTATGGCGGTCCAGGGTTTGATAGGGACACGAAAGGAGAACCCTAGCATTTTCCTTCACTCTAGCAATGGCTCTCCATGATCATCTGGCAGATAAAAATGTCTGCTGGCTCTTTCTCATAGAAATCCTTCATATACAGATATGGGGACAAGAGCGTGACCATAGCACAGCAGATGACTTAAGGAGTTTTAATTACTTATAAAATAATGAGGCTAACTTGTGCAAAAAGAAAATACAGTAATACCTCAGATAACGTTTACCTTAAATAACGCTAAAATCGCATAACGTTAAGTAATCTGGGGAGGAGAATGGATCGAAAAACGTTAAGGTCCTATGGGATGGATCGGATAGCAACCGCTAAAGCCTGTGCAGTTACAATGTATCTCTATGGAGCTTTAACGTTATCCGATCCATCCCATAGGATTTTAATATGCATCGGATAACACCAAAAATCGGATAACACCAAGACTTGTGGAACCAAGTCTTAGCGTTATCCGAGGTATTACTGTATGGACATGCAGTCATCTTTGTCTACATCTTAAAATCTAATCAGAATAAGTTGCAACTATGCAGCTGCATTTCCCATACACTTAGGTTTGATAGATTATTGACAGATTACTCTTTTCAAAGCCAGTTTCCTACTATGTTGCAGACTTTATTTATTTTTTTGTGTTGGGACAATATGGACATATTATTTAATTTATTTGTATAGAGTAATTTTTGGAAAAGTTGTGTGTGGCCAAGAAAAAGAATCCAGAATGATGTAGACTGATTAGGTCCATTAATGTCTATGGGATAGCATAAACAGACTGCAGTATGATACCGAAGATAGAACAAGGTTCTGCTCCCACTAGAAACCAGGGCATACAAATGGAGATGGAGACATTTTTACTGAAGCCCTTTGTAACCTTTCTTGGCTTATTTACAGACAACATCAATGAAGATCTACATCCCTATCTTAATAATGTAAGCTATATTCCCCATCTATGAATAAGCCATATGTTATCAAGATGCTAGTTTGGACTAGTATGCACTCAGTAAAAGCATCAACAAGCCTATGAACAAATCCAGCTAGACTGACTATATATAAGATTCAGATCAGGGAAGAAGGAGCACCTGAGCAATAACATAAGTTTTCCGTCTGCCCACAATCACCATTATAAGAGTTCCCTTTTGTCTGTCTACCCCTGGATTCCAATATGGATTGCTCCTAGGCCCTTAGCCTCTTCTCTGGAAGAGATATCTGGTTTTCAGAGAGTCCAAACTGTAATGTAACTCTCAGTGATGGGATGTAACAGGTTTGCACGGGTTCACCAGAACCGGTAGCAACTTTTCCCAGTGTCCAGGAGAACCGGTAGCAGCTTTTGGGGGAACCACCTTTGGGGCTTACCTTTTCACTGGTTCCCCCATTGCGCATGCACGGCAAGCCCTTTGGTGTGCATGCATGCCTACAGTGCTTGGCACGTATGCAAGGCCTCTTTGTTGTCCTCCCAAGCAGGGAGGAGGAAGAGAAGTAGCTAGCCTGAAGCTCCCTATAGCCTGCTCCCCAGGGTAAGAGACTCACCTTTGGATGTGGTGTGTCTGTGTGTATTTTAAAGTGTATTTAATACCTTTACCTATATTGACATAATACCAAAGTTCCTAAAAAGTCCTGGCGGCCTAGCTTGGGGCTTTTAAGCAAAGTCTTGGAGTTACCTCATCAATAAGCTGCACCTATGCTGTTCCAAGTGCAGTTCCAATTGGAGAACCCTTAAGGAGGTATAGCTGTTTTACATTTACATTAAGGCATATTATCCTAGAGAACTAGTTAGGCAAAGACTTAGTACCTAACTTCTTTAATTGTTGAAAAGTTGAAAAGTGCCAAAATGAAGTCAGATTTGATTTATTCTAGATTGGCCTATTTGTTCTCCTCACTGTCCAGGGGACTCTCAAAACTCTCCTCCAACACCACATCTCAAAGGCATCTATTCTTCTGCACTCAGCTTTCCTAATGGTCCAGCTCTCACAACCATACATTGCCACAAGGAATACCATTGCTTTGACTATACAAAATTTTTTTGCAATGTGATGTCTCTACTTTTCACTATGTTCCCCAATTATCTTATCGCTTGCCTCCCAAGAATCAGTCGCCTTTTTATTTCATGGCTGCAATCACCATCTGCAGTGAGCTTTGATCCTAAGAAAGTAAAATCTGTCACTGCTTCTATTTCTTCCCCATCTATTTTCCAGGGACTGATAGGGCCTGTTGCCATGATCTTGGTTTTCTTTATATTGAGTCTCAAGCCAGCTTTTGCACTTTGTTCTTTCAACCTAATGAGCTTTTTAAATTCCTCCTCACTTTCTGCCATTAGGGTGGTATCATCTACATATCTCAAGTTGTTGATGTTTCTCCTAGCAATTTTGATCCCAAATTGTGATTCCTCCATCCCTGCATTGCGCATTATGCGCTCTGTGTATAAGTTGAATAAGCAGGGTGACAAAATGCAGCCTTCTCTTCTTCCTTTTCCTATTCCAAACAACTCTGTCCTTCCGTATTCTGTCCTAACTGTTGCTTCTTGGTTCATGTACAGATTTCTCATGAGGCATATAAGGTGTTCTGGTATTCCCATCTCTTTAATTACTTTAATTAATTGCCACATATTTAATGAAAAACATTTAAAATACTAGGATTGGCCAGAATCCTGTATATGGAAATTATATTATATAATTCATTGTGGTGAACTGCCATTGACTAATAAGGTCCTGGCTGTATATATAAGTGTTCTCCTGTTACTAAATTAGACATGTTTTCATCTTTCCCTGCATTTAGAATGCAGAAATATTGGTTGGAGGTGGAAGTTGGTGTACTGTATATTTATTTATTTATTTATTTATTTAGATTTATTATCCCGCCCCAATCAGGCGAACCTGACTCTAGGCGGCTTACAGAAATTCATAAATTAAAACCTTAAGGTTCATAAATTACTTAAAAGTCAATTAAAAAAGAATTAAACGCTGAATTTCCAAAAATCTAAAAGATTTAAAAAGGTTAAAAGGTTTAAAAAGATTTTAAAAGTTTAAAAGAGTGAGGGAGGGGTGGCTGTCCCATCATATCAGCCACCCAACATGGGACCCCAAATTCCTGGAGCCCCACACCTGCCCTGCCAGCCAGGTTTTTATATGCCTTGTCACTGCAGATAGTGATTGCAGCCATGAAATAAAAAGGTGACTGATTCTTGGGAGGCAAGCTATGAGAAACCTGGGGAACATGGTGAAATGTAGAGACATCACATTGCAAACAAAATTTCGTATAGTCAAAGCAATGGTATTCCTGGTGGCAATGTATGGTTGTGAGACCTGGACCCTTAGAAAAGCTGAGCGCAGAAGAATAGATGCCTCTGAGATATGGTGTTGGAGGAGAGTTTTGAGAGTCCCCTGGACAGCGAGGAGAACAAATAGGTCAATCTTAGAAGAAATCAAACCTGACTGCTCCTTAGAAGGTCAAATATTGAAGATGAAGTTAAAGTACTTTGAACATCAAATGAGAAGAGAGGATTTGCTTGAGAAAGCCTTGATGCTGGGAAGGGGACCCGAGCTGTTTCCAAAGTTCTCTCACCTCCCGGGGCAAAAGAAGAAGGGGCGGCCCAAAGTGAGATGGCTAGATGGTATTGTAGACACAATGGGCACAGAGCTGGGCGGGCTGAGGAGGATGGTGGAGGACAGAAGTGTCTGGCGGACAGTGGTCCATGGGGTCGCAAAGGGTCGGAATCGATGACAGAGGTGCTTGGCGGGCAATGGTCCATAAGGTCACAAAAGGGTCGGAATCGACTGTGCGACGGAACAACAAAATCTATCTGGCAACATGAAATCAAGCTACAGATCAGGATCCTCTGGCTTCTCTGAGTACAGTAATACCTCGGATAACGACTGCATCAGATAATGCTAACATTGGATAATGATACAAAATTTCTAAAGAAATTTGGCATCGAACAACGACCTGTCAGCATTATCCAATGCAGTCGTTCTTAGCAGCAGGGTGGCTGGAAAGCTGAACCCCTGCAGCTGTGGAGGCAGGGGTGGCGTGGCTGGAAAGCTGATGGGGTGGCTCCCATAGCTGTGGAGGCATGGGCTGGTGGCTCTCTGACACCCTCCCCCGCTGGCTCCAGGGAGGTCAGGGGACTTGATCCATGCTATTTCTGGACTTCCCCCAGCTCCCTGGAGGCTGCAACAAGTGAAAACATCAGGATTCAAATCCTGACGTTTTGGCTTGCTGCACTGCCCCAGGAGGTGAGGGAACTTTGGAAACAGCTCGGGTCCCCTGACCTGTCCAGAGCCGGCAGGGGGGTCAGAGAGCCCAAAATGGGTAAAAAAAGAAGACTTTTTTATTACCCATTTCAGGCTCTCTGACCCAGTGGCGTCGCGCAGAGTTCAGCTGCCGGGGGCGAAGAACAAACTCGCTCCCCCCCCCGAGCTCGCCGCTGCCGCTGCCCCCCCCGGACCCAGGCAGAAGGTGGCCCCCCTGCTGACGAGCGGCGCGTGCGCGTGCCGCACACCTCCGCCCGCCAGCCCACCCAGCTAGCACACCTCCGCCCGCCAGCCCACACCTCCGCCCGCCAGCCCACCCAGCTCCGCCCGCCAGCCCACCCACCCCCGACGAGCGCCCCGCGCGCGCGCGCGCACACACACACACCAACCCTATGGACTTTCCAGCCTTCTTGCACTGCAGCCAAAACATTGTGAGTTCGATCCTGGCGGGATACCAGATTGCCTAAGCCAGGGGTTTGCAAACTTGGCTCTCCAGGTGTTCTTGAACTTCAATTCCCAGAAGCCCAAGTCAGCACTCCTGCTGATCAAGGCTTCTGGGAACTGAAGTCCAAGAACAGCTGGAGAGCCAAGTTTGCTGACCACTGGGCCATTCATCCTTCCGAGGCTGGTTAAATGAGTACCCAATGGGACGGAGGCAAGCAGGGCTCACCAGCAAAAGGGCCGCCCTCCACCTGGGAAGTCCTGCACGCGCGCACGCCCGCTGTCCACCTCCTCCCGCCCAGCCAGCCGCCAGGGGCTCCGCGCCACGGCGCCACCCACCCCCGACAAGCGCCCCCTCTGACGGCAAGCTGGGTGGATGGCTGGGCGGGCAGAGGTGGGCAGCGTGCGCGCGTACGTGCAGGACTTCCCAGGTGGAGGGCGGCCCTTTTGCTGGCGAGCGTTGCTCGCCTCCGTCCCATTGGGTACTCATTTAACCGGCCTCGGAAGGATGAATGGCTTAGGCAATCTGGTATCCTGCCAGGATCGAACTCGCATCGGAGGCGGAGTCAGGGGCAGGCGGCGAAGAGCCCCCGACGGCCAGCCAGGTGGACGGAGGCGAGCAGCGCTCGCCAGCAAAAGGGCTGCCCTCTTCCTGGGAAGTCCTGTTTCCTAACCCCAGGCAGAGGGAGGCCAAAGTGGTGGGGACATTTTGCCGCCCCCTGAAAGCCGCTGCCCGGGGCATCCGCCCCCCCGCCTCCCCCCGCTACGCCACTGCTCTGACCCCCCTGCCAGCTCCAGGGAGGTCGGGGGACCCAATCGAAACTGTTTCCAAAGTTTCCCCACCTCTCTGGAGGCTGCAGCAAGCCAAAACGTCAGGATTCAAATCCTGATGTTCCGGCTTGCTGTAGCCTCCAGAGAAACAGGGCTTTTTTTAACGTTGTGCGATCAATGCATCACACAACGTTAA
The DNA here is from genome assembly GCA_030440675.1 of Furcifer pardalis. Taxonomy (NCBI): domain Eukaryota; kingdom Metazoa; phylum Chordata; class Lepidosauria; order Squamata; family Chamaeleonidae; genus Furcifer; species Furcifer pardalis. Next base: position 43,005,689 of record CP126897.1, on the reverse strand, counting down.
AAACCAGATAACGACAAGACTTGTGGAACCAAGTCTCATCGTTATCCAAGGTACTAGTGTACTAGAAAGACAGACAGATCTTGACTCACCAGACCAACAAAGGTACAATTTTTGTATATAAAATAGTAACTGTGGACTGTGGATTCTAATTGCTTCTTGGGTAGATGGTTTTAATAACTATTGGTTCTATTAATTGCTTTACCACTATATAAAATCTCTATAAAATACTGCATTAGCAACAGATTCAAACAGATTCTCTGTTAGAAACCTTGATGAGAAAGTTATTTACTGGAGAGAATTAAAAATATTCAGCACTCCTAACATTTTTAATAAATGGGAGAAAAGCTCATATTATTAAACATACAACTTACAATTAGAAAAATCTGGTATGGAAGCAAAATTTCAGTATGGTACTTTTACAGTTTATGTTCCTTATAGAGTAATAAAAATAAAGACTGATTTTGACATATTAAAGAGACATACAGTCAAACCTCGCTTAGTGAGCGACTCGCTTAGCAAAAAACTCGCATACGAGCGGGTTTTTCAAAAAGCGATCTGATTCATGCAACAAATTTTTTTGCTGTGCGAGTCGGACTTTTCCTATGGAAAAACTCGCATAACAATTTTTTTCCGCTATGCGAATTTTTCCATAGAAATTTTCATTATGTGAGTTTTTCCATAGAAATTTTTGTTATGCGAGTTTTTCTACACACATTTTTACTATGCAAGTTTTTCCATAGGAATTTTCGCTATGCAAGTTTTTCCATAGGAATTTTCGCTATGCAAGTTTTTCCATACAAATTTTTGTTATGCAAGTTTTTCCATAGGAATTTTCACTATGCGAAAAAAACACATAGCGAAAAACTCACATAGTGAGCAGCCTCTCAGAACGAATTAAATTCGTTTATGCAAGGTTTGACTGTATTTTAGAAATGTGGAATCCATACCTTTGCTGATCGAGTGATGGCACCAATCTCAGAATAAAGGTCTGTGCTGTCTGGAAATTTTTCCACTACTATTGTGCAAACATGATGTAGAAGAGACTGCTTGTGCACTGTATCTTTGACCTCTGGAACCTTCTCGAGGTAGCTCAGTTCAAAAGCTTTGGCCTATGTGGAAAAAAGGAGGAAATTAAAAATATATACCTTTTTTGGTGACAATCTTTTTTTAACCATGAGTTAAGACTACTGGTACTGAAGCTGGAAGATGTCAAAATTTTATTCTAGAATATTCTTTTTAGAGGTACATCAAGAAATGGGTGGGACCACTTTCTGAAGCAAATTAATCTGATCCACATCAACTGGTAGATCAGAAATGTGATCCGCTTGAAACCCCATGAGTGAATTGTATTAATATGAGAATTGACTAAAAGGGGGAAGGGTGCTACCTTCTCTGTGGAAATATTATTTTAATTATTTTAACATCATAAGAACATTACACAATTTTCAGTATAGGCTTTCCCCATAACTACAGTACAAAACACTGACATTGAATGATCAACTTATATTAAAGGCAAATCTTACATTGGTTCCATTGAGAAAATTCCCAATGGCTAGCAGAGTAGAAAGGATAATTCCTAAAGTTTTATTGTTCTCTAGCTGGTCCATTCCTTCCTTTAAGTCCAACAGTGGTTCTGCAACCTCCTGTCATAAACAGAAAAACAAAGGAAATGATGTGTGCATTATTTTATACCAATTCAATGTTTTTAGAAAACACTGTTTTACTGAACACTGTTTTTGACCAGTACAGTATCTCCATTTCCCCTTGTCTCAAGCAAGAGCAGTAATCCTTCTCATCATTAAACATTGATTAGTAGACGGTAGAAAGGAATATACGTATATTGTTCACTCAGTTTGCTTTAGAACACATCTCCCCATTTACTATCATGCTATAACATCTAAACTATTTCCTCATTTAGAATAATGCTATAACTTCTGAATGGTTTTAAAATTAAAAACAAACAAATGTAACATAAATGGTTCAATATATAATTTGATTTCTACATATCCATAAGTATACTAAACATTAAAATGTGTTCTTCTTTGATAAAAGAATCAATACCTTGTAAATAATAGCCAATAAAGAAAAAGGTTGTACAGTATTTCATTATGAATGTTAGTACTATAGTACATACATAAAAACAAACAAACCATTTTCACAATGGAAATATCTCATTACTATCTTTCTTCTGTAACTTTAATATATTGGTCAGAATCCTGTTGTTCATATAAGGCTTCCATAACTTGCTGAGATTAATAATGATTAACTGACATGGTGCTGGATGGAGAATGTCTCAGTCATGTGCCTGACTAGGCCATTGGGATGGTCTGGCACGTCTTCAATCAGCTGCCTTAGTTACAAGTTATGCAACCTTACACAAACACCAACAGAATTCCAGGCACTGTATTACACAGAAAAACCATTCCTCCACAGAAGGTTGCTCATGAACTCTCATTTTTCAGGTTCCAAACTATGTAGAAGAGCTTCAGCTTATATTGTTGCTGTCTACTCATATGACAGCAACAGAATTGTTGATGTGTTCCTCTCCACAGCTGTTTACTAGATACGCTTTCATTATATCTAAAAGATGTTTACTAGATATGCTTTCATTATGTCTGACTTAGGGATCTACCCAGTGGTGGGCTCCAATTTTTTTTACTACCACACTGTGGGCGTGGTATGGTGGACGTGGCCAGGGGAAAAGCCCTGCATTGCACCCAAATTAGAACTACTGTACTTTATTTCAAAATTTGGATGAACGTGGCCAGCCAGAATTTCTGCTACCAGTTCTGGTGAACTGGTGCAAACCTGCTGATGCCCACCACTGGCTCTACCGCATTCTAAGTCCACACTCAAACCATAGATTTGGTTCAATAGATTGTGCACATTCCCAACAAGTATCAACACATCAAGTGCACATAATTATTTTATCAAATGTTTCAGGCATATATTCAAGAAAGTGTGAATATATTATAAAATAATAATGAATGTAATTGCTACATTAATCACCACCAGCAATAATTACTGCAATAATAAGCAATAATTACTCTTTTCACCCAGGTATGTAAGACTGAGTTGTTCTTGAATTCACTATTATAGTAAATTACAGTTCATGGACATAATAATAGCCTAAACTTAATCTGAATCTATCACAACTGTTCTATAAATTTTGGATATTGTTTTATTTTTACTATATTCCACTCCATTTTGATACAATGACAAAGCATGTTTTTCAACTACGTAGAAATATTGCATTTTCCTATTGTAATTGATTCTTCATGATTAAACTTGCAGCTTTGTAGCATTTTATACAGGAAACAGCAATATGTTCTGGCATTGTTGAACAAAATAAAGTAGAATCTAGATTCCTCTTCATACCATTAAAATCATATTTGGGTGGAATTATTCTAACATTGAGTCCAGTACTATAAAAGATTGTTTACATGTATGTATGTATGTATGTATGTATGTATGTATGTATGTATGTATGTATGTATGTATGTATGTATGTATGTATTCATTTTATACCACTTGTTTTTAATGTAATTGTTCCTATTGTTCACAAAGTTTTGAGTCCAATACTCAAAGTTGGTCTTAACCTCTTTTAGTAACCTTTTACGGTTAGAGATAGTTGTGATCCAAACATCTATATAATTATACAATACAGTAAAACACCGGATAACGCTAAAACTTGGTTTCACAAGTCTTGGTGTTATCCGATTTTTAGTGTTATCCGATCCATGTTAAAATCCTATGGGATGGATCAGATAACGTTAAAGCTCCATAGAGATACATTGTAACCGCACAGGCTTTAGCGGTTGTTATCTGATCCATCCCATAGGACCTTAACGTTATTCGATCCAATTCTCCTCCCCAGATTACTTAACGTTATGCGATTTTAGCGTTATCCGATCCAATTGTTATCCGGTGTTTTACTGTATATAACTATAATGTGTCACTAGATAACGGTCCCTCTTGCTCAAAAGCCAGTCGGAAGCTCACTCCATCATACAGCACTCGGGTCTCGAACTGCTGACCTGCTGACCTTCCCTTCATCAAGTTCAGCGTCTTAACCACTAAGCCAGCACAGTTCCTAATGTGTCTATAGGAGAAATGACATTAAGACTTTTTGGCAAGTTGCTGCTCCTGAAAGATCTGTCTGATTGTTTTGAAACTGCAATTATTTTTGTTGCTTCATGGGTTCAAAGATGATATATTTTTGCATTACCTCTTTTAGTATACTCAATAGCGGCACTGATATTATGTTAATAAAGGTTTTATTATACGCTCCAATTGATTTATCAGTTGCTGAAGTTTTGTTCTATCCTGAAATTATCTGAAGATATTTTCCCAAAGACACAGGGTTTTGCAAAGAATCAACACTGTATAATTATGTTGGAGAAGTTGAGTTTCTCCAAAAACATCTTTATGCTTTCCTTGAAAATATTTCCAGAAGAATAAAAAGCACTAAACCATTCTTTGAACCTAATTGCTACATGTATTGAAATCAATTTTGTACCTCCATCCTTTAATGTGATGTTTCATCATTATTTCTTATCCAACTGAGATGGTAGAAACATACCTCATTTGTTCACTTTTCTAAAAAGTCAGTGTTCTGAACAACTGGATTTCTTAATAATCAGAATATTTAAATTGGACTAATTGTTTCCTCATTGTAGCTAATAACTTATCATTTCCTTATATATTTGTTTTCTTTTCTGACTCGCTCTTTAAGTTATTTAACAATATTATACTTCATTTTTTTTAAAAAAATAAGATAGTTCTGAGTAAGAACATCACAGACCACAGCAATTGAACATTTCCGGACTACAGTTCTATAATTATGTGGCGTATGATTAAAATGCAATTTATTTGATTTCTAATTTGCCTTTTCTTAGTTTTGAGAGTCCCCTGGACAGCGAGGAGAACAAATAGGTCAATCTTAGAAGAAATCAACCCTGACTGCTCTTTAGAAGCTCAAATAGTAAAGATGAAGCTAAGGTACTTTGGACATCAAATGAGAAGAGAGGATTCACTTGAGAAGGCCTTGATGCTGGGAAAGGTGGAGGGCAAAAGAAAAAGGGGGTGGCTAAAATTGAGATGGCTAGATGGTATTGTGGATACAGTGGGAACAGAGCTGGGAGGGCTGAGGAGGATGGTGGAGGACAGAGGTGTCTGGCAGGCGGTGGTCCATGGAGTCACAGAGGGTCGGAATTGACTGTGCAACTGAACAACAACAAAAAAAGTTTCTCTAATTCCATCTGGTTTAATTTCCTCATTTTTTAACTGCAGACCATATAAATGCCATTGCAAGTTTGGCATTTCATTTTTGTCCCAACTTCCCTTGAAAACAAGTAGACAATGATCTCCACAGGTCTGCAACCCCTTTTCTCTTTTATAGCTTGTATAAAGAGTACTGCAGAATTAAATGCAATATATTTAGTAAGATTTGTTACAAAATTTAAAAGTACAAGTTTTATTCACAGGATGATAGTTATCACCATATCTCTATTAATGTTTTTTGATCCAAATGTATAGGTTCTGCCAGACTGACACTTATTTTATTCATTTCAGGGATCATATCATCCTACAGCCTACATACAATTATTACCTACAAAAAAGATTTCCTTTACGTCATACTGTACCACCTCTTCATTTCTCTTAGGGACTAATACATTAGGAATGCTTTCATGGTTCACTGTTTGGAGGTCCACCCAGTGGTGGGCATCAGCAGGTTCGCACCAATTCGCCAGAACCGGTAACAGAAATTCTGGCTGGCCCTTCCGCCCATCCAAGTTTTGAAATAAAGTACGGTAGTCCTAATTCAGGTGCAACGCAGGGCTTTCCCCCTGCTCATGCCCACCACACCACCCCCACAGTATGGTAGGAAATTTTTTTGGTGCCCACCATTGGATCCACCCCTATATCTCATTCATCATAACATCCTAATTCGTATCCTCTATAACATTTTGCAAGACTGCACAGTGATTTGGAGCAGAGAAATTATGCGCAGTTTTAAGAGGCACAACTTCACATTCTGTTGGCTACTTTTTGTGCCAGTAGAGCATTATATGGATTTTAAAAACCTTTAAATGATTCTGCTATGCCTGTTACTGTCATTATTTTGCGTTCATTTTTGCCCAGATGCTACAGATGTTGAGAATATATGGTCAAGAAATCTTTCCTGATACAAATCTCACCCCAATGAAACTCCCGGTGGTCAGACAGCATCGCCTTAGTGAGGGAAGAAACACAATTCTTAGCTTTGGGTGAAAAGAAAGTATCAAATATTTATTTATTTATTTATTTATTTTGTCAGATTTATATTCCGCCCTACTCGCACAAGCGACTCAGGGTGGATCACAACAGACATAAAAGAAACCTCTAAAAACACAAAAAGAACAAAGTAAAATTAAAATTAAAACCCCTTTAAAAACCACTTCTCATTCCCTACACTAACCCACCGAATATATGAATGAGGGTAGGAATGGGGGGGGGGGGGAAGATACAGGATGTTAAATAAGCCAGCGGTGTGTGTGTGTTTGTGTGTGTTAGTAAACCCTCATTACTCCACACTATTCCTGCCAGCCAGGTTTTAAGACCCTTTCTAAAAGCCAATAATCCGGTCCGAAGGTGCAGCTCCAGAGGCAGGTGGTTCCATAGAATCGGAGCGAACAGGGAGAAGGGCCTCTTTCTTGTGGTTCTTAGTGGAACCACTAAGGCACCTCTCTGGTCTGCTCTGGTGGGACGGACAGATACCCTTGGGGAGATGCGGTCTCTCAAGTAACCTGGCCCACTACCATATAGAGCTTTAAAGGTCATGACCAGCACCTTTAATTGCACCTGGAGGCAAACTGGCAACCAGTGCAGCTCCTGAAGCAGTGGGGATGCATGAGAGGAATGCCCACAACCCAACACCACCTGGGCTGCCGCATTCTGGACCAGCTGCAACCTCCGGATGGTCATCAAGGGCAGCCCCATGTAGAGCGCATTGCAATAATCTAATCTGGAGGTGACCAGGGCGTGGGTGATTATGAGCAAGGAGTCCCTGTCCAGGAGTGGGCGCAACTGGCAAATTACACGCAATTGTGCAAAGGCCCTTCTGGCCACGGCTGCCAAATAACTTCACTGTCTGCTCTTCCGGTTGACCAACAATGCTGTCCATGAAAACTAAGTGGATAAATGCTTATCAAGCAGAGATTAAGCAGATGTAATTAAATTTTACAAACCATTGATCAGCCAGGAATTACCTTTTCCACAAGTTCATAATCCATTTTGAATGCCCAGAGCTGAAGTCTAGGTGTAAGCTCTGTGATGGAAGAAAGTGTGAGAAGGAACTGCTCAGCACTGCCCAGGGGGATGTCCGGGTTGGCAAGCTGAGCTTCCTGAATTTTCTGCTTCTCTTCTTCAGTGGGAATCATTGTGAGAATTTTCTAGAAAGAAGCAGTGGCGTCAATGAGAAACTATATGTTTAAGAATAAACAAGATGAGTTGTTGCAATCCGTACCCATTTGAGCTCACAATGGTTTTTAAACATTTTGATAACACCCCCTGCCTACAATTTTTTAATTTACAGTCTTGAGAAATTTAAGGATTATACACACTAAACTCAGTCAAAATCTTTGGAATTTCTCCCCTTAGCCCCCCCCCCCCCAAAGCAGGAGAAAATTAAAGTAAATTTATAAATTGCTCTTTTTTTTTGCTGTAGGACTGCAGTGGGTTAGTGGTTAAGATGTTGAAATTTATGACTGGAAAGTCGGCAGGTCAGCAGTTTGAGACCTGAGTGAGCTCCTGTCTCTGTCCCAGCCAACCAACCAACCTAGCACTTCAAAAGCAAAACAACTGCAACAACTACCTTCAGTGGGAAGGTAAAAGCATTCCATCCACTCCCCTGTTCTTATCATGCTTGCTGCATGACCATGGAAACGTCTGCAGATGCAGACAGTGCGGGCTCATTGGCTGTACTTAAGAGACCACATCACCCCAAGGACATCGGCCCATCCCACCAGAGCAGATTGGAGGAGCTCCCTAGTTGTTCCATCTGCCAGAGAGGCTCGTCTCTCTGGCACTAGAAAGAAAGCCTTCTCCGTATCTGCTCCGGCCCTGTGGAACCTCTTACCAATTGAGTTGCGCCTTGAGACAGTTATTACCTTTTAGAAAAGGACTAAAAGCATGATTAGTTCACCAGGTGTGGGGTGCTGCCGGTGTGGCAGCGCCCCTTCTTGGTTGATGTAAGAGCCATCCGGGGTGGCCTTTTTTGTTTCCTTACCCTAGTTCTAGCTAGCTTTAATGGGGAACTGGAGGTAGAGGACTTTTAAATGACTTTCTAAGGTTTTAGTGATTTTAACCTGAGACTTTTTATAATTATTTCTTTGGGGTTGTTTTTATGTTGGGTTTGTAAGCTGCCCAGAGTCACCCTGGTGAATGGGGCAGTGATACACATCTAAGAAATAAATAAATATATATATAAATTGGCTGCAAACGGAGATGAGCGCTGACCCCTAGAGTTGGATATGACTGGGTTATGAGCAATGAAGACCAACTTGTTTTGCGTTATATTTGGTTATAGTCTCAAGCCTCACTGTGTAAATTAAAATTTCCAACAACAAATTTTACTGGGGCATAAGTAAAATTGTTTGGTTCATTAAAACTAAAATTTGCTTCTGGTGGCTTACAGATAGAGGTAACAGAGAATTGTGGGGTTCGGATGGTGAGAATTTCAATGTTGTTTGTTTCCGTCAGTGCAGCTGATATTATACTGATACCAGGTCTAACAAAAACTGCACTCCTATAGTGGTCATGCAGTCTTTCAATCACTCGTTCCATTCCAGCCACATGGGGTCTGTACCGTGTTTCCTGTATGTCACATTTGTATTTACTGCACATGTCTGCTAGGAGGACATTCTTATACATTGGGCTTGACAAAGACCTTTCTGGTGGATTCATTCTTCAGTTTCTTTGGTTTGATCTGGTATTAGAAAGATTAACTGGCAACCCAGGGTATACCCAACTGTATTCACAATCTTTGAGGAGGCTCTTTCTGGGTATCTCATAGGCTTATAATAATATTTCCCAATCAAAGGCTTTACAGTTTGTTCATTGGTCTTGGTGATTTAGAACTACAAATTGCCTTTATAGTACTTTAAAAAAAAGAACAACTAGCATGCAACTAGTAGATGGGAAATCACAAGCAGAGGACACCTGGCTTCAGGTGATTTTTAGCAATAATATTCTCAATGATTCTACTTTAGGGCTTTTTTAAACAAGAGACAAGAAGAGACTAGATACAGTGAAAGAAGAAAAAGGATTTGCATCTTAATAGTTGCGCATAATATGGAAATTATAGCAAGGAGTAGCTTATTATACAGAGAGGAAACAAAAGATGTACCCTATAAATTTCCCTCTACTGCACATGATACAAGAGCTATGCTATCTATTTTGCATCTGGTGCAAAACAGGCATACAGTATATAGTATGGTGGAGAATTAAAAACAGATATCTATGTTGCTGGTTGGGACTAAAGGAGGTTCTATCCAGATAGAATCCTTTCAAAATATTTACTGTATATATTTTCTATCTATTCCTAGTAACCCCCCCTCCCCGCCGTACCTCATAGCTGGACATACTGCTACAGTAATGGAGCAGACCAGTGTTTCACAAACGCTGTTTTTTGGACTTCAATTCCCAGAAGCCTAAGTCATTTCCCCAAAGCACTGATCAGCCAATGTACTGACTTAGGTTTCTGGGAATTGGAGTCCACTTGTGGGCTGTGTACCCCCTGTTGGGAACCACTGGAGTAGACCATGCAGCCAGCAACTTAACGCCAAGTGTTGGGCAGTGGTAAATAACTTGACTCCCTAAAGGGGCCAAAGTGCTTGGCGGAGAAACCTCAGACGACGAGAACAACTGAGCAGACATGCCCCCCGTGCTCCACCAGTGCTGGTAGAAGCAGTGGGGACTATGGAAAACTGCAGCAATTGTTGGTGCTGCCTCCACAGTAAGAGATGTCGTGTAACTTCTAGGGGTGGGGGAGGGTGGCATGGGGTGGAATTTTTAATTTTAAAATGGTGTGGGGCCATGATTTTAGAGTTTAAAATGACACTGCTGCCATTTTAGAATTACAAGATGCAAGTAAACAAAACACCTTACGTAAAACGATTTATTTGCATAAAATAGGATGTGTTTTCTGCAACAACAACAAAAAAATAGTTACGTAAGTCGATGTTTACCTAAATCAATGCATACATAAATCAGGGTTTTACTGACAACAACGATGACTTCAGAGAGATACCCAGTGTGGTGTAGTGGATAGAGTGATGGACTAAGACTCAGGAGGCTTGGTTTGAGTCCTGATTCTGCCATGAAAATTCACTGGGGAACTGGAACTTGGTAAAACTACTCCTTAAAGAAACCTTTACTTATTTTGAAAGCCCTGGAAACACTGATAACGCTCTGAACTTAAACTAAAATATTTTGCAGTGCTTTCTTAGTACCTCTATCCCTTCTTTATTTAAAGCATATTCATCAAAGTTCAAAATGGCCGTCTTGATTGTCCTTGGAGGGGGTAGTACTGTCAGCCCAATATTAATAGCATTGCTCCTTTTAGAATCTAGCACAATGATTTCTTGCCTCTTGCCATCTGCAGCAGTTTTCTGAGGAAAAAGATGAGGGGAGGGAGATAACAGTTATTTTTTTAAAGGAGCTTAAACATATATGTTAACATCAGAAAACAATCCATGTTCCACAGCACACACAGAGTTTAAGTGCTTATATGTGATAGGAATGGCAGTGAGAAGACACAGAAAAACTGATACAGAATGCAAGTGTACAACACGTTTCCACACATGCTGGGTTCATCTCCTTGCCATTTATCTTGAAGGGAATACTTGATTGCCAAATTGTGTATGACCACATAGTTGGCTTACACAGTTACTTTTTCAAATTTTGGAAAAACACGGTGGCAAATGCATAAGAACACATTCAAGTCTCCAAGAATACAACAGTCTTATAATTCAATCTTTGTATGAACTGGTCAACAAGCAGCACGTGTTACTTTGATGGTAAATTGGGCCCAAAGATGTTGAATTCAGCAGAGTGTTTGCTGGAAAATTAATAGAAACTAGATATGAAATTTAGAAAATAAAGCCAGAAGATTATCCTCTGCAGCCAGAAGACTGGAGAGTTCGGAGAATAATATTTGCTCATCCATTTATTTGTGGTTTATCAAACTTTTTATGGAAAAAAAACTATACAAAATAGATTACAACTTACTTTAATCAGAACATAAAAAAATACAGAGGAATGCTACAAATCATGAGCTAGGAGGTGATTTGGAAAAATGAGAGGAAAATGTGTTGGGTTCAAAAAACCCAGATCCATAACTTTTCTTTAAATAAAGGAGTGAAAGTCACAAGATTGCTATTTCTCATGGCTTTGTTTAGACTCTATAAAGAATACTGGTATTTCTGTTAAAATTTTATCTGGGTGATGTCACTAAACTGCACTGAACTACTGAAGGATGTATTAGATCCTGGAAAGATTGTCTTTCTCTTTCCGTGTTACAGATACAAAGTAATCTATTCAGTTAATTTTCTAGATACAATTGTAAAGAGAATAATGTGTTCCACAGGATTGCTCTTTAAGTGAGTTTGCTCTTTAAGTGAAACATCATTGTAAATGACTAATTGTGTGTGTGTGGGGGGGGGATTGCGAACCCCGATTTATTTGTTAAGCGAGTTTTTGGTTGGTTTTATTTGTTAAGCGAAGCAAACATTCAGAGAAAATTCTGCTATTTAAGCGAGTTACTCATTAAGCGAGGCACTCTTTATGCGAGGTTTGACTGTATACATTTTTCCTTTTCCTTCAGCAATCCTCAAATGTAGGGAATATGTACGGAAGGAAAGAGTGGTAACCTGTGGTGATGTGAAGCTGGCACAAATAGGGGGCTAACACAAGCTGGCTATACATGAAGAAATAATTTATGAGCTGGAGAAGGAATGGGAACTAGATCTACCTGGGGCATCATGCTGCAATTAGTATAGCATTTGAGGTTCCATTCTTGAATTTGGCTAGGGCTTTGTGCAGAAGCAGAGGTGGAAGAAACAACTAAATAAATGTGTTCTTCCAGGTGAAAATATGTCTCCAAGAAAGTATTTTTCTCTGTCCATTCTGAAGCAGAACAGGGGACATTTGTTGAGATGCAATCAGATTCACCTGGGGCTCTCCCACTGGTGAACAAGGACTCCACAGACATCTTGATGGAGCTCCCATTTGTGGGTCTGCATCTGTAGTTGGCTGTATTAGCCTATGAAAAGTCAAAGTAGCTTGTGGGAATGAGTGCCACCCTGTTTGTTCAGGTAGAATATGGTGACAATATTGTCCATAGCTATTTGCATGATTTGGTCAACTAGGAGAGGCTTGAATGCTATGAAGGCTGCATGAATAGCAAGAAGCTTGAGGAGATGCATGTGGAGATAACACTCACGAAGGGACCATTTTTCCTGCATTGTGTGGCCAAGGTGGTAGGCACACTAGCCTGTGGAAGACACATCTGTTCCACCCATGACAGTGGATTGGGGTTAGAGAGGTTAGGCCAGTATTTCTCAGCCTTTGGTTTTGGGACTTCAATTCCCAGAAGCCTAAGTCAATTCCCCAAAGCACTGATCAGCCAATGTACTGACTTAGGCTTATGGGTATTGAAGTCCCCCTGTGGGCATGGGCCCTACGTTGGGAACCACTGGGTCAGTAGTAGTTATTCACCAAAGGAGGGTAAGCTTTACCTGTCCAGGGGGAATGAACTGTGTCATAAGGAAATTGGTGAAATGACTGCCATGTCAGCAGAACTGGTGCTGAAGTGGTGAATGCAGAGATTGGCATGGGGAACCACTGTGGTGGTAAACGCTTTGAGGCCTAGCATCTGTTAGATGTGACATGTTGCAGAGCAGCTGTTCCAGAGATATGGGGCCATTGTGATGGTGCACCTCTATCTGTCCTCTGGAAGGAATGCTCTGGCAACAGTGGAGTTGTGGATGGCACCTATGTACTGGATATGCTGAGCTGGTTGAAGGTAGGACTGGTTGTGGTTTACAAAGAGATTAAGTTCAGAGAGAAGACAGAGAATGAAGTGTAAATTGTGCTGAAGCCAGTGCTTTGAAAGTATAACTAGGAACCAGTTCTCAATATACGAGATTAGAAATTTTCATAATAGGCCATGTTTGCATTTTCTACTGTGGTCAATGTGTGTCTTTATTGCAATGTATTTGCCAAAGAAATTCTTTTCCTAGCCCTCCTCAACAAATGATAAATCTATGTAAGACTGATTTTGAACATCTGTAGCAGATAGATGGAGTTTTACTGAAGAATTTAAAATGGCTTTAAAAAAGAGGGGACAGAGGGAGAAAGAAGAGAGAGAAAGTGAGGGCAAGAGAAGTGGAAGAGAGAAGTGGAAGTGACCATATCTGAGTATTGGAATGTTAAGAGTAGAAATGAAAGTATGTATTGGGTCAGGTCAGGCAAAGGCACCATAGTGGAAAAAGCTTTTCCTTTCCAATTATATAATCTGTCAAGAAATATTTTGTCACCTTCCAGCAGTTGTTCACTTATACATTCCTGCACCTGTGCTGTTGTTGGTTTGAAAATTTCATTCTATATGATAAAGGAGTAACAAACTTTATCATGAATGAGAACCATTTTACGGAATTCTGTTTATGTGACTCTCTGCTTTCAAAAGCCAATAAATAAATAAATATAATATTCATTGTTTTGTGACTCCCAGCCAGCAATCTAAGCTAGGCTGAATGAAATCACTCCTCCACCAGTAGCCCTGGGCCAGAAGGAAGAGGATCCTCTAAAGTAATGAGGTGCTAGATAGTAATGTGCAGTACCAAACAGTAGGGTAAGAGGAGAGATAGATGTGTGACAATGTCTTGAGAGACAAAGAGATTGCTTGGAGTCTTTTGGTGTTTTCCTTGAGGAAAGGGCCAAGATGTAACTGGTGATGTGTGATTGTCTGTAATACCAGTGATAATAGTTTGGTAGTGGGTAGGAGGCAAAGTAGTCTTTGTAAATGACTACTTTGTATTGTTTAGCTGCTAGTAAGAATGATAGGTTGTGGTATGACTCTTGCAGAGTTTGTCCATAGCCTCATCAATTTTGGTGTGGAGCAGTCTGTTACTAATGAATGGGAAGTCCTCAAATCCAGCCTTGGTGTCTGTATGTTAAATGAAAAGTGGGATCCCGAGGTAGATATTAAAATACAAATAGAAAAGGCAAGATTCACTTTAAGAATGCGATATTTGTTATGCAGTAGGGATCTAACTCTCGCTACAAAGATCTGAATAGCGAGATGTTACATATTCCCAGTGTGGCTATATGGAGTCAAAGCTTGAACATTGACTAAAGCATCTGAAAAGAAAAATCAAAGCTTTTGAAATGTGGATCTACAGAAGGCTGCTAAGGATATCATGGGTTGACCATATGACTAATATAGAAGTGTTGCACGGATGGATAAATAACAATAACAACAGTTGAGGAATGACATGATATATAAAATACTCCAACTTGCTATGCAAGTGAAAATCCCTGGGAAGAGAGACCCTGGACATAGATGGACTTCATGGCTAAAGAACCTGAGAGATTGGTGTGGAATGTCCTCAGAAGAACTGTTCCAAGGAGTTAAGAGCAGGAAGACTATCGCCATGATGATAGCCAATATCTGGATAAGGCACTTGAAGAAGAAGAAGATACCTTGATAAGTTGTGGTTGAGATTCAGGTGGGCAGTTCGTTGTTTGGATGCCTGAGCAAACAGTGTTGCAGTGTCCGGAGCTCTGCTGAAGCAGAATGCTTGTTCAGGTTTTAAAGTTTATTTTTGGAAATATCTCATTTACATTTGGTCAAGTCCTTCAGTACTGCTCATTGAGCAAGAATCATACAGTCCTGTCTGGGCAGAATCCCTTGGTATTGACTCACTGAAGTCCTTCAATGTCAAGTGAATAGAAAAAGCAATTTATAGGGAAGTAGGTGATTCAGTTTTCATCCAAGAAGCTCCAAGGTATTACTCCTGTGGTGTAAAGAAAGTAATTGAGGATTCACCATGACCAGTACAAGTGCAGGGTGAAGACAGAGAGAAGAGCTTTCAGTTCTAGAAGCTTCTGAAAAGGGCCTTGAGCAGGAACTCTAACATATGTGTGAATCGAAGAGACCACAAAGAAGCTGTGTTACAATGGGTATTACAGTTGTGTTCATTTGCTGAGGGACTCTACCTCTCTTTCCAGGGTAAAAGAACAATAAATTAGTGAAGAGACTCTAGAGCTGCGGTTCCCAATGTGGGGCAATTTGATTTTTAAGGGGGGCAATTTGAGAATTTATTAATAGTCAATGGCTTTTTAGGCTTCCTCCACGTGAACTTTTTGAATAATAGGAATTATATGTCACAGCCCGGGGGATCAGAATTTTAGAGATGCTTAGGTGAGGCATTGGCAAAAACGGTTGAGAACCACTGCACTAGAGGGAACAAGGCCTCAATCTCTTACTATGTTTAAAGTGGGGACTGCATGGACTTTGTGGGAGCCAACACAAGCCAAAGGGAGATGCATTAGAGCTGTGGGAGGATAAGGTTTCACCTTCTAGGAGCTAAGAAGGGAAGGGTGTTGGAAGAATTACACAAGCCCAGATATCTGTAGATACAGCACAAAGCAGAGAAACAGTTTTGACAGAACCCAAGGAATGAGTCAATATAAATTATCCACAATTTTAAGGATACCTTATGGAACATATTGAATGTTAATAATGTCAGCTCAATTCATCACAAACTTGGCACTATAAAGAATAAAACACACTCTTTGGATTCAAATAACAATTACATCATCATTCTTCTTTCAGGTCATAGAATTATTCATTTTATGGATCCTAGACAACATTTTAAAATTCACCCCTCTTCTCCATGCTTTGGATAGATTTATAGTAATAGAAGAAGTTATAAAATAAACAGTTCTGAGTCTTAAGAGAAACTGGATGGGTTGAAACTACTTGCTATTGTCATGCACTTCCAATGCAAACAGACATCCTATATCCTTTCAGCTTGCTATACCATACCAACTTCCAGGGGCAATATCATCTGTACACGCTAGCATTGTGTTATAGAATATGTTCTCACAGCCATATCTATCATTTTCAAACTACACACAGAGTAACAATATCTTCCTGCCTCAGAATTTTTAGACCATGCCTTTTAATATTTAAGACGCTTTTTTTGTTGTTCAGTCGCACAGTCGATTCCGACCCTCTGCGATCCCATGGACCACTGTCCGCCAGGCACTCCTGTCCTCCACCATCCCCCTCAACTTGCTCAGCTGTGCCCATTGTCTCTACAATACCATCTAGCCATCTCATCTTGGGCCGTCCCCTTCTTCTTTTGCCCTCGACCCTTCCAAGCATCAAAGCTTTCTCAAGTGAATCCTCTCTTCTCATTTGATGTCCAAAGTACTTTAGCCTCATCTTTATTATTTGACCTTCTAAGGAACAGTCAGGGATGATTTCTTCTAAGATTGACCTATTTGTTCTCCTCGCTGTCCATGGGACTCTCAAAACTCTCCTCCAACACCACATCTCAAAGGCGTCTATTCTTCTGCGTTCAGCTTTCCTAATGGTCCAACTCTCACAACCATACATTGCCACAGGGAATACCATTGCTTTGACTATGCGAATTTTTGTTTTCAATGTGATGTCTCTACTTTTCACCATGCTCCCCAGGTTTCTCATTGCTTGCCTCCCAAGAATCAGTCGCCTTTTTATTTCATGGCTGCAATCACCATCTGCAGTAAGCTTAGATCCTAAGAAAGTAAAATCTGTCACTGCTTCTACTTCTTCCCCATCTATTTTCCAGGGACTGATAGGGCCTGTTGCCATTATCTTGGTTTTCTTGATATTGAGTCTCAAGCCTGGTACCATACAGAACAACTTTAATCAATATCATCAATTTAAAAAGCAATAAAACAAATGGAAAACATACAAGAAATGTAACCAAAGCAATAACTGGGTGAACACAACATCATAAACTGCAAAAACCCAAAACACCTTCTGGAATAGAACTCCTTGCATAAAACATCTAAACGTTAATAGAGAAGTAGAGAACCTTCCAAGGGAATAAATTCCATAGCCTTATTGCTACTACTGAGAAAGAGTTATTAGTTTTTGCATATGTGTCTAACACATATAAAGAATTTCTTTGCATTCTGTTATGCTTACTATTCATCATTTTAAAAAAAGTCATCACTTCTCCGCCACAATGCAAATAACTGCTCTGATGGTTATAGTCCTTATATTTGACCTGACTTTCAAATCACTAGCCTGGGCCATTAATAAAAACTGTAATATACATGTCTTTGTATATAATCCACTTGAAGTTAAAATTATTCTTTGCACACATGATTTTGAATTGCTCATCTCTGAACTCAAGTCTTCCTTTCCAGCATTAATGAAAATAAGTTTGGAAAGATATCTGGATATTCAATTAACTGGATAATCTGAGCTGTTACCAATGGGAGACAAGGCAAGAGTCTGTTTTTCAAACTGGTGCCCAGACACTGTTGCTTACCTTGGAATATTGATTCCCAAGGGTATTTCACAGACAACTTGTTATATCTTAATAAACTGATTCTGAAGATATCCTTGGTTTTGGATAGATGCCAACAGGCATTATATTCTTTGTGAAATTCCTCTTAGACACCCAGCAGACATTTTCATAAAATCAATACTACATTCTGAAAATGTATTTGTGCTTCAACAACATGCCAAATCTCTTTAAAGAGCATGCAACTTGCATTTAGGATTTGGCTTTACTGACCTCAGTTTATTTTATCAGGTTTAACTGCTAAAGTGTTCTAAATATTGAAACTATTTTCAATAGATGAGCTTTCTATCCTGGGCCTTTTTGGAAGACTCTTGTCTGCTATCCCTTTCAAAGTGGATGGTTTTAGGGTCTATGTATGACTAAAGACTCGGTTTCTCTGTCAATCTCTACTGCAAGAGAATTATGATGTATACTGGCATGCCAATTTTGGTTTGATTCATTTTCACATGATAAATTAACACTATTCTTAACAATTAGGGAAAAGTCCTTTTATGGAGGGTGTGGAGAGACAGAATAATTCTCACATAATAACAGTTAAGATATGGTGGCTTTTTGTCATTTTCTAGCTTGAGGGCTAGGTAAGACTTGGCAACCACAGCTGAATGGCAGTACAGTAATACATTAACTATAGCTTATGAAGAAGTCTTCAGAGCAAACCTACAAGAAGCACATTATAGCAATCTAAGATAGTGTGCCTGGGCTACAAAGGCCCAGATCTCTCTATCTAAAAGCATGTGTATTCTGTCTATTAACCTCAGTGGGTACATGATGCACCCAGCGATCCTAATCATTTGGTCCTTTAATTAATACTTATGCCCATGTAAATATGTAAAATCTTGACTTTTTTAATGTGATGTTTTTCATTCTTTACTCTGTATATAATTGACATTCAAAGAAGTTGTTCTGGAATACTTTATTTACTTTGGGAATAGTCTGGTTTTGACACAATCAATAGGAATTGTCGCTATCACTGTTTTGGGACTACTGCAAAACACAAACTCTGCTTCAGAAAGACTGAAAAACTTTGGCATAGGTTTGGAGTGAAAATGACAATGCTAGATATTTGGGTGTTGATTAAGAATTCCAATTTGATCTATTAGTTACTCTATTTGGGGAGCACAGCAAAACACATGGGTTTTATGTAAAAAAAATTCTGCAAAAGAATTTTGTTGGGAGGGGGATGATCCTAAATTCTGTCGCTTGTAGTTAATAAAAGGAATAAACAAGAAAAAAAACAATTAAAAATGAAAGAGCTAACAGGATAACCATGAGCCTCAGCAGTGTGGTGGTGTGTGAGCAAACAGCTTGTACAAATTGGGTGTTTAAACATGTGAATGGGGAACCACTGAGTAAATCTATGGGGAAAAAGACAAAAGGAGAAAAGTGTGAAAAGAAAATAATACTTTAATGAGGCTTGGAGGTAATGCAGAGTCTCTGTTTGCACATACTGTATCAATTTTCTATGTTTAAAGTATGTTAACTAGAATCTGCAATTGTTAGAATCTCCCTTATGTCTACTACTTGTTTGAATCAACAACATTCCCTTCCCATAGTTAATTACTATGCATGCAGCAGTCTACATAGTAATTGTCCTAATAGCCTTGATGTGAAATAAGAAAGCACTGGAAATCAGTTGTTCATACACTAAAGCAGGGGTTCTCAACCTTTTAAAGTTGGGAGCTGGATCATGCCCCCTCAGACTGTTGATGGGCCAGTTTGGTGTCCCCCCGTCTTCATCGGCAGCAGTGGGACCACCCTGAATCCATACGACCCCCCCACTGCTGCCAACACCCCCCCCACAACAGCAGTCCGCCTGTCAACAATTCCCCCCATGCCGCTGCTGCTAACACCCACCCACACCACCACCACAAACACTCCCCCTCATGCCACCACCGCCACTTCCCTGCTTACTGCCCTGCCGTGGTTGAAGGTTTTCTGCCTGTCTTGCCCACACTCGGCCAGAGCGACACCTGGGAAGAATTCAGGCATTTGCCACTGTCCTTCCCCCTCCACCTGGCTTGGCATGTCTCTAACGCCAATCTGTAGCAGGGCAGATGTTGTAAGCCTTCTTAAAACATCCACTCTGCTATGGAGTGGCATTAAGGACATGCCAAGCCAGGTGGAGGGGAAAAGGACGGTGTTGGAAAGGGCCAGATTTGGCCCATGGGCTGTAAATTGGGAACCCCAACACTAAAGCTTCAAATAAGAAAATCCAGATTGTTCTCTTTTTTCAGTGGAAGAGTCACTCTCTTAGTTCACCACTCTCTAATTCAGAACCACTTTGCATTTACACCAGCTTGAAACTATATGTTGCCAAGACCTTCGGTAACAAAAGACAGAACACAAGAAAGAATGCCAAGCCTTTCTAAATTAAACAGAAAAGTACTACTGACTATGTCTACAGATATTGCAACACATATTAGATGTAATTTGAGAATTTTAAATATTATGGTCAACAAATTATTGTTATATTATGAAATTTTGTAAGAGTATTATTGGAATTACTGAGTAGGAATGAGATTTTTGGATTCTGGGGATTATATTTGACAGGCAGTTTACAGACACTGAAATTCTGCTCATCTGGGAGAAAGGCTTAAACGGGAAGTCTCTGAGGTCTGATGACACTTAATTCCACCCATGCTTCCTGTTGTTGCCCCAGGGCTAGCTGGGACCTTTCTTTCTGAAGAGAATGCTAGGCAAAGTTAGGTCTAGCTATGTTCAAAGGCCTTTTAGTTTAGGCCTTTCTCTAAGACAGGGATTCTCAACTTGTGGCCTGTGGGCAGAATGCGGCCCATGGCACCATTTCATGTGGACCAGAAGTGCCATGTGGTGGAGGAAGGGCAAAATGGCCATCTGGCCCCCGAAGCTGTCTGAAAGAGCGTGACTGGCCCCCGAATTAAGAAGGCTGAGAACTCCTTCTCTAAGATGAGCCAATTTTAGGTACAGTAAAACCTCATATAACACTAAAACCTGGTTCCACAAGTCTTCATGTTATATGATTTTTCGTGTTATCTGATCCTCTATGGGATCCATAGAGATACATTGTAACCACACAGGCTTTCGCAGTTGTTATCTGAAGCATCCCATAGGATCTTAATGTTATCTGATGCAATTCTTCCCCCCAGATTCCTTGATGTTATGCGATTTTCGTGTTATTCGATACTAATGTTATATGAGGTATTACTGTATTTGTAAAATGACTGTCAGGTTGAACTCTCAGAATGGAGAATTGTGTACCTCAAAATCCCATTCTTCTTATTAAATTGCAATGAACTTACTAAATTGGCTTATATGCACAATACAAAATCAAAATTACACAATATGTATCAAAAGAAATACCTTTGTCACAGGAAGCTCCTTGGATTTAGACTCAAAGAGGTGTTCTAGCTTGGATGTATCCACCTTTATAGGTTCCAGTTTTGACCACAGGAATCCTTTGCAGCATTTGCTGTTCTTACACTGCCATTCAACAGGCCTCACCTCATTCCAAAATAGACGGATGGTTTTCTTCTTTTTTATAAAGGCTGGCTGGCTTCGAGGAAATGGGGGTGACCCTAAACCGTGAGGAGTGCCAAATATAGGAGGGGGAGCCAATAAATTACCAGAGGGTGGAGGTGGAGGGAGACATCCATAAAATAAGGGAGGGGGTGGAGGAGGTAAACCTAAAAAGGAAGGTGGGAGTGGAGGAGGGGGAGCTAAGGAGTCACGAGGATGCATTTCCATATCCAATATGTCAACATCATCCTCATCCCTTAAGTCTGTAAAGTCCATGTCTCTGATTTTAAGTTCCCTTGGGTTGGCCATAAGTTGATCCCAAATATAGTCTGATTCTTTCTTCGCCTGCACCGTTGCTTTTTCAGAGGCCTTTTCAGTAAAGCCATTTTCAGAAATGTTTGTGGGTTTGGTGAGCTCATTATTGTTGAACCTTTCTGCAAAAGCCTTTACACTACCCTGATTGTCCAAATTCTCAATTTCCATTTTTTTTACATTTTCCTCTTTGGCCTGCTTGGTGGCCTGTAAGACTGAGATTCTACTGGCCAGGCTAGTGATAGTGTCTTCACTTCCCTCCACGACCTCCTTTTCTTCCGTCTCTTCCTCCAGCTCTTTATCCTTTTCATCCCTGGGCTTCTTGTTATGGGCATACAACATGTCCAACATGAACCGCTTGTTGTTGAGAATGTTGCTGCTCTGGTCGTTCACACCAACATCTTGAATGGTCTGTAACCATGGATCTGAAACCACACGCATCAGACAGTGAGCATAAATGTCTCAGGTGGTTGAGGGTTCATACAAGCATAGTAACCAGATCTTGGGGAAATTACGTCTTATGACCCAAACTCCCAGAATTGTTTATGCCAAGTAGAGATTTCTGAGAGCTATAGTCTCATATGTTTTCTAAGTACCAACAGCAATACATTGCAACTGGCAATGAGCATGGTTCTCTGAGACATTAAGAAATAAAATAACATATGACTAGAACCTCTATATCACCGCATTTCTGCATGACTATATGTTCTTTATATATTTCAGCCATCTTAGTGGATATTATGGAATTAATTATATGTATAGCACAAACTGTAGTAATATAATATTGTACAGAATAAAAAATAATGAACCCAACAAGTGTTGGATTGTCATCAACAACTCAATCAGCCTTGCTACATTGATGAGACAGAAGGAAAAAACAGACTTCAGATTTATGTTCTCCTTGCTCTAAGGCAGAATTACACAACTCATAATCAATGCACTGCATGTAGCTCCTCAGCACAGGTTGGGTATCCTCATACTATCTCAGGCATTGCTCTCCCCTTCTGCATGCATTGATGCTTCCAAACTATTATTGTTCATGTGAATTTAGGTAGTGGTGTTATTATTATTAGTTCAAATTTATATTGCCACCCTCTCGCCGTAGCGACTCAGGGCGGCTTACAGACAATACATTACATTACAATATGTTGATGGGGGTCAGGGAGGGACGGCAAAGTCCTCAACATGCCCTGGCTTCTTCTTCCCTGGCCATTGGTGTGGGCACATGGTGTTGGCTAGTTCATCGTGGTGGCAGTAACTATAACTTTTAAACTGCTTTATGTGCTGTTTCATTCTTTTTAAACCAGATACCTGTCCCAAATGTAGCATACATTTAAATACTGATTTTATTCGATTTTGTTTTAATTCAAACAAATGTGTTCATAGGGGTGCATTTTGACAGTATTTCGTGCACTTAAACTCTTTTTACTGCACTGGTCATCGATCGCAATAAAGTTTGATTGATTGATTGATTGATTGATTGACAGGGCTTCTGAAGAAGGGAAGAAGGCACTTCTGACAACAGTAAAGTCCTCTTCCATCTCTCAGAAGTCCAAAAACAGCTGTAACTGCTGTTTGGCCTGCACTAATGATGTTGCAAAAATATTGATGCCCATTCAGGTTGCTGAGAACTCCCTTGCCATTATTTCAAAGTATCAGAGCGCTGGGGGCAGAATTAAAAAATTTCTTCAGTCACTCTAAAGCAATCTTATCTTTTCTAAAAATTCTGTCTAAGATTATCAGGATAATGGCAATGTTAAAGTATTCATTTAAATTAGCCTGTCTTTTTATGCAAGCAGCTGTAAATGTCCAAAATCTTTCCTGGGCTCCTTGCAGACACTAGAGGTAAAATGAGATCGTGCAACTGTGATAACAGGGAAAGCTGACATAAATTTAGTCCCAATCTAGATTTATATGTGGGACATAATTGGACTTAATTAGGAAAGTAACTCTTCAGTTACTAGTACATACCGTAGTACAGTAATACCTCGGATAATGCTAAGACTTGGTTCCACAATTCTTAGTGTTATTCGATTTTTAGTGTTATCCGATGCATGTTAAAATCCTATGGGATGGATCGGATAACGTTAAAGCTCCACAGAGATACATTGTAACCACACAGGCTTTAGCGGTTGTTATCCAATCCATCCCATAGGACCTTAACGTTATTCGATCCAATTCTCCTCCCCAGATTACTTAATGTTATGCGATTTTAGCGTTATCTGAGGTAAACGTTATCTGAGGTATTACTGTACATAGTATTTCTGTTTCTTCTAAATGTAATTTTCCTTAATACATGAGAAGTTATTAGGTAAAGGTCTCCTTTGCTCGAAAGCCAGTCATATCTGACTCTAGGGTTTGGTGCTCATCTTTGTTTATAGCCAAAGAGCTAGTGCTGTCTGTGTCTGGACACGTGGCAGGCATGGAATGCTGTTTACCTTCACTGAAATAGTATCTATTTATCTACTTGCAATTTCTTGCTTTTGAACTGCTAGGTTGGCAGGAGCTGGGACAGAGATGAGAGGTCAGTCCACCATGCAGCACTCGCAAACTGCTGAAGTGCTGACCTTCCAATCATTAAGTTCAGAATTTTAACCACTTAAGCACTTCAGTCTCATTTCTAATAACTTGCTCTCCTTGATCTTTCATGTTTAAACCTTTGTTTAAGATGCTGATATACTGACACCTAAGAAAACTACAGTGTCTAATGAGAGAAGAATAGGCTCTGATTACTAGATTTATGCAGTGTTTCTGTTTTCATAGTCTCAAATGACCAATGGACAAATGCTCTTTGATATTTCTTGAAACAAGCTTACTTACTTATTTGTTTCATAGAATCATAAAATAATTGAGTTGGAAGGAGCCTTTTACGCCATCGAGATTTAATGCAGGGGGTTGTTTATTTATACGTACATACCCTGTATTTTTTTATATATAAAAGGGCCCAAAGTGGCTCAATAAGACAGCTACAAACAATAGATTGTTCAAATACTTAAAAAAGAATTAAATGTACATTATCTTAAAAATGTTAACTAAAAGCATTATAAAACCAGATTAAGAATACTAATCATTCTGATTTTTAAAGGCCCACTTAGGCAACCAATCACTAAGGGAAACCATGCCCTGAAGAAAAAGGTCTTCACCTCCCTGAAGAAGGACAGCAAAGATAGGGCCGCATTGGTCTCCCATGGAAGGGAAGTCTGCTTGGTAATCTGTTTTCCATTACACTATTGGATTACTAGAACTCTCTTTTTTAGTTCTGGCTCACTTTTGTTCCTGCCAAAATATTCTTCAATATTTCAATGAGTTTTCCAATGCCTCTCTACATTTCACATTGGGCTTAGTGAGCTGTGAAAAGTGTGCGTATGTGTGGTTATCCAAAGGTTGACTGTAAAAGCCTCCTGCACCATAGTAGCCTACATCTACTGACAAGAAACTAGCCTAACTAGGGGAAGAAGGAAGATGTATGCTTCCAATGTTGACTTGCCCATGCTCACTGCATGCAAGGACCATTTATATGTTTTCTCTATATACTTCAGCCATTGGCTACATGAACACTTTGCTTGATAACATCCAGCATAGCTGTAGTTAAAAGATTCATCTACTTTAATTTAAAAGTCCCACATATCTCCCTAACAGGAAATAAATGGTTTTGCTTTAGATTCAGTTTATCAAAATGACTGAATAATAAAACTTGCAAGTGAGAAAGTAGGTAAGGAATTGAGTTAAAATGCCGAAAACTTAAGTTCTCCTGAGGGAGAAAAGGCTTCAGAACAATTGTGCCTGTGTATCATTAATTTGACAAGCCAGATGAAATAACCATTCTGCTTCTGTATTCAATTGTCTCACCTACTGAAAAAGAGTATTACGTTGAATCTGCAGCCATCTGAATGTTATGGTGAGGTAGGGCATCATTGTTACTTATATCTTTTCCCACCTACAATATTTATCATTTTAACTCTGAGACAGCTGCATGTACCATGTATCATGTATTAAGTATTATGTATCATGTATTAAGGAAATATAATTATGCAATATAAAATTGAACTAATAAATAAATAATAAATAAATACCCTGGTAAATGTTTTCATATTTTCATTTTCAAAATCTCTGTATTGATTTTAATGTGCCAAGCCATTCACATATTAAGGCTGTATTAAATTGATGGGTTTTGGCTGAATGAACATTGTTCATGAACCCTGAATTTCTTCTTCATACTCTTGCAAATTACAGCAATACCTCAGATAACGTTTACCTTGGATAACGCTAAAATCGCATAACATTAAGTAATCGGGGGGGGGGGGGATTGGATCGAATAACGTTAAGGTCCTATGGGATGGATTGGATAACAACCGCTAAAGCCTGTGTGGTTACAATGTATCTCTATGGAGCTTTAACGTTATCCGGTCCATCCCATAGGATTTTAACATGCATCGGATAACACTAAAAATCGGATAACACCAAGACTTGTGGAACCAAGTTTTAGCGTTATCCGAGGTATTACTGTATTTATTTAGTAATTTGTAGGAGCCCTGTTGGTGCAGTGGTTAAAATGCTGTCCTGCAACCAAAAGGTTGTGAGTTTGATCCTGACCAGGAATCAAGGTTGACTTAGCCTTCCATCTTTCTAAGATTGGTAAAATGAGTACCCAGCATGTTGGGGACAAAATGCTAATTAACTTGTGCACTAAGTGCTATGGGGTGGTATATAAGTGTGATTGCTTTGCATTGCTTACTGTATTATAGTCCAGAAAACCAGGCTAGTCTATATTGCTCTTTTCCCAAAAATAGCATCAGTAAAAAATAGCATGGGAAACAGTTAAAAAAAACTCTTAAGGAAGTCCATCTCTGTTTCTTCTTATGGTATTTTCTACAGCCCGGAGTTTAATACTGTTAATACAGGGCTGATTGACTGAGGATCTTAATGTACAGTGTAATGTTCTACCCACCTACTTGAGAGTGAGATATCTGAATAGAAAGGGATTGTAATAACACTGTAAATCTTCCTACTTTACATTGCTACCACATATAAATATACCAGACATAATCCCCCATTTAATTAACCAGGACTTTTCCCCAGTAGAGAATTGTCATCTTAGTTTTCTACTCAAGGCTTGGATGAACCATAGTACAGTATCTTTTTTAATTGGTCAGGTTTTTTTTTTAAAAAGAATAATATGTCATCTATGAATACATGTCTGATGTCTTCATTTCTATTAGCTTTCACACATATGGTTCTTATTATCATCTCCTAAATACTCTTTCTGTTCGTTACACCCTTTCCTAAAAATTTACAAGGTCATACAAATCGGAATATAGTATTGACACACTAACACTAAATCTACTTCTTTTAGCAGTTGTTATTTAATGAAAAATAGCTCTTGCTCTTTTACTCCCCCAATGTAGGGAGCTATATAGTAGATGCAGAGTCCAAATTCAGTCCCAAATAGTTGATCACTGGCACAAAACCTATCTGACAATCCATCTAGAGCAGTTGTTTCCAATGGTCAGTACAATGGCTGATCAGTGCTTTGGGGAACTGACTTAGGCTTCTGGGAACTTAAGTCCAAAAACCAAAGGTTGGGAAGCACTGATCTAGAGTAGGGGTGCCCAAACTACAAGCCTGCAGCCCGCATCTGGCACACAGCATCATTAATCAGGCCTGCACTGCCCTTGCCACTCCCGGAATTAAAATGCACATGTGTGTGCACAGAATGTACCCATGCATGCACAGAACGCTGAATATCCCACAGCTGTCGTAAATGCAATTATGACAGCCACGGGTCATTTATGGCAGCGTCCTGCACATGCGTGCATGCACTTTTACTTCTGCTTCCGGTGGGATGAACCACACTCAACCACATGACTGGCCCATGGCCTGAAAAATTTCGGCACCCCTGATCTAGAGGTTCACAGTCCAATGGCTGAGGGTCATCTACTTCCTTCTATGTACACAGTTCCAGTTCCGGCATCAGATGCAGATAAATGGTTTCTCACAAAGGAATAAAAACGAAAAAAGGAAAAAAAATGCAGGAGTGGAGATTCTGTAAGCCTGGTGCTTTGGACTGGCTCATTCCTGTATATGCACACACTCTAAATTAATAGCTTGCTGTTTCATATAAATATGGCCAACCATACCAATTTAGGAAGAATGTACACTAGCAAGCTAGTGAGTAAACAGATAAGAAATTATGATTAACACTACCACAGCACCTGATAATGAAACTATTCAATCCCTTTGTCTTTCTGCCATAAGCAACATATAATTTCTGCTTTAAAGACAGAAACAATGCACAACCATGAATGAAAGAAAGATCCTACTCCTTTGAAAATTGAAGTTTTGCTTTTACGTACGATAGCTCCCAATGTGTAACCTTGGTTTAAAGCAAGGTGGTCATAATGATACTGTATCATTTTGGATATTTCTAGACTCTATTTCCATCCTACATGTAAATTTAAAAGGAGATTTGAAATTTGGATGATTATTATGGCCAATAAGTATCTAACAAACAACATTTAATATAGCTCCCATAGGATCACCATCTTTAGAGTGGTGTAGTAGGGCTCAGAAGTAAGTAAATTCACTGGGTGACCTTGAGTCTTTCACCCTTTCTTCACTTGACTAAACTTTCTCACAGGATTGTTGCGAACTTGAGAGAGCCACGTATATGGCCACTGGCTTGCTGGAGTAATTTTTTTAATTTATATATATATATAAAAAGAGGCTTAATATATGTCCCCTCCCCTTACAACAAATGTTAAATGGAGGTACTGTTTTAAAATGACAAAAAGGACAGCTGTTATGTTAAAAAGAGAGAGAAGGCTTCACTTTACCAGTTTCATTGTTACTGGTCAATTTTTCCTCCCTTTCATCCCTCTCTAAAGTGCTGCTGGTTGAAGATATGCTTGACGCAGAGCAGTTGTCTTTCTCGTTCACATCTTCATTCTGCCTCTCTTTTTCACTGAGTATTGCACTTTCTTCTCTCTCTCGCTCTGGACCTTGCTCCACTTCACTTTCTGGCTCCACCTCTGCAACCTCTACTTCTTGGGGAGTTTCTGTTCCCTGCTCGAACTCTGCCTCATCTTTTTGCTCCCTTTTTGTTTCTGCCTCTGGCTCAGGTTCTGGTTCACAGGCACTCACTAGTGAAAAAAATAATGGGAGAAAGATTCACTTAACAACATTGTTTCTGTGCTTCACGCAGCCAAGTGAATTTCATCATTTGTCATTTCTTCAAGGTTGTAAAAAAAAATGACAGAAATCTGCATCAGCAGCTGTCTTTAAGAAAGAAGTTGAGACTGGGGTTCAGAACGTATGCCTGATGTGAAACTCAAGCCACCCTGATTCCAATTTTTTGGGAGACAGGTCAAATATAATTTCAACAGACAAACAAAACTAGCAGATTAGCTGTGCTCATGAAATCTGCTTTTCCTCACTGGAATCTAGTTTGGCCAAATGTTGACACTTTGGTTGATATCCACTTGTTTTAAAGAACAGAGGGATGAAATACCAAGTCGGTTCGTCTATATTAAATGCCGAGGGGCCAAGAATATCTATAGGGAAGCAACATTTTACGAGAAGGGAGAGAACAACAGAAAAAACGGAATTTAACTTTTATTTGGTGTTTTGTTCTTTTGCTGAAAACAATTTTAAAAGAGATTATTTTGGTACAAATTGCTGGTTTGATTAGATTGGCAAATAGCGCAGTTTGCAAAGGGTGATATCATGCTCTTAGCTGTTAGAAAGCAAATCATAGACTCATAGAATAACTGAGTTGGAAAGCACCTTTTAGGTCAATGAGTCCAACCCCCTGCTCAAAGCAGGAATCTGGATCAAAGTAGATATGACAGATGGTTGTCCAAATCTTTATTTCAGAACAGCCACACTTCATGGGCATCTGGTACAGATTCAGCTTCTAATTATTTGGCATGTAGTACAAATTTGTTTCTTAACTGGTTGGCATCCACTGCACCTTGCCGATTTCTTCCTTCTAATTTTATCCCTGACAGATCTTCAGCTAAGACAGCAGATTTTCACATGGAATAATTTTATTTTATGGTATGAAAAATCTGGAAGGCCTCAAGAGGTACTTAGGCAAGCAGCTGCTTGCTTTCTGAACCCAGTGGTGGTCATGCAAAATAAATAAAATAATAAAATAAAATAAAGGGGAAGCATCCAAAATGGAAATGTCTGCTATATGTTTGCTATTAATTTTTTATTGTGTTGGTCTTAATAAAGATTGATTTGAAATCACCTCTTGGGTGAACTACAATGTATTTCCAGCTTTCTGCTTGAAACTACTCTAGCAATTCTACTTTCACAATATATGCAGTGTTGAAATTGGGCATTGTAGTGATCTGTATACATTACTGTTTCCCCCCCCCCCCCTGATAAACATTGAGATGTCACACAAAAGAAGAGAAAAGGAATAAGAACAAGATGTAAAGAAGTATTATTTTACAGTCCAAGATGGGGAAGTTGTCTTTGTGGGCAAACGATAAAAATAAAATAACAAACTTGTCCTGTTGATAATGGACAGTTTCTAAATCTGTTACATTATTTCAAAATAGCAAATGAAAAGCAGCTGCATTTTTCCAACATTCAAATGGGACTAATAATCTTGTGTGAATCCAAACCTCTTACAGTTATCTGAGTACGTGGCTCATGTGTAAAGCCTTCATTAAAACAAAACGTTGCTGACTATGACAAATCCCACTATCTTCCAATCCTTAACTGTCTTCCTGCAAAAAGTTGTTCCCTAATTTTCATTTTCCAAAATAAACTCTAAAATTCGGAAAGCCAATATGCTCTTTTTAGGCAGTTAATTATTGTCATAATGGTCCCTGTTTTTTTCTTGCAAGGGTCATCAGTATACTTGGTCACCACTGATTATGCTTAAGAATCCAGATATGATTCACACTCAAATAAAAAGGAAAAAAAATCAGAATAGAAATAAGGCAGACCAGGAGCTTTTAAGAGAAAGTATATTCATCCTCAAGGTATATCTAAGTGTCAGTACAAGATTTACTTGCAAGTTTACAACATTGCACATTCACTAATTATTGTCTGGTGTTCCCCTGGCAAATCCCCAAACACCTGCTGTCTGCAGAAAGCAACCCTTCAAGTCAAAATCTGAGCTGAGAGCTACTATGTACCTGTTATAAATCTATTCCCCATGCATACTGACGTGTTCCATTTTATAATGTAACATTTGGAGTAATTCCTAGAGACATATGGTAGAATAATCATCATAAAAGAGATAGTTACTCTCCATGTAGATTTTAAAAATTCCTAATGGTAGGGAAAAAAAATGAGTTTTAATGCCTGACACGGGGTTTGAATATCTGCCATTTTGAATATTTCTGAATAAAAGTGATTTCACAGAGACAGGAGACAGTCTCTGTAGGGAATCTAATAGTCAGTTTAAAATAGTAATGATGAGAAGAAACCATGCTAATGAAGTTTGACATCCTCATACCCATAATCAATGCATATTACCCACTCTTTCTTCATGTGGATGTTCTAACAACAACAAGCTTCATGCAATAACAACTAATAAAGCCAAATGCACAGAAGCATTATCAAGCCAAATTGCTTGATAGTGAAGCCTAGCCTATAGCATGCACCAAGAAACACTTCACATTACATAATGTATAAGGTTTTTTGAGAAGCATCTCCCTCACTAATTCTCTTCTTAACTTCAAGGACAGAAACCCCAAACATACATTAAAAACCTTTTCATGCATCAGCATCCAGAGCAATTCTATAAAGTACTAATGGGCACCATGCAGACAAAGATAAGCACTTGTAAGCCCCACACGTTTTAGTAGGAATGACATTTGTTTAACCTGTTCTTGAAATTAATGAAAGCCAGTGAATGTTAGAACATTAGACTGAAACTTGGGAGATCCAGGTTATTATCCCCAGTGAGCCATAAAACTCACTTCTACTTCTTCTCTCATGCCCAGATCAAATTTTGGACTGTCAAAATGAAGCCACTTTCGTAGCTTTGTCATTGGCCATAATTAAATCTTC
This sequence comes from Furcifer pardalis, assembly GCA_030440675.1. Lineage (NCBI taxonomy): Eukaryota > Metazoa > Chordata > Lepidosauria > Squamata > Chamaeleonidae > Furcifer > Furcifer pardalis. The sequence goes on along the minus strand of CP126897.1, from coordinate 42,974,220 downwards.
ATCATTACGTATTTCTGGTAGTAATCAGCAGACCAGTAAATGAGCCAGAATCTGTATCTCTCCATAATGAAACTCACTGATTGATGTCAAGTTAGTCTCTTTCCCTCAACCTTAATTGACCTCGCAGACTCATTGTGAGGATAAAATGGGGAAGAGGAAAGTATACATGAGGGATTCTCAACATGAAGCCTGTAGGCTAGATGCGGCCCACAGCACCATTTAATGTGGCCCTCCATCGCCTCCACCACACCAGGAAGTGCCATGTGGTGGAGGAAAGGCAAAATGGCCGTCCGGCCCCTAAAGCTGTGTGAGGAAGCGTGACCCGGCCCTGGCTTTAAAAGGTTGAGAACTCCTGGTATGCATGATTACTTCAGCTTATAGTGGAAGGGAAAATAAAATGCAACTGATAAACATCTCAACAGTGGTGAACTTGGGCTGCTCCATCATGCTCTTTATCTCTTCCCCAAATAACTGTGCTTTGTATTTTATTACTATCATTACTACATTTCTAAGATTGTATATGTGTATCAAATGTGAGTATTAAAGTATTAACCTCTGCTGAAAGAATGATTCTGGCATCCAATAGTTGTTCTTCTTTCAGAAACAATTGTTTCTTACTTTTTACCTCCCTTCTTCCATACTAGTTGGCTGGATAGTTCACTGTTTTAGGTATCAGGCTGTAAGTTTTAATTCACCACTGTGCGTACTGTGAGAAGAGCCAGCCTGTAAAGCCACAGGCAAGTTGCATGGCCACAGGGTGCTCTCAGAAGAAGGGAATAGTAAACTACTTCTGAGTATTCTCTACTCAGAAAAACCTAGAACAGTGTTTCCCAAATGCTGGTTTTTGGACTTCAGTTCCCAGAAGCCTAAGTCATTTCCCCAAAGCACTGATCAGCCAATGTACTGACTTAGGTTTCTGGGAATTGAAGTCCACTAGTGGGCTGTGTACCCCTTGTTGGGAACCACTGCCCTAGAAGCAATCTCTGTAAGTCAAAATTGAGATGATGGCATGCCATTATTAATTATTTCTTCCATCTTGCATCAGAATACAATTTTTAAAATCTCGAGCTTCAAAAGTAGCTTTGCAACCAGCATGCATGGCTCTTGGGAATCTGGGTGAGCACACCCTGCTAAGCCCTTCAAAGCACACACAAGATTTGAGAAATCACCATTTGAACATTGAATGTACAGAGGCACTGCTATTTCAATGTTCAATCCAACCCAAATAAATCATTTTAAGTTTCACTGAATTTAGGGGAAGAGGTCTAAACATGTGGTAAAACCCTGCACTGAAACCAACGAGACTTGAAAATATTTAAATTTAGTCAGAGCATGTGCATTTAATGTTTTGGGTTTTTAATCACTGCTTTATAAGGATTGTAAGTGTAACATCAGATGGACTATCTTATGCTTTTTTTTTTGCTCACAATGATCAAGTAAATTCCTATAGGAAACCCACAAGCGGACAATGAGCACCTGTATGCTCATATTCCATAACAACTAGCATTCAGAAACACATTACCTCTAATACTGGGATTTATGTATTTAGCCACTAATAGCTGTATCTCCTTTGAAGGCACAGTGACACATGCTGTATTTCTGTTAATAACTGCATCAGAAGAAAATGTACTGGATCTTATAATTAATTCATAAAATATGAAAGAATTCTCTTAAGAATTAACATCCTGGCATCTGTAACAATGCATCTATTCAAACTGCAAAGATTTTTCTCTTCTGAGATTATCAGGGCTTACCTTCTGGACTTTGAGGTGTCTGGAAAGATGATACAGAAGTCTTTGTTTCCTCCTGAGAATCTGCTGAGGCTGGGCTAGTACACTTAGGAGTGGAAACAGATGATATTGAAGGTGAATCCAAATTCAAGGACAAGTCACTCCTGCCCCTACATAAACTTCGACTTCTCAGCTCCTTTTCATACTCTTCTGCTGCCAATTTCTCCAAGAATTTGTATCTGAAAGTTAAATTCCAAAGGTATTCCATAAAGAAGGAGAAAGCTGTAGCTGATGCTTATTTATGGTTGAGACACTTGTGGGAAAATAACTCCATTCTTGATCCATGAGGTGAACTACAAAACTGACTGCTGGGTAAATCTTCAGAGAGTGGGGGGTCGTAGAGTGGGGAATCCCGGAACAGAAATAAATAAATAAAAATTAACCTAAAGAAGGGTTATAGTTATTTCCAACCAAAATATAATACTAAGTGGTCCTCAGAAATTAAACTTGGGGGGGGGAGAGATAATCTATCTTCATTCTCTTAGAAACATTTATCAGTTTCTCCTTGGTTCTTTTCTTTACAAAAATCCTTCCAGATGCCCCAGTCAAAGAAGATGCAACCCCAGTCGTGCCGGAGAGACAAGGGATAAAGTTTAGTACCTCAAAGGGAAACAGATCTTGCAGTAAATAACAGTACTTATAAATGTTTGGAATAAGAACTGTCTAAGACTCTGAACCTGCTTCTACATACTCTGAGAGAAATGCACTGGAATTCACTTTGTTCTCTCCAGCGTCTACAATGGAAACTTTTTTTTTGTCCTGAAAGATTTCTCAGCCAGACTCAAGACATCCAATCGCTTGGGTATGACGTCACGTATAGTTTATTCATCAAAGTCAGTTGAAAAGAACAAAGATACATCTGTTTTGCATTTTAGACAGGCAAGACTCACTAACTGTTTATTAAGACCAGCTACCAATCATATTCTCCATACAGTTCTTTATATGTTCAGACCAAAATAACTTTGAAATATGTACCTCTTCCAGATGTCTAATTTTGTCCATCATTATTTGCTCATGGAAAAAATGTGAATAAGGATGTGAAAATAGTTCTTGACTCTCTTACCCAGAAGTGAACTGTTCAAAAAGAGGTAATTTCCTGCTCTGCTGATATTATGCTTTGCTTACTATATCCCAATGCAGTAAACACATCATATGGACCACTGCAAAAGAATGACTTTGTTTTTCTGTGAAATATTTCTAGGTAATATGATAAAAGCACATTTTTGTCTCAAATTAAAACTGGAGTCCAACATTTGTTCTTGTGTCTTTTAAATTTGAAAAAGGATAATGCTGATCAACATTATCCTTTTCATAATTCTTTTCATAATCCAGTTGAAAAAGGATAATGTTGACCAAGCAGGGACTGTGGTGGCCAAAGTAGTTAAGACGCTGAACTCACTGAATGGAAGGTTGGAGTTCGATTCCTGGCTACTGCTTGACAGAGTGAGCTCCCATCTCTGTCCCAGCTCCTGCTAACCTAGCAGTTTGAAAGCAAGAAATTACAAGTAGATAAATAGGGACCACTTCGGTGGGAAGGTAAGCAGCATTCTGTGCACTCTGGTTTTGAGGCATGCCTGCCACGTGTCTATGGAAATGTCTTCAGTTCTGGCTCTTTAGTTATAAACAGAGATGAGCACTGAACCCTAGAGTTGGATATGACTGGCTTTCGAGCAAGGGTGACCTTTACCTAATGTTGATCAAATAAATCCTTGTTCTGTGTTTCTGCATGTCAGTTTGGAAGAAAGCAATAACTGAGAAACAACTCATCCAGGTATGAAATAGTAACCTCCTTCTGTCAGAATGGATTGCTAATTCTACTGCACTGTTACATTCCCTGCAGAGAGATTGCCTGCCTTCAATAGAAGCTGGCTATAAGGCTATCAAACCTATGATTCATGCAGACACACAGCATTCAGTCTCCTATGTAGAATAGAGGAACTCTAGACTTCTAGGAGCCTTTAACTGGATGCCTATTGAATAAGATAAACTTTTGCAACTGAAGCGTTCATAAATAATACACTTGGAAAGGGCAAAGTTGTCTGCCACCCATGAAAAAAAAAAAATTATTTTAATTACACACCAAACACACACAAAATGTGCATTTCATGCGGAGAACCACTGCACACACAAAAGCATCCCTTCTGAATGCTATATCATAAAGCTTACAAAGGTGCACATATTCAACAGCTTATCTGATATCATGAATCTGTTCAAAATTACGGTTCTTTGTAAAATGAAACACAGACTCTGGATGAGGCTGTAAAAGACAGCTGTACAATATAAATGTTTTCATTGTTCTGGGCAGCCAATTCAATAGACTGTGATGCCCAGGAGAACTATATTTTGCGCAAAGAAGACTGTAACCTTATTCAGGCATCACTCCCACAGTTCCCTCCAACGTACTAGCAGGATGCACTTAGTTTCTCCTTTTTCTGCAGCTGTTCTCCCCTCCCCCTATGTTTAGAGTAGTGTGTCTGCTAGGAGCAGATCCTTCATCTATGTAGACTTTCTGTGCAGACAAGAACAGCCAATTTAGGGTGTTCTTTTTCATGAGTAGAGTCTACATGTGATCTGGGACCTCTCCCTTACAGATAGGTCACATTTCATGTGGGCTAAGTGATTTATTTTATTTATTTATTTATTTGTTCGCATTTAATACCCCGCCCCACTCGGGAAGACCCGACTCTGGGTGGCAGAGTGATGACAGAGAGGCACTCCCCTGCCCATGTGGTGGAGAGGAGTAGGTTGGTAATGCCTGAGTATGGTTTGTGTTTCCTGGCTGAGTGAACAGGTGACAGATGAAGCAGGGATTTACATGGAAGCAGATAAACCTGCAGACTTGGGTCCAGCACAGACTAAGGTCTACAGTCTAGGTTCTTTCTTATCTGTGGTGTTGCCTGATCTTTTGTTTAGCAAGTAAGATGAAACCAATTTCAAGGTAGGGACAACAGGAAGCTGCAGATATACAGACTTTAGACAAGAGTTATGCACCTCTGAATTATCTTTTATTTAAACCAGGGTTGGACAGTTCCCAGCATCTGCAGATCCCCCCCCCATCTTTGCAAAGTCTGTATCATACAAAAAACAACAACAGATCCTTAATTATATAATTAGAATCTATTCATTTAAAGAAACAGTAAGGTTAGTACTGTGTATAGGACAGATTATGAAATGTTTACATATTTTTTGACACAATATTCCTGAGATTATGTGTTTTTCATGTAAGCTATAATATCTGTTTGCATGAAAATCTTAGAATTCAGATTGGAACATTGGGTGGCATAGTCTTTTGGAAGTCCACCAAGCATCATAAATATATTTCCCCCAGATCAACATCATTGTTGAGATCTGATAATGTGAAAAGGATGTTTGCTAGGCTTATGGTGTCCATATTCTCTCTCATGTCTTCTGACATCTACCGGGGTGGGTTGAACAAATTAGTCAAGGAATAGGAAAGGCTTTGTCATAGTAGGAGTGGAGAGTGTGTAATGTTTTAATACAGATTACCAGTGAAATACCTCTAGCTATTGTAAGTATAACAATCTTGAAAAGCCTTAGAGCTTAGTGATACTGAAAAGCATATTTTCCTGTTAAAATATTTTAGTATTTTTATGTTACTAAACTATTACCTATTCACATACTGGAGATAATCTGGAAAAGCAGTCAATTCTATACCTTCTCAACTAGATGACTGTAATGTTCTCAAATGAGGCTTCCCTAAAGGGCAGTTCTAAAAGGTGCAAATGGTATAGAATGTTTCTGTCCATGGTTTGACAAAGCAGTGAGAGGTAAGCATATTGTACAAGGTCTGAAATCTATACACTGGTTAACAGTAGTCACACTAGTTACTGGAACTGATTCAAGGTGTTTGCACTAGTGTATGAAGCCATAAACGGCTCAGGACCCAAGTAAATTAAAACCTATATTCTTTAGTACTTGGCTCAACATACCAGGGATTTAAGATCAGCTGGATCAGTTTACTTCCAAATGCACTTATTTGTGTAGGCTTTTCAGGGATAGTTTTGTACTATCTTATTAATACACTTACTGTTTTTAGAATTATGATTTTAATTAAATTGGGCACTGTATTGTATTTTATGTAGGTTGTAAATTACCACTGTCTCTTTCTGAGAAAGGATGGAGTATAAAAACAAACAACTTGTGTTAATTTTAATGAAGCTTATGTAGAATAATTTATAAGTGGATCTAGCTCTGTATACTGTATTTCCATTTCAAAAAAGTAAAGAAACATCATTTGTAACATAGTCAATATTGCATATCAAAGAAGAGAAAGTCATTCTTTAGAATGGCACTGAAGAAAATTATAGCCTATTAGTTTACTGTTAATTTCCCTAGAATTAATATTAACTCACTCCAGCAACTCAATGCCAATAAAAGTCTAAGGCTCTCAGTCTTACACTACTGCATGAAAAGTATTTAAGAAATTCGTTATAAGATAAATAAATAAATAAATTTTGTGTCAGAAATTACTCTGGGTTGAAGGGATTTTTGCTAGAGAAACTCCACTCAGGGGATGACCAAATGAGGCTCCTTTCATGTCCCCAAGATCCGTCATGCAGCATATATAAATGTATCTGAGGTACAACTAGACTGGCCATCGAGAAGGCCATTTCTCTTTCAACCAAATGTCTATTCTTATTACTGGGGAAAATCAATGAACCTGGTTCCAGTTGCTGCACTGATCTGATATACTTAAAACTACTACTTGGGAGTTTAATCTTCAGAAATCCAATAGTCCTCTGCTGAATCTATTATTACCTCTATATGTGAAAAATTCCAGATTTAGTTTAGTTAGCATGATCTGGCCAGGATGGGGTAATACCAGTGATGGGATGACAAAAAAATCTACTACCACGCCATGACGTCACTGATGTCATGGGCGTGGCCAATGTCATGACGTCATGACGTCATGGGCAGAGCTGACGTCATGACGTCATGACGTTGTGGGCGGGGCTAAAAATAAAAATAAAAATAATAAAAAAATAACACACACACACACAACCTCAACTCAACCACCCAACCATCACAAACCCGTAAATAACTTGAATAAATAAAATAAATAAATAAATAAAATAAAAATTAAACAAAAATACAACCACCCGCCCAAAACACAAATAACTCGCCCACCCACCCCAAATACAAAACCCTCACTTACCTCCTCCTCCAAACGCGGCAGGCGCCACCGCCTACAGCCGCCGCCATAGCCGCAGCCGGGCTGAAAAGGCTCCTGCCCAGCCAGTCCTTCCATGCTGTCCTTCCTCCCGACGGGTGCCCGGTCCAGCCAGCCCAGTCCGGCTAATGGGATCTCCAAGCTGCTCAAGGAGGAGGCGTCCCAGGCCGGGGCTGGAGCGCTACCGTGGTGAGCAATGCTGCCGCCGCGCCCGGGCAGGGCCGCCCAAGGGGGGCAGGCAGGCTGGGGAGGGGTCTTTGGAAGGCGCGCTGGCTGAGGAACTGAGGGCTGGTGCCGCCGCCGCCGCTGGAGCTGCCCTGAAAAGGTGCAGCTCCGATGCCGAAAGAAAAAAAATTAAAATTGGAGCCAAAATGGCTCCAATTGACTGCGCATGTGCAGAAACTCAATCTGACGCATGCGCAATACATCAGATTGAGCTTCTGCGCATGCGCAGTCAATTGGAGCCATTTTTGCTCCGATTTTTTTTTTAAAAAATCTTTTAGTGAGGCGTCCGGAACCGGACGCCTCAAAAGTTGACTAACCTCCCGGAGAACCCTCCGGGATTGTTCCTAACGGTTCCAGGGAACCGTATGGAACCGGGGACATCCCATCACTGGGTAATACACTCAATTTCTCAAAGTATATGGAGCTAAAACTCCAGCTTCTTTCTGGAATTCTACTTTCCACTCCTGAAGAACTAGGCTCACAAGGTCACACCATCTTCCAAATGTTTGTTGATATCTGATCCAGAGAATCCACCAAGCAATGAAAAAAGGTCTGTTCAGAACAATATTTAGTAGAGTGCGGTATACCTCTGAGCTGTAAAACATGTTTCTCAAAAGGTAGATCAAATTTTCATTGACTTCTTCTTCTTCTTCTTCTTCTTCAATGTCTAGGTCAGACATGAAACTACCAAAATGAAGGCACCGTTTGGTGAGTTCATTCTGCAGTTCCTTTCTTCTGACGCAGTGTGAGAAAGATCACCCTAATAAACCCTATGGAGCTTACCCTAGGAATAGTGTTTTTAATAAGATGTTTCATGCTGCTATGACCACTTTTAAGTTCCAAAGACAAAGATGTTTTCCATATTTCTTTTTCACAGGAATTTTTAGAGAGGGTTTTTTTCATTCTTAAAAGAACTTCTTCCTCTTCTGTCCACAGGATCCCACTCAGTATTTATTCCAGTTTCCTAGCAAATATGGTCTTCTCAACCATTGTAAGGTACAACCTATCACTTGCCAGACATTCTTCTTCCTGGCTGTGGACCAAGAAGCAAAATGTTTCCTGATGATATCATTTGCACAGACAGTTGTTCATTTCCACTATTTCTCTTGCACCACCAGTTTGACTACACATATCTCTTCTCTGCAAGGATTTTATGACCTTGCTATAGGTTATTTATATGACAAATCCTTGGTAATTAATTTTCCGTGTATTATTGGGTGTGTTTATTAGAATGGAATTGTATTATTTTTCATGCATTTCTGAGTTAAGTCATTCTTTGCAAACCTAGTGAGAAGCATGCTTATAGCATTAGGCACCACTTTAATAAAGAAAACACATTAAAAAGCCAAATGCATTGGTAAGTACAAACCTCTCTTCTCTTGCTTGCCTTAGCTCTTCTCTCTTGTCTAGATAATTACGACTATAAAATAGAGGTTTATGAAGTTAAAGGAAAAATAAAAACCAGGAAAGATGAACAAACTAAGCAGCAAAATAAATTACAATAACAAAGGCAGAATAGCTAACATTCTTTAATATAGAATGTGCAGGATGACATGTAAACTTTTAAAGACGTTAGATAACGCCAACTCCATTCTATTCGAACTATCCTAAGAACTAACCAATGTTCTTCATATATTTCACCATCTAGTGAAAAATATGTTCCACTGAGTTAAATGGGAGATGAGACTTTGTTGTAGTCTTTTGGTATATTTTATCAGTTTATATTAAATGCTCTTGAACTTTTGTGTTGAGGAAAGTAAATCTCCTCCATCTTTTCCAATGTGTATGCTCTACTTCCATGGTAGCTCTGATTTTGTTTGTTGCGCAAATGTAGCGAAATGTGGCAATGCCACATATTATCTGGGCAAATGTTTGGCAATCCAATGGTACGGTAGGTCTTCCTCTGGATTTCTCTGTGGACCAATTATATCAGAAAAAGGGGGACTTGGCAGTTCCTTAGCTGTGAACCAAATTGACCTGAGGTAATGGAAGAGGGTTATCCTGTTCAGCCTATAGGGTTGGGGTTCTCTAGTCCTGACACAGATAAATTACATATACTAAATTTGGCAGTCGATTTTCCAGTTCTATCATATTAAGGCAACAAAGAATATTTGTCTTACTTGAATTTGTTTCTCTCTTCACGCTCTATCCGTTGCAGCCTTTCTTCTCTCTCTTGTCGTCGCCTCTCTCTTTCAGCTGCCAAGGATTCCTGGTGCTGCCGATAAGACGAAGTAAGGAGACCACCCAATGATGGCCTACAGGGCAAGGAAATAACATTACTCACCATTTTTCAATAAAGTAATTGCCAGTCAGTCTACTCTGTTCTTATTCTAATAAACATTATTAATTATTGAAACAGTAGCTGCGTTAGTCTATGTTTCAAGCATATCAGAGAGTAAACAAAACAAAGTGACACCTAATGTGGTACTTTAATGTTAACTTTCATGGATCAAGTCCATTTCATCAGACAGATGAGTGAAGCTTCTGTACCCATATACCTGAGGTGTATAAATTGATGCCATAAAGCCTCACTCTTCTTAGTCTTTAAAGTGCCACATTTTTGTCTTTTGTTTTGTTTATTGATATTATTAATTATACACATTGTGTCTCATATTCTCATAAAATGAGATGTGTAAAACATACACTCCAGGACTAACATCTTTTCCCCATATAAAATTAATTCAGAGCAGCAGAGGGATAAATACAAAACAGCTTTAGTTTGGTTATCATATATTCATTAGACTGTAATTATGATGTCTTGAAAGGCTATTTTAGGGATATATTATGCTTTCATTTACAGATAGCAGGCATTCAGGGTTGTGAGGAAAAGTCCCAGATAGTTTTCATCATAAGATGAAATTAAACATGTAGACTATTTTTCATATGGAAGCCATCCATTCTTTTACCTTCTCTAATACTGTACTTGAAACTAAGCATCAGTGGCTTGTGGCCCGAGGTGAACCAGATCCTTATTTTCAATTTTGGGCTGAGACATTCCTCAAAAGCAAACAAACAAACAGCCTGGCAAAGACTGCTATTCCTCAGCTTTCAAGATGACACACCATATCATGACTGATAATTATGGGATGCATTTTGAAATACAGTACTTCAATGCTCATTCGCTAGATCTCAGGTCTCTAGCATGGTGCCTACAACTAGGAAAAAAGGACTGAGAGAGTACAAACAAAACACTATCCTCCACCATCATCTGTGGCCAAAGGGCCAATTACAGAAGAAACATATTTGGTTGGGGAAGCAGATACAAACTAACACTTTGCTTAGAAAATTTCCTAGCTGGCTGAAAAAAAAGTGGGGGAATTTTGAGCTGTGGGGTAGGAGAACATCCTTGAAGATTATATGGGGTGGCAACTAGTGAGGGGGACTATCTCTCTGTGTTGTTACATTTATATGTGTGTTTATAGTCCTTGTTCTAAAAATATTTCACTTGGTGTGGTGTGTTTTGTAGCTGGGTTGGATGTATGTATGCACTTCGTGAGGTGTTTTCAGTGTTTTTAATGGGTAAAGTTGTGGATTTGTTTACTTGTTTTAAAATGTATATCCCACAGTTCCCATCAAACGAAACTGAAGTTAGCTCACAATGGTAACTCAGATAAAAACAATTTCTATTCGACATTAAAAACACAATGAGAAACAGACAAATCAGCAAAGATGTAAGTGTGCCCCTGACAGATACTAAAGCTCCGAAAAAAGTGGCCTTTCCCTGTCAGTGGAAGAAAAACAGAAAGGGAGCAAATTCCACATCCTAGTAGCAGCCCTCTAAAAAGGTCCTTTCTCACATCCTCAACAAATTTGTTGGCATGGTCATCAGGATTAAGAGACACTTCCCTCTCCCTTCAAAAAACCAAGACCACCCTTCTTAAAAGCTGGGCAGGCACAGAAGGGAGGATACAAAGTCTTCCAAAGAACCTTGTTATAAAGGGTTTAAGAGCTGATAACAATCAGCAACAGGCTCTGCTGAAATGAATGAGGTCCTGTTGAATACCAGGTTGGTGAACAGGAAAGCAACAGTTATCCAAAACTTGATTCAGGATAAGTACACCCACTGGTCTCTATCACTGAATCCAGGCTGAATGACTTAATGTCTCTCGCCTCTGCTTGCAAGGCTTGCAAAGTTTTGAGGATTATAATATCACATTTCCTGAGGGAGTGTGACTTGCCTTAAATCAAAGGGTGCATCCATGCTCCTTAAATTAGTTGGTATAGGAAGAAAATTTTAAAAATAGGAAAACATATGTTTGTTCCAGCTGTACACTGAGCATTTAATGAGGGAAGAATATTCCTTTCTTTTCCCTTATTAAAAGCTAAATTAATAAGGATCGAGCTATACATGTGCCAATATTTCCTCGTTGTCAGCAACAGAAGTGGATAGAGGTTGGCACCTGTCTAGTAGTACCTCCCCCTCCCCCGGGCTAACAGCCACCTCATAAACACAAATACCTATGGGGATAAAAAAGAAATTAGCCCAGTCTTGCAAAGCAGTGGATGGAAAATAATCTGTTGCTTAACTTGCAAAAAATGTACCAATTTTAACACTTTCCTGCACTAAAGTAATAAATAGTAAAGGTTTCCCTTGCTCAAAAGCCAATCATATCCGACTCTAGGGTTCAGTGCTCATCTCTGTTTCGAAGCTGAAGAGCCAGCGCTGTCTGCTTCTGCAGACATTTCTGTGGTGATATGGCAGGCATTTCTAGACACCAGAGCACATGGAACGCTGTTACCTTCCCACCGAAGTGGTCCCTATTTATCTACTTGCAATTTCTTGCTTTCAAACTGCTAAGTTGGCAGGAGCTGGGGCATTCTGTCCTGCAGTACTTGGAAATCAAACTGCTGACCTTCAGCCTCCCAGTCAGCGTCTTAGCCACTTAAGCCACTGCACTCCAATAATCCAGACATTGTGTAACAATATTAAACCTGAATAAGGCCTGTTCAGACACTGGAAGTGCTACCCTGCCTCCTCTGTCATTGCTTTCAACATAAGAACACCAAAAACTGCCTCCCCCCCAAAAAAAAAAAAATTGGAAGAGGAGAAGGATGTCACATCATGTATAACAGGAGTTGGCACATTCTAAAGGGCTGAGGTCATTTTTATATTTCCCTAGACTTTGCATGGTCATCCATTCTTACTATTCAACCTTCTACGATCAGCCCAGAAAACTCCCTCGAATACAATCTGCACCCCTCCCCAAGCCTCTGGAGTTACCATCTCTCCAGGACCTGTTTTTTGCCCTAAAATAGTTTTTTAGAAACAAGAAGTGACTAGCTGGCTTTGCATTGGACAGAGCTATTTTTTTATCCAGTAAAAAGCCAACAGTCCCCTTTGTAGGAAAAAATGAGGTAATTCAAGGCTTGAAATGATTTTAGATACTGGACTAGGTAAAGCAAATCAATGCGAGCCAACTTGGGTAGCTTTACCTTGTGGTGGATGGATGAAATCTCAGAATTTAAAAGTCCCAGTCTAGTATATGCAACATTTCCTACCTGGTCTGGCTAGTTTGTAAGCTTACACAGCCAGTGATCGAAACCTATTATAGATTTCTCTGGCCCGAAGCAGAACCCCGTGTACCATGGAGCAGCAAAAGGTTTTGTGCTGGCTTCCTGAAAGGGTGCAACTAGTCTCTGTCAGGTCAAACGGGTCCTATGGGAATGGGATAATATGTTTTGTTTATCCTTACAGTATGCAAATTCGAAAACTTTTTGTGGAGATTATGGTATATGGGAGGATTAGGGAAGTTTTTAAAAAATCTCAAGATGGTAGAAAATTTAAAAGCCTGCCATGTTTGCTACAGGTTTGCTCAGTCTCAGTTCCAGGATTTATGTCATTTGGATAAGATATGCTATCCTGCTTTGGCCATAGCCAAGAGCAAATTTTTTAAAAACAAGATAATTTACAACCATAGTATATCAAACGTGAAAAAAGGAGGATAAGATTAGAATGGTGCAATATATTCCTGGCTTCTATTAACAACTCTTTTGTCATCTAAGTGTGTACAGACTAGTAGCTTTATCATCTGTCCTAGCGTCTCTCCTAATACTGGAACTTGACTGACTGGTCTGTAGTTCTCCAGTTCTTTATTTTCCTCTGTTTTTGAACACTGGAACAAGATTTGCCTGATTCCAGTGAGTGGCACCTCATCAGTCCTCCAGAATTTCTGGAGGATTCTGCATGCTATTTCTAAGAATAGATATTTAGGCCATGGGAATTTTATTGTGATAGGGAGTGAACCATATTAAGAAATTTCTGATTGTAATGGTAGGATGTGACTTATTTGTTTTACATCTAACATAAGATTTTATTTATTTATTTATTTTCGCATTTATATACTGCCCTATTCATGAACGACTCAGGGCAGTTTGACAACAATAACAACACACTAAAAATAATCCCACATTAAAATTCATCTATGGCCATAAAGTCCATAAAATTTAGGTTAAAAGAATTTAAAAGAGTTAAAAATCAACAGGTTAAAACCAAGATTAAAAAGATTAAGATTGCAATAAGGGGTGGATCAGATCAGCCAACAGGACTGGGGACACCCATGTTTTCACACCCTTCCTAAAGGGCAGCAACTCTGTCTGGAGATGCAATTCCGTGGTTAGGAGGTTCCAAAGGGCCGGAGCGGACAAAGAGAAGGCCCTCCTCCTAGTGCTAGAGAAATGCACCTTTCTAGCTGATGAGATATATGACGCATAGCACAATCTTCTTTGTGTTTATAATTTGTCAGACTAATTCCTAAAATTCTCAACACAGAAACATGTTTCTTCATATTACATGTTGATTAAAGCACAGTGTTAACTACACGATTTTACCTAATATTGTTGTCTTATTGCATAATTTAGGAATACAGGATGGGATGACAGGAAAGCAATTGTAAGTTTAAGAAATAGGAATTTTTAAAGAAGTCCAGTTCATACAAAGAAAAGAATAAATTAATTAGTATCACAAAGAAAGGGGAAAATTAAGAAATACTAAGGAATGGAGTACAGTCACCCACCTAGAAGATCGGAAATTAAAAGGATCAAAGGATTCAGTAAATCTGTTCACATGCAGGGATTCCAAAGGACTACAGGAGAAAAGGGAGAACAGTTACTACATACTTGCTTAGTACATGATAGAAGAAAACACACAACGGGTAGCAAAGGAAGGTAAAGTTGTTCACATGCTTGTGAATGGTTTCACCACAGTTATTACAGTTTAGGAAAAAATAGAGGTCAAGAATATTTTAGCTCAGAAATCAGGATTGTGAAGTACAGTAATACCTCAGATAACGCTAAGACTTGGTTCTACAAGTCTTGGTGTTATCCGATTTTTAGTGTTATCCGATCCATGTTAAAATCCTATGGGATGAATCGGATAACGTTAAAGCTCCAAAGAGATACATTGTAACCACATAGGCTTTAGCGGTTGTTATCTGATCCATCCCATAGGACCTTAACGTTATTTGATCCAATTCTCCTCCCCAGATTACTTAACGTTATGCGATTTTAGCGTTATGCAGTTATAGCATTATCCGAAGTATTACTGTATAAGAAACAAGTAGGATGTTAAGAAAGAATGAAGCAGAAATGAGGAACAAACTATAAGTAATTATAAATAACATGGAGAATAAGACTAGGATAGAACCTCATTTTTCTAACATGCCTGTTGTTTTCTTTACATCAAGCTGCAAAAATCTCCCTCCTCCAGTATCTAGTCAGAAGTGAGTCAGCTCATGAATAATTTTAACATGTACCAAATTGTTTTTGATTTGGGGCAAAAAGTGGAAGTTTACGGATGATTGAGAAGCAACTTGAACATCAAAATTATGGAGGATGGGTGGGTAGAGAAGGGCAATTGTGGTTGCCTATTATCTCTGATCTTGCTGTCACACTGTAGGGAAAATCAGGAAGGGTTAGACTTCTCATTTTTATTTCCCTCCCAGATCAGTATCCTACTGAGCTTTCTTAGGGATATCCCACCAGCATAATGACATAGTATCATGCCCCCTGTGCAAGTGTACCATTGCATAAGGGGAGGTTTCATCCCCCACCCCCCATGCAGACTACCACTTATAAAAGGGACTTGTTGCTACACTGGTACAATTTTCTACTAAGAAGCACCTTAGTAAGAAACTGGCTATTTGCTCTTCTGAGCAGTCATACGCAACTTTTTAATAAGCAAAGTCAAGCCGTGTGATCTGTATATAAAATCAAATAAATGTAGAAGGAAGGTGTTATTTTTTCTAGGATCACTTAAAAAAATCAAGCAATATTTGATTTTTTAAAAGTGATCCTAGAAACGGTATCACTCAAATCTTTGTTACTGATGTTCAGCAAAATTCAAAAGTTTTCAAAGGTTAAATATAGATCAGCAATAGCCTTTTCCCAGAAATGATCAAGACCATCCAATTTCAAGCCCGTTTTGGTGAAAAAAGACAATTGTTTTTTAATTTATCAAAACAGTGGTCATCCTGGCTGAGGGATGTCGACAGCTGTAATTTAGAACCTCTTTTTTGAGCTTTGGTCTATGAGTGAATCTGTACACTTTCTCACAGAACATCACTCCAGTAAGAAAACCTTCAGCATCCAAACTTACGATTTCTTTAAAGCAAACAGGTATCAGTTGAAAAAGGACCAAGGCACCACCCATTGCTGGTGCCATTCCATATGTAATCAGGAGTATTCTGATGTTATGCCTCTTTTTTTGAATGTAAGCATTTTGCACATGCACGTTTAACTTCTGCTTTAGGGAGTGGTGTGGGCCTGATTATTAGGAACTGTGGGCTGGATCTGGGCCATAGTTTGGGCGCCCCTGGACTATAGGGTCATAAGCACAGGGGTAAACAAAATGTGGCCTACAGGCAGCTTCCCATGACTTTGGTGTGACCCCCATTCAGTGGTGGGCAGCAACAAGTTTACACGCCCCGGCAGGGGGGAGGTGTAGCAAAATTGGGTGGCCTTCGGACAGGGGGGTGGCAAAATTGAGTGGCATTCGGGCAAGGGGAGTAGCGAAATTGGGTGGCCACGCCTACCTCCCTGCCCTGCCCAGACTAACACAGCTACCATTTGAAAAGTTTTATTCTGTACAAGCATATCAGAGAGTAAACAAAACAAAAAGACAAGAAGGTTGTGGCACCTTAAAGAAAATCAACATGTGAACTGTGAATGGAAAGCCTGGTCACTTTAATTCCAATTCTACTTTGCACTTAAGACCTTAATGTCTCCTCAAACTATTGTTTGGAGATAAACCATGCAAAATTATGGCGGTAAGAATCCAAGAAATGAGTTTAGCATAAAGTAATTCAGTTATCGTGTGGACTATATTATGAAACTTCAGGAGGGTGCTACCTGTGTTCCCCCATCCCTTCTACTTCCTTTTCTTTCACAACTGTTGGTGGTTCTTCAACATCATATGAGAAGAGATGAAAGGGGCTATGTGGTACATATGGTAATTTCTCAACCGTTGGTGACATTTTTGGAGGAATGGATGATGTGTTTTGGGAAGAGCTGATGAATGCAGGTGAAGAAGGTGATGAATGAAGAGAATAATGATGAGAAGCAAATGAATCAGGCACAGAGGAGGATGAGCTCCTGGGTGGACTCTCTGTCCTAAAGGTCATGGGAGGTCTCTCCTGAGAAAGTACACTTGAGGTGACTGACGTCTGAGCGTTCTGTGAGCCATGTTCAAATTCCTGTACTTCTGGAAGCCTACTGGATAGAAGAGACAGGTAGGAAGGAAAATGAGGAAAGGTAGAAAAGGGTAGAGAAGAAAATATTACTGAAAGCATTCCAATAGATCTTCTTTCATGTCTAGGTCAAACTTCGAACTGACAAAATGAAGCCAACTTTTGGTAAATTCATTCTGTAGTTCCTTTTGCCTGTGTGAGAAAGCTGAGTCGGCACAACAAGGTTGCACCAGATTAAAAAATACCACAGTCTCCGAGGAGGCTCATTCTGTGATGAAATCATCTAAAACCATTACGCTTCATACAACTGAGAGGATAAGGAGGATGGAGCAGATCTGGGGGCATGTCATTCCCAGGGGGTTGAACTACATGCTTGTAGGTTTTTCTTCCTGTACTTGGAAAAGCAGTTGAGAATTCAAGAAGTAGCCTCCTTAAGTAAGATAGTGTCCTGGGATTATATTTTGGAAGGCACCTTACTGTGCATCACATTCCCTTTTCTGATAACTGAAGGATGAGTACACTTTAGTTATCAGTATTTAATTTCATTACTAACATCATGCATCTTACACATTATCAAATAGTAGTTATAATTCATTCACCAATAAAAGAGTATTCCTTCTCTTGATATATTTGTCTGAGCTACGATGACATTTTTACTTGAATAATAAAAGGAAAATTTAAGGAATAAACTAAATCTAGACCCAGAAGAACCATGTGTATATCTAGAACAGGGGTGCCCAAACATTTCAGGCTGTGGGCCGGTCATGTGGCTCAGGGAGCCGGTCACTATGGCCTGGGGGCCACATCTGGCCCCCAATGCCAATTCATATGGCCCACAAAGTCCTTGTCACTCTTGGAAGCAATGAAGGCTTCCTGGGCTGGATGAATTTGTGTCAGGGGCTGTGTCCCTGGGCTGTAGTTTGGACACCCCTGATCTAGAAGAATATACATACTTTACATGCACATAATACCATTTTTGGGACAAATATTTAGTATATTTTTAGTGAGGAATATTAGTATATTAGATAAATATTTTATCCTTCAAAAGTTGAAAAAGATGGGATAAACATCAAACAAACAATTTAATTAGCAATGTTGTCTGTACTGCCAGCCACTTGTCCAGTTCCTGTTTCCCCAGGATAGGGATATGGAAGCACCATGAACAGCAAAGGAAAGTAAATAAAATGTAAATCCAGCACCCATTAAAAGGAGGAAGTAGAAGCCGTCACTCTCTCCACTCGCTGGCAGAAGATTATGAAATGGTAGTTATCCTTCTATCCCCACTGATTCTCCTTTTTTGTGTCCACAGGACTGCTGAGTGAAGCTCCAGAAATGAAATGGGTCTACCCGGGAAACCCGTAAAATGTATGCATTTATTCTTGAAAATCTGGAGATCATTTATTTCCACCAGTTAACTCAGTTACAGAGTTTGTTGACTATACTGACAAGAAACTAGTAAGTGAATAGAAGTGAAGCCTGTGATGTAACAATAGTTTGTGGAAATGTACATCTTCTGCTGATTCTCCTTCCTTCATGTCCACAGAACTGCTCAGTGAAGCTGAGTGCCATTCATTGAACTGATCTGGCAGTGGGGTCTCTAATCCTAACCATACAATCTAAGTCAGGAGTTCTCAACCTTTTAAAGCCGGGAGCCAGGTCATGCTCCCTCATACAGCTTCGGGGGCCGGATGGCCATTTTGTCCTTCCTCTACCACTTAGCACTTCCTATTGTGGTAGAGGTGGTAGTGGGCCACATGAAATGGTGCTGTGGGCTGCATCCAGCCCATGGGCCACAGGTTGAGAATCCTTGATCTAAGTACATCTTTTGAAGTGCTATCCTGTCCAGCAGCCTATTTTTTAAAAAATTGATATTATAAATATTTTAAGATTAAGTGGATCCAGATTTGGCCACATTCACAGCAGGGCCCTGAAAACAACTGGCTAAGTCAGCTGTTATACTTAAGTTCCCCTGATTTCAGGGAATTTTATAGGCATGGATCCAAACCAATATACATTTAAGATGAAAATTATATTATGGTTGTGTTATGGAATTTAATTAAAACAGAATTCATTAAGTGAGCAGGACATTAAGGGTACATTTTAAAGAACTATTGTTAGCTATTAAAGTTAGTGATATGTTCACTTCATCAACTCTTGCAGATGTTATGTAAACCTAGTACCTGTCTTTGACCTCCCTAGTAGCATCTTCCTCCCCCTCATCCTCTGTATTAGGCTCAGTGACTGGTTGTTCCTCTTCCTCCTCTTCATACACCTCCTCTCTAGGACCAGACCAAGGGGAAGGGGTATGCAGATGGACAGAATCACAGAATACAGAAGTGAGATGAGAAGCATTCTGAGCAAAATAATAAACATAAACATAAACTTAGGGATGGGAGAAGGAAAATAAAGTGAGAAACATAAATACAACACCAATGCACTAGACAGGGTTACTAGTAAAAGCAAAACATATGCAGAAGTAGGGGGTGATACCTTTTCTGGATCACTAAATTAAAAAAAATCATTGCAAGCTTTTGTGACCTAAGGTCAGTTTTTCAGGCATACCTCATGGCATGTTCTTCAAGCCAGGTTGTTTTCTTCAGACATGCAATCAAATTTATTTATTTATTTAAAAGATTTATATACCGCCCTAATCCAGTGGACTCTGGGCGGTGTACAGAAGCCAGCGAGCACCTCACTGACCATACAATAAAACAAGTTAAAACCAACATAAAAACAATTAAAACTGCTTAAGAACATTTGGCAATATTGCCCACTGCTGTGCCATTTTGCTATCTAAAATCAAACATAAAATCAGCATAACATTAACATTAAAATTGATTACCGGGGGGGGGGGGGGTCTCAGACGAGCCAGAAAGGTGAGCTTGTTGACAATCCTGGCCCTCAGATCCATTTTGCCAACCACATCTTCAGCTCTTTCCTAAATGGTAGCAACTGGGCCTGGAGGCATAGTTCTACTGGGAGGTGGTTCCATAATGTGGGGGCTACGACTGAGAAGGCCCTTTTCCTCGTGCTGGAGAGGCGGGCCTCCCCAACGGATGGTATCTGAAGAGTGCCCTCTTGGTTTGCTCTCGTGGGACAGGTCGATGTCCTAGGGATGATGCAGTCCCTGTGGTATCCTGGTCTGCTACAATGAAGGGCTTTAAAGGTGACAACCAGCACCGTGAATTGCACTCAGAGACATATAGACAGGACATGGTGGTCTGCCAGGCTCTGTTCTTAAAAGCAGCAGTTGATTTGGGTCATGAAAGCTTGCAATGATTTTTTAATTTAGTGATCCAGAAAAGGTATCACCCTCTGCTTCTGCATATGCTTTATACATGGATCACATGGCTGACTTTGTTTATAGTAAAAGTAAGGTAACATGCTTTCCTATGAATGAAAGAAATAATGAATGGACAAATGAACAATCTTGGTTGAAATAAACCATGATTTATCACTGAGGTGGTAATCTCTGGGAGGTCCGGGGGCCAATTCCAGACTTCTGAATGCTACTGTGTTTTGGATCCCACCCTAGGCTACTGTACAGTCAAACCTCGCATAAGGAGCACATCGCTTAAAGAGCAGAATTTTCTCTGAATGTTCATTTCGCTTAACAAGTAAAACTATCCAAAAACTCACTTAACAAATAAATCAGAGTTCGCAACCAACCCCCCCCCCCGAAGTCACAATTGGTCACTTACAATGGTGTTTCGCTTAAAGAGCAAACTCGCTTAAAGAGCAATCCTGCGGAACGCATTATGCTCTTTAAGCGAGGTACAACTATACATCACTACACTTTGAAACAACACAGGAAATGGAAGGAAAATACTTCCAATGACTCTGAAAAGCCATCTGATAAGGTATGGCAGGAACCCATCTTGTTTTAGATGAAAACTGTGCCTCCTAGAGCTTTGCAAGAGCATGATTCTATTCTAAACCAAGGTTCAATTTCCCTACAAACTTTGTTTTAGATTACAAGTGTAAGACTTTAACCTGCCATACTGCTTCCATGTCTTGCAACAGTAGATAGGTTTCAGGGGCACAAATAGTCAAGGGGATGAACACAAGCAGTTTATCCCACTTTATTGTATTAATAACAGGGGATTGTAAAGCTGGAATGGATCCCAAAGGACATCAAGCCTAATTGAAGAAAGAGGAAATTTGCAGCTAATGCATCCTTGGAAGAAAATCGCGCAAACTCTGTTTAAAAACTTTAAATGAGTCCATCATTTTAACATACCAATTGATGAACAGTTCTTACTGTCAGGAAGATCTTTTTAGTTTTTAGTTGAAATATCCTTTGTTGTTATTTTAATCAATTGCTCCTAGTCCTATTCTCTGGAGGTACAGAAAACAAACTTACTCCATCTTCCACGTGATAGCTCTTCAACTATTTACAGATGGCTATCATTTTACCTCCAGGCCTTCTCTTTTCTAGGCAAAAACATACCCAACTCCCTGAACTCTTCTTCACAGGGCTTTTGCTTCCAAATTATTTGCCATCTTGGTCTTTCTCCTTAGGACATATTTATTTATTATTATTTATTTATTAGTTCAAATTTATATTGCTGCTCACTCGCCGTGGCAACTCAGGGCGGCTTACAAACAATACATTACAATACAATATGTTGGTGTGGGCTCAGGGGGAGGGGCAGTGAAGTCCTCAACCTGCCCTGGCCTCTTTTTATAACTTTACACTATTTCAGGTGAGATCTGACCAAAACACAAGACTGATACTGCTGCATTCCTTAAATTGGACACTATACAGTAATACCTCGGATAACGCTAAGACTTGGTTCCACAAGTCTTGGTGTTATCCGATTTTTAGTGTTATCCGATGCATGTTAAAATCCTATGGGATGGATCGGATAACGTTAAAGCTCCATAGAGATACATTGTAACTGCACAGGCTTTAGCGGTTGTTATCCGATCCATCCCATAGGACCTTAACGTTATTCGATTCAATTCTCCTCCCCAGATTACTTAACGTTATGCGATTTTAGCGTTATCCGAGGTAAACGTTATCCGAGGTATTACTGTACTACAATTGATACAGCATACAGTATTTGCTTTTTTACGCTTCATCATGCTGCTGACTTGTGTTTACACATATTGCAACTAAGCCAGTTACCATCCATTCCGTATTTATGCATCTGATTTTTCCTGACCAAATGCAGAACTTTACATTTTTCAGGTTTGAACTCACTTTGTTTCTATTGGCCCAATTCCCCAATCTCCTAAAATAATCTTGATCCTGGTTCTTCTTCTGAAGTATGGTGACATCTACAGTTTTGATGAGACTTCCCTCGCCATCCATATTTAAGTAGACACAAGGATGCTGAAGACCACTGTAGCCACGACAGAACCCTGAGACATACCCCATCATTTTATCCAGGATAATGTAAAATCAGCTACAAATCTACCATCTAGCTCCCATTTCAACAGCTTCCCCCAAAGAATATTGTGAAGCATCTTGACAAAAGCCTTGATTAAAACAAGATATGCTTATATCAATAGCATCCCCATCATCTATCAAGCTTGTGAGACTATCCAAACAAAAGATTAGTATGGTATGACTTGCTTTTGCAAAGCCCATGGTGGGTCTTGCCATTCACCATATTCATTAAATGATTACAGACAACTTGTTTAATAATCTGTTACAGAATTTTTCTTGCCCTCGACAGTAAGCCGATTGCTTAGTAGTTGCTCAGCCTCCCCCCTCCAACTTTTTGAAGATGGGGAGAATATCTGTCCAGCTACAGTCTTCAGGAACATCATCTATTCTCTAACAATTCTTCAAGAATGTAAACAAAGACACTGAGATAGAGCTCATCTGGCCTTACAGACTTGAATTCACTTACAATAGCTTTTTTTTTTACTACTGTACAGTACAGTAAAACCTCGCGTAAAGAGTGCTTTGCTTAGAGACTAGCTTGCTTAAAGATCAGAATTTTCTCTGAATGGTCACCTTCCTTAACAACTAAAACCAACCAAAATCTCGCTTAACAACTAAATCGGGGTTTGCAATCCCCACCCACCAGAAGTCACAATTGGTCACTTACAATGGTGTTTCGCTTAAAGAGCAAACACACTTAAAGTGCAATCCCATGGAACGCATTATGCTCTTTAAGTGAGGTACCACTATACTACCTTTTACTTGGACAGCAGTCCTCTCACTTTCTCTTTTATTGCACCTCTTTTGTTCAGTCGCACAGTCGATTCTGACCCTTTGTGACCCCATGGACCACTGTGCGCCAGGCACTGTCATCCACCATCCTCCTCAACTCACTCAGCTCTGTGCCCATTGCGTCTACAACACCATCTAGCCATCTCATTTTTGGCTGCCCCCTTCCTCTTTTGCCCTCGACCTTTCCAAGCATCAAGGCTTTCTCAACTGAGTCTTCTCTTCTCATTTGATGTCCAAATTACTTTAGCTTCATCTTTACTATTTCACCTTCTAAGGAGAAGTTAGGGTTGATTTCTTCTAAGATTGACCTATTTGTTTTCCTCACTGTCCAGGGAGGAGTATTAGGAGAAGACAGAGGCAAAATAGCAGTTCAGCCTTCTTTCTGTCAGCCACTAATATTTCTTCATTATCACCAAGCAGTGTGCCCACTACATCCCTGGGTTTCTCTAAGCATGGCTGGAAAGTCCCTTTTCATTACTTTAAACCAGGGGTTTTCAAGATTTCTGCACCAAGGGGTGGAGTACTCACTCTCAGACCACGCCATGGGCCGGATGCAATGGCGGCAGGTGCATTCACACATGTACCTTTGCTTCCGGGGTTGTCACTGTGGGGCGGATGGAATTGCATTAGGGGCCAGGTCTGGCCCACAGGCCGTAGGTTGTGAATGCCTGCTTTAAACTCTGTTGTAAGTCTCTCCTGACCTTTCCTGTACCTTTGTTGCTAGCTAGGCTCTTTAATCCCTACTCTGACTTGGTATCCTATTGGTGATACAGATCATCTGAGCCTGTAGCCTCTGAAGAGGACTTGGGTCCATGTATCATAGTAAAATGTAGTTTTCAGTTCCTCACATTTGATGACAAAACCAAAGATTGTTTGGAATGTCTGCAATGAATTTGTAATGATTACGATTATTTAGAGATTGATTATTCCTTGTGCCTTCTTAACTGAGGCTGGACTCAAAAATCAACAGGCTCCCTTCCAACTTTGCAGCTCTAATATGATGATTCCAACACAGAAAACACAAATATTATATAAACATTACTTGGTATTATATAACAGAAAGATGTTTCAACAGAAAACTGAGTTGGTGTAATATATATGCTGTTCCTAATATCACCATCTTCTGCAGCTCTTGTGGTGTTATTTCAGAAATGTAGCTGGTGATACTATTTGATGTAAATCCTTGGCATTGTTTCCAGTGCCCCAAGGACTGAATCTTATTCTTCTTCTTGTTTCTGCCTTATCCAAATCTGAATACTGGCGATCCTCATGGCGATCAGCCATGAAGACTGTCCTCAGAATATAATGCAGTGGCTTTTCATCTGCTTTCTGCATTGCAGCATAACACCCGTATCACTGATTCAGTTCTACAAGTCACTTTCTGGTCCTGAGCCCTTTTGGCACTCAAAGTACTCATCAGTCCCAGGCCAGTATTGATGCTGCTGCTGCTCTCCATTAAGATAGATTAAAGTTCGAGTCAATCAACTTGGGGACCATCACCCTTCCCTTTGGACTTTAGCACAGAAGGCTGTTAGTCCTCACGGTTATCAGGTTAGTTAACCGCCACCTGACACTTAGCACTGAGTTGCTGGCAGCATGATCTACTCTGTTACCATAGCACAGTGATGGTGAACCTTTTAGAGACCGAGTGCCCAAGGAGGAGTCATGCAGGCAGCCACCGTGCATGCCCACATGTCCATGTGACGTTGTTGATGTGCCTCCAGCAAACTCTCGTGGGTGCACCACTGCCAAGGCCTCCCCACTCCCCTCAAGTGCTCCCCACACCTTTGGGGGGCTTCCCCACCCCCTACGGGGACTCCCCACCCCCATGAGTGCTCCCCACATTACCTCACCCAGCCGCAGCCTCCCTGCTGGGATTTCAGCCTCCCCTCTTGTCTTCCCTTTGGCGGAGTGAGAGGGGTGGTGGGAAAATGGTGATAGCTGGGCCAGGCCGGACTTCCCCTTGATGGCCCTCATGCATGCCATAGGTTGACCACCAGGGTAGGATAACCTGGCCAGACATTAAGGAGTATATGGACCATTGAAATATGTTTCATCCATAATCAAGTTATTACTATTGCCAGGTCTCTATATTTTGTTAATTTTCCCTATTTTTTATCTTCATTTCTGGCATTCCCTGGAAATGCAATGTCAATTATCCAGACATTTCTTCTTTCTATTACTGTACTGCTATGTCTCGTGTACTATAAATAAGGGGTCTGGCAGTTTGGACATGAAAATCCTACAAGATCTTGACTTGGCCATTTTCTAATATCTTCTCTATTTAAATTTTTTGGAACAGTAGCCATGTTAGTCTGTGGTTCAGGCATATCACAAAACAAAACAAAATAAAATAAAACAAAACAAAAAACACTGTAGCACTTTAAAGACTAACTGCTATACTTTTATTGTTAGCTTTCGTGGATCAAGTCCACTTCTTCAGACAAGGAGTGAAACTTACAGGCATGGTTTTAACGCACCAATTTCAGGGGTCAAAGGGAGCAGGGTCAGTGGCGTCGCGCAGAGTTCAGCCGCCGGGGGCGAAGAACAAACTCACTCCCCCTCAGCTCGCCGCTGCTGCCGCCCCCCCCAGGACCCAGGCAGAAGGCGGCCCCCCTGCTGACGCTGCTCGCCTCCGTCCGCCTGGCTGGCCGTCAGGGGCTCTCCGCCGCCTGCCCCTGGCTCTGCCTCTGTTGCGAGTTCGATCCTGGCGGGATACCAGATTGCCTAAGCCATTCATCCTTCCGAGGCCGGTTAAATGAGTACCCAATGGGATGGAGGCGAGCAGCGCTCGCCAGCAGAAGGGCCACCCTCCGCCTGGGAAGTCCTGCACGCACGCGCGCCCGCTGCCCACCTCCGCCCGCCCAGCCACCCAGCCAGCCGCCAGAGGCTCCCCGCCATGGCGCCACCCACCCCCGATGAGCGCCCCGTCTGACGGCAAGCTGGGTGGGTGGCTGGGCAGGCGGAGGTGGGCAGCGCGCGCGTGCAGGACTTCCCAGGCGGAGGGCAGCCCTTTTGCTGGCGAGCGCTGCTCGCCTCCATCCCATTGGGTACTCATTTAACCGGCCTCGGAAGGATGAATGGCTTAGGCAATCTGGTATCCCGCCAGGATCGAACTCGCAACGGAGGCGGAGCCAGGGGCAGGCGGCGGAGAGCCCCCGACGGCCAGCCAGGCGGACGGAGACGAGCAGCGCTCGCCAGCCAAAGGGCCGCCCTCCGCCTGGGAAGTCCTGCTTCCTAAGCCCAGGCAGAGGGAGGAGGCCAAAGTGGTGGGGACCTTTTGCCGCCCCCTGAAAGCCGCTGCCCGGGGCATCCGCCCCCCGCCCCCCCACGCTACGCCACTGAGCAGGGTGGCAAAATGACAGACAAGCAAGCACAACAATATAGCTTCCCACAGCCATCAGCAACAATAGATTATTCAGATTACCTCTAAATGCCTCCCTTTCAATCTCAAAGGGTCTGAGAAAGCAATCGCACACCACTGGTTGTCACCTTCAGCCCTCAACTTAAGCCCCTCACATGCATAATGAGGGATCTCTATTTAATGTTCCCATGAAATTTTGGATGCTGGTATATTTTTATAATTGTGTATTGTATATATATTTACATAATCATAGTGATCAATGTATTAATTTTGCAACTCTATTATGACTTGCTTCATAACTCTGTGAAATCTTTGAACATTCATAGATGAGGTGTGACAGTTTCATCTTTTTCTTGACAAAGTTAGCACTTGCTGTTTGCACTAATTCCTCAAATGCTAGCTTTCATAACATTAGTTTAGAGTGCTTATTACTGTGCAGCAAAAATCAAGCATCTGATGTCTTTCTTGATGGTCACCAGTTTTAGTAATGCCCAAATGAAGTTGTTATGTTTAGCATCAATATTTCTCAAGTGTTGTCCAATGCAGTGGTTTATTTTTCAAGTTGTTTAACTTATCTTCAAATTGCTGTTTCTTATATTCTGCCTGTTTTTTTGTTTTCAAAATGTTTTCCATTTTCAACACCCTTAGTAATTTTTCTGTGCTTCTGTGTCCACCAGATGTTCAACAGGAGTTTTGGAACTCCATTGCTCATTGTTGTTGTTACAAGCCACAAGATAAGAAATGAAAGTATGTGAAGAAAATTTATGGAGAAAAACACTAGAATGATGCCCTTCAATGATAATGTCATTTAGCTAGTTTGTTCCTTGCTGAGCCAGTTTTCAGCGGAATACATCACAAATTCTTAACCTGCATCCACACACACTATTACTAACTGAAGAATAACACATTCACTTTCTTTCTTTTTCACAACATTTGAAAATTTATCTTGATAATTAGCCCCGCACTTTGCTTTGAAAACCAGCACCTTCTAGAAATGAACTACATTACACTTTGGAGTTTCGCCATCCATATGAATTACAGTTGGGTTCAATAATAAAAGTTATTCCCCCCTGTCTTATTCTCAGGAACCAGGAACAGGGTGAACAACCCACTCTAAAAACATTCTGTATGTCTGCACACATATACAATTTAAAAAAAAAACCATTTTAGCAGAACAAAGCAGAAAGGTTGGGGCAGGAGTGTTATCAGTCAGTAATGGTGATAATAATTAAATGAAGAGTACCAAACAACTAAAACCTCCCATTTTTTGTACTTACTTCTCACTGAGATCTTCACTGCCTTCTCCACGGCTACATATGAAGTTGGCATTTGCCTGGCTGCAAGGACTTGCAGGCGCTGACAAAGTGCTTTTGCCACTTTGGACAGAATGCCTTCTGCTCCTCCTACGTTCCAGCCACCTTCGTTCATTGCAGCCAAGGCTAGCCCTCCTTCGGTCTTTGAGGCCACTAAGTGGAGGTTCACCACTGTCATCCCCATCCTCATGTCGTAGCGTTATCTGAAAAGAAAGATAGAAAGGGAAGGCTATAAAGAAGTGATGGTGAACCTTGACACTCCAGGTGTTCTTGAACTTTAATTCCCAGAAGCCCAAGTCTCTGTGAATCCATACGAATGGGTTTATTGCATGTACGAATCCACATGTATTGCATACATGCAGTAAACCCATCGTGTGGATTCATAGAGACTTGGGCTTCTGGGAATTGAAGTTCAAGAACAGCTGGAGTGCCAAGGTTTGCCATCAAGGCTGTAGAGGGACAACAAGTATATTACCTAAAGTAAAAGTGCAGAATGCCCTCCGTTGCTAAGGCTCTGGAGCTTCTCTCTGGAGGTACCAGTCTAAATTATGCTGGATAAGCACAGGCTTGCTACATTTTCTAACAATCCATTCAGAAGATTCTCATTACAAAACATAGGCTGCTCCATCTATGATTGCATCTTTGCTGGTATTATTGGTGATTTTCTAGTGCAGGAGAAAAAGGACAGATCCTGGATTCCCATCAGGGCTAATGAGATGAAAGATGAACAGGAGGATATTCATTTCTTTTATTGAGGCTAATGGAGATCTCAGAACTGATGAATGATAGCATAAATGTGACTAAATAAATAAATAAATAAACCCCTCCTGCTCAAAACCTTCATTCTCCTTCCTGTTGAGTTTAGGTCAGTAGTTCCAAGAAGCCTAAGTCAGTACATTGGCTGATAAGTGCTTTTGGGGAACTGACTTAGGCTTCTGGGAACTGAAGTCCAAAAACTGAAGGTCGGGAAACAATGGTTTGATGAAACACTAAAGTTCCCCTCATTCTTCCCTCACAAAATATCAGAGTCCTGGGGATTGTCTTTCATAAGGGTCTGAATTGTGTCCAAAATTATGAGTAGATGAGTGACCAAATCTATTCTGCTAGACCAGGGTTCCTCAAACTTAGCTCTCCACATGTTCTTGGACTTCAATTACCAGAAGCCCAAGTCAGCACACGTGCTGATCACTGCTCCTGGGAACTGAAGTCCAAGAACATCTGGAGAGCCAAGTTTGAGGAACCCTGTGCTAGACGTATGAAGGCTCAGAAACCTATGGTCTGTGGTAGTGGTAGTGGTAGTGGTGCTGCTGCTGCTATTACTATTACTATGGATCATTGAATCCAGCCCCTGTACAGTCCAGCACAGTAGAATTGAATCCCCAGTTTCTGACTCCAGTCAGGTATCTAGCCATTGAGCTATCTATCAGTTCTATTATGAACCCTGTATATCATTAAGCATATTTTACATACTACTGCAAACCACCATATACCCAAATGCGTGTAACATAACCAGATGTTTTATTTTCAAATAAAAATAAAATAAACAGACTAATATTACATTTAATACTGCTTCTTCCCCGTACAACTTCAACTTTGAAGTGTGCCCAGGCTGTACAATGTTACCTCATAAATGTTGAATTGCTCCACCAAGTCCAAATCAGCTCCTTTCTTGTTCAAATGTCTCTGGGAAATATTTTTAATCCCCAGTTCCTCCAGACAGTCAACAACATCATAGAAGGAATCCTGATCTGGCAAGCCTGCCAATGTCTGAAAATTAAAAGTTAAATCAACTCATTTTGCTTTGTTTTTTCTTACAAATGCAGGAGGAAGGTGATACGTTTATTGGGTCACTAAAATTTTTTTCAAACATTATAAGAGCTTTGGTGCTTCAAGATCACTTCTTCAGACATGCACCAATTTCTAGTGGATAGTACAGGAAAATTATCAATGAAGGTCCCAAAAGTTCATGGCAAGATGCTACAGCAGGCAGGCTACATCTGATATCATCCCCTATTCAACAAACACAGGAAACCAGGTAACTGCATATTGCCTGCTTATGTTTTCTTGTAAGAATGTTAAAAATGTACTTTACCTCTCCTACCAAAGTCAGTGATAAAAGTGATTAACTCTGATGTTGTATGTATGCAGAACATATTTACTTACATAAATTTATTTATTTATTTAGATTTATATTACCTATCACCATAGCGACTCTGGATGATGGCCTGCTATCATTAAAAACTGTTACACTAAAGAAATAAGGACCCAATTGAAAAAGCCATTATCAAAACATCCACAATGCTGAAATCTGAAAATCTAAAATCCACAATCTAAGATGGCAGTCATTCTCATGGTCATATAAGCCAGGCCCGGGGGGGAGGGTTGCTCCTCCCAAAGCCCCCCCCTCTTGACAAAATCATTAAGGTTTCAATTCTGTGTATACATGAAAAGCCTCATTAATATTTCTTTTGAATAAAGATGCAATTGACCATTTGGGATGATGGGCATTCTGGAAGAAAAATTATTATTGCAAGGAATTAGTGATATTTCCTATTTTCCCTCTGCTAGCTTCATAAATGGTTAAAAATCATATAATAGTGTCTGTGTTAAAATATGGTTGCTAATCAGTTTATGCTTGGGAAACTACCATACATACTGACCGAATGAAGACACCTTCCCATGGAACTCATTAGCAAAACAGAGGGGTGTGTGTGTGTGTGTGTGTTTGGCAGAAGAACACAAGATGTCTAGAGGAGGCGATAGTATTTGTGACAGAACGTCTGTCATCCTTGACTACAGATAAGGTGGACAGACAATATCTGCCGAGTTTTAAGATAAAACACCTGGGATGCATGAGTAGCGAGATTCAAGAACAAACACTCCCCCACCCCACCCCAAAAAAGGAGATGAGCCAGGTCACAGCGATCCTCCCTATACAGTAAAACCTCAGATAACACTAAAACCTGGTTCCACAAGTCTTGGTGTTATACGATTTTTAGTGTTATCTGATGCATGTTAAAATCCTATGGGATCCATAGAGATACATTGTAACCACACAGGCTTTAGCGGTTGTTATCTGAAGCATCCCATAGGATCTTAATGTTATCCGATGCAATTCTTCCTCCCAGATTCCTTAATGTTATGCGATTTTCGTGTTATTCGATACTAATGTTATATGAGGTATTACCGTATATGAAAAAGCTTACTTGCATTCTTGTCTCTTGTTTTCTGATAGGCTGTCTCTAATATGTTATGTTTAGCTATAAATGTATCTAAATTAAACTTTGCTGTTTACCGACAGATTGCTTATTTTGCCTCTGAGATCCTAAAAAGAACTTAAGAGCTCATCGTACCTGGCCAGTCTGAGTTGGCAGCACAGTCGACATCTACTGTATCTAAGATGGTAAGCAAACGCTCCCTTCTTTTTTCACATGAAATATAAAATTTTAAACCCTTTTTTTTGATTTTTCAAAGAGAATGTTTGGCACATTGCATTAAAAGCCATTCTTATTATTATGCTGGCCTCAGTTGAGTCTATATAGGAAGGTCACTATGATTGGTGCTGTGGATTATTATTCTAAATTATAATGGAAGAAGAGCTCTGGGTCTAATCAGTCAGTTTTGTAGTAATTATAGATGTGGGTGATTTTTCAAAATGGAGGGGCATAGTGGATGGACAAAGGAGATGACTTCCTTTCCTTTTAATCCATTTCCCAGTCAGGGAGCTAATAATATTAATATTTAATGATGCTAACTGAACATGTTTACGTCTGCTTCTAGCCATACTAGGGGAAAGAGAGAAAAATGCAGCTTGCAACTTTAGTGTCATTTTATTAAGAGAATGGTAATGTGGATTAATGTGATTAAAGGACTGCAGTGGCTTAGTGGTTAAGACACTGAACTTGAAGACTGGAAGGTCGGAGGTCGATACCCGAGTACTGAAGGACGGAGTGAGGTCCTGTCTCTGTCCCAGCTCCTGTCAGCCTAACAGTTCAAAAACAAGAAATTGCAAGTAGATAAATAGGCACCACATTGGTGGGAAAACAGTGTTCTGTGCACTCCGCGTGTCTAGCCATGCCTGCCACATGTTCACAGAAGTGACAACTACAAACAGAAAAGAGCACAGAACCCTAGAGTCGGATACAACTGGCTTTCGAGCAAGGACGACCTTTACCTTTACCTAATGTGGATTCAAAGTTCATTTTCAGACAGTGTTATCTGAATCTCTCACTGGAGTCACCAGTTACTGTTGTGGGAAATAAGGCAGTATACAGAAATGTAAATTCAGTGGAAAAAACAAATGAACAAACAACAGGAGCAATACAAATGTTGTGATTCCATGTGTGTGCGTGTGTGATTAAAGTTTGTAGCAGTAACATGAAATTATAATTTTTTGGAATAGTAGCTGTGCTAGTCTGTGGTTCAGGCATATCAGAAAATAAAATACACAAAACAAAATAAAAAACAATGTAGCACTTTAAAGACCAACTGCTATATTTTTATTGTTAGTTTCATGGATCAAGTCCACTTCTTCAGACAAGGAGTGAAACTTACAGGCAGGGTTTATACACCAAATTCAGGGGTCAAAGGGAGCAGGGTGTGTTCAAGCAAAATGACAGACAAGCAAGCAGAACACACTCTGAACACACATTGAACACACCCTAGAGTAGAATGGGGATGGGGGAGAGAGATCTTATGGAACTGAGGATATTCACTGGGATTCTAAGAGACGGTTATGAGACACAATGTATGTATGAGCAAGAAACTGTAAGTTGCAACCTTCTTCAATTTTTAAACAAGTTTTTAACTGCACATTTAAAGAAAGATTTGCCCTCTTTCTCCCAAACTGTAAATAGCCAAAGAATGCTATGAATCACATAGCTGACTAGACAAACTCCCAATCAAAACTAACCTTGTTTACTAAGGTCATTGCATAAACGAGAAGTTCTGTATCTATGCCATCCTTTTCTTCCAGGATCTCGATGATATTGCACCACGGCTTGAAGTCTAAAACAGAAAGAAGAACTTTTAGGATACTGTATCCACACCATTTCAAAAACAAAATTCATCCGTTCCATGGAGCTCTTCATTATGCAGTTTTTTTTCCTTATGTGGTTTTTTTCATTATGCGATACCCCACATAACGAAAAAAATTGTTAAGCAGGATTTATGTTAAGCAGAGTATACCCCCTTAATGAAAACCCTGTACAGTCAAACCTTGCATAAAGAGCGCCTCGCTTAAAGAGTAACTCACTTAAAGAGCAGATTTTTCACTGAATGTTTGCTTCACTTAACAAATAAAACCAACCAAAAACGTGCTTAAAAAATAAATTGGGGTTCGCAATCCCCCCCCCCCAATTGGTCACTTACAATAGTGTTTCACTTAAAGAGCAAACTCGTGTGGAACGCATTATGCTCTTTAAGCGAGGTACAACTGTATAAGAAACAATGTTTTCATTATGTGGGGTATTGTGATTGTTTCACAAACGCTTCGTTGTACGGATTTTTCGTTATACAAAGCATTCATTATGGGGGGGGACCACTGTACCTGCAAAAAGCAAAATATTTTTACAGCTAGCTGTTACAAACTTAACACCACAAGTACTGAAGGAGGGTTTATTTTTGCCATATATATATATATATATATATATATATATATATATATATATATATATATATATATATATATATATATATATATATATATATATATATATATATATATATATATATATATATATATACACACACACAGTAAAACCTCATATAACACTAAAACCTGGTTCCACAAGTCTTGGTGTTATATGATTTTTAGTGTTATCTGATCCTCTATGGGATCCATAGAGATACATTGTAACCACACAGGCTTTAGCGGTTGTTATCTGAAGCATCCCATAGGATCTTAATGTTATCTGATGCAATTCTTCCCCCCAGATTCCTTAATGTTATGCGATTTTAGTGTTATTCGATACTAATGTTATATGAGGTATTACTGTATATATATATATATATATATATATATATATGGGAAGTTTGGGAAGTTTTTATTAATTTTTGCTTACACACGTTGGGGGCCCCCGTGGCCCGGGCCCCCCGTATAATAGATACGGCAGTAGCTACGCCCCTGCTCTGCGCCTCCATAGACCACTGTCTGCCAGGATATTTTAAAATATAGATTTCATAATATCTACATGATGTTTTAAAAGCTAATACCTGAGGTGGTTTTATTTTATATAAATAAAACCACCTCAGGTATTAGCTTTTAAAACATCATGTAGATATTATGAAATCTATATTTTAAAATATCCTGGCAGACAGTGGTCTATGGGGGCGCAGAGCAGGGGCGTAGCTACTGCCGTATCTGCCGTATCAATTATACGGGGGGGCCGGGCCACGGGGGCCCCCAACGTGTGTAAGCAAAAATTAATAAAAACTTCCCAAATTTTTTTTTATTTCACAAATGACAAAAGTCAAAAAAAGTAGGCAACACCCTACATCGGTTATCGCGGGCTGCGGGATTTCCCCGTTTAAGTCATTTACTTCAACGGGGGAATCCCACAATAATCGATGTACATACGATATATTTCTTTTAATTTTATGCATTTTTTTTCTTTTGTGAGAAATCTTTACCCTTCCTAAGGGCCCCCAAACAAATTTTTATACGGGGCCCCCCCAAGGCACGCTACGCTTCTGTCGCAGAGGGTCAGAATCGACTGTGCGACTGAACAACAACAACAGAGATTCTTATTTTATGACATTCTATATTTTAAGTCTTGCCCTATTTTTCAGGAAATCAACATGAACTTGTTTCAAGAAGACCAAAAGACAGTGAGATGAAAAAGGCAGCTGTGAAATAAGAAATATATTGCTTCCCTCTACTGGATGGATTGTTTTATTCTACTTCCAACAAAATTGCTCTTGGTGTCCTCAGCTAGCCCCAAACTTAGGTACAAAGTGCACCTGAATTCTCGGTCATTGCAGGAATTCCAACATAATGATATGTAGCAGTTGTAGTTGCCAGCCTATGACAATCACCTGGCAAGATATACCTCTTTTGTCTGGTCCCAGTTAGCAGCCTAGTGCAGGGATCAGCAAACATGGCTCTCCAGATGTTCTTGGACTTCAATTCCCAGAAGTCCTGATTAGCAGGCATACTGACTTGGGCTTCTGGTAATTGAATTCCAAGAACACCTGGAGAGCCAAGTTTGCAGATCCCTGGCCTAGTGCCTTAATTTTAGATTAAACTAATTTTCACACAAATCTTAAAATACTAGCCCAGCATAGTCTAACCTGGAGGTTAGGTAAAGGTCACTCTTGCTCGACAGCCAGTTGTATCCGATGCTAGGGTTCAGTGCTCATCTGTTTATAGCCAAAGAGCCAGTGATGTCTGCGTCTGCAGACGTTTCCATGGACATGTGGAAGGCATGCTTCAACACTGGAGTGCACAGAATGCTGTTTACTTCCCACTGAAGTGGTCCCTATTTATCTACTTGCATTTTCTTGCTTTCAAAGTGCTAGGTTGGCAGGGGCTGGGAAAGAGACAGGAGCTCACTCTGTCATGCAGTACCCATGATTTGAACTCCAACCTTCTAGTCAGCGAGTTCAGCATCTTATTTTTAAAAACTCCAAAATATGCATAAGGTCTTATTTTCAGGGGATGTCTTGTTTTTCCATGACGAAGAATACAGTACACATTTATTGCTGATACAGCGGATTGCCAGGGCAAGATTTAGGTGAGTGCCTTATTTTCAGGGAGGGCCCCTTATATTTCCGAGGTGGGGAAAAATAGTGTGTGTGGGGGGTGCCTAACTATATGAGGAGGTCCTATTTTCGGGGAAACAGGGTAATATTTAAAATGCCTAGCAAACAGGTGGGCTGCCTGGGGTTTCCTTTTTTATTATTGTACAATGTCTTCATAAAAAATAATACAGTAATTACAAAATATTCTCTACGTGTTTGCCACCTCTTTCTATACACACGTCTTCTTCGCAACTCATGGCGAACATATTCCAAGATTTCTGTTGTTAAGCAATTTCGCCTATGTATGGTCACTTTTGGTTCATCCTGGATATATTATAATCCAGAATAAAGATAAAACCAACCTACTTAGGAGGTTCAGCTGAAAAGCAATGTACCTCCATGGATGTAATGCTTAAGTCCATGAGACAATATGCCTCTAATTCTTGTAGTAATTCCCATTTCTATGAGTTTTGCATCAAAGTACAAGGTTCTTCAAACCTATATGGGTCTAGACCAGTGGTTTTTAACCATTTTTTGACCATGCCCCACCTAAGCATGTTCCCCAGGTTTCTCATAGCTTGCCTCCCAAGAATTAATCGTCTTTTTATTTCATGGCTGCAGTCACCACCTGCAGTGATCTTGGATAGAAGGTAAAGTCTGTCACTGCTTCCCCTTCTATTTGCCAGCGAGTGATAGGGCCTGTTGCCATTATCTTGGTTTTTTTGATGTTGAGTCTCAGGCCAGCTTTTGCACTCTCTTCTATAAACCAAGCAAGAGATTCTTTAGGTCTTCTTCACTTTCTGCCATTAGGGAAGTATCATCTGCATATCTCAGGTTGATGATGTTTCTCCCAGCAATTTTAATTCCAGCTTGTGATTCATCCAGCCCTGCATTGCACATTTTGTGCTCTGCATATAAGTTAAATAGGCAGGGTGACAAAATGCAGCCTTGTCGTACTCATTTTCCTATTCTAAACCACTTTGTCATTCTGTATCCTGTCCTAACTGTTGCTTCTTGACTCATGTACAGATTTCTCATAAGACATATGAGGTGGTCTGGTATTCCCATCTCTTTAATTACTTGCCACATTTTATTGTAGTCCTCACAGTCAAAGGCCTTGGTGTAGTCAATGAAAAAGAATTAGACTTGTTTCTGGTATTCCTTTGCTCTCTCCATGATCCAATGGATGTTGGCAATGTAGTCTCTAGTTCCTCTGCCTCTTCGGAACCTGGCCTGCACTTCTGGAAGTTCTTGATCTGTGTACTGCTGAACCCTAGCCTCTATTCTCTTGAGCATGAACTTGCTAGCGTGTGAGATGAGCGCAACTGTTCGATAACTTGAGCATTCTTTAGCATTGCCCTTCTTTGGAATTGGAACACATACTGATCTTTTCCAAGATCTTGGCCACTGCTGTGTTTTCCAAATCCGCTGGCATATAGAGTCTACATATTAATTGCATCATCTTTCAGGGCTTTGAATAATTCTACCGGAATACCATCATCTCCATTAGCTTTATTTTTGGCAATGCTTTCTAGAGCCCTCTTGACTTCACTCTCCAGAATGTCCGGCTCAACTTCAATGTTCTCATCACTGTGGTTGTCAGGGTTGCTGAGGTCCTTTTAAAAAGAGTTCTTCTGTGTATTCTTGTCATATTTTCTTAATCTCTTCTGCATCTGCTAGATCCCTACCATTTTTGTCCCTTATCACGGCCATTTTTGCTTGATCATTCTTTTAATTTCCCCAATTTTTTTTTGAAGAAATCTTTAGTCCTTTCCCTTCTGTTCTTTTCTTTTATTGCTTTGCACTGTTCATTTAAGGAGGCCTCCTTATCTCTCCTTGATTTCCTTTGGAATTCATTATTCAGTTGAGTGAATCTATCTCTTTCACCTTTGTTTTTTGCTTCCTTTCTTCAGGTATTTGATGTCTTTTTAATTGCAATTTAACTTGCTTTTTTGTTTAAATGAATAATAATTTCATATTAGAAATTATTCTGGGTTGAAAGGATTTTTGCTGGAGAAACTCCTCTCAGGGTACACCTGAATGAGGCTCCTTTCATGCCCCCAAGAGCTGGGAAAGAGAGGGAAGGTCAATCCATCATGCAGTACCCAGGTCTCAAACTGCCGACTTCCCAGCCTTCCAGCTACCAAGGTGAGCTTCTTAATCATTGAGCCACCGCAAATTTATTTTTACTTGAGTTTACTACTACAGTAATACCTCGGATAACGCTAAGACTTGGTTCCACAAGTCTTGGTGTTATCCGATTTTTAGTGTTATATGATCCATGTTAAAATCCTATGGGATGGATTGGATAACGTTAAAGCTCCATAGAGATACATTGTAACCACACAGGCTTTAGCGGTTGTAATCCGATCCATCCCATAGGACCTTAACATTATTCGATCAAATTCTCCACCCCAGATTGCTTAACGTTATGTGATTTTAGCGTTATCCGAGGTAAATGTTATCTGAGGTATTACTGTATTAGCTTCCCCAAGGGGCAGAAAAAAAGAATATTAATTAAACAAGTAAATACAGTTCATGTCAATTCCTTTACGATTATTAGTACAGTGCACTGCATATTCAAGGTCTCCCTAAAGAAAATAGGTGGAAGTGCACAAACAGCAGCTCAGCATTTAACCATCCCTCTTAATAAATAGCATTTGGTATCATGCAAACAGCCGGTGCATTGAACATGTTGCAAACACTGGTGGCTACAGAGGGCTGTGGGAATTCTATGATTGCACGTAAAATAAATCACGGCATATAGAATTACAGTATATGAACAACCAAGGGTGTGTTGTATACTGTATCTGCTGTACTTTATTTGATGGCTTAGGCATGTTAATTCAAAACAGAAATCTAGCTTGAACAGTCCATGTTTTTATAATATTTTCTTGCCTATCACTCTGCTAAAGAAGATTTATAAAAATTTAAATATCTTTTGAGTACTCATTCCTACAAGTTAAAACAAAACCATTGTTTGCTACTGTTTGTCCTTTATAAGCCCTTTCAAGCTTATTTTAAAAATATAAAAAATCTTAAGGTAGGTTGAAGAAATTCATTAAAACATCAAGTGTGTCACAAAGAAATTTTATCTTTTCCTTTTGATTTCTGGATGTTTGAGATCAAAAACTGTGATCACTGCAAATGCTTAGCAGAGTCAAAAACCTCTATCCTCCTATACCACAGGCCTGAATGAAAATTGCCCAAGTACCCACTGACACTTATTTGTCAGAGTAAAGGCACAACATAAGGTACCGCTTTTTGCTCCCCAGTTTCCTTTTTCTGGGCATGCTTCTCTGAAACCCCCTCACTAGCCCTGTCCCTCACTTTTTCATTCAGGCTCTATTCTAGGAGACAAAAGCTTGGCAATGCTTCCTGCCTTCCAAACCTTTTCTCCAGAAAATAACTACTTGGAACAGTTAAGAACCTCTGCATGCAGTAGAGATCTTTTGCTGTGAATTAGTTAATTGCTTTTCCCCTGCTAAAAGCAAATTGCTGTCCCTTAATGTGTTCCTTGTAAGTGTGTGGGAAAAGTATGAAGAGTGGACTCACGACTACTGCTCGAAGAGCAGGTGGCAGTCACGCCTAGGAGAGATTTTGCACATCGTGTTGTGCACCAGTTACGCCTGCTCCTGGATTGGGACTCCTTGCTCATGAGCACACATGCCTTGGTCACCTCCAGACTCAATTATTGTAATGCGCTCTACATGGGGCTGCCCTCGGTGACCATTCTGAGGCTTCAGCTGGTACAGAATGCAGCTGCTCGAGTTGTGATGGGGTGCGGATGTTATGCTCATGTCTCACAACTTCTCTGGGAGCTGCACTGGCTCCCAGTGTGCCTCCGGGTACAGTTCAAGGTGCTGGTTATTAAAGCCCTATATGGTAGTGGGCCAGGATACTTAAGAGACCGTGTCACCCTGAGAACATCTGTCCGTCACACTAGAGCAGACTGGAGAGGCTCTCTGGTCATATCTTCAGCTAGAGAGGCTCATCTCTCTAGCACGAGAAGGAGGGCCTTTTCTGTGTCCACTCAGGCCCTATGGAACCTCCTGCCAACGGAGTTACGTCTCCAGATGAAGTTGCTGCTCTTTAGGAAATAAGTGAAGACCTGGCTGGCAAGGCATGTGTGGGGAGTGGGCGAGACGGCCAACTCAGTTGCCTGGATCTTTTAAATATTCCACCTCTCTCCTTGGTGTTTTTAAACTGAATTTTAATTTTTATGTATGTGTTTTAATTGTTTTTAGTTGTTAAGCTGCCCTGAGTCTTCGGAGGAG
This sequence comes from Furcifer pardalis, assembly GCA_030440675.1. Lineage (NCBI taxonomy): Eukaryota > Metazoa > Chordata > Lepidosauria > Squamata > Chamaeleonidae > Furcifer > Furcifer pardalis. The sequence goes on along the minus strand of CP126897.1, from coordinate 42,934,450 downwards.
GGTGGGGTACAAATGAAACAAACAAACAAACAGTTTAAAAATCTGTTATGGGAAGTAAGATCCAGCAGTTTACAAAAACATATTCACAAAATAGCATAAATAAATAAATAAATAAATAAATAAATAAATAAATAAATAAATAATCCACCAATATATACAATGGGATTCCATAAAACATAACTCTCTGCTCCCCTATGAAGCCAAGCCTCTCATTTTGGGATACCCATTTCAGTGTCCCCAAACAGTAATAACGAGCCAGAATTCCAAATCATGAAGATCAAACAGAGCCCCGATTAGGTAGCTGTGTCTGGGGATGGCATGCACGTGTTTTATTTGCACACCCAGTAACCTGTTACATACAAAATAGAATGAATGAAATAGACATTGGGCTGTTTTTTGTAGAGTAGGGTTGTGATAGGAAAAGAACAAACCCACAAACTTTATTTTCTTCAAAACATAACCAAAGCTAGATACTGTAATAGCTACTCACCCCTCTTTTTATCTACTATAGACACTGCTTGGATGAGAAGTGGTGCATTAGATTCGGTGTATTCCACAAAAACCAAGAGCAGTTTCAGAGCTGTCTTTACAACCAGGCGAAACTGAAAGGGAAGAGAGAACCTGTTACTCTTCAGATTGTAACATTTACAGAAATTCTTAGTGAATGAAAACTTCTCCTGTGAGATACTAATTGAATGGAGACAAGTAGCAATAACTATCCCTTCTATCCCTGATATATATAAATTATGATCTTGGTTATTAAAATCAGGTTCATAAATCATTTTACAACCAAGGTTTCAAAATGGTTAATCCTCACTGATTTAATGGACCTACATTTGTGTATCTTTCTATGCAACAGAATTTCAGCCAGTATTTTTAAGGTAATTTATATATGAATTATTAGTTGTCTAAATGCTTTCTGATCTTTTCTTTTGAATATTTATTTTCCATTCCAAGATTGCCTTTGGAGAAGCAGCAAACATAGCCCTTTCGAAATGTAATAACACACAAACACTTTTAAAAACTTTTTGGAAACACTAAAGCCCTTCTATGTTCATTCAAGCTTAAACCTTCTGAGAAACTTGCAGCTGTTAACAGGAATGTATGTGCACAGTCTCTGACATTCAATTTGGAGCCTGATACAAGATTCGCAAAATAATGTGATTTAACTTAGATCTATCTGCAGCCATCTCCCTTTGACACCTTGATTCAAAAATTTAAATCATTGAGCTTCCGATTAAAAATCACTGGGCACCAACTATAATACTTTTACTGTTTATTAGAAATCAGTGGAATAGTAATACCGCTAAAAGACATTAGGCTTGCTGAATTTCACACAGAAAGCTGTAGATTGTTTGACATGCATTTAATTTGTTAAAAGGGAACTGTTGATTGATATTTTTCTGGGCTAAAGTGGATCAAATTCACAAATACTGTAGCTTCTTCTGAGGAGGTCTAGTACATCGGGTTTTGGAAGGCGCAGGAGGTTCACTATAAAAATGACATGGTCATCCTGCGTTAATTTTCATGCATAATATTAAGAAAATGAACTTCTAATATTACAAAAATGACTCAATTTTTTGAAAGCAACCTTTCTAAGAAGGCAGAAGAAGTTCAGAAAGACAGGTGCAGTTTTTGCATAACAAGAGCTTGTTGTGGGCTATGGTTAGTGACTTGCTTCCCCTTACCAGCCTTCACAATGTCTTTTGTCAGGGGAAATTTGTATGAAAAACAGCATACGTTGTTGAAATATTCCCAGAAAAGATACTGACAAATTTTCAGATCACGTAGATGATGGATGGACAGCATACACTGGCAGGATTCTTGCCATTTTCTAAGCAAAGAGACTCCACCAAACATTTGACCTCCTGGAGAAATAAGCCTAAGTTTCTAACATTACTAGGAGTGAACAGTACTGAATACTGAATCAGTCTGGCATTATAGGCAGTGATGGGATGTTACTGGTTCGGTAGCACTCCATCAGGAGGAGTCGCCAGGGTGGTGGTAAAACCCTGGGCGACCGGTTCGGTCACCTCTCTGGCCCCCTCCAAAAATGTATTTCCGAAATGCGCATGCGTCAAACCTCCGTTTGACGCATGCACACTTCTATTTTTAGTGCACATGCATCAAATAGAGGTTTGACACATGCGCACTAAAAAAAGAACTGCGCATGCGTTTGACACATGCACAGACATTTTTAATTTTTTTTATTTTTTTGCTCCGCCCACGACGTCAGCTATGCCCATGACGTCCATGACGTCACAGTGGGGTAGCAGGAATTTTGACAACCCACCACTGATTATAGGATTTCACAATTTCTCCTCCAAAGCACAGACTGGCTGAACTTAGAACTGCCCACTGCAAAAGTATACCCTGTCTCTTACATCCATGGAAAGTAAATTCCTTCACAATATCCATAGCATGGAGACAATGCTAAAGTGACTGAACATCCCTGAGCACACGCATATTCTTACTTGTACTTACCAGTAAAAAAACCTAAATAAGGATATTATCTAAAACATGATGAAGGAAGGATTATGGAGATATCACATTCCATTACTGTTGGTCACTGATAAAACTAATCAATAAGGGTTGGAGGTATACTCCTTGGTTCCCATGTCAACATATCAGCTTTGATTTTTCTCATTATTGATTTCCCATGTATTGTCAGATATAATATATATCTAACAGAGCATTTTAACTAACAAGCTGTATCATTCCCAATTGTACACTCTGCTATTCTTGATTTGTTCTGCTAGATGGTGCTATGGGATGGTTTTGTGTAGCAGAAATAGGGAATTAAAACCCTGAGGATTCAATCTACTAAACTTTCTGACTTACAGATATATTTTGGATCATCTATGTTCCTTAATAAGACAAGCACATCCAGGGCTAATATGGCTTCATCTGTCCTTGATGCTTATTTCTTATTGTCACTCTTATTTAGTATAGAAGATACATTTAAAAACAAGATAGGGAGATGACTTCTCAGTTTCTTTAGTGTAAGTCAGGGATGCCTAAACTATGGCCTGTGGGCCACATCCAGCCAACAACTTCAATGAAACCATTCTGTGCATGTGCATTTTACTTCTGCCTCCAGGTGGAAGGAACCACATAGCCGTCATGCTCCACCATGTGACTGGACCACAGCCTGAAAAGTTTGGGCATCCTTGGTGTAACTCCATTGGGGGAGTGCAGAAAAGCAAGCACAGAATATACCTAATATAATAAAACAGATGCTATCCGTTGAAGTCAGAAATGGGAAAGTTCGTCCAACTGGTTAACATATTAAGGTAATTGTTAGAAAGCTAAAAACCTAATAATTAAGTTAATATTTCATTTGGTATTTGCATTCTTGTTATATTACTACTAAAAGGTTTACCAGAATGAAGAGGAAAAACCTATATACAATTTTACTCCTTTAAGACTTCAAAATAAAATTGTAAATCAAATGGAAGTTTTTAAAAACCACATCCAAACATTTGCCAAAATTTCAGAAGGATTTTTTTTAAAAAAAGTACTATTTTTTTTCTTTCTTATATTTCTAAATAAGTTTTTCATGGGAGGCAATATATTTGAAGAGAGGTTGCGTGCAAGTTTTCCATATCAGCAAGAACTCCAACTTTCTTGCTCTCTAATGCAAACAAGACCTTTCTCTTCTTCAAATAAATAAATAAATTTCATGTCATGAATTACTCTGGGTTGAAAGGATTTTTGCTGGAGAAACTCTGCTAAGAGATGCCCAAAGGAGGCTCCTTTCATGTCCCCAAGATCTGTCGTGCAAATGATTTGAGATTTAAAATGGAAAAATATGGGGCTACTTACTCCTCTCTAAGCATTAGGACAAATGTAAATAATGACTGAATAGGGGAAGCAATCTTAGATCTTGGTCTATGAAGTCTAGCATTCTGCTCTCTCAGCTGCCAACTTCACACCTATAGCAAACCCATAAGAAGGACATAAGGCTACAACTCAGTGATCAAATACTTTAATCCTGCAGTGACATGCATCTATTACAATGACTAGTCATCAGTAAATACAGTAATACCTCGGATAACGATAAGACTTGGTTCCATAAGTCTTGGTGTTATCCGATTTTTAGTGTTATCCGATGCATGTTAAAATCCTATGGGATGGATCGGATAACGTTAAAGCTCCATAGAGATACATTGTAACCGCTTTAGCGGTTGTTATCCGATTCATCCCATAGGACCTTAACATTATTCAATCCAATTCTCCTCCTCAGATTACTGAACGTTATGCGATTTTAGCGTTATCCGAGGTAAACGTTATCCGAGGTATTACTGTACTTCTAAAAAAGACAAAAATCTTAGGTTTAAAGAAATAAAATATTTATTTATTTTATAAATAAAATATGGTAGAAGGTCTAATTCCTTTCACGGAAAGACAACATGTACTGTTGTGTTAAGAAAGGTTGACAGTAGGAAAAAAAGAAGACCTAACATGGGATGCATGAACTCAATAAGCAAGCCATGAGTATTAGTTTGCAAGACGTGAGCAGGTCTGTTAATGATACAGCAATTTGGAAACTGTTAATTCATTAGACCATATGCTGGAAGCAACTTGATAACATGTAATAACATTATTATTCCCCCAAAGTAAGTAAATTCAGACCACAGATCAATTTCTCCTTCATAAAATGACACACATCCTTGCTGTGTCTCAACTTCAACCCATTTTTAAACTTGCATCCATCAGGCTAAAGAAACTTGAATTAGATGAATTTTGAGGTATCTTCTGATCACATGAGAAGTCTAGTACAGTAATACCTCGGATAACGCTAAGACTCGGTTCTACAAATCTTGGTGTTATCCAATTTTTAGTGTTATCCGATGCATATTAAAATCCTATGGGATGGATTGGATAACGTTAAAGCTCCATAGAGATACATTGTAACCACACAGGCTTTAGCGGTTGTTATCTGATCCATCCCATAGGACCTTAATGTTATTTGATCCAATTCTCCTCCCCAGATTACTTAACGCTATGCGATTTTAGCGTTATCCGAGGTAAACGTTATCCGAGGTATTACTGTACGTTGAAGATTAACAATATAGCTAGGGTTGAAGTTGGGGTTTAAATAAACATCTTGTACTTCTTGATCCCACTAAGTACTCCAATATCCTCAAAACTGCTGAAACCACAGTAAATAACTTCTGCTTCTCAGCAACAAACTATACACACAAAGCCATGGAGCATTCCCCCTAGTGTTATACAGTAAAACCCCGGGTTACGGAATTAATCTTTTCCGAGGGGTTTTCCTTATAGTGATTTTTCTGTGAAGCAAAGCACAGTTTCCCAAAGGAATGTATTGGGGAAAAAACATTCCGGAAGTTAGAAAAGAGCCAAAAAAAAAACCCCATAATTTTTCTGTTAAACTCTTTCTAAATTGGCGAAAGCACAGTCTTTCAGTCCCAGGTGACAAACTGTAGAGGCCACTTGAAAGGAAGCTCTTCTTAGTAGCCTGAATATGTATGATTTTCATTATCTAAGAAATTGAAACATTCATTTTTTGCTTCTGTATTTTTCTAATCACATAGACAAATAAACTAGTGATAACTGCTGGTCATAAAAATGGCATCCATCTTTTAAAATGTTATTTTAAAACAAACACACATATATAAACACACACACACACATATGTATATGTGCAGGATATCTACACACACAGTTTAAAATGTAAACCATGATCACCATAAAATGTTTAATAGATGGATGTTTCCTTACCTTTGACCCAATGAGAGTGTACAGCCATTGGATTGTTTCATTGTGATTTATTACACCATTCATTCCATCTACGTACAACATAATTTGTCCCAGAGCTAAAGAAATAAAGAACATAAGGAAAGTTAGTTAAATTCAGTTGCTTACAATCTTTCTGTTGTACAGTACTATAAATACCAAGTCTGGGACATGAGTGAGACAAGGCATAGTATCACTTTCTACTTTTAAATTATATCAGATGGTCTTTCTGAATACCTTGAATAACTCTTCTAGACAGAGTGCAGTTTTACATTAATATAATCTAAATATAAACCTAGTTACTGCAGTGGCCAACTCTTAAATAATAATAATAATAATAATAATAATAATAATAATAATAATAATAATAATAATAATAATAATAATAATAATAATAATAATAATAATAATAATAATAATCATCTGGTACACAAGCAAGGTTTGGATAAAGTTCATTTTCTTCCTCTGAGAGTCAAAAGGTGTGAGCAGGCCTGAGGTGTGGGTCTCAAATGTCTTTACCAGTGGTATACCCAAAGCTATTTGACAATCTAAAGCCAGTACTGTGCAGAGAGAGTGTGGCCTTCCAGATGTTTAGGTCTGCAGATCCTATCATCCCTAGCCAGCGTGGTGAATGGTGAAGAATGACAGATGGGAGAACCACAAATTCCCCAGGACTGACCTCTAAAAAAACCCTTAAAGGATTAAGACTCCAGCCTCTCCCCTTAGTTTTCTGACAACTCAAGTTACCAAAACAAGGCTTCTGTCCCAGTTACACTGATATGGTTCATCATGTGAGCTCATCCTTCACATGTCCCCTGCCCAATAAAGGTGAGGAGGACGCCTCAAGAGAGAAGATCATTTCACTGGAATGCTCTGGTCAGAGAAGCTCAACTGTATTCACATCATGCTTGTTTCCTGTCAGCAATGGATTAAAATCTTTTTAGTCTCTCAGTAATTTAATGTATGTACTGTGCTTCTGCTTTAAGAACTTTAAATGATTCGCACCCTAGCCCCGTAAAACGTAATTCTGAAAAAGCAATGAGGAGCCTCATTGCCCGCTATGCTTTAGTAGTGGAGACGGGCCCTACACAGGATGAGAAGGAGCTATTACTACTGGATACTACTGAGACAGCTTTGGTAATAGGACAAGTGAGGAATAATATCACTAAATAGTAAATAAATAAGATTTACTCAAAAGCTCTCTCCATGTCAAATGGTCTATCAACATAATGCTTACTTCTCAAGAATAATCATATATTCTACCAACATCTGCTTCCACTGTAACAACCACATATTTTTCTAACATAAATCAACCTAATTCAAATATTTCAGAATAAGGTGGCAGATGGGGGTGAGGGTGCAGAAACATAAAATATCATTTGAGTCTATGGGGAGTCCAATTAATAACAATAACAATATTGTCAGAAATTATTCTGGGATGAAATGATTTTTGCTGAAGAAACTCCACTGGGGGACGCCCAAATAGGGCTTCTTTCATGTCCCAAAGATCTTTTCCCACTGAAGTGGTCTTTATTTATCTACTTGCAATCTCTTGCTTTAGAACTGCTAGGTTGGCAGGAGCTGGGACAGAGACGAGTGCTCAAACCGTCATGCAGTACTTCGGTCTCAAACTGCCAAAAACACAAAGCCAGTTGATTAACTGCATTCTATACATGTTTAGTGAATCTGTGAAATCGTCACCAAATTATTGCTCCTATGCCCAAATTCTAGGTAAAATTATCACAACAGCCAAAATCCTGTTGGTTGGCATAGTGAATTGCACTAGAATGGATTTGATGCATGAACAACGATCTGATGAATTAAGACCTCATCAGATCCTTGTAAGTTCCATTGATTCAAATGGGCCTACTGTAGCTGCCACTTTCTTTAGCAAAGAAAATATACATATAGAAAAGGCTGTGTGATCCTTAAAATAATATAAACACAAGATCAGGTGATACTGTATCTTTATTTGACCACTACAAATATGAATAGAAGATGGTTGCCCATCTTCTTCAGGCTGTGTGCTGTAGATGATAGTGTCAATTCTGTTTCTTAAGGTGAGTTCAAACACTGACTTTTGGGGTGGTGGTCGTGGTGCGAGATATAGTTTCAAACTTCAGGTAGCATTTGGCTTGAAATTTCTTCCTAGCTCCTCAAACAAAGAATTGCCAAATAATCTGCACATACCTACCTCCCCCACATACATTGCCTTCTTTTGAAACACAAAGTTACTGTTTGTCTGGGAACTGGGGAAAAGGCTATACAGAAACTGGAGAAAAGGCAATACATGGTAGCTGCATCAGATAGCTGGGATTAAAATTTAGTCTACTCACCAAAGCAGAAGAAGCCAACTGAAGCCAAATTAAAGGTGTGGAAGAAGATGCCTCATTCAGTTTGAAGATCTGCTTTGTGATATCAAGATTCTATTTTTTTTTCCTTAGCTATAAAAGATACCACCAATAGCTGCCCATTGTGTTGCAAAGACAAAGCGGACTCTTGATTTTTTAAAAGTACAGTAATACCTTGGATAATGCTAAGACTTGATTCCACAAGTCTTGGTGTTATCCAATTTTTAGTCTTATCCAATCCATGTTAAAATCCTATGGGATGGATCGGATAACATTAAAGCTCCATAGAGATACATTGTAACCACACAGGCTTTAGCGGTTGTTATCCGATCCATCCCATAGGACCTTAACGTTATTCGATCCAATTCTCCTCCCCAGATTACTTAATGTTATGCGATTTTAGCGTTATCGGAGGTAAACGTTATCCGAGGTATTAATGTAATTTAATATAAGTATCACTTGCTCTTACATTTTTAATATCTAGCATAGTAACATAGAGTAGGCTTATTTGAATCAATGGAAATTACAGAACAATTGACCTAGAGACCCAGTAAAGGTCTCCTTTGCTCAAAAGCTTGAGGGGGCTCTGCTCATCTCTTTTTACAGCCAAAGAGCCAGCACTGTCTGCCTCTGCATACATTTCCTGTTCATGTGGCAGGCATGACTAGACGGTGGAATGCATGGAACGCTGCCTACTCTAGTACAGTCAAACCTCGCATAAAGAGTGCCTCGTTTAAAGAGTAACTCGCTTAAAGAGCAGAATTTTCTCCTAATGTTTGCTTCACTTAACAAATAAAACCAACCAAAAACTCGCTTAACAAATAAATCAGGGTTCACAATCCTCCCCCCCCCCCAAGAAGTCACAATTGGTCACTTTCAATGGTGTTTCACTTAAAGAGCAAAGTCGCTTAAAGAGCAATCCTGTGGAATGCATTATGCTCTTTAAGCAAGGTAGAACTGTATAATTCACTAGGCTTAGCAACAGGATTTTGGCCAATGTATCACCATGGATCTCCATGTCTATCCTGGGATCTTTTGGTCTCAGCAACACTGTACATTCTTAACAGCTACAAATTATTATTTGTAAATGAACGCTGAATTATAATGGGTGGATGGATATACAGACAGATAAGACAGTTCTTGCATTTTAGAAGAGAGATCCTTTGTTTTGATTTTTAAAAATGAATATGATTTTGACAATACAGAGAAGATTTCCATCTCTGCTATGGGGCTATGGTTCCTTAGAGGATCTTCTTCCAGTGCAGCTGGCCTGGCTGACCTAGTGTTCAACCATGTTGCAATCCAGGTTTTGTCCACAGGGACAGATGTGTTGCACTAAGCTGACTGCTGAAGGGAAGGAGCCTTGGTGTCGACCAGAGAAGAATTTCTCCCTTCTGTTCCATACCTTGGCCATAAACAGAAGGATCAACCTGAATGTCATGACCCAGGAGCTCAGCAGCAGCTTGGATGCAGACTAAAAGGATGAATAACCAGTGGGTCCAGCAAAGGAAACACCACACCCAAGCATCAACAGAGAACTTGACACTGCTCAGATTACAAGAATTGAGATCTATGTGCCAAATACCCATCCATCCTTCCATCCATTATAACACCCCATTAGTATTATCACTCTCCCATAACCTCAAACCAGTACTGGCAACAACTGAGTCTAATCTAGCATGTGGAGTATATATACCTCAAGAGATTCATGACCCCTTCACCTGATATGCTAATGCCAACAGCAGGGTGGGTTGTTTTTTTAGCAAGCAGTTGGATACAGGTAGGGAAGGTACAGTTGGGGAAAAAACCCTATACAGTTGGACTTGATGAGGAGGACCTAAAGAAGCTCCTGATTAGGTTGAAAGAAGAAAGTGCAAAAGCTGGCTTGAGACTCAATATCAAGAAAACCAAGATAATGGCAACAGGCCCTCTCAGTCCCTGGAAATTAGATGGGGAAGAAGTAGAAGCAGTGACAGATTTTACTTTCTTAGGATCAAAGCTCACTGCAGATGGTGATTGCAGCCATGAAATAAAAAGGCGACTGATTCTTGGGAGGCAAGCTATGAGAAACCTGGGGAACATAGTGAAAAAATAGAGACATCACATTGCAAACAAAAATTCGTATAGTCAAAACAATGGTATTCCCTGTGACAATGTATGGTTGTGAGAGCTGGACCATTAGGAAAGCTGAGCGCAGAAGAATAGATGCCTTTGAGATGTGGTGTTGGAGGAGAGTTTTGAGAGTCCCCTGGACAGCGAGAACAAATAGGTCAATCTTAGAAGAAATTAACCCTGACTGCTCCTTAGAAGGGCAAATAGTAAAGATGAAGCTAAAGTACTTTGGACATCAAATGAGAAGAGAAGACTCACTTGAGAAAGCCTTGATGTTTGGAAAGGTGGAGGGCAAAAGAGGAAGGGGGCGGCCTAGAATGAGATGGCTAGATGGTATTGTGGACACAATGGGCACGGAGCTGAGCGAGTTGAGGAGGATGGTGGAGGACAGGAGTGCCTGGCGGGCGGTGGTCCATGGGGTCGCAGAGGGTCGGAATCGACTGTGTGACTGAACAACAACAACGAAAACAGTTGGAAACTAATGGAACTGCATTTGGCTAGGAAAAAACCCTGCAGATATTATGTGTGCCTGTTCCTTCAGAACTTGAATAACAGGCAGTATCAAGTAACATAACTTATGTAAGGATTAGAAAAAGCTTGGTTTTCATTCTTCAGTCATACTGCTCAAACAATATTAAAATAACATTTGCTTGGCCAGATCCTCCTCCTCTTCATCCTCAATGTTACTAAAGTCTGCAGATCCTACTTTCTGCAATGTAAGAAACAACCACTCATCCTGAATATTTATGTTTGGCTTTTGATGGGACAGAGGTATGAAAGGTGTTTGTGCAGTTGGAAAACATGCTTTGGAAACAAACAAATCAACCCTGGCTCACAATGTGCCTGACATGAACCTCTGAAGAAACAGAGTGTCAGGTTTTGAGCTGACATTCTCTGCTCCCATTTTTGGAAATGGAGCATGGGAAAAGCAGTACTGGCCAGGAGGCATAAAAGCTTCAGTTGAACTTTAGACCTTGGTAGAACAAGTTGCACCCTTGGAGATCATCCATGTGCTACACCAACTACATTGTGAGCTCCTAGTCCTGGTCTGAATGAAACACTGGACCTTTGCCAACGCCATTGCTGACTTTGTCCACAGCAGAATCCAGGAAGGTGATGATGACGAGATTTCCAGGAGTTCTGCTGCACACAGAATAGTTTAGAAGAGCCCAAGAGTTGCTTAGTTACTAATACAGCTACTATGGACCCCCTGCAGAGCTCAAATCAGATTATTCTAATAAGCCAAACTGAACTTTATGTAAGGCTCTCCCCACATTTGCTTTCTGACCTTGGGCTTAAGTGAGGGGAACAAGTCTTGGGGCTGGGAAGAGACTGTGCCAACAGTCATCTTTGTAATATTCTAGCACAAATACCATGCTGAGAAAATCCTTGGAAGGGGAATGATAAAGTACAGTAATTGAAAGACACTTTGTTGTAATGCCCTAGCACTGGATATCACCATGATAGGTTGCCATTTTATCTGTGAATGAACTAACTCTGTTTTCTCCCACTCCATGTTCATGCTTTGACCTCATTGTCAGAAGCAGAAAGAGGCTGTGTGAGCTACTGCTCAGAGCAAAAGTATGAAAAAAGACTATGGTCCTTCATAGGATGAGTTCTAGATTGAGGTTTTAGTTTCTATACTTTTTCACCCTGGTTGTTTCCTTACAGAGGGTGAACATACACAGATCTAAGGATTTCCTGGTACAGTAATACCTCGGAGAACGCTAAGACTTGGTTCTACAAGTCTTGGTGTTATCCGATCCATGTTAAAATCCTATGGGATGGATCGGATAATGTTAAAACTCCATAGAGATACATTGTAACCGCACAGGCTTTACCGGTTGTTATCCGATCCATCCCATAGGACCTTAACATTATTTGATCCAATTCTCCTCTCCAGATTACTTAACGTTATGCAATTTTAGCATTATCCGAGGTAAATGTTATCTGAGCTATTACTGTAATTTAATATAAGTATTACTTGCTCTTACATTTTTAATATCTAGCATAGTGACATAGAGTAGGCTTATTTGAATCAATGGAAATTACAGAACAATTGACCTAGAGACCCAGTAAAGGTCTCCTTTGCTCAAAAGCTTGAGGGGGCTGTGCTCATCTCTATTTACAGCCAAAGAGCCAGCGCTGTCTGCCTCTGCATACATTTCCTGTTCATGTGGCAGGCATGACTAGACGGTGGAATGCATGGAACGCTGCCTACTCTAGTACAGTCAAACCTCGCATAAAGAGCACCTCGTTTAAAGAGTAACTCGCTTAAAGAGCAGAATTTTAGCGATTTTAGCATTATCCGAGGTAAACATTATCCGGTGTATTACTGTATATCTTTGTTGGTTGCGATCTTTTTAAGACAGTCTTTTCAGGGGAGTTATTTTTTATTCTTTCCCATAGTATAACTAATAGACATTTGTTTACCCTGGCTTTAGTACAGAGAAGACTGACTACATTAAGGGTGGCCAGCTTCCTTGAAAACATCATTATCATCATCCTTTTTCTCCAAGAATGGGAGTCTAAGTACCTCACTGAAGATTAAAAATCAGGTACAGAGAAAACAACAAGTTTTTAAAAAATCAGTTAAATAAATTATATTATAAAAGTACAATGAATTAAAAGCAATCTATAATCACATTGATGAAAACATGAGGAACCCATCCAGAACCTTTACCTAACAGCTAGCCAATTGCCAAAAGCTTGCCTAAATTTTAGAAGGGTTTTGCCTGTTAGTACAAGTACAACAAGGAAGTACAGATTTCTGTCACTACTGCAGTCCTCTTCCATTTTAGGTAGGTTATTTATTGTAATGGCAAGTGCAAAACTCTGTGATTCTGCCTCCTTCATCTAGCTCTCACTTACCAATTCTTGTTGGCCAATGTTCCAGGAGTTAAGCCTTCAAAAATCTCATTACAGATTTGCTAGCACGATACATTTCTTTGGATTCCCATATTAGGTGAATACATAGATATTGTCTAACGGATTAGGCCAAGATCACGTAATGTTCTGTTATATTTTCAATCACCCCATGCTCCAGCTGGTAAGGTAAAGCTTTCTCTTGCTTGAAAGCCTGTCGTATCCGACTGTAGGGGTCAGTGCTCATCTCTGTTGAAAAACTGAAGAGCCAGCGTTGTCTGCTTCTGCAGACGTTTCCGTGATCATGCAGGAGGCATGACTAGACACCGGAGGGCACAGAACGCTGTTACCTTCCCACCCAAGTGGTCCCTATTTATCTACTTGCAATTTCTTGCTTTTGAACTCCTGGGTTGGCAGGAGCTGGGACAAAGCCAGGCGCTCATTCCGTCCTGCAGTACTTGGGAATCGAAACTGCTGACCTTCCACCTCCCAGTCAGCGTCTTAGCCACAACAAATCTAATGAATAAAGTAATGGTATACAGATAATATTGTTTAAATTTCTGTTCAGTAGAAAAGGATATAATTTCAAAGAGTACAGCCCAATCTTCTCCTACCAATGGCCTTTAGATACCAGCAAACCAAAAGAGGGTAGCACTTATCAAAACAGTTACCACCTATTGGTGAAGAAGGAAAACTCCAGCAGCACATTAATATTCAGGAGGATCAGAACCAGGTTCCAGCATATCTCACTAACTGTTTAGAGCAGTGGTTCCCAATTAGTTTTTTCTACATACCACTTCAAGAAAGACCTCAAACCTGCGTGCCCCTTATTGCAGGAACGTTAAATAAAAAATGAAATCAAGTGTATTTTATATTTATTATCATCAAAAGACACTGTTCCATCTAAAAAACAAGGGGACTTATTAACTCAGCTTTTGTATTTTTGTAATGTAAGTAATTAAAAAGCTTAGAAAACCGAAAAAACAACAACTCAGAAACTGCGAAGAGGCAAAACATTGAATTTGTCCTTCTGTATTCAAAGTAGGTACATAGTAGAAAACAAATTAAACATTATTGCTTTGTATTGAAATTTACAATGAAAATAGTATTAATGTAACTTAAAATCTAGAAAACAGAATCCGCGAACATGCTTACAACTGAAGCAGCTTGAATATTATTTTTATTTTCTAAACATCATTACATTGTATTGCAGTTTATAGTGAAAGTGCAAATTTAAACACAGTTTTAAAACATTCTCTTACCGTTTACCGAGGTAGGTATATAAGGCTGATCGACGCGACACGGTGTGATGGATAATTATTAATTCACAATTAAAACAACAGAACGAGCACAGCGACACGCTCACGCAACATAAACCGAACTGAGTGAATGACAATGACAAGCAAATAGGCGGGAATGGGGGCGGCCACGATCGGGTGACGTGAGACACAGGAGGCACGGGAAAAACCGCCGCCACGGGAGAAAGCGCTTGATTCATACGATTGACTTACCTACTGATCGTTTAATTAAATTGAATAATTTTTTGGCAATTGTTATTGCATTATTGTTTTTTAAGGATTTAATATTTTAGTTAAGAGATTGCTGCGCTTACCCCTTGATGCAATCTCGCGTACCCCTGGGGGTACGCGTACCACTAATTGGGAACCACGGGTTTAGAGCACTGTTCCCCAAACTGGTTTAGAGGATTCACCTTCATGAAGCGGGAAGAATATTCACTGGGGTATCTCCTTTTGGGTAGGTCAGGCACCTCTGACATGGCTGAATTGTCTGGGGGCAGCTAGTGTCTTATGGGAAAACCACAAAAATGAATTCAAAAACATAGTCAAAATTAGAGAGAGGGTACAGACACTGAAAGAGTTCTAGGCCAGGAAACCCTAGTCTTCTATAAGCAGTCAAGCTTTACAAAATGGCAACTCATATCCATACTATCAGAGCCTCAGAATAGGAGATGTATAGAACTGCAAATGGGACTGTTTTTACCCTGGTATAGTTCTCTAAGGCAAAACAATTCTGAGTGTGATGGCACCAACAACAGTGATGATGATAACTCTCAGAGCATTCTATAAGAGGATCTTGGGGGTGGGGGGGTATGGCCACACATAAAGATTCATGATTTAGGTTTCCTTTCATAGTATTTTCAGAAAAAGTCAGTATGTAGAGAAGTGGGCAGCCTCTTCTATTATCTCACAGTATTGAGACCAGTACAATGTAATGATGTCACCAAATAAATTCAACCATGTTAGCAAGCCAATAAAGGAGGATTCAGCATAGCAATAAATGAACCCCATCATTACTTCACAAAAGTTAAGAAATATGTTCTGTGACTATAATTTGAGGAAGCATATTAAGCCACCCTGTCCACACATCTACTTCATGTCCCCGTTTCACATTCACACCATCATGTCACTTCAAAGAACTAGTGTCATATGCCACTCTCAGTGTTTGTTTCACCCCTCCCTTCTCTTTCCTTTCCTTATTTCATTCATCTTTTTGTTATCTTACATTTCTGCAATCCTTTCTTTCTGAACGCATTAAACTCATTCTCTAACATTTCTCAGGGCTGAAATAAGATTCACTGATTTTTTAAAAAAACCTCAGTTTAAAATCAAATCTTAATCTGTTAACTGGATCCACAAGAATTCAACCTACCTGTTGAGCTTTCCTCCCTACTCCCATTGCTCCTTTCCTGCACACAGTTATGGCCACCTCATGAGCTTTTCATAAGTAACAAGAGGCAGAATCTGCTCCTTTTACATGGTTGTCCAGCCATGTGCAATAGTTCTTTGTGGAATAGACAATCCACCTCATGAACCAGCTACAAAGAAGTAGGTATGCAGAAGTAGGCTGGTGGGTGGAGATAGTCTGAGGTTGGAGATAAATGCTCCATTTGCCTTACTATCAGATTCCACTGCCAAACATACTCAGATCCTTTTTGAGTGTGCTACCATTAAACCAGGTGTCATATTTTCTGTATTTCTGCAACTGATTCTTCTTACTTAAATGCAAAATTTATGTTCAGCTCTACTGAAATCTGTTTTGTTATATTTGGCTCACACCTTCATGTCAATGAACAATGAAGAGAACACTTCAAATGCACATAGCTATCCACTGACGATTCAAATCACATCAAAGGGACCCAAAAGAGTATTTTTTATTATTATTAGATAATTCAGAACAACTGTTATTCAGCAATAATTAGAGAGGGCCCTGGTGAATATTGTTTCTGCTTCTCTTCAGGACCAAAAAAAAGCCCTTTGATGAGAATCAGATAAAATCACCAAAGTGCTCCTTTGTAGTAGAGCTCCTTGGATCATGAGGAAAGGATTTAATTTGTATCTAAAGAAAATGTGAAACAAATTGTATGCCTCACACATATTTTTCAAATTAATAATGAACACAAATCAAAGGCTGCAAGAAATCTCTGTTTAAAGCATTCACATATATATTATTACAACAATAAAGATTGGCTAAGTCTAGGTAAATTCTGGACTGCATTAGTCTCTAGGTTTCAGGTTGTCACTCAGGACAGGGACAAAATAGTTAGGCACTTTAATAAGCCCCATACAAAGAAACCACAACAATGTTCAAAAGAGATGCCCGACTATTTTCATCTGCTACTGAAGAATTTTAATAGAAGCTTCTTCCAAGATTTAGCAAATCTGCCCCGTTTACAGGACAGCATTTCAAATTTGAATTAAAAATAATGAATATTTACAGAAAAAGCTAGCACAGTCTGTTGCTGTTTAAACCACTTCTAAAAGAAGACAGTTTTACAAAATGAAAACTATTTCACAGTACGTCAACAAGCTGTTTTCAGACAGTGATCTACAACAAGTCAAGAAGTTGCATCTACATGTTTTCTCTATAATATTTATTCATGGTATCTATAATATACAGTAATACCTCATATAACATTAGTATCGAATAACACTAAAATCGCATAACATCAAGGAATCTGGGGGGAAGAATTGCATCAGATAACATTAAGATCCTATGGGATGCTTCAGATAACAACCGCGAAAGCCTGTGTGGTTACAATGTATCTCTATGGATCCCATAGAGGATCAGATAACACTAAAAATCATATAACACGAAGACTTGTGGAACCAGGTTTTAGTGTTATATGAGGTTTTACTGTACAAGCATTCCCAGCCAATTGAGCATGGTATAATATAATGATAAGCAGCTGCCATGCACATAGTGAAGAGGTCAAGGTTTCAGATGTATTAAAGAGTAGATTAAAAATGGAATGAAAGTCTGATACTCTTATCATTATGAGAAGTGAACTGAGAAGGTAAGAAGAAAGTTTTTTCATCCCTATTAAGAAAGAGGCAAACCTTAAAAGAGGCTTTAGCCATATAAAAGAACCTTCAGATGTAAATAATCCCTGTGTATTCTATGTGATCTGATAATTTGCTTGACATCTGACAATTTTACAAGGTGTACCTTCACAGCCAGTCCATCTGACGTGGCCTCTTCCGCCTCCATTACTGCTGGGAATCAGAGTTCCTCCTCTGTTCGTTTTGCTGTTAGGCCCAATATGATGGTTTCCAGTGGCATTTCCTCCACTGAAGGTGACCCATCATCCCACCAAAAGGGGTTCATCTGCCTGTAGCCATTGACTCCTTTAGGGAGTCAGGTTAGTTAACCGCCGCCCGACACTTGATGTTGAGTTGCTGGCTGTACAGTCTACTCCATTACCGTTGAGGGATGTCAGGCCAGACTATTGTAAAGAATTAGTCTGTATAAAAACAGTGAACAGATACAGGTAGCTGAGTATCTCAGCCAGCTCCAGGGAGGGAGGGACTCCCATGCCTTGGGCCTGCTTGCATATAAATGGAGTATGCAAGTAATCAGATAGGACAATGTATAGCTACAGGATAGATTTTATCATATTGAGTGTGTCTTTCTTCTGCAATGCTGGAAAATATGTCCATAGTATTCCTTCACCGGTGGGTAAAAGCACTGTTCTTGGAGACCGAAAGCATCGGGTTCGATTCCCCAAGAGCTGCATGATAAGGGACATGAAAGGAGCCTCATTTGGGTGGCCCCTGTAAAAATCTCTGACACGGAAACACACACCTTTGTGAACTTGTTTTGTAGACTGAATTCTCTTTTCCCTGATTTTCTCTTTAATTACTCTGTTTACATTAGAGTGGTTTTCTGTATTCTAAATCCAACCTTCCATTCAACCAGCTACCAGAGATATTTTAAGATTTTTTTTCATTTAAAGTTTTGCAGGTTGTCATAGACAGCCCCCTTTTAAACGGTGCTTTCTCTGTTACCCTTGTTACCCACTTAAATGTGTTTTAGTACTTTTAAAATGGTGATTCCAGATATAGGGGAGGAAGAAAATATGTAAACATCCTTGCCTCATGGTTTTAGTGAATATGTGATTGACATGCCTTACTGTAAGATCATGGGCTAGAATCCCTAAGGGGGAGGGCCAGAGGTGTAACCCAATGACACACACACACACACACACAGCTTTTGCTCTCTATGGAATGCTGTGCAGCCATTCTGCAAAATGTGAGACTTGTGGAATGAGGGGGTGCATGCGCATGCTTTCCCTGGAACCTTTAATAGTTAATTTCTGTTTGAAATGTTTGCTGAGCTTTTGATGAACTGTATCCTGTACAGTTGTACCTCGCTTAAAGAGCATAATGCGTTCCACAGGATTGCTCTTTAAGCGAGTTTGCTCTTTAAGCGAAACACCATTGTAAATGACCAATTGTGTGTGTGTGTGGGGGATTGTGAACCTGATTTATTTGTTAAGTGAGTTTTTGGTTGGTTTTATTTGTTAAGTAAAGCGAACATTCAGAGAAAATTCTGCTCTTTAAGCGAATTACTTTTTAAGTGAAACGCTCTTTATGCGAGGTTTGACTGTATATTACAATGCTTTCAATATATTTCTTGAAGAAACTTGGAGTGGTTATTTGGCCTAATGCTACCTTTTCTACACATATTTGAGGCTTGGGTTGTCCAGCCAGGGAGCTGCAACCCAGAAGAACAAAGGGCCTACCAAGGGTCAGGTCCCTTCTAGCTGTTGTGGGGTGGTTTTGAAAGAAAAACAGCCACTGGTCTAGTCCTCTTAGTTTCTTACTCCATCCTAGTCTTCCCACCAAGAGTGAAGGTGCTGCAAGACCCAGAAAATGGTGGTGTGAGACTTATATATATGTGCAAAGTTATATATCTCCATGTCTGAAAATATGTCAAGAAATGAAGGAGTTGGACTTGTGAAATATGGATTATAAGAGATGGGCATTATGATGACTAAAAAAACCCAACAACACACCAAAAAAAATGTAAAGGGATTTTTTTCCATGTCTTTCTGTTATTTTCTGACAAAAGACATTTCAAGTGGCCTTGATTTTTTCAGGTTATACTTTATCAGAAAACATGCCAGCTGGCTAAATGTTCACTTCAAAAGGAGACAACACTTCTGTTACCCTTTGTCAGAGAATATTTCAAAAGGGACTAAAATAATGTTTTCATGTTTCTCCCATATTCCAAAGTACTCTTTTATATGTAACTTGTATCCTGAGTTTCCTTCCTTGTTTGATAGTATGCAAATTTAAGCTGGGGAAAGGAGTCACTTAAGAAGCTACTTATTGGCCTAGCAACAGATGACAGATTGAGAAGGATGAATGGTAATTAAGTATTACCAGCAACATGTCACTCAAGTAACCCCTTTAACCTGTATAAAAGGAGTGACAGTAAAACCTCACATAAAGAGCACCTCGCTTAGAGAGTAACTTACTTAAAGAGCAGAATTTTCTCTGAATGGTCGCTTCCCTTAACAATTAAAACCAACCAAAAACTCGCTTAACAAATAAATCGGAGTTTGCGATCCCCCCTCCAGAAGTCACAATTGGTCACTTACAATGGTGTTTTGTTTAAAGGGCAAATTTGCTTAAAGAGCAATCCCGTGGAACACATTATGCTCTTTAAGTGAGGTACAACTTCACTTAAAATTAGTCATTTGAGTCTCAGCATTCTCTTAAGAGAAAACTTTGCTTCTCTAAGGCTTAGTCCTGCTCATGAAGAGACTGAATTCATGTTGATCTACTCTACTTCAATATAAAGGACAGGCTAGATTAGATTTTATTATTTTCTGATATGTTATATCCTTTGGGAATAGCTCTATGCGTTCATGATAGCAATATTTATGCCTTTGTTTCTTTGTGTTGGGAAATCTACTTTTGCCTAGTGTCATGGATTGCCTGAATTAAATTAATCCCCCTAGACTAAAACCTATCAGGACAGTAAACTGGAGTGTTTGGGAGCAGACAACAATTCCTGCCAGGCTCAGTATACCTTCTCATCTTATTGCTTCCCTGAACATCCCCATCTGAGGGCAAAGAGGAGAGTAGTATAGAGTAACTGAGGGGCCTTGCCAGGGGTCTCAACTGCAATATCAGTCACTATATGTGAATAGGGTTTAACAATATGCTCCCAGCAATGGCAGACACTCTGTACTCCAACAGAAATGCCACATTCAAAAGCATGTGGGCCTCATCTTTTAAAAGAAACACAGTCCCATCCAAAACAGGCTGTGTTCCCACTCTCAGGTTGACTTGTCAGTAGACAGAGTTCCTGTCACATCTGGACTCAATCTCCATTAGTTTGACCATATCCAATCTGACATAACTTCCACACAATGGTTCAGCAGCCCCTTGGCCTATTTGCCATCAGCTGAAAAAGACACAAGCCATGTCTCATCAATGCAGTGAAGAAGTACAGTCCTCAAATGTTAGAAGGACTTTCTCAGCACTTTCATGTAAATGTTATCATCTGCTTTCTTTCACGTGCTGTGTTCCTAATCTAAGGTACTCCTTTTTGCACCCTCCTCCCAATAAAAACACATAAAGTTTTTGCAACCACAATATATAGAACCTTTCTGTGGTTGCACTCATCTTGAAGAATAGTCTGCCAACAAAAATTTCTATCAGGTCCTGACACTCATTTCACCATCTTAGAAGGCATTTAGTTACAGGTTTCAGCAGTTCTTGAGTGTGATTTATTCTTCATGATTAACTTCTATTCATGTAAACTCACTGTTGTTTGTTTATTTGGAATTTCACATTAATGGCTAACATTTTGAATAGTCTTTCAGGAAACAGGTGGGATAAATATTTATGAAACTGGAACATAAGTGTTTAAAAACATAATAAACAAAAATAGTTCTGAGTAACTCTAGAAGGCAATAGTCCTTTGACCAATTAGTAACCTAAAAAGGATTGCAATGTAGTGCTCCAAATACTGTATCAACCACATCTTTTAGAAGGGCACAGTTGAAATCAAAAGTCAGTGTTAGGTCCTGCAATACCTCTTAGGCAGTTCCAAGTATAGGTCATCCATAATAGCTACCAAGCTTGCTTCTGTCCCCAAACCCAGTCCCAACTAAGACTGGGATGGATTTGAATAAGCAGCTCCGCCAATAACTTCAAAACAAAGCATAATTTTGTATTTGTTCCCAACATAACTTGTGTGATGCAGCTTCCAGTATCCGGGTTCTCATCTGTAATGTCTTCTGACAATGATATGGTGAATGACATTCTTATATTCATTCAACAATGTTTTTGGTTTCTTTGTTTTGTTTTATTACGATATTATATTCATAAAGATTTAAACTTCACATCTCTTTTGCCTGCTTTGCCAATAGAATTTGAAATACAGTAAAACTTCGTTTTATGGAAAAAGTCCCTTCCATAGCTTTTTCCTTAACTCAATTTTTTCTGTAAAATGAGGCATTCCCATAAGAATGCACTGGGGTGGGGGAAAATGTTCCCGACCCCTCAAAATAATAAAAATTAATATATATACATATTAAAAAACACTCTAACTCCTCTCCAGACCACTCTATTGCCACCCACAGGGCCCAGAATGGCTGCAGGTGGTATTTTATAGCCCACCAGGTCAGTGGCGTCGCGCAGTCTTCAGCCGCCTGGGGCGAAGAACAAACTCGCCGCCCCGCCCCCAGCTCGCCGCTGCCGCCGCCCCCTCCCCCCAACCCAGGTAGAAGCCGGCCCCCTGCTGACTAGCGGTGCGCGCACAATCGCGCACGCACCACCCACCTCCGTCCGCTCGCCCACCACCCACCTCCGTCTGCTCGCACCTCCGTCCGCTCGCCCGCCCGGCTGGCCGTTGGGGGCTCTCCACCGCCTGTTGCCCCTGGCAGCGGCTTTCAGGGGGCGGCAAAATGTCCCCTCCCCACCCTTTTGCTGGCGAAGAGGAGAAAAAGTGTTTTTTTAGGCGGACAATTCAAGGAGGGGCCCGCCCGCCGGGCTGGCTGTCGGTCGGGGGCTCTCCTGGAAGGCGGCCCGCGTGCGCGCGCACGCTGCCCACCTCCTCCTGCCCAGCCAGCCCCCAGGGGCTCCCCGCCACGGCGCCACCCACCCCCGACGAGTGCCCCGTCTCACGGCAAGTTGGGTGGGTGGCTGGGCGGGCGGAGGCGAGCAGCGTCCGCGCGTACGCGGGCCGCCTGCCAGGAGAGCCCCCGACGGCCAGCTGGGCGGGCGACCGGGCGTGCCCCTCCTTGAATTGTCTGCCTAAAAAAAAAACCTTTTTCTCCTCCTCGCCAGCAAAAGGGTGGGGAGGGGACATTTTGCCTCCCCCTGAAAGCCGCTGCCAGGGGCAACAGGCGGCGGAGAGCCCCCGACGGGCGAGCGAGCGGATGGAGGTGCGAGCGGACGGAGGTGTGTGACAAGCGGCGAAGCGCACGTGGGGCGCTCGCCAGCAAAAGGGTGGGGAGGGGACATTTTGCCGCCCCCTGAAAGGCGCTGCCCGGGGCATCCGCCCCCCCGCCCCCCACGCTACGCCACTGCACCAGGTACAATGCACTCTGAGAAATCGTGTTCTGTAAAATGGGTTTTTTATTATACATCATCTTTTACAAGATTTCTAACATCAGGTATTTTCTAATTGTTGCAAAACATCAAACTGATTAAACATGTGTGTGTGTGTGTGTGTGTGTGTGTGTGTGTGTGTGTGTGTGTGAGAGAGAGAGAGAGAGAGAGAGAGAGGTTTATAGGGGACAGCATAAAACTCAATGCATTTATCGGAACTCATCCCTAATAAGCCTAATAGAAGTCACTCCCAGATTAAATGTTCCAATGGTTTAATTGCTAAGGATTGGATTTTGGGGCTAGGATTAAGGAAAAACAATGCAGAAGAAGTTGTTTTTAGACTCTTCCTCTGCGTTGCCAAAGAGAGCTTCAGAAATAGTAAGCATCCATTTGAATGAATGAGAGGAACGTGGATCTTTTGTGTTCATCTGCGTTTCCCTCATCCAACACCTTTAGTCATTTCATGTATGTAAAATTATCTCACAGTCCATGATACTCCAACAAACAGCCCACCCATGCTGCTGTTTCCTTCCCTCTCCTTGCCTTGGGTGCTGCCACTGGAAGCCTCCTTAATTTTTGTTGTTCAGTCGCACAGTCGATTCCGAACAGGCACACATAATATCTGCAGGGTTTTTTCCTATCCAAATGCAGTTCCATTAGTTTCCAACTGTTTTCGTTGTTGTTGTTCAGTCACACAGTCAATTCCAACCCTCTGCGACCCCATGGACCACCGCCCGGCAGGCACTCCTGTCCTCCACCATCCCCCTCAACTTCTTCTAAGATTGACCTATTTGTTCTCCTCACTGTCCAGGGGACTCTCAATACTCTCCTCCAACACCACATCTCAAAGGCATCTATTCTTCTGCGCTCAGCTTTCCTAATGGTCCAGCTCTCACATTGCCACAGGGAATACCATTGCTTTGACTATGCAAATTTTTGTTTGCAATGTGATGCCTCTAGTTTTCACTATGCTCCCCAGGTTTCTCATTGCTTGCCTCCCAAGAATCAGTTGCCTTTTTATTTCATGGCTGCAATCACCATCTGCAGTGAGCTTTGATCCTAGGAAAGTAAAATCTGTCACTGCTTCTACTTCTTCCCCATCTATTTTCCAGGGACTGATAGGGCCTGTTGCCATGATCTTGGTTTTCTTGATATTGAGTCTCAAGCCAGCTTTTTCACTTTCTTCTTTCAACCTAATCAGGAGCTTCTTTAGGTCCTCCTCACTTTCTGCCATGAGGGTGGTATCATCTGCATATCTCAAATTGTTGATGTTTCTTCATGCAATTTTGATCCCAAATTGTTCTCCATCGTTGACTGCAGAGTATGTAATCAATCTGGTTTCGATGTTGGCCATCTGGTGATGTCCATGTGTAAAGTCTCCTTTTGTGTTGCTGGAAGAGAGTGTTTGCTATTACCAGTGTGTTATCTTGGCAGAACTCTATCAGTCTTTGGCCTGCTTCATTCTGTGTTCCAAGACCAAACTTGCCTGTTATTCCATTTACTTTTTGATTTCCTACTTTGGCATTCCAGTCTCCTATGATAATGTGTACATCATTTCTTGGTGTCTGTAATTTCATGGTGTTATACAAATTTCACATTCTACAGAGAAATCTGACAAGTCTATAATGCCAAGATTAGTAGACATAATGTCCCCTCTGGATATCCAGCCACCATGCAGCATGGAGGGAGGGGGGACTTTACCCCCTTCTGTCATTAAGGAGGCAGCACTTAGCAGTAGTCCCTGCATGGTGGTTCAAGAGCAGGGTTCATGGGCTATTTAAGACCTGCCCCATCTGATGGCTATCCCTCTTGCAGTTAGTGCTTTAGTGGTTCAGCAATGTGCGATCCTTAGCTATGCGGTGTATGGCCTCACTTAGCACCAATTTTGAGGGAGCTTAGACGTCGGTTTTGGCTCTTCCAAGAGATTTCACCTGTTTTCTTGATTCCTTCTTCAAAATATGCTGTGGAGTCCTTGCTTCACAGTGTGTGGGATTTTTACCCACTAAAACCACCTCCCATTATGCCCCACTACTCTGCGGAATCGTCGTCAGGCATTACTTGGGGGGGGGGGCAGACTGGCTGTTAAAAATCCTCCTACAATTTGGCTACTTGCCCTCCTCCTCTATGCCTCTGACTGCCCTCTTCTCAGTTTTTCCACATGTCTAAGTTCCAATATCACCCCGGTCACATCATTATAGACATCGCAACCCAGGTAGTCTATCTGTTCAATATCTCGTCAATGATATCTTCCGGAGACAGCTGTTGTCGAAAATGTCTGTAGAATTTCCCGTTCTGCATCAAAAAGTGGACAGTTAAAAAACACGTGCTCCACGTCTTCCTGCATGGGCTGGCACCCGGGGCATGAAGCATCATCATCCAGCCTAAATCAGTGTTGGTAGGCTCTGAAGCAGCCATGCCCCGACAACAGCTGCATGAAGTAGTACTCCACCTCTCCATGCTGTCTTGTTGACCACGCGTTAATGTCCAGGATGAGACGCTGAGTCTACCATCCCTTGGTCGATGTATCCCAGATCTGCTGCCATCATGCTGTCCTCTCTGTCCTGGCTTCCGTGGCAATTGTGCATCGTTCCATCACCTGATTGTCTCACCTTCGCTGGTAAATCTCCGCCCATTCCTCTGCCATCAGATGGATCAACATCATATCGGCAATGACACACACAGCATCGTACGAGACCGTTCAAAATGCCAGAGCCACCCGCAGGGCACTCCTACGGTATATCGAAGTTATTTGTCGCAAATACAATTTCTCTGCTGTGGCTTCCGATGAGATTGGGGCTGCATACAGAAACACAGAACTAACAATGCTCAAGAGGAGTCTTTGGTGAGTCTGTCACAGGCCTCCAATATTTGGCATCATCCTTGTCAATGTATTATATACTGCTCTGGGTTTTGCGCTCACAATTTGCAAATGCTGATTGAAGCATAGCCTGGTGTCTATCTGGACACCAGATATCGTAGTGACAGCTGCGAGAGTGTACTGCAGCCTCCAACAGTAAAGGTGATGGTCTCCCTAGCTTTCCTACTGGTGCGTGAGTGTGTGCGTGCGTGTGCTGGGTAGAAGCTGCAGCCACAACTTTGCACACTGTATTGCAGCCTCTATTTTGTCAATTTCTTATTGTTAGTTATGGTTGTGTGTGCAAGCATTTTATCAGCTTTACTTGTTTACATTACAAAATAAACTTGTTTCTTAGTTGCTTTGTTTTTACTAATTTCATATTCAACTGGTATGCTTTTATAGCTGCCTCAAGGTCCAAGTTTTAAGACCCATTCTCTTGCACTGGTTAGTAGTATATTAACAGTTATTTCATCTCATTATATATTCATAGCTTGTTAATAATTAATGCTTTGAGTTAGCAGTAATTGTGTATCAACAAGGATTATAGTTCATTTTTTGTTGTTGTTCAGTCACATAGTCGATTCTGACCCTTTGCTACGTCATGGACCATTGGCCGCTAGGTACCTCTGTCATCCACCATCCTCCTCAACTCTGTGCCCATTGCATCTACAATACCATCTAGCCATCTCATTTTTGGCTGCCCCCCTTCTTCTTTTGCCCCTCACTTGTCCCAGCATCAAGGCTTTCTCAATTGAATCCTCTCTTCTCATTTGATGTCCAAAGTACTTTAGCTTGATCTTTACTATTTGAGCTTCTAAGGAGCAGTCAGGATTGATTTCTTGTAAGACCGACCTATTTGTTCTCCTCGCTGTTCAATAATTTGAGCATTCTTTGGCATTGCCCTTTTTTTGGGATTGGAATGTATACTAATCTTTTCCAATCCTGTGGCCATTGTTGTGTTTTCCAAATCATTAGTCAACTGATTTTCATGGGCTCTAATACGGCATCCAAAGAGTTCTGGTAGGACAGAAGTAAGCAGTCTGTCAAGAGGACTTCTAGAGCTTTCACCCATAATTTCATCCTCATCTGAAGATATGTATGTACCGGATTATGATAGCATATTTGCCAGGTTGAATGCACTTGAAAAGGGGCATGCCTTGGATGCCCAGCATCTCAGCCTGCTTTGCCCAGGCATGGTATAAGACTAAATTGTGTGAATTAGCTAACCATATTCTTTCTCACCTAGATGCTTTGGAAGCAAGTGAGGGGTCTTCTGCAGCTGGTACCAGCAACAAGATGTTGGTACAGCCAGTTTGGCAAGAATGAAGTGGAAGGTCTGCCAAGGCTGCTGCAATATGGCATGTGAGGTGCAGACAGCATGTGGGAACCTCAGTCTCCAATCATCCATTCCATTTTGGTGGGGACAAATGAGTATGTATATTCACAAGCTATGTCTACAGTCAATGTCACCAGGATTTTTACTCAGCACAGCTGCTAGTGGTATAATCTGGTTCAACTACTTCGACAGGGGCTCAAGCAGCTCCTCCCTGGATGTGACCACACACAACAGTAGGCCTTTAGCCTTAGTTGCCCTTGCATCAGTCATTGGGAGTACCCACCAATTTTGGCCCTTAGGGTCAACCATGGGTAACAGTTACAAGAAACAATACCCATCTCAGGCATTAACTTGCAAGTCTGGAAAGAAGGCCTTGCTTTAGGGGATCATCTCACTGTTTTGGTAAAAGAAAAATATTGCAAGACGTATTTGTAGACTTATTCTCCCTCCCTTATGGTGAAGCGGACGTTGAGGACAAAGATTTGCTCAATGAAAAAGAAGAGAGGATTAAGAAGTGTCTGGTGGACAGGACCTGGATCAAATGACTGCCTGGGTTTATATTTATGTAATAGTCATAATTACATTTCAGCTATGGAAGGCGACGGCTCTTTTCCAATACACTGATTTGATTTTTAGGGAGTACAGTAATACCCCAGATAACGCGAGTACTGTATAGCGTGAAAACCGCATAATGCTACAAGATTTTCGGAAAAATCTTGTATCGAATAACACGATTTTTAACGTTATCCGATACAGTCGTTCTTAGCAGCAGGGTGGCTGGAAAGCTGAATAGGGTTCTCCGTTCAGCTTCCCAGCCACCCTGCAGCTACGGAGGCAGGGGTGGGGAGGCTGGAAAGCTGATGGGGGGCTCCCCCATCGGTTTCCCCAGCCACCCCACAGCTGCGGAGGCAAGGGTGGGTGGCTAGGGAAGCCGACAGGGAATCCCTGTCAGCTTCCCCAGCCACCCTGCAGCTGTAGATCGGGTCCTCTGATCTCCAGGGAGGTGGGGAGACCCGATCCAATCTGTTTCCAAAGTTCCCCCACCTCCCTGGAGGCTGCAGCAAGCCAAAATGTCAGGATTCAAGTCCCAACGTTCTGGCTTGCTGCAGCCTCCAGGGAAACAGGGTTTTTTTAAACATTGTGTGATCAATGTATCGCACAACGTTAAAAACCGGATAACGATGGGACTTGTGGAACCAAGTCATAACGTTATCCGGGGTACTAATGTATGTGGATTATTCAGGTCCAGCCTGGGTGTAATATGGTGAATCTTTTAGGTGTAGAGTTGCGAAATCACCTGCCCTTCACTAGGACAGGCATCATCAGGAGCTTTGGTTCCACTTCATGACTCTGGCACATCCCCTTCTAGGGGATTGAATGGGCAAAGGCCACTTGATCCAACAGTCTGCCTCTAGAGCTGTGGTTCCCAATGTGGGGCACATGTCCCACAGGGATACAATTTAATTTTTAAGGGGGGCAATTTGAGAATGAATTATTAACTTGTTTAGACCCAGTTAATGGCCTTTTAGGATTCCTCCTTGTGAATAGATTACTTTTTGATCAGGATTTTAGAGATGCTTAGGTGGGGCGTGGCCAAAGAAAGTCTGGGGAGCACTTGCTCTAATGTCTTCATTTGCACTCCAGTGGGGTAGGCAGTTTAGCTATGCTTGCTCTGTTGGGAGTCTGGTGTTCATGGAGTTTGTTCAAGGAAATACTGTAGGTTTGAACAAAAGTGTTCCATCAATGGGGGTCAATACTTTTCAAGCTGCCTCAAAGGGAAATAAAATAAACTTACCAGTCAGTTTAGCAAACGAGTTAGCGGAGGCAGCCCCATCAGTCCATCTAAATTACGGTAGCTTAATAAAGCTGCTCGGGCTTTATCTAAATTGTGCCAATACAGCTTTTCTAGAAGAGGGGTTTCAATGGGGGTTTAGGATCCTCTTTATGGGTGAGCAAAAGTCCACATTTTCGAAGAATCTGCACTCAGCTAGAGCAGGTTGTTTAGGAGAAGATTGCCAAAGAAGTCCTGGCTGGCAGGGATATTAGGGCCACTTAGTTCCCCACCCCTATTTAACTTCAGGGTTTCACCAGTAAAGAAGATGATTTTATTCTATTCTGTTTTAATTCAAATGAATGTGTTTACGGGGGTGCATTTTGATGGTATTTCATGCATTTAAACCCATTTTTACTGTACTGGTCATCGACCATAATAAAGTTTGGTTGATTGATATATTTAGTGCATCAGCAATGATCTTGCAAAGTAAAAAAAAAGTAGTTTCATTTCCCTTACCCCTTAAACAGGGGAAGTGTTCAATTTGCCAATATCCTAAAGTGGCTTGTTAAGCTATTAATGAAACTAGGAATAAGGTTGCTTGAGATCAATATGCTATTTGATCGTTAGGATTGCACCAAACTGCATACCACTCCTCTCTCTCATCTCAAGTAATTCTGTTTAGACTAAACCAGACCACACCAAAAGGGCCAGGGAAGTCATACCCTGAGACAGAGCTTGTGTTCTTTAAGAACACAGAAACTGCCTTGGCTCAACTGGATTAATACCTATGTATCCTAGCATCTTTATTAGAATCTTTGTCAGTCCAACAGTAGATTGAGTTCCATACTGTCCTTAGAAGTCGTCATCCTTCTTTCTGATTTCTTTTCCTTTACTATGTAGTGGGCAGCTCAACAGCTGTGTGTCAGAATAAAACACAGCAGTATCCAGCACCCCACTGGGCTGTCATGCATGCTGTGTGTCACATGCGATTGATCCCATGGAGAGATGAATTTTTCTAGAAGTCAAAAGACAATACAGTACCAGTCAGAAAAAAATGGAGGAAGAGGCAATTCACTCACACTGGCTGCATGGCACTTTACCTCCCTGACAACTGGCCAGTGTCCTTCCCATCCTCTACTTCTTACATCTTTCAGCTGCTTACTGAATTGAAGACAGGCAAATTTGCAGAGGCAGGAGATCATCAATCACTTGCAGTCACCAAAGAGTAGCTGGGGGTGAAAGTGCTTCTATTCTACTTGTGGGGGCCTGGACTTTCATCCCCAAATAATGACTAATGAAGCCAGTGGTTATTCTTTAAGATAAATCTTTCAAGTTCTTTCTACAGCTTATTTTTGTAACTCTAGCCCTTGTTCTTCTGATTAGCGAAGTACCTTCCTATAAGGCTGTATGTCTGGTGACAAACATAAACCAGATGTCATTCTGCAGATCCATGCCCTTCTACTTTTCCAGGAATGCTAGTTCTCAGAATGAAAAAAGCACAAATATCTGTTCTAAAAGTGGTGTTCAGGTGATATCACATACTTTTAGTTTTATAAATAGCTATTAACATACTCTGTTAAGGAAAGCTATTTCATCAAGAATGTCTGGAACAAGTCAACAATGTAAGATGTACACGAAATTGTTACTGATTTAAGATTCTTGTGTTGTTGTTGTTCTGGGGGTGCGACGATTTTGTAGGAAGTGAACAGCTAAACTGACTATCACCTGGGAAATTTAAGTTCTGCTTTGGAGGCTGTGGATCTAGGAAAAGAACCTCAAGGGGAACTAGGTAACACTCGGTAGGAACAGTTGTTGGAGGAAAAGAATAAAATCTAGTTTTGAATTTTACTTCACTATGGATTCTTTGTTAACACTGTAGTTTACCTGAACTGTTAAAACATAATACAGTAAAACCCTGGTTTACGATTTTAGTCCGTTCCGATAGTTTTGTTGGAATGTGTGTGTGTGCGTGTGTGCGTGCGTGCGCGTGTGCACCCCAAACATGCTGGACATGCAGTAAAGAGGAATACAAACAAGGGAGCTAAGCTCTTTCCCTACCTTGCCTTCCTGACAGTAAGCATTGGGCAACGAAGAGGAGCGGTTTGTCTAGCAGCCAGGGCCAGCCACGTCCAGTGCTTCCCCGCTGAAGATGCCACAGTCGGGTAAAGCAAACCACTCACCTCTCCCTTTTGTGCCCAGGTCAGTGCTGCAAATGGGGGGGGGGGATAGGTGATTGATTGCAGTTGGCCAACCTTGCATTGCACATTCACTGCACCTCTTCCAGAGCCATTGCTAAGGTGCGGGATTTAAAAGACATCCTGCACTTTAGTGAAGCCTCTGGAAGAGGCGCCGTGAATGTGCAAGGGAAGGTCAGCCCACTGTGATTGTGCCACCCACAGCATCCAAAATGGCTATGGGTGTTCTTATACAACCCCCCCAGGTACAATGCACTCTGGGGAATTCCTGGTTGTAAGGCGAAAAAACGTCGTGAACCGAGATGTAATTCCCAAGGAATTTCCAGTTGTGAACTACAGCAAACGTAAACCAGGGCATTCATATGCCAGGGTTTTTTTTATTTTGTTGTTGTTCAGTCGCACAGTCGATTCAGAGGGTTGTTCCTTGGACTCAGGGAGCTTTTTGCACATGGATTTCTCCAAACAGCTTTGAAAATCAGAGCAACATGGTATGTAATGTTGGGGTTGTGTTGCTGAAAAAGTAATAATTTGCCTTGGGTAACCTTCTAGAGTTAGTAATCTGATTTAGTTG
The DNA here is from genome assembly GCA_030440675.1 of Furcifer pardalis. Lineage (NCBI taxonomy): Eukaryota > Metazoa > Chordata > Lepidosauria > Squamata > Chamaeleonidae > Furcifer > Furcifer pardalis. Next base: position 42,902,757 of record CP126897.1, on the reverse strand, counting down.
GGTCTGGGCATTAATTTTATCAATTTAATTCCATCTCTACACCTCTCCCCCGACAAATATCACAGTGATTACATTGCATTAGACAGTGCTGATTGTTGGACAGGAAGAACAAAAACAAAGAGATTATTCATTTCAACTTCATTCTCATTTCTATTTCACTTCTTATTTAGTATGAAGCATTATTAAAGTTCAAATTTTAAATTAACTGATTTGACTTTTATGTATGTGTTCTTTCTTCATAGATTCTGTGGCTGTCTTTTAGGGCCATAGTCTACTTAAAAACTTTAAACTACAGTATGGCAACAAACTCTTATTAAACAACAACACCACCACAGAAAAAAAATTCTACGTGGACTTCTCTAGAGCAGGGGTGGCCAAAACAAAAGGCTGGACCTAGCCTGCGGCACTATTTCATGTGCCCCACAGCTACCCTTGCCACTCCTGGAAGCAGACATGTTTACGACAGCCATAAAATATGCCCATGTATGCATAAATGCGCCTGCCATAAACACTGTTGTAAATGCACCTGTGGCTGTCATAAACATGTTTACAACAGCTGTGGACGCATTTTACGATGGGAGGAACTGTGTGACCAGCCCACTCAACCACGTGACCTGACCACGGTGTGAAAATTTTGGCTACCCCTGCTCTAGAGCAGGGATTCGCAATCTACGGCCCACAGGCTGGACCCGGTCCATGGCAGCAAACCATCCAGCCCACGGCGGCGACCCCCAGAAACAGAAGGAGCATGTTTACAACAGCCGTAAATGCGCAAACGTGCCTGCGCAAATGCATCCACCACAGTTTGTAGCAGTGTTTATGCCAGGAGGTAACCATGTGTCTGCCCTGCTCAGCTGATGGAGGGGGCGTGGTCCAGCCTGTGGTGGGAAAACATTGAGAACCCCTGCTCTAGAGGGTAAAAACAAGGAATTGGACTTCTACATTGAATGCTTCCACCACTATGCCTGAGCAGAAATCATCAACCAGAGACATAATTCAACACACAATCTCAGCTGATCAGAGTGTGAGTCCATAAACAACCTGAAAAATAATCCCAACATCATCATCAAAGAGGCAGACAAGGGTGGTGCTGTAGTTGTCACGGACAAATCGAACTACACACAAGAAGCTGACAACAATTATCCTATTCTATCAGGCTCTAACTATGGACCCAATTGCTAAGTATCAAACGGAATTACAAAATCTTCTAAAAACTGTTTCGGTAAATATATGTGGGCAAGACTAACACACCACAAGAGCATCAAACAGCCAACTTTTACTTGCTACCTAAAATTAAAAAATCTAGAAGCTCAGGAAGACCCATTGTTTCAAACATCAATACTGTCACTGTTGGGATGTTTGAATATATTGACTCCAGTCTCAAAACATACGCCAACAATGTACCCAGCTATGTAAGCCACAGACTTTCTAAGCAAACTTCAGTACACACATAACCTGTCAGAAAACACCATTTTAACCACAATGGATGTAGAATCTCTCTACATCAGCGGTTCCCAACATTTTCCTGCCAGGGGCCGGACCCGCCCGACACTTCCTGCCAGGAGTCGGGAGCTTACTGTGCCCACTACTTATGTTTTTGGTGGTGGTGGCGGCGGCAGGAATCTTGCGGTTTTGGGTTTTTTTTCTGGACAGGCTCCATCACTTCCCAGAGCAGTTGGAGCCTTTTTGGCGCATGATCGCCCTGGTTTGGGATTTTTCTGAGCCTTCTCTGCTGTGCTTCGGCAGCTAGAGTGGCACCGTGAGCTACTTCCTGGTTCCACACGGTCATCCCAGGTGCTAATGTAAGCTCCGCCCGGCACCAGAAGTCACCCACAGTCGCACTCCAGCTGGTGAAGCACAGCAGGGAAAGGGTGGAAAAATCCCAAACTGAAGTGAAACTGCTTAAAAAAACATCCCACCATGATTCCTGCCACCACTGAGAGAGAGAGAGAGATTGATTGATTAAGTACATGCATATGCTGAACATCCATCTCAGGGGTTTGAATATTAGTCAAAGGTTTCTGAAACATTATCAAAGCTACAATGCTACTTTTCTGTTAGAATGGCCACCTGATGTGTATAAATTGATTCCATGAGGTCTCACATTTAAATACAGGAGTTAAGTCTTTAAGGTGCCACAACTATTTGTTGTTTTGTTTCTTTACTCTCTGATATGTTTGCACGGACTAACCCTGCTAACACTTTAAAAATGTCACTTATTTTATTAAATGTTCCAGGAATCTGCCTCATCTGCTATGCTAGGAGATGACAATCTATAGATGGGAAAATCTGTTCACTCTCCAGATGTTATTACAGTAATACCTTGGATAATGCTAAGACTTGGTTCCACAAGTCTTGGTGTTATCTGATTTTTAGTGTTATCCGATGCATGTTAAAATCCTATGGGATGGATCGGATAACGTTAAAGCTCCATAGAGATACATTGTAACCTCACAGGCTTTAACGGTTGTTATCCGATCCATCCCATAGGACCTTAACGTTATTCGATCCAATTCTCCTCCCCAGATTACTTAACATTATGCGATTTTAGCGTTATCCGAGGTAAACATTATCCGAGGTATTACTGTATATCAAATAAGTTATAAGGGAAAGTCTGATACTTTTTAGGGTTGCTGTGCTGCTGAATAATTCTTAGGTGGTTCTTGTCATTATTAATCAACATTTCCTTTCTTACAATTGTAAACCACTGGTTTGGATTCTACCTTCTGGAGCTTTTTTCCTTGATCATGTGTCAGACCTTCAAATATTTAAAGATGGCTACCATTTCAAATCTTAGTCTTTTCCCTCAACAGTTCCTGATACAGCTTGGCCTCCATATCCTTCACCATCTTGGTAGCCTTCCTCTAGCCACATTCCAGTTTGTCAGTATATTTCTTAAAGTTAATCCCCAGAACTGGATGTCTGGCTAAAGCTGAGTAGAGTGTTACCTTTACTTCCCTCGACACAAATACAGTAAAACCTCATATAACACTAAAACCTGGTTCCACAAGTCTTGATGTTATATGATTTTTAGTGTTATCTGATGCATGTTAAAATCCTATGGGATCCATAGAGATACATTGTAACCACAAGGCTTTAGCGGTTGTTATCTGAAGCATCCCATAGGATCTTAATGTTATCTGATGCAATTCTTCCCCCCAGATTCCTTAATGTTATGCGATTTTAGTGTTATTCGATACTAATGTTATATGAGGTATTACTGTACTATACTTTTGTAGAAATGCATTAGATTTTTTGTCACTGTATCATGATCTCTGAATAAAGTACTGATTATCTGGATGGGCTAATGTGAATGGTGGACCAGCACCTACAATATCACAGGTTCTGTCCCCCTACTGTATGCTCCTAAAGATCCATATGAAATCACTGACATGTTCTTCTATGTTAGCACCCTCTCTCTCTATTTTTTTTCAAAAGCTGGAGAGATGACAGGAAACCCCTCTCCATCAGATGGAACCAAGCATCAAATGTATCTTCCTTTTTCTGAAGTGTCTCCTGGGTTACCAATCGAACTCGCCATTATGTACAGTTGTACCTCGCTTAAAGAGCATAATACGTTCCACAGGATTGCTCTTTAAGTGAATTTGCTCTTTAAACGAAACACCATTGTAAATGACCAATTGTGGGGGGGGGGGGGGATTATGAACCCAGATTTATTTGTTAAGCGAGTTTTGGGTTGGTTTTATTTGTTAAACGAAGCAAACATTCAGAGAAAATTCTGCTCTTTAAGCGAGTTGCTCTTTATGCGAGGTTTCACTGTATATGGAAAGTTTGGGCACCTGAATCTGCTTATTATTCTTTATGTCTTTTTGACTGTATAACTGACTGTAGCATCAATACCTTTTCAAAAAATTGATACAATTCCTAAACAAATGGAGGCATTTAATAAGTACATTAGGAAAAAAAGATAAATATTTTTAAAGATATAATCAAAACAGGGATGGAGGATTAAAAAAAAGAGCCCCTAACTGAAAGTTTTCAGCTTGAACACAAAGATAAGCCACATTAGATGGGAATGGAAATAAGAAAGAAAAGAGAGGAAAATGTACTGAGAAAAAAAGTAGACATAACCATTTTAAGGAGGCTTATTAAAGAAGTAACAAGAATCTAGTAATTATTTCTATATTTCCAGTGAGAGAAAATGACAAGGGAAAAGATGTTTATTTTCAAAGTAAGACTTTATTGACAAATCTATCAAACATAGCTAGGGTTTAGAAATGTGGAGCATTATTAAACATAATGGCTTGAAGCAGAAAGAAGTAAACTATGAACCCAAGCAAACGCTGATACCACATCAAACTTCTGTACCTCTCAAGATGTAATTCTGGTAGTTCTGGTCTGCTTCTGCGCCCACCTTTATTAAACAGGTGAGACCTTCTGCCACAACAAATTCATGGACCAAATCTTTGTCATCCTGTCAGGGAATGGGTAGGGGAGGAAAGAGAAAGAAATGAGGTACAATTTAACATACCGTACTTGAAATACAGTAAAACCTCATATAACACTAAAACCTGGTTCCACAAGTCTTCGTGTTATATGATTTTTCGTGTTATCTGATCCTCTATGGGATCCATAGAGATACATTGTAACCACACAGGCTTTCGCGGTTGTTATCTGAAGCATCCCATAGGATCTTAATGTTATCTGATGCAATTCTTCCCCCCAGATTCCTTGATGTTATGCGATTTTCGTGTTATTCGATACTAATGTTATATGAGGTATTACTGTATACGAAGGTTAGGCAAGCCTGGATCACAAACTTCTTGTTTGTTCTCTGATTTTTCACACTGACATAGATATGAACTGGTGCTGTGCACTAGGTGCAATCATCCTTCAATAAATGAAATTGCCAGCAGGCAGGGGGTGAGAAAGTACTTTGTTCTTGGGAAGCAAGAAAACTCAAAAACAGAATTGGATGGCAACAGTTTAATCAAACTAATCTCTAGTAGAGAATAACTTTTGTAAGTATTTCTTGCCTCTTAATTTTACTTTATACTAAGGAATGTATCTGGCTTACCCCTGATTAAAAACTCATTCATTTTATGAACTCTCATGGACAGAATTCTAGATATAATCCACCCACCCAAATATTAATGTTGGGACCTCAGACTATCCCATTTCAGAATGTAACTTCTTTCCTTCACCTCTACTGACCTTTCCCCCACATGCTTTGTGGTACAGATTATAAGACATACTTAACAAAAGAAACACCATGTGTATATGATCTGGTGATACTACTTGTTAATTACTAGTGAGCATAATTGGGGTTGTCAGAGACCAATTCTGACATAACCAATCCAGACAATAACCAATGCAGATAATTTAACTGAGCAAATTTATGCATTTGTAGCTATTGCCATTTTAAACAGCAATAGCAATTACATGTATATACTGCCCCATAGCACTTTTGCACTCTCTGGGTAGTTTGCAAGGTAATTAGCATTTTGCCCCCAAAATGGATACTCATTTTACCAACCTTGGAAGGATGGAAAGCTGAGTCAACTTACACCATGAGCAGTGTAACCACTGTCCCATGCGTTTTAAAGAACTTTGGGGCCTAAAAATATTCACATTTCCAAAAATATTTGCAGCTTAGTTTGTAACCAAAAGGAAATGATCTTGTAGGTGAAGTTTACCTAACAAGCTTCATAGAAGAGTTCAGCTTATGACCAGATGTTACTAAATCTAACTATCAGTGGATCCAATTGGAAACCTGATAGATTTTTTAGATACGGCAATGATTTTTTTGGTGATTTTTCCCACTCACCCCCACCACCAGAAGTCGTGATACCACTTACCATGCTGGCTGTACTTTTTTCCTGGTGTTTTGGACAGTCTCCATCATGTTCCAAGGCAGTGGGAGGCTTCTCTGAGCACGGTCCGTTTTTAAAATTTTCTGCTGCTTCCCTGCTTTGTCCCAGGAGCTAATCCATGGGAGCTCTGGTAGCATACAGCACTTACATCATCAACTGGTCACTCAGTGATGAACCAGGAAGTATCCAAGTGCTGCAGATTAGCTCCTCGGACAAAGAGGGGAAGCAGTGTAAATTTTTTAAAAATGGACCGATGGTCCTCGGACAAGTGTCCCACCACCTTAGGATGTGGCGTAGGCTAACCAAAACACCAGGAAAAAAGCATTGCACACAACCAATGATGATGAAAAGCAGGAAAAGGTTGTGAAAACCTGGGCCAGGGCATGGGCTGCCCTGGTCAGCAGACAATGGCAAGGAAGGTGCTGGTGGGTGAGCAGCATTACAGCCGACATTGAGCCGGCAGGAGGAATGTCTTCCATCAGCGCCTTCTGTAGCAAAATAGGCTAGGGTGTGGGCTGCCCCAGCCTGCAAATATTGGTGAGGAAGGCATGCCCACCACCAAGAAAAAGCGCCGGAACTCAGGAAAGTCAAGTGGTGAAAAAGGTAGGGAGCTTTGCGTTGTATTTTATTAAGTTTAATTGTGTTTTTGGGATTTTTTAGGATTTTTTTGGGAGGTCAGGATCTTTCTTTATTTTCAATGTGCTTCAGTTTACGATTGATCCAGTTTCTACAAAACTGTCAGAACGGGCTAAAATCTTAAACCGGGGTTTTACTGTATAATCTATCCAATTAAAGTTGGGGCACCAGTAGCATCTGTGTAAAGTTTCATGCCTCTAGCTCTTACTGTTTCAGGGGTGTTTTAGGATAAGCAAACATATTTAGCTTTGAAAACACCTGGAAGATTTTGGACCATATAAACAGTTCCAGTCAGAGTAAACTCACCAAATCAACAGGTTTAGAGTATCAATTTACAGTTGTACCTCGCTTAAAGAGCATAATGTGTTCCACATGAATGCTCTTTAAGCGAGTTTGCTCTTTAAGTGAAACACCATTGTAAGTGTCCAAATGTGACTTCTGGTGGTGGATTGCAAACCCCGATTTATTTGTTAAGCTTGTTTTTGTTGGTTTTAGTTGTTAAGCGAAGCGACCATTCAGAGAAAATTCTGCTCTTTAAGCGAGTTACTCTCTAAGCGAGGTGCTCTGTATGAGAGGTTTTACTGTACCTGTATATGTAAATCAAATGGCTCAATTGTCTATTCTATTTTGAAACTAACAATTGGGTTTTATTTCTACAACCATTTTAAAAAATAGAATGACATTTTCCCAAAAGCACATAGGGAAAATTTTCATAAAATATATTTCATAGAAAAAGACTGCTCAGAGATATAACTGATAGTCTATTGTAGAAAAAGCAAGACTTCTTAATAACACTACAATAAAGGTTGCATAACTTTTAACAGAAGCTATAGAATGGTATGCAATGCACAGTCTAGGTCAGTGTAAGCTGAACAAAAGATGTGCACAGGGTGTGTGCTGGCTATTATGAGAGGGTGCTGGACAGAGGCTTCGACCAAGGGACGGGGGAGAAGGCTGCCCCTAGAAACCGCTTGGTCACTTGATCCACCCGGCATTAGGCACTTTAGAATAAACAATTGCTCCAAACTGAAGGAGGGAGCTTGGAGCAATGGCTTAATCTAAAATGCAGAACGCTGGGTGGATATAATAATAATAAAATTATTATTTGCACCCAGGGTACCAGAGACGAGGGCGCACCGGGATGAATCCCCCTGTCCAGTTGGCCCAGCCTATGCCTGAATGTCCATGAAAAGAAACAAAAAGTTTAAAAAACTATAATATTCTGGATACAAATCTGAATTAAAACACCAAGTGCTGAAAAAGTAAAATACATCTTAACTAGACTGCCTTTAGCAGCATTGAATAAGCAATCTAAGGATAAAACTTCAAAAGATTTTAAGATGGTTTTTTAAAGGAAGGGGGAGGGAAAATAAGGACAAAGAAAACATAAACACCATCATGGCAGACATAATAAATTTCCAGTCATATTCTATAATGTATTTTATAATGTGGTGAAGTTATGGGAAGATCCAAACATCTGGCTCGTGCAAAGAAAGATTAAAAGAATGTAAACTCATTTTTCTTACATTAAAAGGGTTGTGTTTACATTATTTCTGAATTAAAGTAATCATTTCAAGTTTATTAATCCAATGAGTTACAAAAATGGGTGACCTTACAAATAAAAGCTTTTTGAACAACTAGAAGTTCATGCTTTCCATTTTGTGAGTATAGTTGTAACCTCGCTAAAAGAGCATAATGCATTCCACAGGATTGCTCTTTAAGCAAGTTTGTTCTTTAAGTGAAACACCATTGTAAGTGACCAATTGTGGGGGGGATTATGAACCCTGATTTATTTCTTAAGTGAGTTTTTGGTTGGTTTTATTTGTTAAGCAAAGTGAACATTCAGAGAAAATTCTGCTCTTTAAGCGAGTTACTCATTAAGCAAGGCACTCTTTATGCGAGGTTTGACTGTATATGTGAGTTTCTCTCAACATAAGAACAAAGACAAGCAACAGGTTATGACTAGAAATTTTGAGAAATAGCTTCAGTATGTATACGTATGTGTGGTGGTGACAGACAGGAATTTGTCCTTAAGCAGAAAAATGAAACTGCCCAGTAACTGTGTGAAGATTTCTGCCTTGGCTTTTACATCAGCAAGCATAGTGCTGAAGGAAAAAAAATCAACTAATGGGAAATTACCAGAAATTTTTTTCTAGGTTATTCAGTTGCGAAGTTGACATCACTGTTAGTGATGCCTCAAACCTACGCCAGTTGAGAAAATATACCCTCATATTGACATTGCTCCACCGAAGATCACAAGAGAAGTAGCAGCGGATGCCAAGAGAACTAAGCAAGAGAATGACCCTCGACATCCTCTGAAAAGATATGGGACCTCAAGTCTGCCAGCCAGATCTAGGAAGAGTTTTATGGCAAGAACAATCTTGAGGGTGTGCAAGAGCAAATCAAGTTAGAAGATGGGAGAAGGAGCTCACTGGACAAGGAACAACATTAAAGGAGGACATAGCTGAGGAACTCAACCTCTGCTATGCCAGTTGGAGGACTCAGAATAGGCTGAAGGTTGGACTGACTAAAGGTAAGACCAACATGCTCAAGTGGAGGCTGCTGCCAGATAACAACATGCTGTATGAATGTGGATAGATACAGAATCTGACTCATTTACTGGTCTGCCAATTACTGCCAGAAATATGCACCGATGAGGACTTAAATTTGTACAACAACAAAACCAAGAAAGTGGCTTTGTTTTGGCAGCCCAGGGTTTGATGAGGACATGAAAGAAGAAGTTGCAAAATTCTGAACAATTATGAGCAGGGCTCACAGAGTGCTCACTGAAGGACATCATGATGGATGCTGAAGGACTTAGCATAGAAACAACTTTTATAACATGAAGGAAGATAATTATCCAAATAGAAAAGAATTAGCTGTCTATTTAACATATTCAGCACTTCCTTGAAAAGGCTTCTCAAAGGAGTCATAATTTTTCATGTGACGAACCCAATATTTCTAAAGTTACCTTTTAGTTAGCACAATCATATCTATGATAAACTATTCAGTGGTGACAGCTACGGGTGGTGGTTGTGTGTGATTTGCAGTCACAATCATTTGTTGTCATTTAATAGCAACAAGATCTCTGATACTCTTCTCTCCAGAAAAGACTCCAGAAAAATGTTGCTCACTGCAAAAAGTCTTCTTCACTTTTAGGCTGTGTCAGTTCATACATGCAAAAATATCATGACTCCTCATTGGTTACCCACATTTCAATGTGTCCAGCACTGACTCAGTGACTAAGCTAAGCAACACTACCTCTACGATTTTTTAAAATGTTGTTGGGTCTGACTTTTAATGGTAATTCTTGCTCATCTGCTATGCCATCTGGACCATTTTTCTTCATTCACCCAAAACTGTAGAAACAAATTGTTAGTAACTTCAACTAAAATTTCAAAGGTTCCTTGGAGGCCACTCAGAATTATTTCAAGTACCAGACTTGACCATTGGCCAGCAGTCATCTGCTTCGAAGAAATCAAACAACTGGATGAATAATTTTTCATACTGGCTCTTATTCACAATATCTTCAAAATATTGGTCAGATAATTTGCTATAAAATCCTAAAGCAAAAAGGAATGTGGTCTAATCAGAACCACTGAAGGAAATCCAGCATTGAAACACCCATCCTTCCTATATTTAGAGTCTTCAGCGAATGACAGCACATCAATTCTCATGAACTGTTGTCAAGCCAAGTGGCAGCCATCTTGTATCGGACTTTTGATATTTTTCTCCTACCCAAAATATAAAACTGTGCATTATTTTTCCTGTTGAAACGCATGCTATACCCTATGTCTCTGTCCTATAAAGATCATTTTGAATGTTGCTTCAAATTTCAACACTATCAACCACCCTTCTTAAATTTCTTAAGTATCCATATTACTCTTTTGTCCAAGACACTTAGGTAAAGGTCACCCTTGCTTGAAAGCCAGGCATATCCGACTCTAGGGTTCAGTGTTCATCTCTGTTTATAGGCAAAGAGCCAGTGCTGTTTGCATTTGCAGGTCTTTCCATGGTCATGTAGCAGACATGACTAGACACCACAGCATACAGAATGCTGTTTACCTCCCATGGAAGTGGTACCTTTTTGTCTACTTGCAATTTCTGCTTTGAACTGGCAGGAGCTGGGACAGAGATGGCAACTCACTCTGTTGTGCAGCACTTGAGTCTCAAACTGCTGACCTACCAACCTTCTAGTAATCAAGTGCTGTGTCTTAACCACTAAGCCACTACAATCCCTCTAAGTCACTTACACTTAACAACACGGGTACTAGGAAATCCTTATTGTCATTTTCCTGTAGGTTTACAAGCAACTATGGAGAAGTATCATTTCAACAGAGCCCACCAACCACATCCATATCCAGTATGAAGTACAGTATTAAGCTATTTTCTTTGCCTGTCCTTTTGTAATTCTTCTTGGAAAATGAGAGAATATTAACTTACTTTCACTAGCTTACAGACAAAACTTTTAAACTATCTGCACATCAAACTCAGTACTGTACAAGATAAGAAGAGTTGATTTAAACAGGATTAGAGTTTGAGCATCAGAATCCTTTTGTCTGCAGATATAAATTAGCTTTAGATGACAGCAGAGAACTGCTGGGGGAAAAAGGAAAATACAGACCAAACAGCACTGGGGAATTTAAGGATTTTTATCTATAAAGCCCATTTTTTTAAAAGCAATCTATCCTTTATAGAACAGTCCAAAACTGCCTACTGAATAATAATGGTTTGTTAGATCATTTTAAAAACAGTTGTATAATCCTCAACTATTTAAAAACATACCATTTCTGAAAAAGAGAAAACAGAAACAGAACAAAAGGAAATGTATTGGTGGCACCTCAAAGTCTAGTACTTTCTTTTGGTTTTGAATTTTCTGGGTTACAATTTGATCTTTGGTGTTTTTTGTCCCTCCGTTGTTTTTAACTTCATTTCCCCTGACAAGCTACAAGCATGAATGAAGCAGGGCTCAAACTACTGTGGATTCTCTCCCGGCAGAACACCTACTTTTCATCTGATGTAGGAATGGCTCCTACATCATCAGCCAGGGAAACAGAAACAGCAGTTGTTGTTACTGTAGTACTGTAGTTCCATTACTGTCTGTATTTCTTTATTCCATGTAGACAGAGGCACAGCACTCCTGTCTCTCCCCTTAAAAGGCCCATGCAAAAATTTTCTTGTTTCTTCTTATTCACAGTAAATCTCTAAGGGGGACAACTATGGGGCTAGTGACCAATAACTACCTCAAACCATCTTAGTGATTCAGTAACAAAATCTGTAAAACAACTAACAAGTCATGAAATTAAGGCAAAAAACCAAAGTTAAAATGATGTCTTTTCTCTAGACGTAAGCATAGCTAGAGCAGACGCACTGAAATCAATAGCTGAAATTCTATTGTTTAGTATAATAAAGTTTATAACTTTCAGTCCATTCATAACTAGCAAATAAAAAGTCCCTACCATGATTCTTTGGAAAATTTTCTTAAACCATAGACTTAAGCTTATCTGGATCCAAGCCAATAAAAGACAAGAAATATAACAAATAAATCAAGTGATCCAAATGATAAACAGCTACAATAAAACTGGAAACCAAGCTCTATGAGGAAAGATTGAAAAAAAAAACCTGGGCAAGTTTTGCCTTGAGAAAAGAAGACCAAGGGACAATACTTGAATGGTTGACATACACAAATTGGGACAAGATCCATTTTCAATCATTCCAGAGTACAGGGCATATAATAATGGGCCCAAGTTACAGAAAGCTGGATTTTGGCTGAATATCAGGAAATCCCCAATTGTTAGAGTAGTGTGACAATGGAACCAATTACGTTAGGTGGTGGTGAATGTTCCTATGCTGGAGACATCAAAGAGAAAGCTAGACAACCATCTGCCAGATGTACATTGATTTGGATTCTTGCACTGAGCAAGGAGTTGGATCTGATGGCCATATAGGGCTTCCCAGCTTTATTATTTATGATTCTATGAAACTGTTTTGTCTGTTTTAACAAAATGTTATTAGGTTTCTATTGTTGTTTACAGAAGTCACATGGGGCAATCCTAATTATAAACACAACTGGCATTATGCCTTGTTTCATTTTAAATTCTCTCATCATACAATTTTAGAAACACAATGGCTCAGAAGTGGTTTATTGTTACCATCTTTTGGATAGCACTGATAAGAGTTAGCTTGAGGATCACTGATGCTGGATGTAAAAGATCCTCCACCAATGTTATTTTCCACTATTGCTCCTTCTTCTTCTTTCATGTTCTGATCAAAATCTGGACTGCCAAAATGAAGCTGCTTTCTTGGCTTTGTCATTGGCCAAACTTAAGTCCTCATCGGTGCATGTTTCAAGGCAGTAATTGGCAGACCAGTAAATAAGCCAGATTCTATATCTTTCTACATTCACACAGCATGTTGTTGTACACCAGCAACCCCCATCTTGGTCTTACGTTTAGGCACTCCGACCCACAGCCTACTTAGGGTCCTCCAAGTGATGTAAGGGAGGTTGAGTTCCTCAGCTATATCCTCCTTTAATGATGTTCCTTGTCCAGTGAGTGCCTTCCTCCATCTTTTAATTTTGTTTTGCTCTTTTGTACTCTCAAGAATGTTTGTTCTTGACATAAAGTTCTTCCTAGATCTGAGCTGGCAGACTTGAGGCTCATATCCATTCAGAGGATGTCAAAGGTCATTCTCTTGCTTAGTTCTCTGGGCATCCACTGCTACTTCTCTTGTGATCTTAGGTGGAGCGATACCAACAAGTGGGTATATTTTATCAACTGGTGTAGATTTGAGGCACTCTGTCACTATATATGCATGTCTTCATTAACAGTGATGTCAACTTGTTTTGCATGTGTGGAGGTGCTCCATACTGGAGCAGCATTTTCTGCTGTGGAGACACTCGGGGCCAAAGCTGATATATGCAGCGGGGATGGTTGAGTTCCCCATTTGTAATTTTTGAGTTTCCTAATGATCTTGTTCCTTGTACTAACTTTGGCTTTGTTATTCAGGCAGTGCTACTTAAAAGATAGTGTCTTGTCAAATGTCACACCAAGGTATTTTGGTGCTGGACAATGCTGTAATCGATTCCCTTGCCACTTTACGTCTGAGCCTTGCATGCTCCACTTCTGAGCACACTTTACTAGTGCCAAATGCAGGTATTTCTTTTCCCAACCGCATTTTCCTAAATAAAATAGCCTAATGTTTCTTCTCCACCTTTGCCCTCTTAGACTTTATGAAAGTTAAGTCAGCTCGAGGAAACTTGGGAGTTTGTCAGGAAGGGTAAGTGTGAGCCCTCATCCCCCTTCCAGTGGGCTAACATTCCATGCTTTGCCAGAGAATATATCTTGTATGAACAAGGCATTAGGGGTTCCCTCCAAGCATTGTCTGAGATAATGATGAGGCCATCTAGAAGGAACATATCCACCACAATTCACAGATGAGGAGAAATCTAGGACTTCTATATGCATGTGTGAGCATGAGTGTATATATATATATATATGGGTCCAACTGAAAAAGCTATGGGAGGGGTGAAAGTTTCCCAAACCCATCTCACTTATTTTTCCCCTACCACAACTGATACATTTTCTTCACTGCTACCCAGTTTTTAAAAGAAGCCTATTACTCATTCCTGTCAAGACAGGAGTTTCCTTCTGCTTCCTTCTCCTGCCAACTCAACATGAAATCTGTCCTAATGCCAAAGAAAAAATGAGGGCAGGAATGTGAGTTATTGCTTTTTGCCTTGCATAGGGTACCTTCTGAACAGGAAGGAGCCAGGGATGCAGAAGACTGATTCTGAGATAGTCTATGTGCAAAACATTTTGTACATTCCTTGCTCTGGTATATGAGGTATTCTTGGTGGCACAAAACGTTTCTGTGCACACCACATTTAAGGTCACACGTGATGACTAAAAGATCATACTCACTCTGAACAAAAAAACATACAACATGAAATTTGAAAATTAGGAAAGCTGAGCGAAGAATAGACACCTTTGAGATGTGGTATTGGAGGAGAGTTTTGAGAGTCCCCTGGACAGCGAGGAGAACAAATAGGTCAATCCTAGAAGAAATCAACCCTGACTGCTCCTTAGAAGGTCAAATAATAAAGATGAAGCTAAAGTACTTTGGACATCAAATGAGAAGAGAGGATTCACTTGAGAAAGCCTTGATGCTTGGAAAGGTCGAGGGCAAAAGAAGAAGGGGGCGGCCAAAAATGAGATGGCTAGATGGTATTGTGGAGACAATGGGCACAGAGCTGAGTGAGTTGAGGGGGATGGTGGAGGACAGGAGTGCCTGGCGGACAGTGGTCCATGGGGTCGCAGAGGGTCGGAATCGACTGTGCGACTGAACAACAACAAATCTACATTGTACAATGGAAGTGGGTTTCTTTCTTCTTCTTCAGGTGCCGTATCCATTCTGGATATTGGCTATCATCATGGCAATAGTCTTCCTGTTCTTAACTCCTCAGAACAGTTCTTCTGAAGACATGACACACCAGCCTCTCAGGTTCTTCAACCATGAAGTCCATCTATGTTGAGGGCTTCTCTTCCCCGGGAGTGGGTTTATGTCCCTTTAATTGTTATGGTATCCCCCTTGCCACCACCAAGAATCCTTAAAATTGAATCAAGAGAAACAAAAGCATACTACAGGAGCACAGTGTACAGCTAATGCCTGATCTCAAATTCTTAAAAGAACACAAAAAAACATTAAAAGAGCAATATAAATACTTGGCACCATATTAGAAACCAATTATTTAAATCAAGGTTGACAATAGGATATACAGTAGGTTTCTGGCTCACCCGGGATCTTATATGCAAAAGGAATTTTGCCAATACTACTCAGAACAAAACTTAAATAATGATTTCAGAACACAAAGAACATGGAAAAGAAAAATGACATCTAAAATTCATAAAAGCTATTTGTTAGGAAAGAAATAATTTTCTCTTTTTTGCAACAGTACCGAAATAATTTACTAATTCAGTAGAAGACCTATGGCCATCAGAGAGAGGGTATTCTCTCCTTCTCATGGGCGACTATAGAGTAATGTACAAGCTACAGCTGGACCACCTTAATCAACTGTCACCTATTCAAATTCCTCAGGGGTTATCTATCATTCGTTGGTTGAAAGAGGTGTTATGTAAGCTCCATCTCCTTCCACAGATCAGTTAAGCAACTGGGGAACACTCTTCTCCTAAGGATGATTGATGACTCTTTAGGACTGAAGTGTGAGACAACTGATTTTTCTCACTGATAAAATTCTTTTAAGGTAATTTTTGCAAGAGAAGAAGAGCTGCTTGAAAAACTTTGGAAACACGGCTGCCATGTTCCACTTATGCACATGTAGGTGTTGTAATTTGTACATCATGCAAGCTATTTGATAACTGTTCAAACCAGGTGGGGGTTAACAGGAAGGGTCAAGCTGGCCCCTTTCTCCAAATCATCCCTTGAAAAGTTGCTGTGTAAAAGGGCAGCAATTATTAAGATTTCCTGGATTTGTTTGCAAGAAGTTTGTATTTATATCATCAAAATCAATGACTCCAAACTGAACTGGCAAAGGTGGCAAAAGGCCAGGTGTGCCAACACTAACTAGGCCAGCTGAGGCTGTCCTAAATTCAAGTTCCTCCAGTCTTGAGATGCTGGAAATTTCTTAGAACTGGTCCTTTAATTTTGTCCCAGAGATGTGGCTATATATCTGAGGTAGAAGAATTAAAAGTACTGTAGAGACATCACCTTGCAAACAAAAAATCACATAGTCAAAGCAATGGTATTCCCGGTAGTAATGTATGGTTGTGAGAGCCTCTAGGTAGATTCCCAGTGAGGTTGGCAGCACACCCACACCCCTTTTCCATTCTCCTCCTCTTGCCAGAGTCTCCCAACATGCTTCTGCGCACGCCCCACAGGCCTGCTGGCAAGGGTGTTTGCCTGACCTTACATCCAGCAGCAGCAAGGGATCCCCCAGCACACACCTCTCACCAGGAATACCCCTGTGTGCTCCTGCGTCCGCCTCACAGGCCTTGGAGTGGGGCTGTTTGCACACCAGGCAACCATGAACTGGCTGACCATCACCTGCTGCTTCATCTCCTTCGCCACATCCCCTGCTGATGGCAACAGAGAAGATGACATTGCGCCAGGCAGTCAGTGATTGCCTCCCTCCCTCCCTGGCTGGATGGCTCACGGAGAAGTCATCGCTACCTAAGCCGCTCTCTGCCAGGCCAGACAGGAGGTGGCAGGGAGGGAGGCCAGCCCCTACAGTGACCTCATCCCCACCGCCACCCTGGGGAAAATGGAAAATTTAGTCCTCCTCCTCTTCTGCTGGGAGAAGTGCCGGCTGGCTGAGAGGGCTGGGCTCCACAGCTGACCAGGAGGAGGAAGGGAGACTGGCCAAGGAAGGGAACAGTTGCTTCCGTCTTTCATTCTGGTGCCAGCAGAGAGGAATCCCCTGGCCCTCCACCTGCTGCCTTGGCTGCCACCCCTCGCTTGGTCCTCCTGGTGTGTGGCACTCAGGAACGGAGTGGAGAGCTGAGCTGAGGACACGCATGGTCAATCCCAGGGCACCACTCGTGCAGGGAGCCCTAGGGCATCCTGGGATGAGTCTCGGTAGCCTGATGGGCCAGCACGGCCCTGAAAATAGGTTGATCTTAAAATAAATCAACCCCGACTGCTCTTTGGAATATTGAAGATGAAGCTAAAGTACTTTGGAGATCAAATGAGAAGAGAAGATTCGCTTGAGAAAGCCTTGCTGCTGGGAAAGGTCGAGGGCAAAAGAAGGGGGCAGCAGAGAATGTGATGGCTAGAAGGTATTGTGGACACAATGGGTACAGAGCTGACCAGGTTGAAAATGGTGGAAGATAGGGGTGCCTGGCATGAGATGGTCCATGGGGTTGCAAGGGTCGGACTCGACTATGCAACTGAACAACAAAAGAAGAGACAACTCAGCTACATCTTCTTCACTACCTTCTCTCCATCCCTTTTTTGACTCTTCTGCAACAGAGCAACTCGGTTAGAATACTGCCATGTTGACAGATTTCCAAAGAGAGTTCTGCTGCTGGCAGAAGCATTTGTTTTGCATCCAGAAGGTCATTTTCCCCTGGTAGAAAGGTTCTTTGTCTAATCAATCCAGTGTTTTCCAACCTTTGGTTTTTGGACTTCAATTCCCAGAAGCCTAAGTCAACTCCTCAAAGCAATGATCACCCAATGTACTGACTTAGGTTTCTGGGAAATGAATTCCCCCTGCGTTGGGAACTACTGGTTTAATCCTATCCCCCTATAGCCAGCAAAGTCTTTGGTTACTGTGCAGCCTATATAGGCAATTATGTATGACAATGCACTGCAAACTTGATTGGGAAAAAGGTTTCTGTGTGACCATTGAGTAGGCATATACATATCTGAACTGC
Source organism: Furcifer pardalis (assembly GCA_030440675.1). Classification (NCBI taxonomy): domain Eukaryota; kingdom Metazoa; phylum Chordata; class Lepidosauria; order Squamata; family Chamaeleonidae; genus Furcifer; species Furcifer pardalis. The sequence goes on along the minus strand of CP126897.1, from coordinate 42,884,897 downwards.
AAAATGTTTTCTCTGTGGCTTTTAATGGACAGCAATGATTTCTTTTTGTTTTATAATAGGATTCCAATATCAGAGATGCATTTTAAAACTCTTTTGGGGAGCATTGCTACAATGCAATGAATGCTTGATATATTCTTTTAATTTCATGCTAGACAAGCTCAAACATATGCATATGTGTGGAATGAACTTTGAATGGCACACCAAGGGAACCTGAAATGTGGGTTTATAATTGTCAAAAATTTGATTTAATGCTGAGACACAAGCATCATTGTTTGGTTGTGCCCCTAAGACATGCCGAGATGTTGCAACACAAGACTCTGGCACAAAGGAAGTCAAATTTGCAGACTACTGAAATAAGTGATTTTTATCTCTTCAATCTTAAAATATTCAATTGAAAACTAGTAAATTTCATCCAAGAACTGGTCCTGACAGACTAATGATAATGAGAGGAAATGAAAATAAGAGCTAGAACTAGATTACAAAGAGACATGGAAAATACCATGTCACAAAGTGAAACAATGACAATTTGGGGTATTAGCATGTCTCATTCTTTATTACCAAGTGATAAAATGCATTTTTCTTATGTAATTATTCCTTGCTTCTTTCAAATCTCAAGTCCAATTTTTGCTTATGGCAAAATCTTGAGATAGATAAATAAACTGCACTAGTTGTTGTTATGGGGAGGAATAACCAAAGTGTTTCTCTTTGTTTTACTAAATACAAATCCTGTAAAACACAATACCTCTACCTTAGACAAAAAGATTCAGCTTCTGTTTTTGTGTCATGTACATATATGCGTTCAGGTAGAAGTGGATTCAAAACTGTAATTTTCAGTTTTGGCCTAAATCTGCATTCCACACACGCATATGTGGGTGAAAATTTGGCTTTTCACAGCAAAGTACACAAAACCCTCTCACAGATACTTAAAAATTAATCTGAATATGTAAAAAAAAAAACCCACCTCTTAACAAGTGTATCAAAGATAGAAATGTGAGTTGATTGCCTCTATTTTTAGCCATGGAACCTGTGCCTTCAGTATGCCATTTAAAGTACCAATTAATTATTTATGGCATCAGTCACTGGTGTGCTAAGATAAGAAGTAGAGTCCACAGTTTTCTATTCTCAAGGATTCCAGGGACAGAGCAGATTTTATTTCTGGAAAGCATTTCTTCTAGGACAACACGAAGCCTCAAATAGGAAAGCAAACAGTTTCCCCCTATCTATCAGATGAAGTACAGTGTGGGGAAAAAATCCCACAGCTCTAACAATTAAAGCTCTAATCCCAATAGAGGACATCCTAACAGGATGCCACACTGCCCTCCTAAATTCACACTCTGAAAACCTTCTCCAGACAGCTGGGAGACACCATAAGATATGATTGTAGTTTCACAAGATACGAACCTCTGCTATTCAATTCTACACTTTTAAAGGGTATGACTAAACACATGCTTCCTACTGCAAAGAAATGAAAACGGCATCTGTTGTGACATGTAAGAAAAAGCATTTCCTGATACAGTACAGTCAAACCTCGCATAAAGAGTGCCTTGCTTAAAGAGTAACTAGCTTAAAGAGCAGAATTTTCTCTGAATGTTTGCTTCGCTTAACAAATAAAACCAACCAAAAACTCCCTTAACAAATAAATCGGGGCTCACAATCCCCCCACCAGAAGTAACAATTGGTCACTTACCATGGTGTTTCTCTTAAAGAGCAAATTCACTTAAAGAGCAATCCTGTGGAACACATTATGCTCTTTAAATGAAGTACAACTGTATTATGTATTTGTATAGTGGTATCATTGCTGGTGCAGACCTCCTTAGATCAGGTTATTCCTAATTTGGAGATTCAACTCAGTAACGGACTTAGAAGGCAAAGTTCTTGTCATATCTGGATAAGAAAACCTCCACAGCTGGTAACATATTTATTTTAAATACCCAATCCCTGTATACAGTCTTCTGAAATTTGGTGGATTTAATCAGCTCTGGAAAGGAAGTTTTAAAAAACTGCAGGGAGTAAGGAATTTCTAAAAGGCTGTTATGAAGAAAAACAATCATGTGATCCATTTTAAGTCACTATGGCAGGGGTTCCCAACCTAAGGCCCATGGGCTGGATTCAGCCCATGATGCCATTTCATGTACCCCCCTCCAAGGGCATTTAAGAAACAAAATGGCCACCCCCCATCATGCAGGCAGGGCAAAATGGCCATCTAGACCTCAAAGCTGACTGAGAGAACGTGACCTGGCCCCCGGCTTGAAATGGTTGGGAACCCTTGCTGCAAGGGGAAGGCCTTATCACCCAACGGACGGTACATTTCAGAGGATAAGGCTGGAAAATTGTAAGCAATTTTAAATACATTTCCACTTTCTCTTAAATATTTTCCCGACTCACCCAATTGATGCTATTATTGGCCATAACCAGTCTGTTTCAAATAACTTGTTAAAAAGGGAGTTTTATTTTCACCAGTCTAAGATTGTAGAACAATCCTGGGTAGTTCAATGGTTTAAGTGCAGTGGTACCTCACTTAAAGAGCATAATGTATTTCACGGGATTGCTATTTAAACAAGTTTGCTCTTTAAGCAAAACACCATTGTAAGTTACCAACTGTGACTTCTGGCGGGGATTGTGAACCCCGATTTAGTTGTCAAGCAAGTTTTTGGTTGGCTTTAGTTGTTAAGCGAGGCGACAATTCAGAGAAAATCCTGCTCTTTAAGTTAGTTAGTCTCTAAGCGAGGCACTCTTTATGCAAGGTTTTACTGTATCTGGCTACTGAGCGAGGTGTTGCGAGTTTGATTCTTCCCTGAGCCTCCTTGAAAGGGTCTGGATTCAACAATCTATAGGGTTCCTTGTAGTTCTAAAATTATTATCGTTATCCAATAAAGAGGAAATAGCATTTTCACTTCTTTCAGCACTACTTCATAAATAACCTATGTTTTAAATTTAATAATAGCAAAATGTTGGTCTTATAACTACATTTCTGTTATACAATCCTTGAGAATTCCTTTGATGTGGCTTTAAAAACAACCCCTAAGCTTCAGATTTTAAAATTAATTTGTCCTGGCAAAAAGCGTAGAATAAATACATATCTAAAGAAAAATGAATACATGGAAATTATGTCATTTAGAATCAATGATATAGTGGACAAATCTGAATCGCAGTTCCTGAATCGATGCAAAATAAAATTTTAAGGATATTCACTTACTTGAAATATTTGTTTCAAGGAGAAGAGGGCCCGCCTCAGCTCTCGACCAGTTGAGTTGTATAGTTTTTCTGAAAGAGAAGACAAGCATTGGTAAAAAACAGATTATTCAGTGATAGGTTGATTACAGTCTTTCGTTCCCAAGTCTGACTTCAGGAGAGCTACATAAAAATGAAATAGCCTTTTTGCTAAATTTCACCACAAAATAATCTAGTCAGTTTACAAGGTGCCACAATTCTTTGGTTTCTAATTTATGAAATGTTTAGGTTGAAGATTTAAGAAAAAGAACAGGAGCCCTATGCCTTTAATTGTTGGGTGGAAGAGGGAACTTCATAGCTTCCATGACAAGTTAATCTTACTTAATTACTCTCTTCCATACAACTTTAAAAAAGCACTGTGTTCTTCTTCATGGGACAAACCCAGACACCAGTGACAGATTGAAAAAGCATTATTGAATATGCTTAAAGGATCTACATTCATCCTTCATGTTCCCATATGAAAATCTGAGTAACCTTCAGATAGAAGACAATTGAGATGCTGGCTATATAAGTGTCTCATGTTCAAACCACCTTTTTAGCTGCCTCCATAGTTTCATGCATAGTTCCAGAAAAAATACAACACCTATCTGACCATCATTAAAATAAAAATGGATTGAGATAAAAGTCTCCATTGCACAAAGCATAATTGTTCAGATTTAAGACATCATTGCATAAACCAAACCAAATACAACTCATCAGCCTAAGACAGTGTTTCCCAAATGCTGGGTTTTGGACTTCAATTCCCAGAAGCCTAAGTCATTTCCCCAAAGCACTGATCAGCCAGTGTACTGACTTAGGCTTCTGGGAATTGAAGTCCACTAGTGGGCTGTGTACCCCTTGTTGGGAACCACTGGCCTAAGAGATAGGTAAGGATATGTATGACAAACACCTCCACCTGCCCACTCACATTTTGTTATATTTAGTGTGGCCTCTTCATTTTCCTGTACCAGTCTCTTTGGGGTAATTTCATGTTGGTTTTCCCCATTCATGTCTTCTGGTACATTTTAAAAAGAACCTCATAGAACTCATAAACACTGTTTTCCCCAAAACAGAGGTCAAGTCAACAAAGAATCAATCTGCTCCAGAAAGCAGACAACAGTACAATCAACCACCATCAACACTGACCAAGGGGATGTGGTGGCTCAATGGTTAAGAAGCTCGCCTTGTTAGCTGGAAGGCAGGCAAGTCAGCAATTCGAGACCTGGGTACTGCATGATGGACTGAGCACCCATCTCTCTCCCAGCTCTTGGGGACAGGAAAGGAGCCTTATTTGGGCATTCCCCGAATGGAGTTCCTTCCGCAAAAATCCTTTCAATCGAGAATAATTTCTGACACAAAATTATTATTATTAATATTGAGCAAAACAGTCCCAAAACAAACTCATACTAAAATAACAACTTTAATGGAATAAGTACACAGTAAATTAACCAAATAACATTTTTAAAAGTTAAACAAAAAAGGAAAGCGATTCAGGACGTAAAACACTCAAGTATAAGCCAAGTTTTTTAGCTTCAAAAATAAGCCCTCAAAAGGGGACACGGTTTATACTCAAGTCAACGACCATGAGGGTCCCAATATCATGCTGGATTGAGATGTGCCAACAATTTAATTAATTTTACCATATTTTCATGCATTTTTATTTATTGATTTATTTATTATATTTATGCCAAGCCCTTTTATTATTGAAACTCACTAGGGGACTTTTTCTTTATCCGAATGGGGATGCCTTAAGTTACGAACAAATTCAAGTTATGAACAATGCCATGGAACTGATTTTATTCGTAACTTGAGGTTTTACTGTATGATTTATCAATCAATCTACCTACCTACCTACCTATTGCAGGGGTTCCCTACATTTTTCCGACAGCGGCCAGTTCCTGCCACTGGACTCAGCTGTGCCCACAACTTTTGGGTTGAGATTGGTGGCGGCAGCTGGAATTGTATGGTTTTTCTGGGGTTTTGCATGGCCTCCACTGGTTCCAAGGGTGGCAGGAGGCTTTTTGGAGCATGTTCACTCTGGTTTAGGAATTTTTCGAGCCTCCTCCACTGCACTTTGACAGCTGGAGAGTGTTGGTGGATGACTTCCTGGTTCTGCTCTGGGATCCCAGACATAAGCTCCACCTGGCACTGGATGCCGTCCACCACTGCACTCCAGCTTCTGAAGCACAGTGGAGAAGGCTCGGAAAATTCCAAAACTGAAGCAAACATGTTCTGAAAAGCTTCCCATCACCTAGGGAAGCAGCAGAGGCTGTGCAAAACCCCGGGGAAATGGCACAATTTCCATCACCACCACCCTCGTAAGTGATGCGTCACTTCTGGTGGTGGTGGGCAGGTCTAGAGGTGGCCAGGTGTCCACCGTGGTCTGGATTAATGATATGTGTGGGCTGAATTAGACCCAGGGGGGTTGGGAACCCCTGATCTAGAGGGTAAGTCACCCCAAGTGGTGCTCACATCAAATAAATAAATGTGAATAAATAAATAAATAAATGTGAATAAATAAGCAAGCAAGCTCTGTGTCTGGGTTTTGTTTCATTCCATCTGTTTGATCAGCGTTCAGTTGTTCAGCTTATTTCAATATATTTCTCATTTAAAATGTGTCTGTCTCAGAAAGCTATTAACTCAGCAGCCTCTTGTGACCATTGCTAAATTTATTTATTGCAACCATGAAAAAAGGAACTGCTGGATTATATTTTTTCATCAATCTGACAGCTTTATTTGAATACAAGCCTTGTAGGTAAACATTTTTCCTTCCGCTAAGCGGTACCTGAGCATTTTTCCAACAGGAATTAAGAAGAAATAAGGGCGGATTCAGGAGGGGTTGCAATTCAAAGCATTTAGCCTTACTCCTTAGGGACATGCTGGCTGAATACTTTGTAGCACAAAAAGCTCCCCAAAATAAATCAGGAGAACAAAAGAGGGGATTCAAGACAGAGGTGCAGCAAGGCAGCACATGATGGCACCAGGAACTCACAGACCCACATGAACAGAAACAAAGAAAGAGCACTCCAACTGGGTTCAATAGAGAGCCTCTTACAATTTCAAAATTCCTACTCCCACTTGGTTTGGCTGCTGATAGCAGCTCTAACAATACTATCGAATGAAACCTTTTCCAAGTGATTTGTCAGACAAGGTGAAAGAAAGAAGAAGACATGAGAAAGCTCAAAACTTTTATGTACCTCTCCTTTGTTAACACAATGCAAAATTTAAAAATATAACACCTCCTTTGTATTTTTGCTATTTATTAAAATATGACAGTCCCACCTCTAATGGTAGATACCAAGGACAGTGATGGTCAACCTTGGAACTCCAAGTTCAATCCCCAAAAGCCTTGATCAGCAGAAGTGTTGACTTGAGCTTCTGGGAACTGAAGTCCAAGAACACCTGGAGTGCCAAGGTTGGCCATCACTGATCTAGGAGGTCAGTAAAGCTGCTGTTTACACTGACAGCATAAACCAATCACAAATCGCCATATACATGTTAGGTAGCAATCCATATTTACTGCCTGTTTAGTTTCAGATTATGTGTAAATGTATTATCTTTCAATGAGAAGAGAAAGAGAGAGGATCACCGCAACATCTGATGGTTTAAGAATTTCTTTCCCCATTTTGAGCCCAGAAATAAGTCATATCTGTGCTGTACTGTACTGCATATATCATATAAGCAAGCAAAGTAAACTAGAAAAGATTTGCAAACTAGATGGGATTTTAAAGTTTGCGAACCATTTCTGAGCGAGTTTTCCTTTAAAACAATAATAAGGCATTGCGACAATAATGCAGGAATGCTAAGTTTAGGCTGTCTGATGAAACTTTACAAATACTTGTAGCTGGGGAAAGTAAAGGAAAAAGCAAAGATGAAAGAGATGGATTGATTCAGCTGAATGCAATTTCCAAAGAACAAGGAAAAATAAGAAGATCTTCGTAAATGAACAGTGTAATAGAAGAAAACAACATAATGGGAAGGACTAGAGATCACTTCAAGAAAATCTGAGAATCAAGGAAACATATCAAACAAAAATGGCCATGATTGTCTTGGCCCCATCTTCAGAACTGGACAAATCCAATGAGGAACTGGCTCTGGGTTCTGTTCCGACTGTGTCAAATCCTGTTTTACCTCCTGCTGATCCTGAACTGTCAGAATTGACAGCTCCTGACCCAGTGATCACTAACTCAGCATCTGACAGCGACGACCCTGAACTTTTGACCGCACAGTGCTGAAGTGAACACTTGCATAAGGAGCTACACTTGCTTCGCAAATCAGCAAGAGATCAGGTGCACAGGGAATTACCAGCTGCAAGAGCTTAGCCATTGGTCGGGCGGCCGCGGCGACTGCCGTGGCCGCGCGCTTTGCCCCAGTGCCTGCCGAAGAGACGGGCCTGGGGACGAGCGCGGGGGGCGTGGCTAAGCGCTGCCCTTATAAGGGCGGTGCACTCCCCGCGCTCGTCGCCAGTCTCCCGTTCGACAGGCAAGCGAGCGGCAAGCGAGCGGCTGGGGTGTTTTTCCCTTCTGGCGGCGCTTGTTCTCTGGGGCTTTTTGGCACTTGTCCAGCTAATTCAGTTCGGGTGGGTTAGTAGGGTACTTCCTTGACACTCCTTCAGGGGTCTCTTGCCCCCCCCTGGGTCCTGTGGACGGCCTTTTGGCGTGGCGATTGTCGCACCCGCCATTTTGCCTCCTCCGCTGCCGCGCCCGCCATCTTGGAGCCTGCCGTCAGGCTCTTTAGCCTTACTGTGTTCCCCTCGGTTGGGCTCCTGTCTGGCCAGGGGTTGCGGGAGGAGTGTCTCTGCCCTCCTTTGCCAGGGGACCACAGTGGCTCAAGTGGTGGAGGCGTCCGGTCAGCGTTTCAATCCCTGAGTACTGCTTGACAGAGTAGTGCCTTTATATTAGCTCCCCACTGAAGAGAGCCTGGTGGAGCGGTGGTTAGGCTGCTGTACTGCAGCCAACCAATGTGTGAGGTCGTTCCCGATAGGCATCCAGTTTGACTCAACCTTTCCATACTTCTGGGGTCAGTCGGGCTAATTGTTCGTCAGGGCTGTTTCTGGCCCTTGTTTGGCCTTGCACGCCTGCTCCCTGGTCTGTCTGTTCGTGGCTTTGAGGAGCTCTGGGCTTCGCTTGGCCTTGTGGATAGTTCCCAGGGTTCCTTGGCCTTCCGCACCCTTCTAGTTGCAGGGCAGTCTTGATCCAGAGGGCTCAAGGTTGTCTCTTGCTAGCGATTGGGGCACTGGTGTGCGGATTTTTGACTTTTTGGATCATGGCGCCTAAGAAGCAGGCCGTGCCTCGCCCCCCCCGCCCCCCGTAGAGCTACTGCTGAAGGGGGTCCTAGCCGCCGCGCCCAGGGGCCAGAGGTTGCCCCTGTCAGCCCCGCGGCCATCCTTGCCCGTGTGGCGGCCCTGGAAAGGGCCGCCGGCACGGACCCGGTGCCGGATGCCCGGCGGGCGGCCCGGAGGGCCGCGCGGTCGGTGACTAATCCGACTGCCGCCGATTGGAGCGGGCTGGTGGTGGTTATCCAACAGCGGATAGCCCAGATTGAGGCTCGCCTGCCGCCGCTCCGGCCCACCGACGACCCGGCCCCAGGCGAAGTTGAGGGCCGGATTGAGGATCCTGCGCCTCCAGTGGTGGCGGAGCCCAAGGCCGGGCTCAGCGATGTTCGACCGGTCCTCGTCCCTCCGGCGGTCCCAGAAGTGCGTGCCAGTGGTGAGTATGGGGTCGACCCGGCCGCCCTTCCTGGCGCATTGCCGCAGCAGCTGTCCCCTGTTCCTTCACAGCTGCCCCTGGTTGCCACGCACCTGCCCCCCGTCGCACCGCACATACCGGTGCAATGGCCTTGGCCGGGCCAGCCGGCCCCGGCTGCGGCGTCTCCCTGGCCGGCAGCTGCGCTGGGGCTGCCGTGGTTGCCTCCTGCGCCGGCGGCGCAGGGGCCGGCCCCCTCGTGGCCGGGGCTGGCTCCGTTGGCGGCTGTTCCGCCGCCGCCGGCGCAGCCGGTGCCGGCTACGTGGCGGGTGCCTTACCCGCCGCCCCCAGTAGCCTTGCCTTTTGGCTCACCCGCTGTTACTGCCCCGGGTTGGCCTTGCTTTGCCTTTGGAGACACAGGCTACAACTCGGTGTCTCGCTCGGCCTTGCCGTACGGCGACCAAACGTTGCCGCTCGGTGACCATTTGCTCCCTGCCACGCGGGATAAGATCCTCCGTGGGGAGTATGTGGATTTCTTTTCTCTCCTCATCCGTGACTCCACGAAGGAGGAGAAGGAGAAGGCGGACGACGCGGAAAAGGAGAGGGCCAAGAGGAAGAAGCCCCCCCGCACTTGGGCCAATTGGCTTCCAGGTTTCCTCATATATGCCGGTGTTTTGTCCAGGGCGTTCCCCCAGTTAGCGGTGTCCCTCTTTCAGTACCTTGATATCATATACAGGGCTTATGTGGACTTCCCGGGGCAGGCATGGCTGGCGTATGACGAGGAATTTCGCATGCGCGCGGCCATACGCCCCGGCATGCGATGGGATGAGATGCACTCCGCGCTGTGGATGCAGCTCATGACCCCGACCCGCCCGGCCCTTGGTGAGCGGTACGATTGCGGTCACCTGATTCAGCGCCCTACTCCCTCTCAGGCCCCCCGCCCGTCGGCGGGGCAGGCGGTTCCGGCCCGCCTGCTGTGCTGGGAGTATTCCGCTTCAGGTCGCTGCACCAAAAAGCAGTGCAAATTCAAGCACGAGTGCTCGATTTGCGCGGGCGCCCACCCCGCCACCTCCTGTTTCCGAGGGGGGGCTGGGCGTGGCCGGGGCAAGGACCAACAAGGAGCGAAGCGGGCCGGGGCTGACAACGCCCCTGGCAAAGGGCCCCAGCCCAATTAGGGTCGATATCCTGGACCGCCTGCTGCGTGAGTATCCTTCATCCACTGATGCCAAGTACCTTTCCGAGGGTTTCGCCTTTGGCTTCCGTATCCCCGTAGTGGGGGCGCGGGGGCCTCAGGACGCGCCCAACCTACGATCTCTGGTGGGTATGGAGTCAGTGGCCAGAGCGCAAATTTTTAAGGAGGTAGCGGCAGGCAGGGTGGCGGGCCCTTTCGACAGCCCGCCGTACCCCAACCTTAAAGTTTCCCCGTTGGGATTAGTTCCGAAAAAGGCCCCAGGTGAGTTCAGGTTGATTCACCACCTGTCTTACCCTGCCGGGTCTTCTGTCAACGACGCTATCCCGGACGCTTTGTGCTCGGTCCGGTATACGTCTTTTGACGAGGCCGTCTGCATGGTCCGCTCCTGCGGTCCGGGTGCACTCTTGGCCAAATGCGACATCAAGTCCGCGTTTCGGCTGTTGCCAGTGCACCCCGATGACTTCGAGCTACTGGGCTTTCGTTTTGAGGGCCAGTATTTCGTGGACCGGGCCATGCCGTTCGGCTGTTCTATTTCCTGCGCCGCGTTTGAGCGCTTTAGTTCTTTCTTGCACTGGGCCTTAGTTAGGAAGGCAGGTTCTGACAGGGTCGCCCATTACCTGGACGATTTTCTATTTGGGGGCCCCGCAGGTACTGGGGATTGCGTTCACCTGCTCCAGTCGTTTCAGCGCCTGGCGGAGGAGTTGGCTGTTCCGTTGGCGCCTGAGAAAACTGAGGGTCCGGCCACTACCCTCACTTTTCTGGGCATCGAATTGGATACGGTCGCCATGACCTCTCGCCTCCCCCTTGACAAGGTGCAGCGCCTGGTTGAGAGGATAGAAACGCTCCTGCCCAAAAGGAGGGTCACCCTGCATGAATTGCAGGAGCTTCACGGGCATCTCAACTTTGCCTGTAGGGTGGTGGCCCCTGGCCGCGCCTTTGCTCGCCGCTTGTGCGACGCGATGGCCGGCCTAACCAAAAAGTTCCACAGAACTAGGCTGACCTGTGGGATGAGGGAGGATTTGGAGGTCTGGCTGGCGTTCCTTAGGGACTTCAATGGGGTTTCCTTTTGGCGCTCTGACCTTTTCCTCTCTTCCAGTTTTCAGGTCCATTCTGACGCATCGGGGTCTTGCGGTTTTGGCATCTATTTTGATGGCCGTTGGTGCGCTGGCACGTGGCCGCCACACTGGCGGGACTCCGGCGTCGTGAGGGACCTGACTTTCCTGGAATTCTTTCCCATCTGGGGGGCGATCAACATGTGGGGACGTCACTGGGTGAACTCCGTTGTCACCTTTTGGTGTGACAACGCGGCGGTTGTCCAAGTGGTCAACTCGCAGACGTCCCGCTCCCCCCGGGTTATGTCCTTAGTCAGGCCGTTTGTCCTGGCTGCGCTGAGGCTTAACATCGTCTTTCGCGCACGCCACGTGCCGGGGGTGGACAATTCCATTGCTGATGCCCTGTCCCGCTTTCAGATGGCGCGGTTCAGGGCGTTGGCTCCCGGTGCCAGGGCACTTCCTTCGGAGTTGCCGGACGCGGTCTGGAACATTGGAGGGCCGAGGTGAATCAGGCCATCGGCCTTTCCCTATCTGGTCGCACACGCCATGCCTATCGCCTGGCGTGTGAGGCTTTTACCACCTTCAGAGGCCAGCAGGGTTTGCCCGAGGTCTGGCCGCTTCCGGTGGACCATGTGCTGCAGTTCATGGTCCACCTGCGGTGGTCTGGCCTCGCGCCATGGACCATCAAGGGGCGGCTGTCGGCCTTGGCGTTTGCCGCTCGGGCGAACGGCGTCCCCGACACTCTTGGCGATTTTCGCATCCGCCGGGTGTTGGAGGGATGGTCGAGGGAGCGTGGCCACCGCCCGGACGCCCGCCAGCCGGTGTCGCCGGCGGTGCTGCGGCGTTTGGCCGCGGCCTGGCCACGCCATTGCACGGATGGGTTTGAGGCAGCCTTGTTTCACGCCGCTTCTTCCGTGGCATTCTTCGCGGCCCTTCGGGTGGGGGAATTGGTGGTAGCGTCCTGAGGGGACGTGTCCGGCCGTGCGCTGCAGCTGGCTGATGTCGCGCTCGCCGCGTCGTCGGTTCGGCTGACGGTCCGGATGTCCAAGACCGACCAGCTGGGCAGGGGTATTTCCTTACTGCTACTGCGCTGCAGTATAGCTGACATCTGTCCGGTGGGAGCGCTGGAGCGCTACCTGGCCATACGCCCCTCTGGTCCGCTGCCCCTTTTTATACACCGTGATGGGTCCCCATTAACCCGTTTTCAATTCTGGAGGGTTACCGGGGCGGCCTTGGCGGAGGTGGGGATCCCTGGTGCACGTTATGGCACCCACTCATTCCGCATAGGGGCTGCTTCTACCGCGGCCTCTTTCGGGTATTCCGATGCGGATATCATGAGGATGGGGCGGTGGGGGTCCGCTTGCTTCCGTACGTATGTGCGACCGCTACTATCATGACCTGCCTTGCTGCCGTTTGTTTTCTGTTTGTTTTCTTTCAGAGCTCTTCCCTCGGAGTGACGTGGCCCGGGTTTGGATAGTCGGCCACAGCTATATTTACTGGGCCGCACGTTTCGCTGGTGCAGCTCCCTGCGGGATCCACCTCGGCTTGCGGCGATGGGCCTACCTCATCTGGCGGGGAGTACGGGGCATGATGTGGGACCAGTTTATGCCTTTTATAATGTCCAACTGGCACGTGCCGCCCCGATATCCTCCTGGTGCACCTGGGTGGGAATGACCTGGGGCAGCGGATGGGGCTGGATTTATCTAGGGCCATTTTCAGGGATTTACACATCTTGCACCAGCGTTGGCTGGCGACCAGATTTATCTGGTCGAGTATGATACCGCGTGCCCGGTACAGGGGCACAATAGATTACCGGGCTGTGGATCGCGCGCGGCGGGGTGTGAACCGCACTGTGGCATGCTTCATCCATAACTGGGGCCTGGGTACGGTGGTAGAGCATCCGCTTTTCCGTATGGAGGAGGTGGATCACCTGTACAGGAGTGACGGAGTGCACCCGTCAGGCGATGGCCAGGTTCTCTTCCTGGGCGCTCTGCAGCAGGGCCTGGTGACCGAGTTGTCGGTCTCGGGGGGGTGGGGCGGTGAGTAGTTTCACTCCCCCCGTGTGGCGGGTAGCACTGGTGTGGAATAAATTTGGTCCCAGGTGAGCCGGGTAGGAACGTGTTTTGATCGGCCACTCTGTGAGTCTGATCAAAATGCGGACCGGGAACTTGGGTAACTGCCCAGCTCGGCAGCAGGCAGCCCCAATATAGAGTTCGCCCGGTGTGGGGTCAGAAGGAGACAACAACTGGTTACTTCTGACCGGGACAGTTAAATGATGTTTGGATATGGTTGGCCGATATCCAAGTTAAGTTTGTGAATGGATATCGTATACCTCACCAGTGCTACTGCGGCCTTGCTGCAATAAGTTATTGGTTAAGATGGTTAAAGTTAACCAAGTTGATCTCAAATAAAGTGGCCCAATTTTTCTACCAACATCACTGTGGTCAGTCTCTTTTGTGCGGGCATGTGGGGGCAAGAGCGTTCCTTGCCTTTCTTAAGCAACACGTAGAGACGGTTTGAATTGCCGGTTCAGCATTTGTACTAGCCAACTTTTTGTCGGAATCCCTGATAACTTTTGCCTACAAACTCTGACGGATGTTCCTGCCGGACCTTGGACTCATTTCTGGACTTGAACTCGCCTTTTGGACATTCCTTTGGACTTGTAAACCGCTCTTTTGGTAAACAAATCCTGGTTTTCTTTGACTATGCTTCTTGGGCACTTCTAGAAAGACTTTTGTGAGACTTTGCCTCTCTCTCTCTGTGCAGTGCCACTTGGCAGCTCCCCTCTCCCATTGGGGTAGGCTCACACAATGGTAAAGGGCAAAAACAGTAGAGACTTAACAGAAGTAGAAGAGATTAAGAGAAGATATCAAGAATACACAGAAGAACTATACAAGAAGGACCTTAATGTCCCTGACAACCATGATGGTGTGATCGCTGACCTCTAGCCAGACATCCTGGAGTGTGAGGTCAAGTGGGTACTAGAAATCATTACTAACAGCAAAGCTAGCGGACATGAAGGTATTCCAGTTTAGCTATTGAAAGCCCTAAAATATGATGCCATTAAAGTGCTGCACTCAATACGTCAGCAAATTTGAAAAACGCAACAGTGGTCACAGGATTGGAAAAGGTCAGTTTATGTTCCAAATCCAAAGAAGGACAACGGCAAAGAATGTTCAAGCTACGTACAATTCTGCTCATCTCACACACTAACAATGTTATGCTCAAGCTCCTACAAGCTAGGGTTCAGCAGTATGTGGGTTGAGAATTACCAGAAGTAATTACCAGAGAATTACCAGAAGTTGGGTTCTGAAGAGGCAGAGGAACTCGAGACCAAATTGTCAAAATCTGCTGGATTATGGAGAAGCAAGGGAGTGGCAGAAGTATGTCCAATTCTGCTTCATGATTACACTAAAGCTTTTGACTATATGGATCATAACAAACTGTTGCAAGTCCTTAAAGTGAAGGGGGTAGCAGACTACCTCCCATGTATGCAGGTCAAGAAGCGACAGCTAGGACTGGATATGAATCAACTGATTAGTTTATAATAGGAAAAGGAGTACGACAAGGCTGTATATTGTCATCCTGCTTATTTAACTTATATGCAGAGTACATCATGCATAATGCAAGGCTAGATGAATCACAAAATTGGAATTAAAATACAATAGTACCCCGGATAACGTTATGACTTGGTTCCACAAGTCCCATCGTTATCCGGTTTTTAACGTTGTGCGATACATTGATCACACAATGTTAAAAAAAGCCCTGTTTCCCTGGAGGCTGCAGCAAGCCAGAACGTCGGGATTTGAATCCTGACATTTTGGCTTGCTGCAGCCTCCAGGGAGGTGGAGGAACTTTGGAAACAGCTTGGATCGGGTCTCCCCACCTCCCTGGACCCAGCGGGGGGGTGTGTGTCAGAGCCCCCAAAATTGGTAAAAAAAAGTCTGGTTTTTTTAAACTAATTTTGGGGTCTCTGACCCCCACCCTGCCGGGTCCAGGGAGGTGGGGAGACCCGATCCATGCTGTTTCTGGGCTTCCCCGATGTCCTCAGCCAGTGCAGCAAGCCAGAATGTCGGGATTCGAATCTCGACATTCTGGCTTGCTGCAGCCTCAAAGAAGGTGGGGGAACTTCAAAAATAGCGCGCATCGGCTCTAGGGAGGTCGGGAGACCCGATGCGCGCTATTTTTGAAGTTCCCCCATGCTGCTGCAAGCTACAATGAGTCAAAACGTCAGGATTCAAATCCTGATGTTTTTGGCTTGTTACAGTTTCTAGCAGGGTGTGGTTTTGTAGCAGAAGGGTGGCTTATTTTATCTGCAGCTTATCTCCCTGGAGCAGGCAGGGAGGTTAGAGATCTCGAAATGGGTAAAAAAAATGGACTTTTTTAAAACTCATTTCGGGCTCCCCTGCCTGCTCTAGGGAGATAAGATAAGCTGCAGATAAGATAAGCCACCCTTCTGCTACAAAACCACACCCTGCTAGAAACTGTAACAAGCCAAAAACGTCAGGATTTGAATCCTGACGTTTTGACTCATTGTAGCTTGCAGCAGCGTGGGGGAACTTCAAAAATAGTGCGCATCGAGTCTCCCGATCTCCCTAGAGCCGATGTGCGCTATTTTTGAAGTGAAAACAGTTTATTTTTGAAGTGGAAACAGGAAACCTTTGGAAACAGCTTAGATCAGCTCCTCTGATCTCGCTGGAGTAGGCAGGGGGAATCAGAGATCCCGAAATGGGTTAAAAAAAAGTCCGTTTTTTTACCCATTTCGGGATCTTGAACTCTCCTGCCTGCTCCAGGGAGATAAGTCTTTTAATACTAGCGTGGTGGTGGGTGGGTATTCCCCCCAACCACCCCTCACCCCCACGCTAGCATTAAAAGGAAGAAAATCCAAAAGTTCCCCCACCCTCTTTGAGGCTGCAGCAAGCCAGAATGTTGGGATTCGAACCCTGACATTTTGCCTTGCTGCACTGGCTGAGGACGTCGGGGAAGCCCAGAAACAGCTTGGATTGGGTCCTCTGCCTGCTCCAGAGAGATCAGAGGACCCGATCTACAGCTGCAGGGTGGCTGGGGAAGCTGACGGAGACTCCCTGTCGGCTTCCCTAGCCACCCGCCCTTGCCTCTGCAGCTGTGGGATGGCTGGGGAAGCCGAAGGGGGAGCCCCCTGTCAACTTTCCAGCCTCCCCACCCCTGCCTCCGTAGCTGCAGGGTGGCTGGGAAGCTGAACGGAGAACCCCGTTCAGCTTTCCAGCCACCCTGCTGCTAAGAACGACTGTATCGGATAACGTTAAAAATCGCGTTATTCGATGGAAGATTTTTTCCGAAAATCTTGTAACGTTATGCGGTTTTCACGCTATACAATACTCGCGTTATCCGGGGTATTACTGTATCAGCAACTTCAGATATGTATATTACAACAGCCTAATGGCAGAAAGTGAAGAAAATTTAAAGCGCCTCTTGATGGGGATGAAAGAAGAAAGTGCAGAAGTAAGCTTGAAACTCAACATAAAAAAAACCACACTGAGAGCATCACTCCCTGGCAAAATTGAAGAGGGGATGGAAGCAGTGCCTGCAGCCATTAGGGGGAAAAAAGCTTACTCCTTGGGAGGCAAGCTATGGCAAACCTTGGAAACATAATAAAAAGTAGACATCACCTTGCCGACAAAAGTCCACATAGTTAAAGTGATGGTCTTTCCAGTAGCAATGTATGGCTGTGAGAGCTGGACCATAAGGAAGGCTGAGTGGAGAAGAATAGATACCTTCATATTGCAGTGCTGGAGAAGATTTTCAAGAGTCTCCTGGACTGCAAGGAGATTAAATCAGTCAACCCTAAAGGAAATCAAACCTGACTGGTCCTTGGAAGGACAAATACTGAAGCTGAAGCTCAAATACTTTAGCCACCAAATGAAAAGAGAAGACTCATTGGAGAAGGCACTGATGCTAGGAAAGATCAAAGGCAAAATGAGAAAGGGGTGCAAAGGATGAGATGGTTAGACAGCATTGTTGGCAAAATGGGTGTGGATCTGGGTAGACTGTTGTGAATGGCAAATAACAGAGGAACCTGGCATGCTATGGTCCTTGGCAAGTAAATCACAAATACAGGAGATCCATTTGAATCAATGGGATTTACAGAAGATTTGACTCACCAGATCCCTACTGATTCAATGGACCTATTCTAGTGCAAATAACTATGCCAAGCAACAGAATTTCAACTCCTAACATACCATATTATATAAAATTACATTAAAGATCATCATCATCATCACCATCACCATCACCTTCTTCTAGTCCAGATGATGTTGAAAGTAAATGACAAATAAAATTGAGACTCAATGCTGTTCTTCCCAGAACCACCAAGAACCCTCCTCCTTTGATCAACCAGAAATTTAATCTAGAGGTCTGAGATCTTTCAACCATCTGGGTTCTGAGTTCTCATTCCAAGGGAGCTCCGAAGGCGACCACAAGAAACCGAGCCTCCCTTAGTGGTGGTCCTGGCTGCTTGGAATGCTGTACAGTACCTCCAAACGTTTGCCTGGCCTCCTTTCTTCAAAAATTTAGGAAGGCCATTAAAGCTGAACATCTCTCTCTCTCTCTCTCTCTCTCTCTCTCTCTCTCTCTCACACACACACACACACACACACACACACACACACACACACACACACACACACACACACACACACACACACACACATTATGATGATGATGTTCGACTTATATCCTGCCCCACTCACGAAGTGCAACTTTGGGCGGCTTACAAACATGTCGTCAACATAATATACATCAACAAAATGATACAATTTACATAATAAAACACAATTTAACACTAAAAAACCCACATAGCAATTAAATAACATAACAATTAAGTAACAAAAAACCTTTGCCACTCACAATCCTCAAACCCTGCAATATATAATACAATAACATATATCAGCAATACATAAGTCACAATATCCTATCCTCGCAGATATATTATACATCCTAAAAGTGCAAGAGAATAGCATTTCAAAACCTAACAAAGACATTACAAACAGCAGTGAAGTTTCTGAAGCTAGACATCCAGGTTTATAGGTATGATGCAAGATGATGTTGGCCAATTTGCCTGTTGCAGATTGATTTTGATATCAATCTTGTACTTTGTTTTTTATATGTATTGTATAGTGTATTTCAGTGCTCTTATGTCTACTGCCCTGGCTAGCCTTTTGGCCAGAAAAGCTGCATATGAATCTAGTAATAATAAATAATCTGTCGAGCAACTTTTTGATGTCATAGAGAGCAGTGGAAGGAGAAAGGACATCCCAGTTTTCCTGAAAAACACTACTGTTGATCTCTACTTTGGTTTTTTCAGTCATTTCTATGTGGTTCTTCCACTGGTGATGAAAAAAGCAGATATTGAACTTTACTGGGCATCACATTGTTTTCAAAGTTTTTTAAACAATTGAATGTGTTATTTTAAATCTTTGCATCCTTATCTTGTTTGCCAGGTGTTTTTTTTTGTTTCCTTGTGCTTTTGGAGTTGCTTTTTTTCTTTTCTTTTTTCATTTTCACGATAGTGTCCATGGCTGTTCTCATTCTGACTCATCATTACACCCATTCTGTAAAATGTATCACTAACAACAGCCAACTGCCTGGCACAGATGAGAAAGTATATACAAAGCAAAGTCTGGAAGTTTTTCAGAGGGAATATAAAACTAATTACTGCAGCATGCCTTTCTTTAATTGAATGTCAGACAAATTAAACTCATGGTTTTTAAGAGGGGGAACCTTGGGGAAATTCCAAAACAAGCTTTTGTCTGAGCTTTGTTTTTGTCTGCTAAGGCCAATAATAAATCTACTGGCAAGACAATGCACTTTCCTTTTTTATTCCCAGACCCAGCAAAATATATCATTTCAAGATCAGGATCAGTCACAGGCAAAGCGCCTATTTGTACATGAATGCTGTTTCTGCATGTCTCTATTAAGGCAGGGTGGTTTGGTCCACTACAAGTTCAGCGTGGATAACATTTAGTGCAGACAACTTAAGCTAAACAATTTCTCATGACATTTTCACTCCTCTATGAGGAAAACTGCTTGCATTTAGCTGAGGAAAATAGTAATTTCTGACTCTGAATTTTAAATATGAGCAAAATACAGGCACTAAGGTTGAACAATCTGAAGAACGTAACTGAAAAGCCTTTTTTGAACTGAACCTACAAGTAGAAAGCCATACTCAGGAATACCTTAGCAAGTAAAATTAAGGAATGCCTACTTGGAATTTAATTTTCTGTTATCATTTTAAACTACATTCTGCTAATTTTTTTATTTTTATTCTCCAATTTTTATACCGCCCTACTTGGTTGGGCCGACTCAGGGCGGTTCACAAGCACAGAGAAAGAACAAATTTATAAACACAACATGTAAATATAGGAAAACTAATAATCAGTACTGTATCAACACCACAAAACATCTCAACATCATTACATCATCAAAATTCAATAGGTATCAATTTCAAACAACAATAAGATATTACAGAACTCATCAAATTTACACAAAAATTAGAACAATACCAACAGTCCAGCCGCCGCCGCGGCTTTTAAGTCCCCTGCCCCAGCGTAGCCTCAGGACACAGGTGGAGGGAGTCCCGGGCTGGGCGCGGCAGCCGTCTCTTCCCCCGGCCGCAGGTGTCTTGGCAGCAGCGGTGGTGGCGGGGCACGAAGTGTCCTGTCAGGCTTTTAAGCCTCCTGCCCCAGCGTAGTCTCGGGACACAGGTGGAGGGAGTCCCGGGCTGGGCGCGGCAGCCGCCTTTTCCCCGGCCGCAGGTGTCCCGGCAGCAGCGGTGGTGGCGGGGCGCGAAGTGTCCTAATCTCTTTCATGTCAACAATATTAATGATTTTAGTAACATTCAACAATTCATCTTATTTAAATATAATGTTATAGTAAGATGTCACTAATTTGCTACTATAACACATTAATTGCAAATTATAAAATTAAAATTAACACTAGTAAAACAGTACATGCTATCATATTACCTCTAACATTTCTGAGCTCTTCCTCCTCTTCTGTGCCTAGGCCAGATGTGAAACTTGCAAGAATGAAGCCACTTTGGGGGAGTTCATTCTGTAGTTCCTTTTGCCTGATTTAGTGTGATAAAGATTAGCTGGCACATGATGGCCGTTGCCTGGGGCACAACTGATTGTGGTTTAAAAATACCACAATCTTTGAGGAGGCTCTTTTTGTGTGCCTTAGCTCATCCTCTTGCCCACATATTCATAGATACAGATGTTTAAAAAATAATAATGTAAAACCAGGGTTTTTGAAAAAGGGACTACTGGTATGGTATATTTAACATGTAATATGTAACAGGTTTACAACAGCTAAGGCCACTGAGGGGAGGCCAATAAAGTCTATTGTGAATACCAGGGATTGTTCTGGGGAACCACTTTTTGCTGTCATATCATATGAGTTTCTGGGTAGGTCTCTGAGAGACCACCCATTGTTTGCTATCCTGTCTGTATTTCTAAAAGAGGACATTGTTCCATCTATGCCACAATATTTTAGGCATATGTTTCAAAGTTAATCACATCCAAACTGCATACATTCCTCTTTCATTCTGCAGTTTTTAGGTTTCAATAACTTGTTACTGGAAATGAAGTAATTTCTTTTGTTCAAACTGTCTGGACTCCCAAAGCCTTGAAACATGATAATTAAATTGGCTGTGAAGTGTACCATGAAACCAGTTCCCAGGATTTGCACATAGATACTTAATACAAAAGTTTCCCCCCATGAATCATTGCTTTCTTCATTATTTGGTCATAAAGAGTGCTGACAGGATATAATTATTCCTATTGGAAAGTGCTGCAGTAGATATTTATTCAATTGACTGGCCATTATCCAGATATGATGCTTGTCTCAGGTATCTTCTCATATCTGGCAATGTACTCTTATGGCCTGGAAAGTCAAGCACATACTATTTAGAAACCAACTCTCTGTTGCATAACTGTGAGCCATCGAGTCAATTCTGACTTATAATAACCCTTTTCTAGGTTTTATTGGCAGAGTACTCAGAAGGGGTTTGTCTTTCACTTTTTCTTAGGGCAACCTGAGGTTGTGCAGTTTGCTCAAGGCCACATAAGAGAATCAAATTCCCACCCTCTAGATATTCAACCAGCATGTGTGCATCTCTCTATCTCTGCCAATTTCCACCAGTACTGTTTTCCAGAACTATATCATAACTGTCCTCAAAGGACTCTAGGAACTATTGTTTGGTTAGGAATTAAATTATTTTTGCCAAATGTTCCCCTCATAAAACAAACAGGCCCAGGATTACCCAGGAATAGTAACGGGGAATCAAACTAAACTAGAATCAGAACAGTTGCACAACTTGCACCTATTTCTTTTCCCAGCTTTTGCCATGTGCGTGTGTGTCCCCCATCCATGTGTGTGTCCGAGAGACAAAAGGTGGCATCTTGCCCAAACAACAAGATACCCAGATGAATGAGAGCAAGTCATGTATGCCAAATAATTTAAAGGAATTGGAATGAAAATACAAAACAAATGTATTATAATACATTACTAGGAAGTTTCTTAAACATATATTCACATGTTCCTTGAGACAATGCAAAGACAATGCAAAACAATCAGGTTTAAATTCCTTTCCTCTTCTACTTCCAAACTTCTTTTGTTCATGATATAGCTCAACCAATAACACTCTCTTCACCCTTTAGTAAAATGTTAAACCACGTCTTGGATGGCAATGGTAATGGTAGGGTAATTTTGTTTCTTGTCTGAACCACATAAATCATTGGAAGAATCTTTTTCTTCTAACATCAGAAGAGTCTTTAAAAAGCAGCATATAGTTGAGGTCAAGATGTAAGCCAATACTCTGAAGAAGCAGCAAAAAGACTTACTTACTTACTTACTTACTTACTTACTTACTTACTTACTTACTTACTTACTTACTTACTTACTTACTTACTTACTTACTTACTTACTTACTTACTTACTTACTTACTTACTTACTTACTTACTTACTTACTTACTTACTTACTGTATATGCTGAGGTATAAGATGACTTTTTACCCCTGAAAAACATGCCTCCAAGTGGGGTGACCGTCTTGTACGCCGGGTGCACTTCAGTTGAATAAAATACAGTAATACCTCAGATAACGTTTACCACAGATAACGTTTACCTCACATAACGTTAAGCAATCTGGGGTGGAGAATTGCATTGAATAACGTTAAGGTCCTATGGGACAGATCGGATAACAACTTTTAATATCAGATGACGAACAGGAGTTTGAAGGCTTTTAAAGGGAAACTGTCACACCAGCAAACTTGCTAGGGACTTGCCTGGCACTTGCTCTCTCCCTCTATTTGTTATCTTCCTTCTATCATTGACAGTTCCAGTTTGTTTAACAGATTAGAAAACAAACAGCATGGCAGCTCCCATAGGTTTATTGTTCCATTCAGCTTTAGTGAATTGTCTTTGGTAAATTACGTTTAATAAACTTGCACTGTTTTATGTTTACTGTACATGTTTGATAACATACAGCCTTGTGACAGTTTTTCTGCATGTCATAAGCATTTGAATATAAATTAACATGTTGAAATCAAATCTGATGTTCTTTTACATTTTATTTGGTATGTGGAAGGTGTGTGGAAGAGGGGTAGTCTTATACAGTGAGTATATAACAAATGCTATATTTTGAGTGGAAATGTTGGGGGGTCGTCTTGTACGCCCAGTCGTCTTGTATGCCGGCAAATACGCTACTTACTTACTTACTTACTCATCATTTTATTTAATCAATATACCACCCACTCTGGGCGTTGTACAGCATTTTTATTTTTATTTACAAATACAACAAACGACCAGCATTTTAAATAATATTGGGAGAGTAATTTTATCAAGTGTTTGTTATTTTTTTACGCTGACAAACTATTCTAAAATCTAACTAGAAACCTCAATTCAGAGCTGATTATCTGAATCATTAGTTAATAAAATTACACATGAGTTGTGCAAATTGTTATGAATGCTAATATGAAATTAGATACTAAGCAGGAATTACTTCAAAGCAAAGAAAAAAGCAGGTTTTACTCTGAAGCAACCTTTACTTTCAGATTCTGGGTTGCCTTTCTACATTCAAAACAATGCTTTGTCTCGTTGCCAGCATCCTCTGGAAGTAACTGTTTCAAAATCAGTTTCATCCATATGTCAGTTACACACTTAAACATGCCTTAAAGACTGACAAGTTTAATTTGGCATAAACTTTCATGGAATGCAGCCCACATTGCCAATAGCTCTCAGTGTCTTGCAGAGGCATGATTTGGTGGGTTCAGATTCAATTCTCTCTCCAAATAGTAACACCAAGTGTCAGTTACATAAGGGTATATTTTATATCACACTGGCAGAAGAAGGGAAGGACTTGAAACTATTTTTAGTCAAAGTGAAAGAAGAACGTGTCAAAGTAGAACTGCAACTGAACATTAAGAAGAGAAAAATAATGACTACAGAAGAATTATACAACTTTAATGTTGACAATGAAGAAATTGAAATAGTGAGGTTTTGTATACTTTGATTAAGTCATCAATCCAAATGGAGACTGGAGACAAGAAACCAAAAAACACCTTCCATGTTGGGAAGGTGGTTTTTGGAGGATGAACAAGATATGGTCCTCATTATCCATATTGCTGCAGATTAAGCTCTGTCTGTTCGCTTCCATTGTGATTCCAACTGCTATCTATTTCACTGAGGCCTGGAAGGCATCAGCAAATATTAATAAGAGGATTGACATCTTCCAACAGAGATGCCTCCGCTGAATCTTAAAGATCCAATATTTTGATCATATTACTGATGCGGTGTATGGAGGTGCTTCAAAGGAGTGGCTCATGCAAGCTCCATCATATCACCATATGCAGAAGACTTCAACTGGCTGGTCACATCCTTTGCTTGAAGAACAATCAGATCTCAAAGGTGCCAAATAGTTGTACCAAACTGGTTCCAAACAACCAGGGCACCCCAAAATAACATAGCATAGAACAATGATGCAAGATCTTAAGGCACTACAAATCACTTGGGAGGATGCAAAAACATTCACCCCAAACTGAAAATGTTTGGAAAACTCTTACTGTCCAATATGCCATATAACATGTGAGAAGCTGTCTATGTCTTGTTTTGTTTCTTGTTTGTTGCAGCCTATTTGCATAGCAACAAAAAGACATCATAAGTAATTGTTCTAGCTGTAACTTGTTAGAAATACAGACTGATCTGTCAATACCATGGTAATTAATTCTTCTATTTTTACAAGTTCATTTGAAGAATGGGGGGAGCTGTGACCCTACAGATGTTACTGGAATATGTGATGCGGTCATTATAGACAGTGTATCTCTAGGATTTGGAAAACACAACAATGGCCACAGGATTGGAAAAGATCAGTATATGTTCCAATCCCCAAAAAGGGAAATGCCAAAGAATGTTCAAATTATCGAACAATTGCGCTCATCCCACACGCTAGCAAGGTGATGCTCAAGATAATACATGTGGAGAGAGAATTACCAGAAATGCAGGCGGGGTTCAGAAGAGACAGGGAGACTAGAGACCACATCGCCAACATAAGATGGATCATGGGAAAAACAAAGGAATATCAGAAACAAGTCTACTTCTGTTTCATTGATTACACTAAGGCCTTTGACTGTGTAGACCACAACAAAATGTGAAAAGTAATTAAAGAGATGGGAATACCAGAACACCTTATATGCCTCATGAGAAATCTGTACATGAATCAAGAAGCAACAGTTAGGACAGAATATGGAATGACGGAGTGGTTTGGAATAGGAAAAGGAGTAAGACAAGGCTGCATTTTGTCACCCTGGTTATTCAATTTATACACAGAGCACATAATGCACAATGCAGGGATGGAGGAATCACAATTTGGGATAAAAATTGCTGGGAGAAACATCAATAATTTGAGATATGCAGATGATACCACCCTAATTGCAGAAAGTAAGGAGGACCTAAAAAAGCTCCTGATTAGGTTGAAAGAAGAGAGTGAAAAAGCTGGCTTGAGACTCAATATAAAGAAAACCAAGATAATGGCAACAGGCCCTATCAGTCCCTGGAAAATAGATGGGGAAGAAGTAGAAGCAGTGACAGATTTTACTTTCGTAGGATCAAAGCTCACTGCAGATGGAGATTGCAGCCATGAAATAAAAAGGCGACTGGTTCTTGGGAGGCAAGCGATGAGAAACCTGGGGAGCATAGTGAAAAGTAGAGACATCAAATTGCAAACAAAAATTCGTATAGTCAAAGCAATGGTATTCCCTGTGGCAATGTATGGTTGTGAGAGCTGGACCATAAGGAAAGCTGAGTACAGAAGAATAGATGCCTTTGAGATGTGGTGTTGGAAGAGAGTTTTGAGAGTCCCGTGGACAGCGAGGAGAACAAATAGGTCAATCTTAGAAGAAATCAACCCTGACTGCTCCTTAGAAGGTCAAATAGTAAAGATGAAGCTATAAGTATAATTGCTGTTGCTATATTGTTTAGCATAGAATGATTTTCAAATATATTCAACTATGTTCTGATAAAGTGACCCCAGTAAGGTCTGAAAACTGACCCTACACACTGGAATCCAAACACACCAGAAAGTTCCAAGTGGTGGAGAAAGGGCAAAATGCCACCTGGCCCCCAAAGCTGTCTGAGGAAGCGTGACCCCACCACCAGCTTAAAAAGTTTGAGAACTCCTGGACTAAATTATTAAACAGTAGAAAGACAAACAGACTACCACATTTTCCCTTTTTAGATCTTACAAGTTTTAAACAAAATAAATAGCCAAATAGTTTACAATTGTTCGTTTTTTAATATTAAATTGTTCTTTACTCTTATTTTTCTGTCTGTATCACTGTTAAACAATAGCATTTCTGATTTATTCCACTTTATATATAATCCTGTCCTTTCCCCAAAATTATCTCAAATGTAATTTTATACTGCCCATAACTTTACAGGGATCATTTGTTGTTAATAATGTATAATCTACAACTAAACTAAATTATATTGGGAATAAAGGATAATCTTGTTTTGTACCCTGGTTTAGGGAAATTTGCTTTCACTTTTTCCTTGTTTATAAATTATACATTTCTAATACCCTTCTAGTTTAATCAGCCATTTGTCACTAAAATAAATCCACTTTGGTTTTTTTAATGTATTTCCCAGTAAAAACGTTCATTCTTTTTTTCAGTATAGCTGTGAAAATTTTGTTGTCCTGATTTATTAAACAGACAACCCTATAAGCATTCATGTCTACTGAGCAATGCATTCTAAATAGGTGTTGGGGTACCTTGGAAATCTATAAGGTGCTGTTGTGTCTTCACTTTCTAAGCAAGGCAACACTGAGAGTTTCCTAAACTTAGTGAGCTGCACTAAGCTTCCTCTTCTAACATATATGCTAGGTTAGGTGCAGATGTAGTTGCTGCATCTGATACTTTTGTAGGGGTGATAACATTTAAATTGTTTTACTTACCTGAAAGTTGCAATAATACTGAAAACTGTACATATAACACTGCACAATAACGATTTTGCTACTGGGAATAACATGTGTGATGTACATGATATCGAGTGTGCTGATTCCAAATCTGAACTCAGAATTTGCCTATCACACACAGATTTTAAGGTGTGCTATAGCTGTTCAAATGGTTGGTAATAGGTAATGTATTTTTGCATGGGAACATTATAACAGTTGCAGCTATCACTATGCCTGCTGCCACCTCAGCTGAATCACATCCCATGGTGGCATGCATGTTCCAGCAGCGGCTGGACATGCCTGGGCAAGTCAGTGAGCTGACGTCAGAAATAGGTATATAAGGCGAGATGGACCAAGGGCTTGTCTCTAGTGCAAAACCATCTTATTGGGTAGTATAGCTAGGGTATAGTGAGACTGTTTTGAGCTAAAGATGAGTTGGCACAGCTGTTAATAAACTGGACAATTTTTGCTATATTTGTGGCAAATATACCCCATGTGATCAACACAAGAACCTAACCAAGAGGGTGAGATTTGCTAACTTAAGATCCTGACATCCTAGGAAGAATTGGACTTCAAGATTTGGATTCAGCACACTTGATTTAGTATAGGACACATGGATTAGACCAAGTAGCAGATATTTATTTATTTTTTTGTGATGCAATGTAATCAAAAGTATAAACAACATTCTTCAAAGTACTGGGTTTTGTTTTGTTTGTATATGCTGTGCAGAAGATTTATAGCCAGATAAACTGTGTTACAGCTAAACTTGATAATTTAGTTTAAATTGTAGAGACCTCCCATTAGCAGTAACACTGTCTTGACTTTTTTTTTATTAGACCAGTAAGGCTGTAAAACTATTTTGGAAAAGCTAAATAAATAAATAAATAAATAAATAAATAAATAAATAAATAAATGAGAGTATTTGAAGTCTAATGAATCTGAGATGGTACTGAAAATTAATCAGATAGTTCCTGATGTTTCCCTAGGACAATTTGAGCGCCCGTCTCTGTCCCAGCTCAAGCCAACCTAGCCGTTCGAAAGCAAGAAATTGAAAGTAGATCAATAGGGACCACTTTGGTGATAAAAGATCTTGGGGATGTGAAAGGAGCCTCGTTCAGGTGTCCCCTGAGCAGTTTATCCAGCAAATATCCTTTCAACCCATAATAATAATAATAATAATAATAATAATAATAATAATAATAATAATAATAATAATAATAATAATGATGATGATGATGATGATGATGATGATGATGATGATGATGATGATGATGATGATGATGATGATGATGGGATGAAACTGGCACCTGCCTTTTTAGGAATTAAAAGAAGAAAGCATGCCACAATCTGAACTTTTTATTTCAATTCTTTCTTGGAAATCTAATACATATTAGCTGAATCTTTGCAGTATTATCAGCTGGCTAAGAGACTCTTGATAACTCCTTTAACTCTGATCTTACTTTCAACAATATGTAACAAAGAACAGGCGTTGCTGAAACATATCATTCAGCCTGTTAGACAACAAAACCTAGTACAGTAATACCTCGGATAACGTTTACCTCGGATAACGCTAAAATCGCATAACGTTAAGCAATCTGGGGAGGAGAGTTGGATCGAATAACGTTAAGGTCCTATGGGATGGATGGGATAACAACAGCTAAAGCCTGTGCGGTTACAATGTATCTCTATGGAGCTTTAACGTTATCCGATGCATCCCATAGGATTTAACATGCATCGGATAACACTAAAAATCGTATAACACCAAGACTTGTGGAACCAAGTTTTAGCGTTATCCAAGGTTTTACTGTAGTAAACATCTTATAAATCCAGGTAACACTTCCCTAGAATCTTGTTTCCTAGGATGTTCCAGCACGTCATGCTGAACAAACACATTCCCACTGTATGTGTAATCATGAGACTGATAAACCAATTTACTATTATTCAACATCTCCTAGAGTCGGGTATACCCGATTGGGGCGGGATAATAAATGTGAACAATAAATAAATAAATAAATATAAACCTGTTGTCAGGACCTGGGGTGATAGAGCCTCTTAATTCTTTCTGTAACCTTCCAACAAAATAATTCAACAGATTGGGCTCTTTAAAAATTAGGATAATCATGTAGCCTTCCCAATTTATTAAAAGCTAAAGAAAATAGTAATTCTCATAATTTTCTTTTAACCATATTCATTTTGGCTCTGAAATTGTAAATGAACATCGTTACGCAGCTGTGGAATAACAGATGCTTGCATTAAGTCCATTTGTGAGCAAATGCTTGTTAAGGAACTGATGAGTAATAGAATTTGGATTCCAGTGTGTAGGGCCAGTTTTCAGACCTTATTGGGGTCACTTGATCAGAGCATAGTTGAATATATTTGAAAATCATTCTATGCTAAACAATATAGCAACAGCAATTATACTTATATACTGCCTCATAGCAGGTAGTACACTCTCTGGATGGTTTACAGGTAATTAGCCAACATACTGAGTATTCATTTTATCGACCTCAGAAAAATTAAATGCTGAGTCAACCTTGTATCCCATCTGGATCAAACTCACAACATTTTGGCTGGAGTACAGTTTAACTACTGCACCCCAATATAATTTTGGTCAACAATTGTTTGGTTGTTGCACTGCAATTACACTGCTAGGATAGCTATTATAAAATGTAAACTTTTATAGCATTTATATTAAATATTTAAATTTAATATTCTGTATATGTTCAAGTATTTTAAATTTAATATATTTGAAATGTTTTATATATATTTGACACCAATGAACTGTTGACAGGAAATGAATGTTCTATGGGCCAAACTGGAACAGTATTTTATTATACAGAGTCTTATTAACTCTTACTTTATTTAATTGTTGCTAGTGATGTTAATGCTCTAGCATTTGCTCATATAATAAAACAGTACAGTAAAACACTGTATAACGCTAAAACTTGGTTCCACAAGTCTTGGTGTTATCTGATTTTTAGTGTTATCCGATCCATGTTAAAATCCTATGGGATGGATCTGATAATGTTAAAGCTCCATAGAGATACATTGTAACCGCACAGGCTTTAGCGGTTGTTATCCGATACATCCCATAGGACCTTAACGTTATTTGATCCAATTCTCCTCCCCAGATTACTTAACCTTATGCGATTTTAGCGTTATCAGATCCAATAGTTATCCGGTGTTTTACTGTATTCTAAATCAGTGGTGCCTAAACTAAGGCCCGGGGGCCGGGTGCAGCCTCCAACGCCAAATCATCCGGCCTGTGAAGCCCTCGCCACTCCTGGAAGCAGAAGGAAAACACGCCCATATGCACCCTTCCTTTTTTTCTTTTCAAATGTGTGATTGGCATTCAGAAACATTATGGTATTCTGGAGCAACGAAAATGGTAAATGTTTCGTTATTCCCTCCAGGAAGCCACTCTCTTATATTTGCTCCTACCAAACAGATGCCAATGGAATAAAAATAACCCTTTAACTTCACACTGCCTGAAACAGAAGCCATATTATCATGTTACATCTTTGTTAAATACCACCAGATGAAAACACAAATAGAAAATGCTTTCTTCTCATTTCTGGCAAATAGTATATTCAGTCATCTTTCTATAAAATAACCATCAGAAATAGCTTAAAAGTACTTTGGAAAAAAAGTTTTAAAAGCGACAAAGAGTCACCTGTGAGAACTAAACAGTTACATCTACTGTTATTTTTATATCTAGTAGATCCTGCCTTGGGAAGGGCTGTTTGACATCTACAGCTGAAGAAGGGAGAACCTGCTCAGGGGACCTCAGGTTTAAAACTGAGTACTGTAGCACCGGCTACTTTTGGGTTCACAACTGTTGTAAATAACAATTTTGAGCTCCTTGTAGGAATGGCAGTACTGAATTAAAACTCCCTTTTGTCTCCTCACTCAGGAATCCTCCATCAGTATCAATTCTTCCTTTAGGTTCCTGTTTCTCTCAACCTATATTGTTTCCTTTGTTTCTTCTGGGCTCTCTGGTCTGAAGTAATGCTTGTCTCTCAGTATGTTTCTGACATCATTGCTAAACATCTCTGGTATCATGTTTGCTCTGTTAGCTGATGCCAAATGTTTCACAGCCATGAAAAGCTCTTGTAACATGTTGAAATATAGAACATTTTCCTAACTTTTAGGCTTCAATCATTCTCCAACCTGATGATTTCATTATATTTACTAGAGAGTAGACTCATTCTGAAATATTTTTGACACAAATACACATAATTGTATTTCACTAGGATCCCCCCCCCCCAAAAAAAAAAAAAAAAGGTCTAAGGTTCTGTTTGTCAGTATTTCCGGGAGTGTGTGTGTGTGTGGATCAGTATGTAGCAGTATGAAAACTTTGAAGAATTTCCACCTAGTATTTTTACTACAACACAGAGATCTTGAATAGCAAAATTTATGGTCGCATTGGCATTCTGTTACACTCATTGTGGAAGACAGGTTGCTGCTGACAGAAGCACAGACAGAAAACACAGTTTCAATGGCACAAAGCAACAATGTGCTTTTTCTTAAAAAGATAAAAAAAACCTTCCATTTTGAGGCTTGGTTTATGTTGTTGTAAGACTGAGTTGCTTCGGCAAGTAGAACGGCATATAAGTCTAAATACAAATACAAAATGCTAGCATTGCTGATTTGAACAAATAAATAGCAAAATCATGTTGGTGTAAAGTTACAATATGAAGGCAAGTGACCTCATCATCCGGCACTGGTAATGGTTAATTTAAATGAACCCCCCACCCCCAATTTCAGGTTCCCTTGGCTTCCCTTTTACCCTAGGAAAGCTTTGGGAATAACAGGGCAGGATGAAGGGAGTCTTTAATTGTCAAAAAATGTCACTGGATTTCTGCAGGCAAATCCAGTCCCAGCATTTTTCACTGTCAAAGGTTCCCTTTCCTGTCTGGAGACTCCTAGGGAGCCTTGAAACCTGATATGGTGATGGGGTTAGGGATAGGAAGCTTTAAATTCATTCAAATTAAATATTATTGGCATTATCTGTCTTTGCAGCATAGCTGTAATCCAACATGATTTTGTCAGTAATTTGTTGGCCACACCTAGATATAAACAGGATTCAAAGATAATAGGATTCTGAAGTGCTTTTATTAAGTTACTGTCTACTTTACCTTCAAACGACCAATGGAGGACACAGCATTATATATGAAGACAGTCTGTGCCTTTGAGCAATATGTATATAATAGATTGTGAAACAATTAATGTGATTTTCAGTTTACAAATGAAAATCCAATGAAAATAATACCTTGATTTACATTTTTTCCACAATACGAAGGCAATTTTTTACATTGCAGGCAGTGGCCTCTAGTAGCTAGTTCTGGTATTGCACCCAAGGAAATACATGTACAGTGGTACCTCGGTTTAGGAATTTTTCGCAATACAAAATGTCCCAGAGAATGGATTAAATCTGTAAACTGTACCACTGTACTATAAAAGACAAAGGTTTAATTTACCCTAAGATCATTTCTCTTTTTCTATAAATATACAAATAAGATTTAAAAATCCACAGAAATATGATCTTTCCTAAACTAAACATGTTTTAATTCAGTTCCTTTTGAATCAGAGGGTATGTATGTACTTCTGACTCTCACACAGGAGTCAACAAGGCTCGAATGTGCTTGATTTGAGATAAGTTATGATTCTTCATCTAAATTCTAAAACATATCATAAGTGGGCAATGAAATAAAGTCAAAAAATAGCGCAGTAGTATAGCGTTGATTTCAGCCGCCCAGGACATAAGCCAAATTTGCTGCCCCCTGGTGGACGCCGGCACCCGCTCCCGATAGGGCTTCTTGGAATTGTAGTCCAAGAATATTCATAGCCCAAAATGTGCCACCAGGGATGAGTTGCCCCTGTCTTCCTACGCCACTGAAATAGCGTGATACACAGTAAACCAATTAGTTGTCCATTTGAAAACTATTAAGTATGAAGAACAAATACACATTTCTGAAGCTAACTTTTATCTATCAATTTTACTAAAAATTCTGAAACATGTTTTAGAACATATTCCGAAAGGTCAACCTTATAGAGTATAAGAGGATGACTGACAGCTAACAAGCTTGCCAGTGCTTTTGGAAGGTACCCAACCCATAAACGTTAGCAGACGAAAATCAATCCCAGTCTGAACCTCTGTTCTTGGTTACATACTATTTTAGTCCTCTCCATACCTCTCAGAACAAAGATCACGCACATGTTCATCCAGTTTCAACTAAAAACAAGGATGGGAGCCCCTGTTGGCGTGAGCTTCCTGCTCTTTAGCTTCTCTTCCGAGTGGCCTATGATTAACTATATAAAGGTTTAAAATATTCATTAATTAAAAAACAATTCAAAATCGATTACCAAGTTATTCCAAATACAGTAATACCTCAGATAACATTAGTATCGAATAACACTAAAATCGCATAACATTAAGCAATCTGGGGGGAAGAATTGCATCGGATAACATTAAGATCCTATGGGATGCATCAGATAACAACCGCTAAAGCCTGTGTGGTTACAATGTATCTCTATGGATCCCATAGGATTTTAACATGCATCGGATAACACTAAAAATCGTATAACACCAAGACTTGTGGAACCAGGTTTTAGTGTTATCTGAGGTTTTACTGTACAGTCAAACCTCGTATAAAGAGCGCCTCGCTTAAAGAGCGCCTCGCTTAAAGAGCAGAATTTTCTCTGAATGTTCGCTTCGCTTAACAAATAAAACCAACCAAAAACTCATTTAACAAATAAATCAGGGTTCGCAATCCCTCCCACAACTGGTCACTTATAATGCTGTTTCGCTTAAAGAGCAAACTCACTTAAAGAGCAATCCTGTGGAATGCATTATGCTCTTTAAGCGAGGTACAACTGTATTTTCAAGCTGGAGTACCAGTTAAAAACACCATGTTTCAAAAGTCAGTCACCAAAATACAAGAAACAAGTGCATAAATATTAGCAGCATAAATATCCTTTGGAGATACAAATAGCCTGTTCACAATACCTTATCACACTTGAATATGATCATAGAGGAGACCTGAACAATTAAAGATAGGTTTATTTTTTTAAAAACAATTCTATTTCCTTAGTACTTTTTCCTGTCCTCAATTTGTTATTGCTGCACATGTTAACCTGACTTTTTCATTGGTTTGGTAACTGACTCAGTGGTTTGAAGCAGTATGAAACCATTTAATGTAGAAATATTAAGGTACAGTAAAACCTCATATAACACTAAAACCTGGTTCCACAAGTCTTCGTGTTATATGATTTTTAGTGTTATCTGATCCTCTATGGGATCCATAGAGATACATTGTAACCACACAGGCTTTCGCGGTTGTTATCTGAAGCATCCCATAGGATCTTAATGTTATCTGATGCAATTCTTCCCCCCAGATTCCTTGATGTTATGCGATTTTAGTGTTATTCGATACTAATGTTATATGAGGTATTACTGTAAATGTTTTGCAATTGCAATGTAATGCCTATTAAATTTGTACACGGTAAAATTTGAGAACACTGTATTTTTTTAAAATGTTACCCAAAAAAAATTTCTGTTAAAGATGAAAAGCTAAAGTCAGTCGGTCTCCATTTTATTCAGAAAGAAGCTATGTTCATCTCAATTCCTTATTTTCACTTAATTTCATTTGTAAAAGAATGCAAGGATTAACTAACAAATTTATGGATCCCATTTTTAGTAAAGCATTGTCCAGTCTGCCTAGACAAGGGGTGGGTGGTGGAAATGGTGCTTGTACATACTCCATGCCAAACATTCTCACACACCTAGCTCCTTCGATGCTTCTATGACAGTTCAGGTGAACACTTTATAAAAGTCAGCACACTTCTGCTCTCCATTCACAAAGAGCTACTACGTTTGAAGAAACAGCCGTTGTGATGTGAAATGTTTAAAATGTATGAATGTTTGTGCATGATGTCTATGCGTGGTAAATTCGATCCTGACCAGGGCTTAAGATTGAGTCGGCCTTCCATCCTTCCTAGGTTGGTAAAATGAGTACCCAGCATCCAATCCAATAGCCAATGTCGATTTGTTGTCACTTGCCTGTTTAAGTGCAGATCAACCAAACTCCAAAATGTTCTATCCTTTGCCTTCCGTTTCCATTTCTGGCCAAACAGCTTTACCTTTGGCTTGCCCCATTTTTTTTTTTGGGGGGGGTCTGCCTAGTGGTCTTTTGTTGTCCCTTGATACTTAGTCTGTTAGCTAACAGGTCAATCTGTAATCCTTTATGTAATATGGCCTGCCCATCTTCTTTTTGCCACATATAGTTCATAGACCACATCACACAGTCTGGTTCCTTGGTGTAATTCTTTGCTACTGACCTTATCCTTGATTGTTACTCTGCACATCCGTCTTTCCATTGCTCTTTGGGTTACTGCCAGTTTTTCTTCCTCTGATTTTGTTATTGCTCACGTTTTGGATGCATACAACATTGCTGGTAACACTATCGTATTGAATACATTTGCCCTAGGGATCATTTGGTGGCACTGTTCCTGCTCGTGGAGATGGGTCCCAAAAAGCAGGCCGTGCCTCACGCTCGCCGCCCCCCCCCCGGTAGGGCTACTGCCGCAGGGGTACCCAGCCGCCGCGACCAGGGGACTGGGGTTGCCCCCGTCGGCCCCGCGGCTATCCTTACCTGTGTGGCGGCCCTGGACAGGGCCGCCGGCGCGGACCCGGCCCCGGATGCCCGGCGGGCGGCCCGGTGGGCCGCGCAGTCGGTGACCGACCCGACTGCTGCCGATTGGAGCGGGCTGGTGGAGGTTATCCAACAGCGGATAGCCCAGATTGAGGCTCGCCTGCCGCCGCTCCGGCCCACCGACGACACGGCCCCGGGCGAGGAGGCGGGCCGGATTGATGACCCTGCGCCTCCAGTTGTGGTGGATCCCGTGGCCGGACCCAGCGATGTCCGACCGGTCCTCGTCCCTCCGGTGGTACCAGAGGCGCGCCTCGGTGGTGAGTATGGGGTTGACCCGGCCTCCTTTCCTGGTGCGTTGCCGCAACAGCTGCCCCTTGTTCCTCCACAGCTGCCCCCGGTTGCTGCGCACCGGCCCACCGTTGCACCGCACCTTCCGGTGCAATGGCCTTGGCCGGGCCAGCCTGCCCCGGCTGCGGCGTCCCCCTGGCCGGCGGCTGCGCCGGGGCTGCCGTGGTTGCCTCCTGCGCCGGCGGCGCAGGGGCCGGCCTCCTTGTGGCCGGGGGTGGCTACGTCTGCAGCGGTTCTGCCGCTGCCGGCCCAGCCAGGGCCGTCTACGTGGCGGGCGCCTTACCCGCCGCCCCCGGCAGCCTCGTCTTTTGGCTCACCCTCGGTTGGGGCCCCGGGTTGGCCCTGCTTTACAATTGGGGACACGGGCTATAACACGGTGTCTCGCGTGGCCATGCCGTACGGCGACCAATCGTTGCCGCTCGGCGACCACTTGCTTCCCGCCACCCGGGATAAGATCCTCCGCGGTGAGTATGTTGATTTCTTCTCCCTCCTCAATCGGGACTCCACGAAAGAGGAGAAGGAGAAGGCGGACGACGCGGATAAGGAAAGGGCCAAGAGGAAGAAGCCTCCCCGCACCTGGGCCAATTGGCTCCCAGGTTTCATCATATATGCCGGTGTGTTGTCCCGGGCCTTCCCCCAGCTAGGGGTTTCCCTTTTCCAGTATCTAGACATTATTTACAGGGCTTACGTGGACTTCCCGGGGCAGGCATGGCTGTCGTATGACGAGGAATTTCGTATGCGCGCGGCCATACGCCCCGGTATGCGCTGGGATGAGATGCATTCCGCGTTGTGGATGCAGCTCATGACCCCGACCCGCCCGGCCCTTGGTGAGCGGTACGATTGCGGTCACCTGATTCAGCGCCCTACGCCCTCTCAGGCCCCCCGCCAGTCGGCGGGGCAGGCGGTTCCGGCCCGCCTGCTGTGTTGGGAGTACTCTGCGTCAGGTCGCTGCTCCAAAAAGCAGTGCAAATTCAAGCACGAGTGCTCGATTTGCGCTGGCTCCCACCTCGCCACCTCCTGTTTCCGAGGGGGGGCGGGCCGGGGCCGGGGTAAGGACCAACAGGGGGCCAAGCGGGCCGGGGCTGACAACGCCCCTAGCAAAGGGCCCCAGCCCAATTAGGGTCGACATCCTGGACCGCCTGCTGCGGGAGTATCCTTCACCCGCTGACGCCCAGTACCTTTCCGAGGGTTTCACCTTTGGCTTCCGTATCCCCGTAGTCGGGGCGCGGGGGCCTCAGGACGCGCCCAACCTACGCTCTCTGGTTGGTATGGAGTCAGTGGCAAGAGCGCAAATTTTAAGGAGGTAGCGGCAGGCAGGGTGGCGGGCCCTTTCGACAGCCCGCCCTTCTCCAACCTTAAAGTTTCCCCGTTGGGATTAGTTCCGAAGAAGGCCCCGGGTGAGTTCAGGTTGATTCATCACCTGTCTTACCCTGCCGGGTCTTCCGTCAATGACGCTATTCCGGACGCTTTGTGCTCGGTCCGGTATACGTCTTTTGACGAGGCCGTCTGCATGGTCCGCTCCTGTGGTCCGGGTGCACTCTTGGCCAAATGCGACATCAAGTCCGCGTTTCGGCTGTTGCCAGTGCATCCCGATGACTTCGAGCTACTGGGCTTTCGTTTTGAGGGCCAGTATTTTGTGGACCGGGCCATGCCGTTCGGCTGTTCTATTTCCTGCGCTGCGTTTGAGCGCTTTAGTTCTTTCTTGCACTGGGCCTTAGTTAGGAAGGCAGGTTCTGACAGGGTCGCCCATTACCTCGATGATTTTCTTTTTGGGGGTCCCGCAGGTACTGGGGATTGCGTTCACTTGCTCCAATCGTTTCAGCGCCTGGCGGAGGAGTTGGCTGTTCCGTTGGCGCCTGAGAAAACTGAGGGTCCGGCCACTACCCTCACTTTTCTGGGCATCGAATTGGACACGGTGGCCATGACCTCTCGCCTCCCCCTTGACAAGGTTCAGCGCTTGGTTGAACGTATAGAGGCGCTTCTGCTCAAAAGGAAGGTCACCCTGCATGAATTGCAGGAGCTTCACGGGCATCTCAACTTTGCCTGTAGGGTGGTGGCCCCTGGCCGCGCCTTTGCTCGCCGCTTATGC
Source organism: Furcifer pardalis (assembly GCA_030440675.1). Taxonomy (NCBI): domain Eukaryota; kingdom Metazoa; phylum Chordata; class Lepidosauria; order Squamata; family Chamaeleonidae; genus Furcifer; species Furcifer pardalis. The sequence goes on along the minus strand of CP126897.1, from coordinate 42,847,183 downwards.
GACGCGATGGCCGGTCTGACCAAAAAGTTCCACAGAACTAGGCTGACCCGTGGGATGAGGGAGGATTTAGAGGTCTGGTTGGCGTTCCTTAGGGACTTCAACGGGGTTTCCTTTTGGCGCTCTGACCTTTTCCTCTCTTCCAGTTTTCAGGTCCATTCCGACGCAGCGGGGTCTTGCGGTTTTGGCATCTATATTGATGGCCGTTGGTGCTCCGGCACATGGCCGCCGCACTGGCGGGACTCCGACGTCGTGAGGGACCTGACTTTCCTGGAATTCTTTCCCATCTGGGGGGCGATCAACATGTGGGGACGTCACTGGGTGAACTCCGTTGTCACCTTTTGGTGTGACAACGCGGCGGTTGTCCAAGTGGTCAACTCGCAGACGTCCCGCTCCCCCCGGGTTATGTCCTTAGTCAGGCCGTTTGTCCTGGCTGCGCTGAGGCTTAACATCGTATTTCGCGCACGCCATGTGCCGGGGGTGGACAATTCCATTGCTGATGCCCTGTCCCGCTTTCAGATGGTGCGGTTCAGGGCGTTGGCTCCCGGTGCCAGGGCACTTCCTTCGGAGTTGCCGGACGCGGTCTGGAACATTGGAGGGCTGAGGTGAATCGGGCCATCGGCCTTTCCCTGTCGGGTCGCACACGCCGTGCCTATTGCCTGGCGTGTGGGGCTTTTACCACCTTTAGAAGCCAGCAGGATTTGCCGGAGGTTTGGCCGCTCCCGGTGGACCATGTGCTTCAGTTCATGGTTCACCTGCGGAGGTCCGGCCTTGCTCCACGTACCATCCAGGGGCGGCTGTCGGCATTGACCTTTGCCGCCCGGGCGAACGGTGTCCCTGACACCCTTGGCGATTTTCGTATTCGCCGGGTGTTGGAGGGCTGGTCGAGGGAACGTGGCCACCGCCCGGACGCCCGACAGCCGGTGTCACCGGCGGTGCTGCGGCGATTGGCTGCAGCCTGGCCACGCCATTGCACAGATGGGTATGAGGCGGCGTTGTTTCACGCCGCTTCTTCCGTGGCGTTTTTTGCGGCCCTCCGGGTGGGGGAACTGGTGGTGGCGTCCCGAAGGGACATGTCCGGCCGTGCGTTGCAGCTGGCTGACGTCGCGTTCACCGCGTCGTCGGTTCGGCTGACGGTCCGGATGTCCAAGACCGACCAGCTGGGCAGGGGGGTTTCCTTACTGCTACTGCGGTGCAGTATAGCAGATATCTGTCCGGTAGGAGCGCTCGAGCGCTACATGGCCATACGACCCTCTGGTCACCTGCCCCTTTTTGTACATCGGGATGGGTCCCCACTTACTCGTTTTCAATTTTGGAAGGTTACTGGGTCGGCCCTGTCGGAGGTGGGGATCCCTGGTGCCCGTTACGGCACGCACTCTTTCCGCATAGGGGCCGCTTCCACCGCAGCCTCTTTCGGGTATTCCGATGCGGACATCATGAGGATGGGGCGGTGGGGGTCCGCGTGTTTTCGGACGTATGTGCGACCGCTAATGCCATGACCTGCCTTGCTGCCGTTCGTTTTCTGTTTGTTTTCTTTCAGAGCTCTTCCCCCGGAGAGATGTGGCCCGTGTATGGATCGTCGGCCACAGCTATATCTACTGGGCCGCCCGTTTTGCTGGAGCAGCTCCCTGCGGGATCCACCTGGGCCTGCGGCAGTGGGCCTTTCTCATGTGGCGGGGGGTGCGGGGGATGTTGTGGGATCAATTGATGCCTCTGTTACTGTCGAGCTGGCATGTGCCACCCCCCGATATCATCCTTGTGCACCTAGGTGGGAACGACCTTGGGCAACGGATGGGGTTGGATCTGTCCAGGGCCATTTGCAGGGATTTCCATTTCCTACACCAGCATTGGCCGGCGACCAGAATTGTCTGGTCGAGTATGATACCGCGTGCCCGGTACAGGGGCGCGGTGGATTATCGGGCCGTGGATCGTGCGCGGCGTGGGGTGAACCGCGCCGTGGCACGTTTCCTGCATGCCCGGGGTCTGGGTACGGTGGTGGAGCATCCGCTATTCTGTATGGAGGAGTTGGGCCACCTGTACAGGGGCGATGGTGTGCACCCGTCACCGGACGGCCAGGTTTTGTTTCTGGGAGCTCTGCAGCAGGGCCTGGTGACCGAGTTGTCGGTCTCGGGGTGGGGTGGGGCGGTGAGTAGTTTCACTCCCCCCCGTGTGGCGGGTAGCACTGGTGTGGAATAAATTTGGTCCCAGGAGAACCGGGTAGGAACGCGTTTTGATCGGCCACTCTGTGAGTCTGATCAAAATGTGGACCGGGAACTTGGGTAACTGCCCAGCTCGGCAGCAGGCAGCCCCAATATAGAGTTCGCCCGGTGTGGGGTCAGAAGGAGATAACAACTGGTTACTTCTGACCGGGACAGTTAAATGATGTTCAGATATGGTTGTCCGATATCCAAGTTAAGTTGGTGAATGGATATCGTATACCTCACCAGTGCTACTGCGGCCTTGCTGCAATAAGTTATTTGTTAAGATGGTTAAAGTTAACCAAGTTGATTTCAAATAAAGTGGCCCAATTTTTATACCAACAATACTGTGGTCAGTCTCTTTTGTGCGGGCATGTGGGGGCAATGGACGAGCGGCCACGGCAAATGCCGGGGCCGCTCGCTTTGCCCCAGTGCCTGCCAAAGAGACGGGCCTGGGGACGAGCGCAGGGGGCGGGGCTAAGTGCCGCCCTTATATGGGAGGCGCGCTCCCCGCGCTCGTCGCCAGTCTCCCGTCCGACGGGCAAGCGAGCCCCGCCCTCCCTCCCTGGATGCAGTGTGACTGTTTTTGGGTCGCTTCGGGGCCGGATGGGAATTTTTGCTTGGGACCTTGATTGGCCGGTGGGTCTCTTGGCATTTTCGCCCATCCCACACTGCTGGACCAGGTGAGTTGGATTGGGTTTTTTGACCACTTGGGCGGGTAGCACTGGTGTGGAATAAATTTGGTCCCAGGAGAACCGGGTAGGAACGCGTTTTGATCGGCCACTCTGTGAGTCTGATCAAAATGCGGACCGGGAACTTGGGTAACTGCCCAGCTCGGCAGCAGGCAGCCCCAATATAGAGTTCGCCCGGTGTGGGGTCAGAAGGAGATAACAACTGGTTACTTCTGACCGGGACAGTTAAATGATGTTCGGATATGGTTGTCCGATATCCAAGTTAAGTTGGTGAATGGATATCGTATACCTCACCAGTGCTACTGCGGCCTTGCTGCAATAAGTTATTTGTTAAGATGGTTAAAGTTAACCAAGTTGATTTCAAATAAAGTGGCCCAATTTTTATACCAACAATACTGTGGTCAGTCTCTTTTGTGCGGGCATGTGGGGGCAATGTTTTGCAATTGCAATGTAATGCCTATTAAATTTGTACACGGTAAAATTTGAGAACACTGTATTTTTTTAAAATGTTACCCAAAAAAAATTTCTGTTAAAGATGAAAAGCTAAAGTCAGTCGGTCTCCATTTTATTCAGAAAGAAGCTATGTTCATCTCAATTCCTTATTTTCACTTAATTTCATTTGTAAAAGAATGCAAGGATTAACTAACAAATTTATGGATCCCATTTTTAGTAAAGCATTGTCCAGTCTGCCTAGACAAGGGGTGGGTGGTGGAAATGGTGCTTGTACATACTCCATGCCAAACATTCTCACACACCTAGCTCCTTCGATGCTTCTATGACAGTTCAGGTGAACACTTTATAAAAGTCAGCACACTTCTGCTCTCCATTCACAAAGAGCTACTACGTTTGAAGAAACAGCCGTTGTGATGTGAAATGTTTAAAATGTATGAATGTTTGTGCATGATGTCTATGCGTGGTAAATTCGATCCTGACCAGGGCTTAAGATTGAGTCGGCCTTCCATCCTTCCGAGGTTGGTAAAATGAGTACCCAGCATCCAATCCAATAGCCAATGTCGATTTGTTGTCACTTGCCTGTTTAAGTGCAGATCAACCAAACTCCAAAATGTTCTATCCTTTGCCTTCCGTTTCCATTTCTGGCCAAACAGCTTTACCTTTGGCTTGCCCCATTTTTTTTTTTTGGGGGGGGGGGTCTGCCTAGTGGTCTTTTGTTGTCCCTTGATACTTAGTCTGTTAGCTAACAGGTCAATCTGTAATCCTTTATGTAATATGGCCTGCCCATCTTCTTTTTGCCACATATAGTTCATAGACCACATCACACAGTCTGGTTCCTTGGTGTAATTCTTTGCTACTGACCTTATCCTTGATTGTTACTCTGCACATCCGTCTTTCCATTGCTCTTTGGGTTACTGCCAGTTTTTCTTCCTCTGATTTTGTTATTGCTCACGTTTTGGATGCATACAACATTGCTGGTAACACTATCGTATTGAATACATTTGCCCATCTATTCATCGGCAGATTGTCATCTGTTACCACTGTTCGGTTTATATTACAGGCAATCCAAGCTGCTTTGCTTCTTCTTATCTACTCACCATGTGGTATGTTATCTGTTTGGATTTGCTGGCTGAGGTAGACATAATCAGCTACTTCTTCAATCTCAGTTCCATTTACAGTGATGGAACCCAGAGCACATTGGCTGTTTCACATCCATTTTGTTTTTGCTAAATTCATCTCCAACCAGACATATTTGGAAGAGTTCATTAACTGCTGGAGGTTATATTATAGATCATTGGGGCTGTTTGCAAAAACAATGGAGTCATCAGCAAACAGAAGATGGATTAGTCTTTCTCTGTCGTCCTTAAAACCACCTTTGATTTTACAAAAGAGACTTTCCAAAGTTATCACAAAAAGCTTCATTGATACTGTGTCTCCTTGATGAACATGTACCTAGTATGTGGGGGGCAAAATGCTAATTAACTTGTGAACCCCCCAGAGAGTGCACTAAGCACTATGGCATGGTATTTAAGTGTGATTGCTTTGTTTTTAAGATCTGAAGAGCGGCAACAAGACTAAGATGTTGATATAATTCATGGCAAAGCTCATTAAGGCCTGTAGCAGAAATAAGACTTCACCAAACCTTCCTAAATTTGTTTAGTGAGGACACAATAGGACTTTCTCAGCAGTCACTCCCAGGCTTTAGAAAATACTGCCCCCATAAGTCAAACTGACCCCATCACTCTTGTCCTTTTATAGTTAAGCAATGACCTTGCTTTTCAGGAATGCTTTCTTTATTAAGTTACATAATTTCAGATTTTGTTTTAAATTCAAAACTGGTTTTAATCTTGGTTTTAAACTTGATATATACCTGCTTTTGAAAATATGGTATTTATATAGTATTTTACAATTGTTGACTGTTTTATAGTTTTAGGTCTTTGTGAGCCACCTGGGGTCCATATGGGCAGAAAGGAAACATATAATACAAGCAAGCAAACAAATACAGAACACACATACTTTTTTAAAAGAGATATAGGGTTGAGTTTGTTTTGACCAAAGTATTCAATCAGTAGCTTTTTGATGGTTCTCAAAGAGCAGGAATGAGCTTCAAAGAATAATCTCCATGAGTTTGGACAATGTCTAATTAACTTCAGAGGAGAATGATATATTATTAGAAATGAGATAGCTGAAGGTTTTTGGAGATGGATCCTTTGGGGAAAAAGCTTTGTATCAGCTAACCTGCTCAATCATTAATATTTTCCACTTCTCTCCCAAAGCCGCTGATACCCCTCCCTTTTTGAGGTGAACAAATGGCACCATGTACGTTGAAAAGTATACTCAGATTATACCTATTTTTAGTACCCTATATGCTGGGATATAAGATGACTTTTTACCCCTGAAAAACATGCCTCCAAGTGGGGGGGGGGGTCTTGTACGCCGGGTGCAATTCAGTTGAATAAAATACAGTAATACCTCAGATAACGTTTACCTCAGATAATGTTTACCTCGCATAACGTTAAGCAATCTGGGGAGGAGAATTGCATCGAATAACGTTAAGGTCCTATGGGATGGATCGGATAACAACTTTTAATAACAGATGACGAACAGGAGTTTGAAGGCTTTTAAAGAGAAATGTCACGCTCCCATAGGTTTATTGTTCCATTCACCTTTAGTGAATTGTCTTTGGTGAATTACGTTTAATAAACTTGCACTGTTTTATGTTTACTGTACATGTTTGATAACATACAGCCTTGTGACAGCTTTTCGGCATGTCATAAGCATTTGAATATAAATTAACATGTTGAAATCAAATCTGATGTTCTTTTATGTTTTATTTGGTGTGTGGAAGGTGTGTGGAAGAGGGGGTAGTCTTATACAGCGAGTATATATAACAAACTATATTCTGAGTGGAAATGTTGGGGGGTCATCTTGTACGCCCAATCGTCTTGTACCCCGGCATATACGGTATTTACTTTAGAAATTGAAAAGTTTAATGGAAATAAGAGATTATTCAAAGCAGTTCAAGCTTTTGATGCAAGTGGTTATGATATGGGACACATGGTCAAGCTTCTCTTAACTCACACATTGAAAAGCTCTCCTATGTTGGTGCCATGACACACCTGGTTTCAGCTTTGACAAAAGCTCCTCTGGAGAAAGGGCAGTATAGTATGGTTGTCACTGAAGTGAAAAAGGACACGAGATTTTATATCTCCTTAGGCATACTCCAATGTTATTTCTCCAGTAGGCATGCTACTCAAGGGGGATCTTATGCTATTGCACCTATTCTTCTTCAGTAAGAACCTCTTCCCTATTCTGGAATCCCACATTTTTTGAAGCACTTCAGAAACATGTTACAATGGAAATGGGCTGAATCTCACATTAGGCAGTGTAGCTTGAGGCCTCTCGTTCATCAGGACTATTCAGAAAAAGAACTCAAGCGTCATGCATGCTCCAAATCCTGAACAGTTTGATGAAGAAGACAGACCCATATGCAACATCTCCAAGAGGCATCTGTCTGTTTAGCCTCACAGCTCCTTTTGATGTGTGCTTATGGGATAGCGTTGCTCTCAAATTAGAATGGGAAAACAAACAGTACTGAGTTCCCATTCTGAATGGTCATCTGTTACAATGTAATTCCTACATTTTATTATGGGACAGAATGTGAGAAACTCCTACTGAACTGAATACGCAAAATAAGCAATTTCCCTCAAATGGTGTCCTGTATTGCAGCCTTCGGGCAGTTTATATCTTATCTTCTAGTAAAGGCTAATTTTTCTTCTGAGTACAGTATATTGACAGTGATAAAAATCTCAGCTAGAGGTGGACTACAACTCTTAAAGCATCCCAGCCATAATGGCCAGCTGCCATACTAGCTGTGGTCTAAAATACACTAGTACCCCGGACAATGTTATGACATGGTTCCACAAGTCATGACGTTGTCCGGTTTTTCACGTTGTCCGATCAATGCTAAAAAAAAACTGAGAAGAGGCGCTCGCACGCGCGCGAAAAGGCGTGCGAAAAGGCGCGCCAGCGGGAGCCTCTTCTACCAAATGGGTATAGCAACGGGGATCACATGTCAAGGCAAGGGATCAAAGCGGGGGGTGCCACCCCCCCTTTGATCCCTTACCTTAACGTGCAATCCCCGTTTTGCGCACCTGGGCAAGGGTCAGCTTTTCCGAATTCCCCCCTCCCTGGGCTTGGTCGAAATCCTCACCCCGCGCAGGGGGAGGGAATTTTGGCCAAGCCGCCTCTTTCCCAAGCCGGGGAGACCCTGCGGAGAGGTGCCTCTCATCTCCCGATGTTCCAAAAGGGTAAAGATCCTTATCCTTTGGGAACCTCGGGTGGCTTGCAGGCGCGCGCGTGTTGGTGGGGGTTAGCGCAGGGTACGGAGGTCCCCCTGTATCCTGCGCTAACCCCCACCGATGTGTGCCGCGCGCCCGAAGTTTTGAAAGGGTAAAGATCCTTATCCTTTGGGAACATTGGGTGGCTTGCAGGCACGCGCACGTTGGTGGGGGTTAGCGCAGGGTACGGAGGTCCCCCCGTATCCTGCGCTAACCCCCACCGACGCGCGCCGCACGCTCGAAGTTTCGAAAGGGTAAAGATCCTTATCCTTTGGGAACATTGGGTGGCTTGCAGGCACGAGCACGTTGGTGGGGGTTAGCGCAGGGTACAGAGGTCCCCCCGTATCCTGCGCTAAGCCCCACCGACACGCGCCACTCGCCCGAAGTTTTGAAAGGGTAAGGATCCCCGTACCCTTTCCAAACATCGTGGGGACAGGCGCGGGGGGGGGGTTTGGATTGGGTAGATGTTCTACCCAATCCAACTTCCCCCCACGCATACGCTTGTTCCGAATAACGTTAAAATCGCATTACTCGATACTAGATTTTTCCGAAAATCTTGTCACGTTATGCGGTTTTTGCGCTATACGGTACTCGCGTTACCCGGGGTATTACTGTATAACCTTTCCTATCTTTTTCTTACTGATTTCCCCAATGCCAATTATTGAATGAAATACAGTACAATACTTTGGCCAAGTCACTGTTGTGTTAAATTAATCATACACGGAACAGACTACTGTTTGAGCAGTTTGATCTTTTTGTCTTGTTCATAAAAGAAGGTATTCCACTAGCTCAGTGTTTCCCAACTTTTGGTTTTTGGACCTCAATTCCCGGAAGCCCAAGTCAATTGCCCAAAGCACTGATCAGCCAATGTACTGACGTAGGCTTCTGGGAATTGAAGTCCCCCTGTGGGGCATGGGTCCCATGTTGGGAACCATTGCACTAGCTCTTTCCACAACAGGAAGTAAGGTTGTAACCCATGGCAATTTACACTTGTGCAACAGCAGCTCCACAAAACCTGAGTTAGTTACTGCTGTTGTAAAATATTTCACTCTTGGAGCCTATCACAGTGACTTCTAAGTAAAGGACACAGGATAAATTTTTACCACATCTATGTTGCTGGAAATAGAGAGTACAAAATGTACCATACATTTGGAATATAGTACCAGTACATGAAGAATATTTTAGGCTACCAGAACAAGGAAGCCTATGAATATTCAAGAAAACATTAAAGCTGGAAGGTTCTGTCCTTCAATCCTTTATTTTAAATAACATTTCCATTGAAGAAATCAATGGAACAAAATCAAACATAAATTACAAAGTCTCTTCAGTGGTGATGTGATGCCTCTCTAATGAACTGTCAGTTCACTGGAGCATGTGAAGTTTTCTCATTCTCATCAGCTAAGAGTAAATTAGACTTGGCAGTAAAGGACTGTAATGCCTTTGCAATCTATAATGCCATTTGTCCAGTTCTGGAATGTATACTGGCTAAATTTCACACGCATTTGAGAAAAGAATGTCAGTCAAAGTGCAAAATGCATTTACCTTAGAAGCCCCTTTCATTGCTCTTTGGTAAAAACTATATATAGGAGAACAACCAAAAGTCGTGATTTATTAGTTTGTAAACTTTCAGGATACAGCAAGTTTTTTCCATAAACCTATTCAAATATTCTTTATAGCCTTATTCTGGCAGGTTATTTTGTTTACATAACCATAGGTGTGTGTGTGTATTATAGCCTGCATTATCTGATAGTACTTTGGGCATGCAGAAATCTCCAACAGGCAAGCGGGTGCACAGGGGGTGGAGTGCTGGTGTTTGAAGGACTTAACATTTCCCCCCTAGACCTTTGATTTCCTTTGATTTCTCCTGTGATTGTGCCTCCTTTGAAATTCAACAAAGAATCTTCAATGTTGAAGTAGAATGGAGACTACAGTTGTACCTCGCTTAAAGAGCATAATGCGTTCCACAGGACTGCTCTTTAAGCGAGTTTGCTCTTTAAACGAAACACCATTGTAAGTGACCCATTGTGACTTCTGGTGGGGTTGGGGATTGCAAACCCTGATTTATTTGTTATGCGAGTTTTTGGTTGGTTTTATTTGTTAAACGAAGTGAACATTCAGAGAAAATTCTGCTCCTTAAGTGAGTTACTCTTTAAGCGAGGCACTCTTTATGCGAGGTTTGACTGTATTTCTGTTTGACAATAAGGAGGTAGAACTTTTAAAGTAACAATTGATGGTAAATATGTGTACTGCTTTTGAGCTTGTAATATTATGTAAATTGTATCATTTTGTAGATGTATATTATGTGAAGACATGTTGTAAGCTGCCCAGAGTTGCACTTTGTGAGTAGGGCGGCATATAAGTTGAACATTAATAAATAATAATAATAATAATAATAATAATAATAATAATAATAATAATAATAATAATAATAATAATAATAATAATAATAATAATAATAATAATTTACACAGCAAATGCTAGAGAAAATAAGAATGGGAGAGAAAAATTGAGAGACATACTAATAACAGCTATAAGATTAATAACAATTTATTCTTTAAATGTACAGTAATACCTCGGATAACGTTTACCTCGGATAACGCTAAAATCGCATAACATTAAGTAATCTGGGGAGGAGAATTGGATCAAATAACGTTAAGGTCCTATGGGATGTATCGGATAACAACCGCTAAAGCCTGTGTGGTTACAATGTATCTCTATGGAGCTTTAACGTTATCCGATACATCCCATAGGATTTTAACATGCATCAGATAACACTAAAAATCGGATAACACCAAGACTTGTGGAACCAAGTCTTAGCGTTATCCGAGGTATTACTGTATCAGTAACAGGAAACCTACTGGCTGAACAATTGAGGTGCTGGGTATCAATGGAGTAAAATGAGTTCTAAAGGAGAATATGGAATTTGCATAAAATCTGCATGAATTTGAGACATCCCTCTTTATTTTGGAAAATACTGGGAAGATCGGTAAAGGTGTCTCAAATGATATTTTCAGGAAGGCATGGCCCAATTAATTACAGGCTGATTAATTTATCATGTAATCTGAGTGAGAATAAAACTGTAAAATATACAAAGCAGCAAGAATGGATGGAAAAATACAAACTATAGAACAGTTGTTGTATCACAAAAATATTCTAGATTCATTTGAGAATAGCAGTAAACATGTGAATTGATAATGGAGTGAGTGGTGTGTTTCAATTGATATTGTTTGCTTGGCCTTCCAAATGTCCATCACCAAACAATGTGAAGAAATTTAACAATCCTGGGGGGAAATAAGTCTTCTGATTAAAGGGGAGATTAAGGAGGATGAATGGGGGAAAATGTGGAAACAAAGGATTGTGAAAAATATGTCAATGAGAATTAAAGAACATTGTTATAAAATTATATGGAGATGGTATATGATTCCAGTCCAATTAAGCAATTATGATCCTAATTATAAAAGGGAGCATTGGATGTAAAGAAAAGACAGAAACATATTTTCATTTATGGTGGGAATGCAAAGTGGAAAAAAGGATTTGGACTAAAGTTTTTGAAGAAATGAACCAAATACTGTCACTAAAAGTAGAAATGTGTCCTAGACTGGCATTGTTAATGGATTTTATCACTATAAATGTGAATAAGGAAAATTATTATTATTATGGCAACAGCAATGAGGTTGTTAATAGCTAAAAACTGGAAAAGCTATATGGAATTTAGATTGGAAGATTGACATAAAGAACTATGGAACATTGCCATAAATGATAAACTGACATGCAAATTAAAATTAAAGAAAGGAATTATAAAGAAAAATAATTTTATGGCAATATGTTGAGAGTTTATTAATTATATTCTTGTCAAAATCAAAGGAATACAACCAGTGCATGAGTACGTAGGTTTTTGAAATAGGGGATAAGAATAAGTACCGGTAAGTAATTTTTTTGTCTAGATTACATGTTAAGATATTAATGTCCAATTGGTGGTGGGTGCAAGTATTTGTAGATGGTATATATGTTTTTCTTATAATTTTAGTGTATTTTTTGTTTGTATGTATTTTTTTCTGTTCGACAAATGGTTCGACTTACAAAAAATTCGACATACAAATAGAAATGTTGGCTAAAAAAAGTATTTGACATACAAATTTTTAATAGGAAAAATTCGACATACAAAAAAAAAACACATGGTGACATCTAGTGGCCTCTTCTGGTAATGCAATGTGTTTCTGACATACCTGTACATATATTTTTTGAACTTTTTGGAACAGTAGCTGTGTTAGTCTGTGGTTCAGGCATATCAGAAAATAAAACATAATAAAATAAACAAAACAAAAATTAAAAATTAAAAAACAAAATAAAAAACTACAATGTTTTTTATTTTGTTTTGTTTATTTTGTTTTCTTTTGTTTTCTGATTTTTTTACATACAAATAACCTCGTGGAACGGAAAAAATTGTATGTAGGTTTTACTTTATAGTAATACCTCGGATAACGACTGCATTGGATAACGCTAAAATCGGATAACCATCTGTTAGTGTTATCCAATGCAGTCATTTCGTAGCAACAGGTTGGCTGGAAAGCTGCACGGGGTTCTCCGTTCAGCTTCCCAGCCGCCACACAGCTGCAGAGGCATCGGCGGGTGGCTAGGGAAGCCGACGGGAAATCCCCGTCAGCTTCTCCAGCCACCCTGCAGCTGTAGATCGGATCCTCTTATCTCCCTGGAGCAGGCAGGGGGATCAGAGAGCCTGAAATGGGTAAAAACAACAACCCCAGACTTTTTTTAAACTTATTTCAGGCTCTCTGACCCCCTGCAAGCTCTAGGGAGATCAGAGGACCCCATCCAAGCTGTTTCTGGGCTTCCCTGACGCCCCTGGCCAGTGGAGCAAGCCAAAACATCAGGGTTTGAACCGTCCTACTATATGATATTTACTGTACTTTACTGTTTTGTTATATTGTATCCTTTTGTATTTTTGTTCGCACTTTAATAATGATATTAGGGGATTTTGTGAGCCGCTCTGAGTCGGTTGCTACCAAGGAGAGTGGGATACAAATCTAAATAAATAAATAAATAAATAAATAAATAAATAGTTATAAGCCTGTTATTCTCTTGGATATGTTAAATTTCGGTAGTTTGTGAATTTCCTCAGAAAGAGGGGCAATCTGTTAAGTGCATTCCTATCTGAAAATTCTACAACAAAGAGAAATAAATTTATTATCAGAGTGCAAATAAGGTCTGCAGTAATAATTCATCCAAAACATATCTGTCACTATAGGACAGCCATGGTAAAATATTTTCATGCTACGTAGTCATGTCAGAGCTTTGAGTAATTTTTCTATTGAACAATGAATGCACTTAAGGTTGTCCTTAGGAGGCCTACACGGATAACATGTGATACACAAAGCCCTTTGGGATATTAATGATTTTTAAAAAATGTTTAATTAGAGGTTAAAATCACGTGGCATAGAGCATGGCATGCTACTCAAGCGCTATGGAACTGATTGGACAAATGTTCAGTATTGAAGTGTTTGGCCCTTTGGCTATTTTCCATCTGACAAAATACATTCCTAACTTAAAGCTAGGGCACTGAAAGAATGATCACCACTGCAACTTTGAACAATAATACTTTTTTCCACAGTAAAATGTCTTTTTTTCTACATCAAGCAGGCAACATTACACCCCTTACTAGATTTGTTTGCTATTAGAGTAAGAAGGCATTTGGGACACAAGCGACTAATGATTACACCAATGCTATTTTATCAACTACTGTATTACAATGTAGAAATCTTTCTAGTTTCCCTGACTGACTCCTAGCTGCTTTTGCTCATCATCTGGCACTCTCTAAGAATGGGAAATTCTACATAAGGGATATTTCTGTTGGAGTTTGTGTTTAGTGTATGTATACTTAAACTTCCATTTTCAAAAAGCCAGGAGATTCAATTCTTCAAAACACCTCCAGTTTATAAATTTCAGATAGTGTGCTTCTGTGTGCATGATTCAAAATGCCAGGAAATAGCCTGATATTGCTACACAGTATCATGCCTGCAGTGCTGCAGGAAATTTTTTTTATGAGCTTTAGATAGGTAAGGGTAGCTTGAATGTTGACAACACCAACAAAACCCTCTTGTACCATTCACATTTGTTTTTCTAAAAAAACAGCTGTGACAATTGCTTTGTATTTGAGACGTGATCAAATGATGACAAGTAATGTCAGCTTTTAGATTTTCTTTTCCTCTGTGTCTCTTGGAGAATTATAGTAAGCACAATAGGGTGTACCGCAGACCATGTTGGCAATGCCATTGGTGATGTCAACATTCAGCCTGCCCTTTGCTATTGGCATAGTTTTTCCTGCTGGCAATATTGGCATAGTTTTTCCTGCTGGCAACACTGGCAATGTATTGTGTAGTAATATTGGGCCATTTCCTGACATTCTGAACAGAAGCTCAATATCCCACATTCATACATTGGAATTTAAAAAACAATCCTGAACAAGCAGAATAAATCATACATAGGCAGTCATATTGTAACTTAATATACTTTTGAAACTGAATTATAACAAACATATGGGTCACTTTAAAGCTTTTTGGAACAGTAGTATTTTCCCATAAGATATTATTTCTATCTTTATGTATATTCTATTTACAAAGTCAGTTGATGGACTAATTGTTTTCATGAAGTTAAAAAATCCCATTTTTTTAATTCAGTGGAAAAATTAGTTTTAAAAATCTATGGCGGTAGGAGGCTTCACTCTCTCCTACTAGGATAGAATGAAGTCAATTCTGATTTGTACTGTGCTTGTTAATTTTCAAGCAACAACCAAAAGAACCTTTATAGCAGGGGTGTCCAAACTATGGCCCATGGGCCGGATCCAGCCCATGGTGCCAATTCATCTGGCCTGTAGGCCAGGTTGCTGCCACCACCGGAAGTGCCTGCCACCACCAAAAGGGCCGAAAAAGTGGCAAAAACAAACCAAAATAAATCAAAAACACAGTGAAAATGTGCCACCCTCGCTCCTGCCACAACAGGAAGCAGTGTAGGCAGCAAAAATGCCTGGAAATGGATTGCCACTGTTGCCAGAAGTGCCAAAATGTGCCAAAAACATGACACAAAAATTCAAAAAATGTGCCCCAGGAAGTGGCAGAGGCAGCAAAAATGCATTGTGAATGCACGTGCCACCACTGCCGCCATGGGAGCAACCACGTATCCGGCTCCTCAGCTGACTGAGGGGGCATGGTCTCGCCCGTGGCATGAAAAGTTTGGGCACCCCTGCTTTATAGGGATGCTATGCATTTAATACAGAATTTCATTAATGTAGCTGTGGTCCATTAACATACAGCCATTCTCCATCCTAGCACTGTCTGAGCTCCATTCTAATACTTTTTGAGTTATACCTCTTGCTTCTCTTGGCTTAAACAAAAATAGCCACAGGCCTGATAAATTATTTCCTTCTTGCAAGTTGCCTTTAAGTTACAGTCAGTCAATGCAGGCATAGCATTCTCAAGAATTGTTTTATTTTATATCTCTCTGTGTCATAACTTTTATTGGGTTTAGGGTTGTATTTAAAATGTAATGGTGGGAACCCCTGTAGATTTTAAAAGCAAGAGGAGCCACTACTGCATTACCCCTCCATCAATCAGAATGACAGAATTGTCCATCCTCTGTTAATTTCACAGCAAAACTTCAGTAATGTAACATTTAAGTAGATATTGTATTGTCCATTGGAGATCATGGGCTTTGCAGAAGAATATTGTAAATTTGAGGCGTTAACAGTGATATTAACCATTTTCCTTCTCTACAGCTCTATGGCGGTAAAATCATATGTGTGTGTAGTAAAGTATTAAAAAGATGCTTAGTAATCAGTTTGTGCATTGAGTAAGGTAACCAACACCAACACCATCATTATTATTATTTCATATCAGAAATTGAGCAAGGTGATCCAAAAGATCCTTTCCCATGGAACTTGACAGCTAGTGAGATTTGTAAAGGATAGAGGGAACTTTTGGAAGGATGACTGGGAGAACATCTGTGTTGATGGGAGTAGACAGACAACATCTGTCAAGTATTATAAGACACTTGTGATGCGCTTACAGTTAAGACACCTGGGATGCAGAAAACATAGGTCAAAGTGACCCTTCTTGTGTTCTCAAGCAGTGACCAGTGATGAGGTAACGGGTCCAGCTGCAGAAGATGAAACATCAATCATTTATTTCAGATGGCCAATTGATTTAGATATCCTTCAATTAAGGGGCACAGAGCCAAGGGTGATACAACATCCGTAACTTTACAGTATGAGAGAGGCTTAGACCCCAGATCTCTTGTGACCATCGGAGGTGTCCTGTGCTACCAAAACTGGATTCCCAGGCTGTTGAAGAAGGAGCAAAGGGAAACCACGCTGATAGGTAAATAAGAATGATTTAATTGCATTCTGATTCTTGTTTTTATTTTCTAATATGTTCTTGTACTCTCTGTCTCTGATATGCCTTGCTTGCCTAGAAAATTTGAGGAGTTAAGGTGATATTACCTATTTTCCTTCTCTACAACTCCCTCTTTACTCTTGAGGAAAACAGAGACCTGTTCTAACTGGAATAAGGCCATACAGGTTTAATTATATCAACATTAACTCAGGACGTTTAAATCTAGTAGTGTATGATAAAATTTAGTTTGACCTCCATACAAGTGGTAGGTATGCTAGGAGCCACACTGATTTGCTGATACAAAGGAAATTAGTTATTCCTGCAATTTGACAGCTTAAGGGCTTTGTCATTAAACCAAATGTCCTGGTATTACAGAGAATCAAAAATGTTGCCCTATGCCATTCTACAATACAATTTTGGGAAAGATGTCCTTGGGACGATGCGGTCTCTTAAGTATTAATAAATCTGTCCCCTGCATTCTAGAATAAGAACGAACAAAGTTCCATCTGTGAACCACATGGCCCTTGGTCCTTTTCTGGGATCTCTTACTGGCTTCTAGAATTTCTTTTTAAAAATCATCACAATGGATTATGTCAGTTTAGGGGAAACTATGCACTATGTGACGGGAAACTGCTGCTAATTCAGGAACACTGGTTGCATTCTTATATGTGCAACCAGTCTCATGACCAAGCATATCCCTAGGATTGCAACCAGAAATTAGTAGCAATTTATTGATGCAGTTTACAAGATTTCAGCTAATGCATGCATAAATAACAAATAGGATTATGGCCAGGATCTGGACATGAAACTAATGGTTTTACATCTATCCTTCATCTTTTTTTGTCATCCAGTAAGAAAAAACCATTATGATTTCTTGTTATTCATTCCAAATGTACCTAATTATTTCATGGGATATCTCAGATTGCTCTTGGATAGGTGCTAGTCACCTAACTAACCCTTATTATTTATTTGTTTTATTTATTAGTCATACTTATCAACTGCCCTCCTCACCGAGGTGACCCAGGGCGGCTCACAATTCATTAAAAAACAAACGAACAATAAAACACTGGTAAAAACATTCCTAAAAAACTCTCAATTTAAAACTTTAAAATCTCAATCTAAAAACTAATTGAGGGCAAGCAGGGCTTAAATCAACCAGCGGGCTGGGGTCATAGTCCCTCCTGCACCCCAAACCTGCCCTGCCAGCCATGTTCTTAAATTTTTCCTAAAGGGCAGCAACTCAAACTGAAGACGTAACTTTGTTGGTAGGAAGTTCCATAGGGCCGGGGCGGACACCGAGAAGGCCAGAGAGATGCACCTCTCTGGCTGATGGAACAACTAGAGAGCTCTCTGGTCCGCTCTGGTAGGACGGGCAGATGTTCTTAGGGCGATGCGGTCTCTTAGGTATTAATGGAAGAGTGTTAAAACTCTCTTTCATGAAATTTTTCTAGATTATTTTATTATTTTATTGTATTCTCCTTACTTTTTGTGATTGGAACTGCGATAAAGCTTATGGCAAAATATGAAATTGTGACACTGCAACAAATGATAGACAGTTCCTTGCTTTGTCTTGGAAGCATTCTTGCAATCATCATCATCAGCTGCTACTTGTATCTGAGCATACATTTTTCCTGGAAGTCATGCGCGTCTCTGGTGACTCAATAAACCGATCTTAGCATGAAACATATATGGATATATGGTGTAGGGTGTAGTTAAGTATGACAAAGATGTTGTGTCTGTGCAGTGTTCTCCTTCGAAGTGATTGGTAGCAGCAGAGAAGGTTTGGCACTAAAGTGAGCAATCTATGGCCGCTGCTTCCTAAGTTTGAGGGTTTATACCTGACATCTTCATTATTTGTTTCAGCTGGTCCTTATAATGCTTCAAAGGAGCTCCGCGAGGTCTTATACTGGAGCTAAGTTCACAGAGATGGGATGTAACAGGTTCTCACCAGTTCTCCAGAACCGGTAGTAACTTTTCTCAGTGTTCCGGAGAACCGGTACCAGCTTTTTTGGGGGAACCACCTTCGGGGCTTACCTTTTCACTGGTTCCCCCACTGTGCATGTGCACCAAACACTTAGTGTGGATATATGCCTACAGTGCTTGGCGCGTATGCACGGCCTCCTTGCTGTCCTCCCAAGCGGGGAGGAGGAAGAGAAGTTGCTAGCCTGAAGCTCCCTATAGCCTGCTCCCCACGGTAAGTGACTCACCTTTGGATGCGGTGTGTCTGTGTGTATTTTAATGTGTATTTAATACCTTTACCTATATTGACGTACTACCACAGTTCCTAAAAAGGCCTGGCTTGGGGTTTTTAAGTAAAGTCTTGAGGTGTGTGTGTGTACTTATTATTTTTTTTGTATTTTTTCCTTTGGCCCTGCCCACATCATGATGTCATGATGTTAGCTCCACCCACACTGTGATGACATCACGGTGGGGTAGTAAATTTTTTGACATCCCACCACTGTAAGTTCCCCATAAAGAATTTGACAAGAAGCCTGGAACCATCCATACAGTGGACATGCCCTATCCATCTAAGACAATGGCCTATGATGGAAGCTTCAATGCTATTTGCATTTGCCTTCTCAAGGACTGTGATGTTATACACCGGCAAATACAGTATATTACATATCTTACAGGACACAACCACCCAGTATCTCCTTAACATAGGAAGTGGGGCTGAAAAGATTTGCTATACTTTAGGGGGATTGAAACAAGAAAAAAATATTCAATTTTGAAAAATTTGCAGAATTAGTTAATTGTCAATTTGACATAAAAACATACTAATGTAAGCTAGTTTCCCAAGCTAATTACTATCATCTTGTAACTGTAAGGCCACAGTGGGGATCCTGTTATTATAGTGTAGTATGTATGGTATATAATTAGTAAGCAAATAAATAATTACATTAAATCTCCTACAGAAAGAGAACCAGAAGCAATAGTATGTCTTACCTAATTATACTTCAACAAGGAGATAAAATGCATCAGCCATCAGGACTAGTTTTTTTTTTGTTGCCAATGTTTGAGCATAAACTGGTTGACCAATAATTATCTTACAGCTTAGACCTTAAAAATCAGAAAAATCTTTCTAATAGTCACAACATTTCTAATATTCTCCACAGCTGTTGGGTGATACACACCAGGAAGTTGAACAGACTGATATGCATTCATTCTCATGACTGTGTCAAATGTCATTTTTTTCGCTCAGAATATTTCTTTCTTACAAAGCAACCAGCTTCCCAAAGGCAGACTCAGCAAGCTTTTCCAATTGTATCTGTGTTCAAAAGCCAACTGCTATAATATCCTATGACAGGGGTCTGCAAACTTGGCTCTCCAGGTGTTCTTGGACTGCAATTCCCAGAAGCCCAAGTCAGCACTCCTGCTGATCAAGGCTTCTTGGGACTGAAGTCCAAGAACAGCTGGAGAGCCAAGTTTGCTGACCACTGTCCTATGACTAGGATGTAACAATGGGCCTATGTTAATTAAAGTACATATGATCAGCCTACGCATAAAGATAAATGTTTGCCTCAAATTCCCCGATGTTGGTCTCTGCCCCAAAACCTGCACCACTAGAGACCAGCCCTGCAGGCTTTGGGGCAGAGATTTACCAAGGCTCAGACCACCGGTTTGGTTAGGGGGCGATCGGGCATGCTGTTCTCCTCCCAACCAAACTGGTGCTAGGAAGCCGAGTCCCTTGAAGTCCCGCTTCCCAGGTAGAGAACAGCCCAGTGGGATTGAGGCTTATATCTCTGTAGGCAAGCCTTTGCAAAAGCAGGGATATATTACCAGTTGAGATCTAAGCCTCAATCCCACTGGGCTTTCTCTGCCTGCCGACACTCAACCACCCCCAAGGAACGGGCAATCTGAGCAGTTTCCCCAAACCAAGCTGGGACACACACTTGTTTTGGGGGGAAGTGGGCGGGAGTCTCTGCCAGCGATTGAGCACTGGGACTGTGGGGGTGTTTGGGGAGAAATAGGTACCTGCCAAAGAGGCAGGCAGATCGACCCCCTGTTCCCATTCCTCTTCGGAAAGTGAAAAGGGATTTTTTTTAATGTTGTGAGATCAATGCATTGCACAACATTAAAAACCGGATAACGTTAAGATTTGTAGAACCAGGTCTTAGCGTTATCTGAGGTACTAGTGTATGGTGCTTCTGAATGCATGGTTCAAAACACCAGGAAATGACCCAGTATTACTACACAATAGTGTACTTGCGTTGCCAGCAGGAAAAAGAATGCTGAGCTTTACATAGCAAGGGGTAATCTGAATGTTGACAATATCAATAGCAACAGAGTTAAGCCTACATCAGGTGTTTCTCAAACTTCTCCCCCAGGTACTCTTGGACTTCAGTTCCCAGAAACCCAAGTTAGCACAACTGCTGATCGAGGCTTCTGGTAAAGAACATCTGGGGCCCAAAGCTGAGAAATCTTGGTCTATAGATTACCCTCTTCAACTTGCTACCACTCACACGTCACTTCTCAAAAAACACCCATGACAATTTGCTTTGTGTTTGGGTGAGTAGTAGTTTAATGAGGAAAAAAAATGAGTCAGCATCCAGGATTTTCTTTTGCTTGGTATGTCTAAATCAGTGTTTCCCAACCTTTGGTTTTTGGACTTCATTTCCCTGATGCCTGTCAATTCCCCAAAGCACTGATCAGTGAATGTACTGAGGCATCTGGGAATTGAAGTCCCCCTGTGGGGCGTAGGCCCCAAGTTGGGAACCACTGTTCTAAATGAATGATACTATGTGAATAGCACATCCTGATTTACATTTTGTTGTTGTTCAGTCGCACACCTTTGCGACCCCATGGACCACTGTCTGCCAGGCACTTCTCTCCTCCACCATCCTCCTCAACTCGCTCAGCTCTGTGCCCATTCTGTCCACAATACCATCCAGCCATCTCATTTTTGGCCGCCCCCTTCTTCTTTTGCCCTCCACCCTTCTCAGCATCAAGGCCTTCTCAAGTGAATCTTCTCTTCTCATTTGATGTCCAAAGTACTTTAGCTTCATCTTTACTATTTGACCTTCTAAGGAGCAGTCAGGGTTGATTTCTTCTAAGATTGACCTGTTTGTTCTCCTCGCTGTCCAGGGGACTCTCAAAACTCTCCTCCAACACCACATCTCAAAGGCATCTATTCTTCTGCGCTCAGGTCTCCTAATGGTCCAGCTCTCACAACCATACATTGCCACAGGGAATACTATTGCTTTGACTATGCGAATTTTTGTTTAAAGTTTGATGTCTCTACTTTTCACTATGTTCCCCAGGTTTCTCATCGCTTGCCTCCCAAGAATCAGTCGCCTTTTTATTTCATGGCTGCAATCACCATCTTCAGTGAGCTTTGATTTCTGTAACACAATTTCCTATGGGTTTGCTTCGTGTTATGTAAAAACATCATTTCCCTCCTATGGGTTTGTTTCAATTTACGTAAATGTTAATTTCCCTATGGGTTTGCTTCGAGTTATGTAAAAAAATCCATTTTCCCCTATAAGTTTGCTTCAAGTTATGTAAAAATTCATTTTTCCTATGGGTTTGCTTGAGTTGCCGGTACGTAAAAAAATGATTTACGTAAAAGCCTATGGAACAGACTTTTTACATAAGTCAGGTGTTTACTGTATGGAACAATACAGCTTGCTCAAGGCCATACAGGAAGCATGGCATATGATCCCTTCAGCCATGCTTATGGTATTATTATGAATATCTATCCTGGCAAAGACAATACTCATGAATAATACAAAATTCGGGAGAAACCATAATCAGCTAGAGTTGTATATCAGTACACAGTCCTCATTCCTGTTATATACCACAATTTGGAACTATAACGACCAGTTTCCTATTAGTGATTTATTTGGACATAAATTGTTTATTTATTTATTTAGATTTATATCGCCGCCCACTCAGCATGGCGACTCAGGGCGGCTTACAATCAGCAAAACAGCACGGCACATTAAGCTGCATACTGCACTTATTAATGAGGTTGTGGTTGCATTACCAAGCACATGTCAGTTGTCCAATCAGGAGTGTGGGAGGATTTAATTTAGGGAGGATTTAATCAGTTTACAATTTCTGCAGTGGGTTACACAATTCAAACTTAATATGTGCAAGTCACTGCCAGGATTCTGGCCAATATTTATAGAAATGGACAATGTTTCACATCAAATTACACAAATCATGCAGCAGTGGCACGATCAACCATTTGTAAGCCTCTCCCCCCCCAAAAAAAAAAAATTGCTGCAAAATACATGTTTACACTGAGGGCAGCTCGCACAGTAATTATTAAGAGACAGCTCATGATTGAATTAACTGTTTGTAATTATTGCTGTTGTTTCTCCTTCATGTTAGCTTTTCTCTTTCAATTTGTTTTGTATCTGGGTACATCACTAACAAAGATGTAAACAAAATGATACTAATGCTCTTTCTTCCTGAAGTGAGTTTGTTGAAAACTAGCTTTCCAAAGGAAGTTTTGTTTATTTTCTCACCACTTTATAGGGACTTGCAACTGTATCTCCAATTTCATTCAATGTATGATGTGTCACTGCTAGTTAACAATCAAGATTTTTTTTTAGTGTTTTGTTTTTTTCCAAATGCATCCCCAGTGTCAGCACTACAGTAAATTATGGCACACAGGAGATGACACCTATAATTTAGGAGAATAAAGACAAATACATAGTCCAGTTGTTTGCCTTCAACTTCTCTGGGGTATGTGGTACACCAAAAGAATTTTGAAAAGTAAATAGAATGAATCCTTTGAAAGATTCTGAACAGAAACAATGTTTTGAGGAGGATCATTCATGAGTACAGTAATACCCCGTATAACGTGAATATCATATAGCACTAAAACCGTATAACGTGACAAGATTTTTTTGGGGAAAAAAAAAAATCTTGTTTCAAATAACACGATTTTAAAGTTATATGATACAGTCGTTCTTAGCAGCAGGGTGGGTGGAAAGCTGAACGGGGTTCTCCGTTCAGCTTCCCAGCCACCCTGCAGCTACGGAGGCAGGGGTGGGGAGGCTGGAAAGCTGACGGGGGGCTCCCCCGTCGGCTTCCCCAGCCACCCCACAGCTGCGGAGGCAAGGGCAGGTGGCTAGGGAAGCCGACAGGGAGTCCCCGTCAGCTTCCCCAGCCACCCTGCAGCTGTAGATTGGGTCCTCTGATCTCTCTGGAGCAGGCAGGGGACACGATCCAAACTGTTTCTGGGCTTCCCCGACGTCCTCAGCCAGTGCAGCAAGCCAGAATGTCGGGATTTGAACTCTGACATTCTGGCTTGCTGCACTGGCTCAGGACGTCGGGGAAGCCCAGAAACAGCTTGGATCAGGTCTGCCCACCTCCCTGGACCCGGCAGGGAGGTCAGAAACCCCAAAATTGGTAAAAAAAATGGATGTTTTTTTTAAAACCAATTTTGGGGTCTCTGGCCCCCCGCTGGGTCCAGGGAAGTGGGGAAACCCGCTCCAAGCTGTTTCCAAAGTTCCCCCACCTCCCTGGAGGCAGCAGCAAGCCAAAATGTCAGGATTCAAATCCCGATGTTCTGGCTTCCTGCAGCCTCCAGGGAAACAGGGCTTTTTTTAACATTGTGTGATCAATGTATCGCACAACGTTAAAAACCGGATAACGACGGGACTTGTGGAACCAAGTCATAACGTTATTCGGGGTTCTATTGTACTTAACTTTGACAATACACATATAGTAAGGTCCCTAATGAAAGTTTACAACCTGTGTGAAAAAGCTCTCCTTCTAAAAGCAATACTTCTAGATCAGTAACTTCTCCATTTAGCTTATAAAGATCCATTTGGTGATTGACAGATCCAACCATTCTTGAGATGAAAGGTGCCAGATAGCAGCAGTTATTTTTGAATTTTGTTCCAGAGACTACTGGACTTTGCTTCTTTATTTCCTTCTCTAAAGATTTATGTTCTTTTCCAACAGATTTGCTTTTAAAGAAGTATTCAACATTGAAACAGAATGGTCGCGCGGCCGCGGCAACTGCTGCGGCCGCGCGCTTTGCGCCGGTGCCGGCCAGAGAGACGGGCCTGGGCACGAGCGCAGGGGGCGTGTTTAAGCGCTGCCCTTATAAGGGCGGCGCGCTCCCTGTGCTCGTTCGCCAGTCCCTTCCCCTCACTTTTCTGGGCATCGAATTGGACACTGTGGCCATGACCTCTCGTCTCCCCCTGGACAAGGTACAGCGCCTGGTTGACAGGATTGAGGCACTCCGGACCAAGAGGAAGGTCACCCTGCATGAATTGCAGGAGCTTCACGGGCATCTCAACTTTGCCTGTAGGGTGGTGGCCCCTGGCCGTGCCTTTGCTCGTCGCTTGTGCGACGCGATGGCCGGTCTGACCAAAGGGTTTCACAGAACTAGGCTAACCCGTGGGATGAGGGAGGATTTGGAGGTCTGGCTGGCGTTCCTTAGGGACTTCAACGGGGTTTCCTTTTGGCGCTCTGACCTTTTCCTCTCTTCCAGTTTTCAGGTCCATTCCGATGCCTCGGGGTCTTGCGGATTCGGCATCTATTTTGATGGCCATTGGTGCTCCGGCACGTGGCCGCCGCACTGGCGGGACTCCGGCGTCGTGCGGGACCTGACTTTCCTGGAATTCTTTCCCATCTGGGGGGCTATCAACATGTGGGGCAGTTACTGGGAAAATTCCGTTGTCACTTTTTGGTGTGACAACGCGGCGGTTGTCCAAGTGGTCAACTCGCAGACGTCCCGCTCCCCCGGGTTATGTCCTTAGTCAGGCCGTTCGTCCTGGCTGCACTGAGGCTTAACATCGTCTTTCGCGCACGCCATGTGCCGGGGGTGGATAATTCCATTGCTGATGCCCTGTCCCGCTTTCAGATGGCGCGGTTCAGGGCGTTGGCTCCCGGTGCCCGGGCACTTCCCTCGGAGTTGCCGGATGCGGTCTGGAACATTGGAGGGCCGAGGTGAATCGGGCCATCGGCCTTTCCCTATCGGGTCGCACACGCCGTGCCTACAGCCTGGCGTGTGGGGCTTTTACCACCTTTAGAAGCCAGCAGGGTTTGCCGGAGGTTTGGCCGCTCCCGGTGGACCATGTGCTCCAGTTCATGGTTCACCTGCGGCGGTCCGGCCTTGCTCCACGGACCATCCAGGGGCGGCTGTCGGCCTTGGCCTTTGCCGCCCGGGCGAATGGTGTCCCTGACACCCTGGGCGATTTTCGTATTCGCCGGGTGTTGGAGGGCTGGTCGAGAGAGCGCGGCCACCGCCCGGACGCCCGACAGCCGGTGTCGCCGGCGGTGCTGCGGCGTTTGGCTGCGGCATGGCCACGCCATTGCACTGACGGGTATGAGGCGGCGTTGTTTCACGCTGCGTCTTCCGTGGCATTCTTTGCTGCCCTCCGGGTGGGGGAACTGGTGGTGGCTTCCCGCGGGGACATGTCTGGCCGTGCGTTGCAGCTGGCTGATGTCGCGTTCTCCGCGTCGTCGGTCCGGCTGACGGTCCGGGTGTCCAAAACCGACCAGCGGGGTAGGGGGGTTTCCTTACTTCTACTGCGCTGCAGTATAGCTGACATCTGCCCGGTGGGAGCACTGGAGCGTTACCTGGCCATACGCCCCTCTGGTCACCTGCCCCTTTTTGTCCATCGGGATGGGTCCCCGCTGACTCGCTTTCAATTTTGGAGGGTCACTGGGGCGGCCCTGTCAGAGGTGGGGGTCCCCGGTGCCTGTTATGGCACCCACTCTTTCCGCATAGGGGCTGCTTCAACCGCAGCCTCTTTCGGGTATTCCGATGCGGATATCATGCGGATGGGGCGGTGGGGGTCTGCGTGTTTTCGGACTTATGTGCGACCGCTCCTGCCATGACCTGCCTTGCTGCCGTTTGTTTTCTGTTTGTTTTTCTTTCAGAGCTCTTCCCCCGGAGTGAGGTGGCCCGCGTGTGGATCGTCGGCCACAGCTACATCTATTGGGCCGCCCGTTTCGCTGGTGCGGCTCCCTGCGGGATCCATCTGGGCCTGCGGCAGTGGGCCTTCCTCATGTGGCGGGGGGTGCGGGGGATGTTGTGGGATCAGTTGATGCCTATGTTACTTTCAAGCTGGCATGTGCCACCCCCCGATATCATCCTTGTGCATCTAGGCGGGAACGACCTTGGGCACAGGATGGGGTTGGATCTGTCCCGGGCTATCTGCAGGGATTTCCATTTCCTGCACCAGCACTGGCCGGCGACCAGGATTGTCTGGTCGAGTATGATACCGCGAGCCCGTTACAGGGGCGCGGTTGATTATCGGGCCGTGGATCGTGCGCGGCGTGGGGTTAACCGCGCCGTGGCGCGTTTCCTGCATGCCCGGGGCTGGGGTACGGTGGTGGAGCACCCGCTGTTCTGTATGGAGGAGTTGGGCCACCTGTACAGGGGTGATGGGGTGCATCCGTCACTGGACGGCCAGATCCTGTTCTTGGGAGCCCTGCAGCAGGGCCTGGTGACCGAATTGTCGGTCTCGGGGGGGTGGGGCGGTGAGTAGTTTCACTCCCCCCGTGTGGCGGGTAGCACTGGTGATGAATAAATTTGGTCCCCGGACAACCGGGTAGGAACGTGTTTTGATCGGCTACTCTGTGAGTCTGATCAAAATGCGGACCGCGAACTTGGGTAACTGCCCAGCTCGGCAGCAGGCAGCCCCAATATAGAGTTCGCCCGGTGTTGGGTCAGAAGGAGATAACAGCTGGTGACTTCTGACGGGGACAGTAAATTGTTGTACGGACATGCTTGTCCGATATCCAAGTTAGCTTGGAATGGAGATCATTGACCTCACCAGTGCTACTGCGGCCTTGCTGCATTAAGTTACCGTTAAGATGGTTAAAGTTAACCAAGTTGATTTGAAATAAAGTGGCCCAATTTTTCAACCAACATCACTGTGGTCAGTCTCTTTTGTGCGGGCATATGGGTGCAATGGTCGCGCGGCCGCGGCAACTGCCGCGGCCGCGCGCTTTGCGCCGGTGCCGGCCAGAGAGACGGGCCTGGGCACGAGCGCAGGGGGCGTGTTTAAGCGCTGCCCTTATAAGGGCGGCGCGCTCCCTGTGCTCGTTCGCCAGTCCCTTCCTGACAGGCGAGCGAACCCCGCCCTCCCTCCCTGGGTGCAGTGTGATTGTTTTTTGGTCGCTTCGGGGCCGGATGGGAATTTTTGCTTGAGACCTGGATTGGCCGGTTGGTCTCTTGGCTTTTTCGCCCATCCCACACTGCCTAGCCGGGTGAGCTGGAATGGAATTTTTTGGTCACTTTAAGGGGCGGGTAGCACTGGTGATGAATAAATTTGGTCCCCGGACAACCGGGTAGGAACGTGTTTTGATCGGCTACTCTGTGAGTCTGATCAAAATGCGGACCGCGAACTTGGGTAACTGCCCAGCTCGGCAGCAGGCAGCCCCAATATAGAGTTCGCCCGGTGTTGGGTCAGAAGGAGATAACAGCTGGTGACTTCTGACGGGGACAGTAAATTGTTGTACGGACATGCTTGTCCGATATCCAAGTTAGCTTGGAATGGAGATCATTGACCTCACCAGTGCTACTGCGGCCTTGCTGCATTAAGTTACCGTTAAGATGGTTAAAGTTAACCAAGTTGATTTGAAATAAAGTGGCCCAATTTTTCAACCAACATCACTGTGGTCAGTCTCTTTTGTGCGGGCATATGGGTGCAAAGTACTGAACACTTCCTAAAATATCGCACCTTTACTTTTGACATATACATTTTTGTAAAGACATCCCTGCATTAGGAACTAGTACTTTCTTTTCTGACTAGCTTTAAAGCCATATGTAAACATTGCTAGCTTTCTATATTCTTGAGCTGTCTTTTGAAAAATCCAACAGATACATTTCATTTTTGAATGCTGAACTAGTTTCTCAAAGACAAATACCAGAGACTGCTATCATGAGGCTTTCATACAGGATATGTTTTGCATTCTTCCAACCAAACTCTCTTTCCACAACTGTACTTATTTTTTGTGTGATTCCTTTTTGTTCCATTCTTGTTCTGAAATAATAATAACGTAGGCTCCATTGAAAAGCTATGTATTTTGAAGGAAACATGTTTTGCAATGTAGTAATTACAGCTTGTATAGAAGCCTCTCGGAATTACTGGCTTTCTGGGCAGCTCTGTTGCTCTGATTCTCCATTTAAAAAACAACAATCGTGGATCCTGATTGCTCTATTTTTGCCTGTGTTGTTTTAGTGTGATCTATAATTTTCAGTTCAGCAGAAAGCAGGCTGTTCAATCTCCCTTGGAGGATTTTACTTATTTCCCCACTTTTAAAATTTGTCCCTAATATATTCAATTCCTTTTGTGTGTGTGTCTTCTTGTTTTTGGTCAACATTTAGGGAGCAACTGCTAGTGCAGGACAGTAACATCTATACTAGAATGCATTGAACAAGTTTCACACTGTTCCTGTTTCTCCTTCCTTTTACTACCAGCAAAATAAATCAGGAACAAAACTCCTCTACTACCTATAAAAGACTGGTGTGTATGGACTGCTTCACCCACCATGTTATCTTTCGATTGCTCATTTGAAAATCAACCTTCAAATTTTCTTTGAAAACCCATTGTGACTGAGTTGACGTGAAATATATGGTGGTTACTCAATATCCTGCATATGTACAGTATGTAAAAATTAAACAACACTTTGCATGAGTTTGATCTCTCCCCCACCAGAAGTCACAATTCTTCACTGACAATGGTGTTTCGCTTAAAGAGCAAACTCGCTTAAAGAGCAATCCTGTGCATCACATTATGCTCTTTAAGCGAGGTACAACTGTATACACATATTAAACTCATTTTAATATTTTTATTACATATTATCCTACCTTTCTTACCCAAGACAAATAATCAGGGACGCATACAGGCAGGGCTATAGTGACATGGAAGGAAAAAAAATAGTGAACGTTGTATCTCCATGTGAAATTTGGTTTCAGTCCCAAATTCCTAACATAGATGTTACTCAATACTTAAACTTTCAAAAGCATAGTTTAGGCATCCAAAAGAAAACAATGTGAATTAGGGTGGCCATTTACAGTCCCCCCCCCCCAAAAAAAAATAAAATAAAATAAACCAACAACAACAACATGAATCACTATTTTAAAAAGTCAAAAGAGGTCAGCAGTTTACATAAAATTGAATATACTGTATAGATTTATAGTTGCAAAATTATTTTTGTCAAAACTAGAATCTCACTTGAGTGAGGAAGGCTGCGAGCAGATGGCTTAAAAGTCTGCCAGACTGCTGTAAAGATACTAACTGTGGATAAGGAACTTCAAGGGTCTTGAACAACTTCTCTTTTCTACTTGCAATCAAATTAAAGCTTGACACACCTTCCAACAGAAAACCATTAAGCACTATTAAAACCTCTTTAGTGTAGTTTGCTTGACTGCCTTTTCCTTAGCTTTGGATTCATAAAGAAAATTCCAAATTATAACTTGACCCAACTGCTCACTGCATCTTATAATTTTTCTTACACAAACCAATTGGGTTTCTTGTATTTGTACAAAACACAGCCATGTTATTAAGTTGGTAAGTCACTATAGCAAATGTTCAGTGAGGCAACGGAATACTGTACAAGTAAAATGGGCAGTGCTACCTGGCCTCCAACTACAATAAAATGATCTTAACATTTAACCAGAAATTCTACAGTTGAAGGAACCTGTAAAGAAAAGGGTGGGGTAATATTGGAAATCTGTTACTGCTTTGTAAAAGCTTTAATGGTGTGTAAAACATCTTCATAGCAGATTTTATATTATTTCCAACAACTGAAACCAAATGCTAGACTTTCAGATATGTCAACCAGATTGAAAAAAGAGGCTGCAGGTTACACAGACAGCCTAAAATACAGTAATACCTTGTATAACGAAAAAGTTTTGTTCCACAATGTCTTTCATTGTACGGGGTTTTTCCCCCATTGTACAATACATGCATCGTATAACAAAAAACCCTATGAGATGTATCGTACAACGAAAAACTCCATAGGGATACATTGTAACCAGCACAGACTTCAGGGAAAAGCCAAGGAAACATGTTGGAACCTTTAAAAATTTTAAGAAATGATTGTTTAAAAGGTAAATACATTGCAGAAACATGCCAAACCACCCTGACTTTGGGGGGGGGGGACATACAGCATTTTAAAACTTTTTAAAACTTTATGAAGTGCTTTTTTAAATGGTAAAAACAGTACTGTACATTGGGAAAAAAGTGAAACCAACCAGACTTTAGGAGAAAAAACCATACAGTACAACATTTTTAAACCCTTGAGAACTTTATGAAGTGATTGTTTAAAGGATAAATAAAGTGCAAGAACATTCCAAACCACCCAATAAACAATTACAGTTCAGTACAATATAGTATACTATTTTAACCCAGGGGGAGGAGAGCAACTCAACAACAGATGGACAACATGGTTCTTCATCGGTTTTTGGTCTTTTAAAGAACCTTTCAACTGACTGCTGTTTCTGATCCTTCTTCAGTTAGTTTTTGAAAGGTGTAATGATCATGGTCGCATCCATGGTCAGAAAACATTTTACCAGCAGCCCAAAGATGGATCCAGCAGTGCCCCAAATCAACACACAGGACAAAGGATTTTTTTTTTTTTTTGCAGCCAACATATCAACATTGATCAGGACAGGAAAGATCTTCTGTTTGATGACGCGTATGCAAGGTTTGGATTAATAATGTTCCTGTTACTCATAACTGACTGAATCAAACTACAGTAAAACACCAGATAACGATTGGATTGGATAATGCTAAAATCGCATAAGGTTAAGTAATCTGGGGAGAACTGGATCGAATAACGTTAAGTTCCTATGGGATGGATTGGATAACAACTGCTAAAGCCTGTGTGGTTACAATGTATCTCTATGGAGCTTTAACGTTATCCGATCTATCCCATAGGATTTTAACATGGATCGGATAACACTAAAAATCGGATAACACCAAGACTTGTGGAACCAAGTCTTAGCGTTATCCGAGGTATTACTGTATAATTTAAATAGAACCTAATCATTATCCTCGCCTAACATTCTGAATAGGCAATGATCCTTTGCATGCAAGCAATGACAGGAACAATCACATGCAGTATTATTTTGCAGTTTAATTTACACACTCGTATTCCACCCTACTCGCAGAGCAACTCAGGGTGGGTAACAGGATAAATAGTAAAATATAGCAAAGCATAAATAACATAAGTTTACCCGGGTCTTCACTTTCCTTTGTTTTTCCCTTCTCTTGAATTGAATTCACTCATCCCTTAAAAGCAGCTGCATTGCATAGTGGGCAACTATCCATACAGAAGAGGGGCATCAGTTAGCTGAACTACAGTTCTGTGTGACCTTGCTCTCAGGATGTGATTCTACTCCATGAGAGCAGTCTAAAGCATCTGGTCTAAGCAGCTCCTAGCTGGTCCATCTCCTGGAAGGAAGTGTTGTTCTTCTATTATAAACTCTGCAGTTGCACCTGATAGTTGATGCTCTTTACCTTCACTCACTGTCAACTTCCTAACCTTGACCCTTTTTGGCCTGGCTTCCATTGGATTCCTTCTGCTAATTAGTCTTCAGATGGATAACTCAGGTCTTTTGCAGATGGAGGACTCCTTATGCTAACAATTACAAAGCAATGTGCAGCAATTCTGCACTTTTCTTTAATGGATATTCCCTGGTAGGAAAAACCAAATGAAATAAGCAGTGGCAAAACATGGGTGTAATTCAAATGGAGGAAGAATCCCTCTGAAGCCCCTATAAATTACAGTGAACATGGTAATGTAAAGGCATAATAAATGTTTCATCTGAATCAGCCCTTAAAACTGCTTTCCCTTAGGACTGCTTCTACCTTGCTATAGATAGACGCAGGGGCGTAGGTACCGCTGTATCTGCCGTATCAATTATACGGGGCCCCCGGGCTACGGGGCCCCCCAACGTGCGTAAGCAAAACAAAAGTCAAAAAAAGCAATTTCTTTTTTTTCCCCGTGTAAAGTGTGCGTTCAAAAGTTGGTAACACCCTACATCGGTTATCGCGGGCTGCGGGATTTCCCCATTTTTTATTCTTTTGTGAGAAATCTTTACCCTTCCTAAGGGCCCCCAAACAAATTTTTATACGGGGCCCCGCCAAGGCACGCTACGCTTCTGGATAGATGTTCTCAACCTTTTAAAGCTGGGGGCCGGGTCACACTCCCTCAGATAGCTTTGGCGGCCAGACGGCCATTTTGCCCTTCCTCTACCACATGGGACTTCCTGGTGTGGTGGGCCACATGAAATGGTGCCATGGTCCGCATCAGGTCCACAAGCCACAGATTGAGAATCCCTGATATAGAAGGATCATTGATTCAGCTTAATTCAGGACTTCTGCTTCGTGCCCAGGTTTTATTTCAGAGTACCTGACCCAGCAATCAGCATGCCTCCCTTGCTCATCTGAGGCTTCATCTTGTGGATGCTTATGATGAATGTTATAGATCAGTGTTTCCCAATGTGGAGCCCACGCCCCACAGGGGGACTTCAATTCTCAGAAACCTAAGTCAATACATTGGGTGAGCAGTGCTTTGGGGAACTGACTTATGCTTCTGGGAATTGAAGTCCAAAAACTAAAGGTTGGGGAACACTGTTAGAGATGGATTTTGGCATTTGACAAAATGCTACTTAAGCTTTCTAAAGATGTCTTGGGCTAATAAAGTTTTATTAGACCAGTAAGCCAAAAGGATGTGGGAAAAGAAAGAATGCCAAGAAATGTGACCTTTCTGTTATAGGGTGGGAAAATAAAACTTTCACCTAATTTTTAAAATGTTCTCAGAGAAGCTCTAATATTTGTTAGATTTTTATTTTGTATACATTTATCTTGTATATATGACTCCACATAGAAAGAGTTTTAAATCAGGCATAAATATAATAAAAATCTGCCTTCTATCAATGTGTTTAAAGGGATAGTATTCTGTTTCATTTGCTTTTGAATTTATCCAGTCCTAGTGCTGCTGATTTCCCCCCTCTCATGAAAGAGTTTGGGAGAGGGAAGGTAGTGATTTTCCCCCAATTTCCAGAAGGCCCTCTAATTTACTGATCTTGCAGTCTAATATAGGGGAGAATGAACATGCCAACAGGATTCTGTGAAGTACCAAGAGAATAAGACTGACAGATGTTCACTTCTCCCTGCTTATCCAAGTAACAAATGAAAACAATGAGTGAGTGAGCTTTGACATAATCATAGTTGGCATTTCTTCCCATGCAGTTTTCACACTATAAATACCATATTTCACACACACACAGAGTAAATATTCTGAAACTTCCTACAGAAAGCTTCCTGTGTAGGATTCCCTACTGAAGAAACTCAAGTCATGTTCATAGCAGGGATTCATATTGAAGTGTGACTGTCTGACTTCAAATCATAACAATTACTAGTCCTGCAAGACTGAAAAGAAAACAATTCTTTTGAAATAAGAATAAAGAATATGATGTAACTAAATTGTGTTTCTGACAAGGTGGTTTCAAATCTCTTTTTATATTATACTTCTAATAATGATATCTTATTTCAATATAATGATTTTATTTTTATTTTATTTTAATTTAAATTTCCAATTTGTATAGCCACCCAACTCGGAATGACTCTGGGCAGCTTATAACATTAAAATCAGGAATACAATCTAAAAACTTAAAAATGGTAAAAACCCCAATTAAAAATACAATAAGAAATTACCCTGATAGCTAAAAAGAGTGAGGGAGCGATATTACTATATCAGCCAGCAGGCGGGGTCACCGCATCCCCAGTGTCCCACACCTGCTTTGCCAGCCAGGTTTTTAGTTCTTTCCTGAAGGGCAGCAACTCCATCTGGAATCGTAGCTCAATTGGCAGGAGGTTCCATAGGGGTGGGGCAGACACAGAGAAGGCCTTCTTTCCATAGGGCTGGAGCAGACACGGAGAAGGCCCTCTAGAAGATGACTAATAATAATAATAATAATAATAATAATAATAATAATAATAATAATAATAATAATAATAATAATAATAATAATAATAATAATAATAATAATAATAATAATAATAATAATAGATTGCATGTCTTTATAAACACATGGTAGAAAACACTATAAGATTTACCACAAGTATGGGTCAAGTATAGGTAAAGAAAAAAAGATATAAATACTGTATGATAAAATATACATGTATACACATCACAGTGCTGTGTCCACATTCTTGATCCAGTCAATTGCGGGAGGAGATAAAGTAATTTTTTTTGTCATATCTTCTGTAAATGTCCTATTTACACTTTTACAGACTATATGAGAAACAGTTTGGCATGGATTCCCACAGTCACACTGGGCTGCAGGCAGCTTCCCCCATTTGTATAATAGGTCTACTTTCTTACTTACTTTAGCACAGGAACAGGTTCTCGGTCTTTCTGTATATTTTCTGGCAGAGATGAGATATACTTCAACGCATTACATTTCAACTCAACTCAACCCATTTGAATCAATGGAATTTACAGAGTTGATTCACAACTCTGGCCTATTCAATGGGCCTACTCTAGCACAATTTACTATGCTAAGCAGCTGTATTTCAGAAAGTGTGTGTGTGAAAGAGAGACGGGAGAGGGTATCCCACTCTTTACAGTGCCACATGACTCTTTAATTTTCATTGTCTCTTGGATGCTGCAGTAAAGCCACAGGGGAAAGAAATCTGTCATCAAAGAGGAATTAATGTTTTTTAAATTATCACCGAGATGTAAGAAATGTGACTACTTTTCCTTGCAAAGCTAAATATGACAGAGTAAGAATTCAATTTTCTTGAAATATTTGTTAACAGAGGGTGGTTTTCATGTTAGGTTATCTAACAAATTTACATACAAATCATTTGAAGTCAATTTCATAGCATTCATTTTTACTGTTATCAACAGACAAAAACAATATTCCTATCCACCTATGCCAGTACCCTGTCCCTGGTTTAACACCTTTTTGATTATTAAACAGTTAGTTCTCTACCATTATGAGCTTCTTAACAAAGAAAGTCAGACAAAGCCATCTCCAGCTTTTGCTATTTTCCCACAACCCTCTTTGACAGGGAAGGCAAAGGCCTTTCACATAGAGCTTTTAAACCGAGTTCCTATTTTACATGTAAATGACATCAAAATCTTCCAATCCCACCTCAAGGAAGAAGAATAAAGAGTAGCTCATTGGGCTGGTACTGGAATTCTCTTTGCAGAGGGCAGAAAACCCTTCTCTAATATATTTAGAATGCTGAGAATCCCAACTATATAAAATAGTACTGAAATTTCTTTAGAAATCTTTTCAGGAAAAGGTAATGTAAGAGGGAAAGAAATGCAGAAAGATGGAAGATGTTTATCTGAGATTATTCCTACCTCCAATACAGATAGTAAATATTTTCTGGATTAAATTCTACTTTAGTCTTACATGAACGAGATTCACTGAAATAAGTAAGATAAAAATAAAATACGTAAGATGTTATTTCAATGGGATCACATGAAATACATTTAACACTTGATTTTCTTTTTTAATAGTGTATTTAAAAGTATTAGATAGAACCTGAAAACATCTCGGAACCTGATGCGCCTAATTTGAACATCAGTGGCCTCCTCCTTCTCTTCCTTTCTGCTCTAAGACTTTAATCAAACACAGACCTCATAAGCCATTTTCCCCCTTGCATCCTGTTTTTGGAAAGACTAAAACAGCTCACTTATTTAATAACATCGGAGTGAGTGAGTGAGTAAGGGGGGGGGGAGATGGGAAGGGGGAAGAAAAGAATGATCTGAATCCATGTTAGATTACAAATTCAGAATTCAGTTATGGAGACAATGATGTTTTGGTTGTCATGTTCAGTTACATGCCAATTTTTAAACAAAAATATTTGTATAGTGTATAATTTATTTCAACAATTCTTTTCTAGAAGAGTTAACATTAGATGCCCATAAAATGATGATAATATAAAAAAACAAATGCTTAATGAGACAGAAACATTATATGAATGTTACATACAAACATTATGTATGAACAACGAAGGGTGTTACTACATTGACCATGAGTGCAAAATAATGCCTTGGAATACTTTGTAAAATGACTTACAGGGGTACCTCGCTTAAAGAGCATAATGCATTCCACAGGATTGCTCCTTAAGCAAGTTTGCTCTTTAAGCGAAACACCATTGTAAGTGACCAATTGTGACTTCTGAGGGGGGGGGGAGGGATTGTGAACCCCAATTTAGTTGTTAAGCGAGTTTTTGGTTGGTTTTAGTTGCTAAGCGAGGCGACTATTCAGAGAAAATTCTGCTCTTTAAGCAAGTTAGTCTCTAAGGGAGATGCTCTTTATGCGAGGTTTTACTGTATTTTCATTCCAAAGCATATGCAGTCTCCAGTGTGAATGACCAAAAGCCAAAATACAGACAGCTCCAGGAAGAGAAAAAAAAGATATCTTACAATGCTTGTTAAGCCCTTGAAGATCTTATGAAAATCTAAACAACTGATTAAGAGTTTCAATATTTTAATATTTCAAAACACTGTAAAGAACATATTGGGTTTGTTCCAGATTTAGAAAGAACAGGAACATATTGTGTTGGTTGGAGAATTAAGCACACATATTTAAGTCACATAGAATTAAGATGTGGCTATATCTGCACCTATCCTATATTAAAGTATTTGATATATCTGAGGAACCTGAGTAGATACTTTGGCAACTATTATAAAAGTAAAGTACAGTATAGTGTTTTTCTCTCTCCATGTATGGTAAGTGACAAGAATCTAATGGGCAGTTGTAGATTGAACATGTGCCAGGAGAGATTATTAACATTTAATTTAATTTAATTTTTCACATTTATATCCCGCCCAATCAGAAACCCGATTCAGGACGGCTTACATGGTAACTATCCAAAATACAGTAATATACACACAAAAAATACAGTAATACCTCGGATAACGCTAAGACTTGGTTCCACAAGTCTTGGTGTTATCCGATTTTTAGTGTTATCCGATCCATGTTAAAATCCTATGGGATGGATCCGATAACGTTAAAGCTCCATAGAGATACACTGTAACCGCACAGGCTTTAGTGGTTGTAATCTGATCCATCCCATAGGACCTTAACATTATTCGATCCAATTCTCCTCCCCAGATTACTTAACGTTATGCGATTTTAGCGTTATCCGAGCCAACCATTATCCGGAGTTTTACTGTGTACAATACAGATCCTACAAAAACAGCATATAACAATAATACACAACCAATATCCAATACACAGTTGTAACTCGCTTGAAGAGCATAATGTGTTCCACAGGATTGCTCTTTAAGCGAAACACCATTGTAAATGACCAATTGCGGGGGGGGGGGATTGCGAACCCCGATTTATTTGTTAAGTGAGTTTTTGATTGGTTTTATTTGTTAAGCGAAGCGAACATTCTGAGAAAATTCTACTCTTTAAGCGAGTTACTCTTTAAGTGAGGCACTCTTTGTGTGAGGTTTGACTGTATAGTAACTATATGCACAAAAATTATACCATACATATCCTACGGAAACAGCCCATAACAATACTAATGTTATACAACTCTACAACACAGCAATGCAATACTGTGGTGGCCTCTCCACCGTGGCCAAAAGTAAGTCCAGAGGGTGGGGTGGCAAGATCCTGCCTCCCGCCGCCAGTGTCCTTTTTAAGTCCAGCGGGCGGGGTGGGGCACTGGCGATGGAGTGGCCCTGGTCCCCACAGCTGTGGTGTCCTCTCTGCCCGGCCGAAGGAGAGTCTGGGGGCGGGAAAATCCTGCCACTCACCGGTGTGGCATCCTTTTCAGCCGGCCCGGGTGGGGCGCCAGCGATGGAGTTGCCCTGGCGCCCACAGCTGCAGTGTCCTGTCCCCCCGGGCTGAAAGAAAGTGTGGAGAAGTGTGAAATACTGTTCAGGACTGAAACTGAGCTGGTTGGATAGTAATGATACCTTCCTGCAGAGATTCTATTTTGTGTATATGGTGAGTAGTTGTGACAGAATTACTTTGGGGAGTGGAGAAAGATCTTTGAGATTGAGTTGAGACAACAAGAATTAGTTGTGTTTTTAGAGCTGAGCATGGTCCATTTTTGCAAAGAGGTTGTGGGAAACTGTTTGAAGAATTTGTGGGAAATAAGCATCTCTTTCTACTTCAATTCACTGGTCAACACAATTTTTCTGACATGAGGTACTCTAACGATTCTAAGGTAATTTTGAGGTGCTGATTCCGAATCTGGCCGTTTTCTTCTAGCACATCAGGTTTTTGAGATCTCAAATATTGCAATATACCTATGAACAACATAATTATCATCATACACAGCTACACAATTTTTTTTTTTCTGGCATGAGCTTTTGCAGTTGTTTTATACTAATTTCAGGCTGCTGATTACAAATATGATCTCAGATTTGCTCTATCACATCACATATTTATGCTACTGGCCAACCCAATTGTCATTCCTGACTGCATGTTGGTGCGAGTCAGATATAGAATTATAGTGATACAATTAGTGTCTGGTCAACACAATTTTTTTTTTGCATGAACAATTCTAAGGTAATTTTGAGGTGCTGATTCCGAATCTGGCATCCATTTGTTTCTAGCACATCAGGTTTTTGAGATCTCAGATATTGCAATATACCTACGAACAGCAAATTTATCATCATATTTGTCGAGCTAAACAGACATACAGACCTAATAAAATAACATCCAATATGCAATATGTGAGTTTCCAAGCACTTGGATGTAGAATGAGCATCAAGATTCACTATTTACATAGTCACATGGCCAACTTTCCAGAGAATTTGGGTGACGTGAGCGAAGAGCACGGTGAACATTTTCATCAAGACATTAAAGTAATGGAAGAATGTTATTAAGGCCAATGGAACACCAACATGATGGCAGATTACTGTTGGTCCTTGATGAGAGACATTACACACGTTGAACACCACAGAGCATCCAAGACAAGGTCGTTCATGGCGATATAAGGTCGATATTGTCAATTTACCTTTTTTGTACATATTTTCATATCTTAACGTTTCAATTCTTACATGTTAATATGCTTTCACTCTCAACTTTGTGCTTCAGTTCATAATTATATATGTTTGTTCAATAAAGTATTGCATATTGGATGTTATTTTATTAGGTCCGTATGTCTGTCTAGCTTGATGAATATGATGATAAATTTGCTGTTCGTAGGTATATTGCAATATCTGAGATTTCAAAAACCTGATGTGCTAGAAAAAAACGGATGTCAGATTGTGTTCACCAGTCACTAATTTTATCACTATAATTCTACAACTGACTTGCACCAACATGCAGTCAGGAATGACAATTAGGTTGACCAATAGCATAAAATGTGATGCGATAGAGCAAATCTGAGATCATATTTGTAATCAGCAGCCTGAAATTAGTATAAAACAACTGCAAAAGCTCATGCCAGGGAATTTTTTTTTATAGCTGTATTATCTTTATCAATAAAGTGAATGTGTTTAAACTATAAAGAAAGTTAAAGGGCTTATTTATACTCAAAGAATAAATAACTCCACAGTTTGTAATACAAAACATTTTTAATTATTTGTGTATCTGTATGTTTTTGGCCTACAAACCGAGCTTATCATTGTTGGAGATAGTAGTCACAAGTAGAGATGTGAAGCACCAAGAAAAACCCAGAAAAATTAAGGGAGGAAAATACAAGTTTTTCCAAAAAAAAATTGAAAAAGGGGAAGAAAATTGATTATGGAATGCTTTATTTTTTTCATCATATATAAAATATTTAAGACAAAGTGTTTATATATTCTTCAAATATATCTAAAAGCTATGTACAGTATCAGATTATTCTAGTTTATGTGCACAGAAGACAAGTAAGTCCTAGGTTGCTAACTGAACTTTCCAATACAAGAACAAGATGCATTTCTTTCTTTAGAGGGCACTGATATTGTCCTAAGAGAAGAAAAAGGTTTCAGTTTCATTTTTGTGTGTTCTGTTCTGTCCTTTTCACTAGGACTCAAAGCTCTGGGAGGAAGTTGTTGTTCAGTCGCACAGTCAAGTCCAAGGACCTGAACGTATATACTTAATTTTAAAAGGTAAGAGTTTAAATTTATCTAATTTTAGAAAATTCTGCCATAGAATCTTAGTCCCTTCCATGCATCCCCCCCTCCCCCAATTCTTTTCATGGGAATGGGTGCTTTATGTATATTTGATGCTGTGGAGAGGAAATATAAATAATTTTCTTTGTTACTAATGTTGATGGTTTCTTCAGGTTTTTCAAAAAAAAATTTTTGCCTGCTCCATGTGAACTAGCAAAACCAAAGATGTTCCATTCATACAGTTTAGGATAGGGATGCCCAAACATTTTGGGCCGTGGGTCGATCATGTGGTTCAGGGAACTGGTCACTAAAGCCTTATTTTTTATCTCACACACCCAGTGAGGGAATCTCACTGGGGGTGCGACCCTACTCCAGTCGCAGAGATCGCTGCGGGTGGGGGGTGGTGGATTGGGTGAGCCAATCCACCCCCAACCCACAGAGCTCCATCGCTGTGGGTGGGTGGGGGGGTTGGGTAGAAGTTCTACCCACCCACCCACCCACGCAGACCATTGCCTTGGATAACGCTAAAGAATCGTTATCCGATGCAAGTTTTTTTCCAAAAAACTTGCATCGTTATCCGCTTTTAGCATTATCCGATGGAATCGTTATCTGGGGTATTACTGTACTGTTATGGTTTTAAGATTTTTTTAATGCTACCTGTAATTGTTTCTTGTGTTTTTTCTTGTTTTACTGACTATAATGGGCTCTATCTATCTATCTATCTATCTATCTATCTATCTATCTATCTATCTATCTATCTATCTATCTATCATGTTACTGATCTGTTTTGCTTCACTGTCCAAACCACAAAAAGAAAGAAAAGTCACAGAGAATATAAATAAAAAAATAGCATGAAATAATTTAGAAGCTGCTTCTCCACTGTTTGCACAATGTACCAAATACCATACACATGGACATGAATGTCTGCATGTTATATCCTGTTTTATTCAATGCCAAAACTCAGACAGGTCATTTTAACACACAACTGTAACTTCAAAGAAATGACTATACTTTCTCACCAAAATAAACAAAGAAGACCCACATCAAACACACTGTAAAAATCTGGCCATTCTCTAGTTAAATTTGAAACTCTCCTCACTCTGTGAATAGAGCTACATTGCAATCTAAAGAATTTTCTTTCCCTTCAGTTACAGCTCAGTTTATTTTTTTCCCACTAATCTATTATTCTATTATAAAGAAAAGCACATAAAAAGAGGAAATGATGATTTATAAATCAACTCACAAAAAAACAAAACAAAAATACTTTAAAAAATTAAACATGCAAATAATGCTTGAAAAAAGAAAAAGGAAATCTTGAATTCAAAAGGTGAGACAATAAGGACAATGAAATATTTCTTTAAAAGACATTTCTAGTAATGTGCTGGATTTTGGAGGGGATGTTGGAGGCATTCAAGAAAACATTGGACAACCATCTGTCAGATCTGCTTTGACTTGAATTCCTCCATTGAGCAGGGTGTGTTTGTGGAATTGATAGCATTATATGCTCCTTTCAACTCAGGCATTCTATGAATCTATGATAAAAGAGGGGCAAAAAAATGCCTTTTCTCTTTTCAAGTTTGGTCATGAGAAATTTTTGAAAGGAATACCAGAATTCTCCAATGTCAGCCACCAAGAATACTGTTATACTTTAGGTGTCCACCTTAAAATCTATCCCCATACGATATGAAAATCTATCCCCACCCCCACCTCATCACAATGGAGAATTGAAGCTGAAAGTAACTTGCTTAGAATCACCCAGTGAGTTTGTGGCAAGCAGTGTTTAAACTGGGAATCACCTTACCTCAGTCTTTTAGATAAAACACTTTGCAGTGGTTTCCAACCTTTTTTTGGCCATGCCCCAATTAAGCATCTCTAAAATCCTATGCCCCCACCCCTGTGACATATAATTCTTATTATTCAACAAGTGAACTCCTATTCACAAGGGGGAAGCTTAAAAAGCCATTCATTGTTAATAACTCAATTGTCCCCATTAAAAATCAAACTGCCCCCCTGTGGGGCATGTGCCCCATGGTGGGAACCAAGGCTTAATGTATCCATTTCCTTTGTCTCATAGCTATAAATTGAGATGATGAGTTGGAAAACAGAAGAGTTATTGTTTTTAACAGTTATACCTCCCAACCTAACAATTTGAAAGTAAGACATTGCAAGTAGATAAAGTGGGACCACTTTGGTGGGGAAAAGATCTTGGGGACATGAAAGGAGCCTCATTCGGGCATCCCTTGAGCAGAGTTTCTCCGGCAAAAAATCCTTTCATTCCAGAATAATTTCTAACACAAAATTATTATCGCATAATAGTTATACCCAAGCATGATTTTTGCTAGGTGTAGGCGAGGAAAATCTGCACCAGAGAATATTTAGAAGAGCCAAGATCTCCTCTCTATGTGGTAACTCTTTTCTATCTGCCTTATGTCAGGCAACCGGCCTTCCCACTCTGAGGGCATCTCCCCTGCGTTCGTCAGGGACTCTTCCAAAGAGGTCCCACTTGAACTTCACCCCCCTCCAGTGAGAGAGCCAACTAAACTTGCTGCAACTCCATTCTGGAGTAATTATATCTAGATGGAGAGACAATGATGCCCCTGTGTGTGCATACTTATACAGTAATACCTCGGATAACGTTTACCTCGGATAACGCTAAAATCACATAACATTAAGTAATCTGGGGAGGAGAATTGGATCGAATAACGTTAAGGTCCTATGGGATGGATCGGATAACAACCGCTAAAGCCTGTGCAGTTACAATGTATCTCTATGGAGCTTTAACGTTATCGGATCCATCCCATAGGATTTTAACATGGATGGAATAACACTAAAAATCGGATAACACCAAGACTTGTGGAACCAAGTCTTAGCGTTATCTGTGGTATTACTGTAGTTACCTTTTACTCACAAAAGAGAGACCTTGTTCTTCAGGCAGAACGTAGTTTACTAGTCCGGTTTCTTAACGGATAGTCCATAGAGAATAAAACGTAGATAAATTTCAGTAACATAGAATCAATCCAAAGCAAAACATGAGGCCTAAGTAATCATGATGAAAACAAAAAGGAAATATTCCCAGGGAAATTAATCCAAAAACAAACTGAGACTTTCCCTCCCCAAAATGGAGATTGTTGACCCATGTGGTGCCTTCTCACCCAATCAAAGGCACCCTGCTCTCCTAGGAAAAAGTTCCCATAACATGGAACTGTTTACATAAGTGTAGAGACAGTGTCTCTAGAACAGTCAAAACAAGGGCCTCTGCTACTAGCTAGGAGATAAAGGATGGTAACACTGAACTGGAAAACAAGCAGTCTTGTGACACAGAGGAGAAATGATTTTTGGAGGCCTAGTAAGAATACAACCAGGTTTCCTCCATGTTTTGGAGAACGTTAAGAAAGTGGCGTCTTCCCATGACACCTTATATTTTTTTTCACTAAGTGAAATACAGAATGTTCATGGGTGACAAGAGAGCTCTCACTCTGGTTCTACCCTGGTCCATGCCTGGTTCTACCCCCACCCATAGATGGAACCTAAACAAAATTTATGACAAGACTGGTGGCAAGCTTCAACATTCCTTCACACAAAGAACAAATTTATCTGAAATATATACATTTCTCCTAATCCCTAATACCATTAAAATTGTTTAGATAAAAATGGTCATTGTGTGCTAAGATAGTAGCCTACAGAAACCTCAAACCCGCTGGATTTATCTACTGCAGAGTGATTCCCAACATTCAACATCATCTGCTTTGAAGAACAAGAGAAGCTTAGTTTTAGGATATGCCAATGAAACTAAAGGGGCCATGGAGGCTCGGTGGTAAAGAAACTGAGCTTGACAACCAGAACATTGGCATATCAGCAGTTCAAGACCCAACTGCTGTACAGCAGAATAAGTTCCCATCGTCTTTCCCTGTACCTGCCAACCTAACCGTTCAAAAACAAGAATTTTTAAGTAGATCGATAGGTACTGCTTCAGCAGGAAAGGTAACAATGCTCTCTGCGATTTGGCTTCTAGTGATGCCTGCCACATGACCACAGAGGCAGACAGCACGGGTTCTTTGTCTGTAAATGGAGTTGAGCACTGCCCCCTAGAGTTGGATATGACTGGCTTTAATGAAAGAGAGACCTTTACCTAATGAAACAAAAGAGGTGGGTGTGTGGCCTCAGAATTGTTGTTCAGCTAACAATGATACTGGAACTCTTTGGGTAATGCCTGGCAATCACACACAAAGTAGGCATTATTTTTGTACTACTAAAGTCTTCTGAAACACTAAACATGATTTTCTATTAAAATGCATGTTAACCAAATTTGAAGTATTTTTAATTGAAGTGGGCAGTTTAAAAATATTATGAACTATATCTCTGTACATCATAAAAGTACCCATTTGAATTTCGTCACACCCATGTAAACACATGCACAAGTGAAAAAATGACATTATCTGATTCTGTCTTCTCTACAGAAGCCCTGTTCAGAAGTTGTGACTGAAAGCATGTTTAATGGATAATGAAGATGTGAGGAAACACAT
Source organism: Furcifer pardalis (assembly GCA_030440675.1). Taxonomy (NCBI): domain Eukaryota; kingdom Metazoa; phylum Chordata; class Lepidosauria; order Squamata; family Chamaeleonidae; genus Furcifer; species Furcifer pardalis. The sequence goes on along the minus strand of CP126897.1, from coordinate 42,802,566 downwards.
AATCTAGCCCAGGATATTTCATTTGAGATGGAATCACCCTTTCTGCAATTTAAAGTATCTTAAAACATTCCAAGATAGAAATTATGACTTAAATGGGGTACACAGAAAGAGCCTCCTTGAAAATTGTGGTATTTTTGAACCACAATCGCGCATACCTGGTAATGGCAACCTTGTGCTCCTGGCTAATCTTTCACACACTAGGTCAGGTGAGGGGAACTACAGAATGAACTCACCATTTTGGCAGTTTCACATCTGGCCTAGACATGGAGGAGGAGGAGGAGGAGGAAGAAGAAGAAGAAACCCTGTTGCATAAATTATGTTATTTAAGGTCAATGATGTCATCAGCTATGGCAATTTCAATACAATAAAATTCTGACTTCTGTCTCTCACTTTCTGTGGCCCCCAATGACAACCAAAAGATGAGTGGAATTCCAAGGGAGCCGCAGAAAGTGAGAGACAGAAGTCAGAATTTTATTGTATTGAAAAATTGCCATAGCTGATGACATCATCAGTGGGGAAGGTTAAGTTGCTAATAACTGGTGGGATATTGTTTTTGTTGTATACTATGGAAGCCGCCTAGAGTCAGGTTCGCCTGAGCAAGGTGGGGTATAAATTTGAAGAATAAATAAATAAATAAATAAACTGAAAACATCTGTCACCAGTAAAGTCATCCTCACAGTTGCAATTTTTATTAATTAAAGACTTCCTTCTATACCACAGCTCCAACAGCTTCCCACAATGAAAGTGATTCAATGGGAGCCTTGAGAAGTTTGGGGGAGAAATTAGAAACATACCCCCCGCCCCCCCAAAAAAACTGCTGCCAATGATATCATTATAAAAGGAGAAAGGCCCTATACATATTGGAATTCAAGGGAATATGGTGTAACAGTGTAATTTACAAAACAGAGTTTCAGCCACCATATTCCCTTGAATACCAATACACTAGTACCCCGGATAACGTTATGACTTGGTTCCACAAGTCCTGTCGTTATCCGGTTTTTAACGTTGTGCGATACATTGAGCACACAATGTTAAAAAAAGCCCTGTTTCCCTGGAGGCTGCAGCAAGCCAGAACGTCGGGATTTGAATCCTGACATTTTGGCTTGTTGCAGCCTCCAGGGAGGTGGGGGAACTTTGGAAACAGCTTGGATCGCGTCTCCACACCTCCCTGCACCCAGCGGGGGGTGGGGTGGGGTCAGAGACCCCAAAATTGGTTTGAAAAAATGGACTTTTTTTTTTACCAATTTTGGGGTCTCTGACTCCCCCGCCGGGTCCAGGGAGGTGGGGAGACCCGATCCAAGCTGTTTCTGGGCTTCCCCAACGTCCTCAGCCAGTGCAGCAAGCCAGAATGTCAGGGTTCGAATCCCGACATTCTGGCTTGCTGCACTGGCTGAGGACGTTGGGGAAGCCCAGAAACAGCTTGGATCGTGTCCCCTGCCTGCTCCAGAGAGATCAGAGGACCCGATCTACAGCTGCAGGGTGGCTGGGGAAGCTGACGGGGACTCCCTGTCGGCTTCCCTAGCCACCCGCCCTTGCCTCCGCAGCTGTGGGGTGGCTGGGGAAGCTGACGGGGGAGCCCCCCATCAGCTTTCCAGCCTCCCCACCCCTGCTTCTGTAGCTGCATTGTGGCTGGGAAGCTGAACGGAGAACCCCGTTCAGCTTTCCAGCCACCCTGCTGCTAAGAATGACTATATTGGATGTTAGAAATCGCGTTATTCGATACAAGATTTTTCCGAAAATCTTGTAATGTTATGTGATTTTCACGCTATACGGTACTCGCGTTATCCGGGGTATTACTGTACTGTATGTACAGGCCCTTTCTCCTTTTATTGTACATCTCTGCTTCAGTACAGTACTAGACATCATCTTTCAAGAGCTAGCATGTATTCATCTGAAGCCCCACTAATAAAGGTATTATTATAATGGAGATATGGCAACTACAAATGTCATAGAAGATAGTATTTTGAGGAAGTCAAAAGTTGTTGCCCTGCGATGCTATACTTTGTGATAGAATAATTTTGCATGAAAAATAACAATTTTATTTTGCTTTTCCCATCAAAACAAAATCAAATAAAACTACCTCTTTACATACCACATCTCAAGAATATAAAAATGTTTAAAACATCTATGGGGGAAAGTACCAAGAAAGAGGTCACTAAAGCTGTAAAAAAGATAACTAAAAAAGAGCTCTTAATGTAAAGTAGTATGAATTGTGCAGTTACACTAGTACCCCGAATAACGTTATGACTTGGTTCCACAAGTCCTGTCGTTATTCGGTTTTTAACGTTGTGCGATAAATTGAACACACAATGTTTAAAAAAGCCCTGTTTCCCTGGAGGCTGCAGGAAGCGAGAACATCGGGATTTGAATCCTGACATTTTGGCTTGCTGCTGCCTCCAGGGAGGTGGGAGAACTTTGGAAACAGCTTGGAGCGGGTTTCCCCACCTCCCTGGACCTGGCGGGGGGGTCAGAGACCCCAAAATTGGTAAAAAAAAGTCCGTTTTTTTTACCAATTTTGGGGTTTCTGACCCCCCCGCCGGGTCCAGGGAGGTGGGCAGACCCGATCCAAGGTGTTTCTGGGCTTCCCCGACGTCCTGAGCCAGTGCAGCAAGCCAGAATGTCAGAGTTCGAATCCCGATGTTCTGGCTTCCTGCACTGGCTCAGGACGTCGGGGAAGCCCAGAAACACCTTGGATCGGGTCCCCACACCTCCCTGGACCCAGCGGGGGGGTCAGAAACCCCAAAATTGGTAAAAAAAATGGACGTTTTTTTTTTACCAATTTTGGGGGCTCTGACCCCCCCGCCGGGTCCAGGGAGGTGGGCAGACACGATCCAAGCTTTTTCTGGGCTTCACCGATGTCCTGAGCCAGTGCAGCGACCCAGAATGTCAGGATTCGAATCCCGACATTCTGGCTTCCTGCACTGGCTCAGGACGTCGGGGAAGCCCAGAAACACCTTGAATCGGGTCCCCACACCTCCCTGGACCCAGCGGGGGGGTCAGAAACCCCAAAATTGGTAAAAAAAAACGGACGTTTTTTTTTTACCAATTTTGGGGTTTCTGACCCCCCCCCCGCTGGGTCCTGGGAGGTGTGGGGACCCGATCCAAGGTGTTTCTGGGCTTCCCCGACGTCCTGAGCCAGTGCAGCGACCCAGAACGTCGGGATTCGAATCCTGACATTCTGGGTCGCTGCACTGGCTCAGGACATCGGGGAAGCCCAGAAAAAGCTTGGATCGTGTCTGCCCACCTCCCTGGACCCGGCGGGGGGGGGGGGTCAGAGACCCCAAAATTGGTAAAAAAAACGTCCGTTTTTTTTACCAATTTTGGGGTTTCTGACCCCCCCCGCTGGGTCCTGGGAGGTGTGGGGACCCGATCCAAGGTGTTTCTGGGCTTCCCCGACGTCCTGAGCCAGTGCAGCAACCCAGAACGTCGGGATTCGAACTCTGACATCCTGGCTTGCTACACTGGCTCAGGACGTCAGGGAAGCTCAGAAAAAGCTTGGATCGTGTCTGCCCACCTCCCTGGACCCGGCGGGGGGGTCAGAAACCCCCAAATTGGTAAAAAAAACGTCCTTTTTTAAACCAATTTTGGGGTTTCTGACCCCCCCGCCGGGTCCAGGGAGGTGTGGGGACCCGATCCAAGGTGTTTCTGGGCTTCCCCGACGTCCTGAGCCAGTGCAGGAAGCCAGAACGTCGGGATTCGAACTCTGACATTCTGGCTTGCTGCACCGGCTCTGGACGTCGGGGAAGCCCAGAAACACCTCCAGAGAGATCAGAGGACCCGATCTACAGCTGCAGGGTGGCTGGGGAAGCTGACGGGGACTCCCTGTCGGCTTCCCTAGCCACCCGCCCATGCCTCCGCAGCTGTGGGGTGGCTGGGTAAGCCGATGGGGGAGCCCCCCGTCAGCTTTCCAGCCTCCCCACCCCTGCCTCCGTAGCTGCAGGGTGGCTGGGAAGCTGAACGGAGAACCCCGTTCAGCTTTCCACCCACCCTGCTGCTAAGAACGACTGTATCGTGTAACGTTAAAATCGCGTTACTCGGTACAAGATTTTCCAGAAAATCTTGTCGCGTTATTCGGGTTTCACGCTATTGGGTACTCGCGTTATACGGGGTATTACTGTATTTGTAATTCAGATCTGAAAGGTCATTGCAAAAATTTTTTTATCAGAGTTGACCTTTCTTCCCACAAACTATTCAGGAAATTAAGCTTCCTTTGTTTGGATTTATTAAGTAAATCTACACCACAAAAGCTAGCAAGAACACAAAAAACAATCCAAGCCAAACACTATCTACAAATAGCTGCTTTGCAGCTGTGTTGCCTCCTGGTATTTGTTATGAAAAAAAGATATGTGCAACCAAATTGTAATTATCTTGCATTAAGAGGTTTAACATATTGCAGTATGAAATGTAAAAATATGATGATGCCAGATTGGTTTTAAGTCAATTACCAATACCTTCCTTTTCTTTAAAAAGTGTTGAGTGTCATCTTTGTCTTTTTAAAGTTCTCTGCTATCTACATAAAGAGCATCACGATTAAATTTCATTGTCCCAATTACCATATTTGCAGGCGTATAAGACACACTTTCCCCTCTTTTAAAAACACCTGAAAAAATGTTGATTAGCAGTGGCTGGAACTGGCCCCGTGGCTTCAAAGGAGTCCTCTTCCCTCCCACCTCATTCCACTCTCCCCAGCTCCTGGTGGCAAGCAGCTGTGGGATGGGGGAACAGGCTTCAAAGGATCTCTCCCCCCCCCCATTCCACACTCCCAGGTTCCTGGTGGCCAGGGGGCTGAGGGATAAAGAGGAAATAAAGATCATTTGAAACATGTTTTCCCCTGATCCCACAGCTGCTGGCTGTCAGGAGCCAGGAAGGGTGGGATGGGGGAAAAGAGGGATCCTTTGGAAGCCCCTTCACCCAGCTCCTGGCGATCAATGGCGGGTGGAGCTGGGTGAAGGGGTTTCCAAAGAAGCCCGCTTGCTCTACTGATCCCACCCTCCCTTAGAGTTAATTTTGGAAATTCATGAAAAAATGTAGAAAATTATTCCCCCCCCCCCCTAAAATGTATATAAAAACCAGGGTGATTCTTATACCTCGGTGCGTCTTATACCCCAACAAATACGGTATTCTTTAGCAGATTCCAGATAAACTGGTCAACAATGCACATGTGTAACCTGAAAGTGTAATATAAGAATTTAAAGTTTTGATGGATTGACACTGAAATTTCAAGAATTTTCCCTTGTACTGTAATTTTTTTTTCTTTCAGGATAAAATTGCTGTTAGATGATAAACTAGGTGTTTTGGCTTACTAAATATGGAATACACTTACATCGTTACTAAAAACCATTAAAAAATTATAAAGAATGAAAAATCCTTTAACATTAGAAAATAAATTCATCTGTAATCCTTCAGAGGCAGAGGTAACATAATTATGTTTGAAGTACCCCAGCAGAGCTGCTCTGGAGCCACAGAAAGAGCCTCATACATAACATTATTCAGCATCTGATTTGGTAGCAAATTCGCTAATATTGGCTGCTTATTTCAATAACTAATTAAATACGTGTAAGAAGGGGCACTGATTGAAAGAACACACAAGCCACCAATATATTAATATTGTGATCTTAAATTCTACCGAATAGCTGTTATAGAAAAAGTTTTGACAAATCAAGATACATTACAATGTCTCCCACTGCAACTATAACACTTTAAATCAAGCATTCAGAACATCCAGCCCACAGGCCTAATTTAGTCTTGTGCACATCATTAATCTGGCCTGCGGTGAAAACCCGGGCACCTCTAGACATGCCCCCACCTCTTTCCCCCCCCCCCGCTAAAAGTTGCAATATGTCACTTGCTGCAGTGGCCACACTTTTTTCCTGCAGTTTTGAACAGCCTCCGCCAGTTCCCAGGGCAGCGGAAGCCTTTGCGGAGTACGATCACTCCAGTTTTTTTAAAAAATTATGCTGTTTTCCCACTTTGTTGTAGCAAGTAATCCATGGCGCTGGGAGAGTTCCCTTGGTACATGGCGCTGACATCAGCATTGGGACATGGTGCTGACATCAGCGCTGCATGCCAAGAGAACTCTCCCAGCACCATAGAATACTTGCTACAACAAAGTGGGGAAGCAGCATAAATTTTTTAAAGTGGAACGATCGTACTCCACAAGAAAAAAAGTGCTGATGATGATGACAATTGGCACATAAGTCCAGGGACCAAACATGCCTCTGCTCCCCTCCCCACCTGTGTAACAGAATGAGGTATACCCTGTGCTTTATTCTCATTCAATATGGCGATTTCAGATAAAGGGGAGAGAAAATGGAATGTAAACAATATGAGCCTCATGGTGTTGAAAAAATGAAATTTGTTATGTGAGTGACATGTCTTGCTGTAAGATCATTGGCTGGAGTCCCTAAGGGGGAGGGCCAAAGGTGGATCCTATGGGAGCAGATATATCCCAGAGACGCATGCACACACACTCAGCGATTCTTTTGGATGCTGTTCTTTTAAATTGCCAAAATGTAGAGGCTTGAGAGAAGGGGGGGGCTATAGGCTTTCCCTGGAACAAGCACCATGCTTTATCTACTTACTTTGAAATGCTTCCTGATCTGTACTGTATCCTGAATCTTGCTATGCTTTCAATATACAGTTGTACCTCACTTAAAGAGCATAATGTGTTCCACAGGATTGCTCTTTAAGTGAGTTTGCTCTTTAAGCAAAACACCATGGTAAGTGACCAATTGTGGGGGGAGGGATTGTGAACCCCAAGTTTTTTGGTAAGTGAGTTTTTGGTTGGTTTTATTTATTAAGCAAAGCAAACATTCAGAGAAAATTCTGCTCTTTAAGCGAGTTACTCTTTAAGCAAGGTGCTCTTTATGCGAGGTTTGACTGTACTTCTAAAATACCTGAAGAGACTTGGAGTGATTACTTGGCACACGTTACCTGAATCTATACTAGTTTCACGTGCACCCTTTGCTCACTACCTAGATTTCGGTCAGGAGTGACTGGGCACACTGATAGGAAAAGCTCTGAACTGCTGGGTCCAATCTGGACCAGGGAAGCAGGATCAGGCGCAATCCCATCGCCAGGAGGCCGGAGGACTACCGAGGACTACCTGGGAGCAAGCAGATTGTTACAACCTGTCTGAGGGGTGTGTCTGGCCCATGGCATGAAAACGTTGCAAACCCCTGCTTTAAATTGTACAAATCTGTACAATATATCAATGTGTGTGTATTAAGACAGACTAACTGAAAAAAGCTAACGCTGATCCCTGCTGTGCAAGCAAATAATTAAGACAACTGATGTGTCCACAATCCTACCCAAACTCTAGAAACTTTTGTTGACAACCTTCCTGCTCGCTCCTCACTGATGGCCATATATCTTGGTTTGCAGATCTTTAATTGGAAGGTTAATCATTCCAAGTCCAGTTTGAAGATAAGAAACAACATCAAACGAGATAAATGTAAATGAAGCAAATAAATACCTGTCCAGAACCAATCTGTTCCAACAGTTATTTTTTTACCACATGTCATTCTTTGCCAAATGAGAAATGCACTCTGAACAACTTCAATAACTGTTTTCATTCAGATATCTGCCCAAACCACCATTGTTCAATTCAGGCATATGAGACTCCACACACAAGTGCCAAGGGTTTGAATGTACAGGAATACGTCATATAACATTAGTATCGAATAACACTAAAATCGCATAACATTAAGCAATCTGGGGGGAAGAATTGCATCGGATAACATTAAGATCCTATGGGATGCATCAGATAACAACCGCTAAAGCCTGTGTGGTTACAATGTATCTCTATGGTTCCCATAGGATTTTAACATGCATCGGATAACACTAAAAATCATATAACATCAAGACTTGTGGAACCAGGTTTTAGTGTTATATGAGGTTTGACTGTACTTTGTTCGAGTTGCAAAGGAAAGATGACAAGCAAGTAGGATAGTGTAGGAATTCATTTTGTAGATTTGATTGTTATTATACCTGTGTTATAGATCATAGACCTGTGTGATGAATTTTAGTAAAGTGTGACAGCTTGCTTAGAACATATTGTTAGGGCTTCGTTACAGCAGAAGCTAGCAGTGTGATGCAAATAGATAAATGTGTTCATTGAACATCCTGTGTTAAAGATAAGGGATTCAGCTCCAGCCTAAAGAGAAAGAGGCCTCTCAAAAGGCAGATGTTATAAGGTGATGTAAAACTGCATGAGGAAGGAGTTTGACCCACAGTATATTATAGCTTGCAAATATATATTCCTTCAAGGCAGAGAGGCTATTATAAATGTGGTTTTTATGATTAGATTATAGAGGTGTTTTCCATCATCCACCCCTATCCCACCCTTTCTTACACCCTCCTCCTTCTTTCTCCTCCTCCTTTTGGGTAACACCCTGCAAACACCCTGTAAACACCCTATTATGTACCTCCTCCTGTGTGTGTCTCTATAAATATGCCATGCGGTGCATTGCTTATCAGGATCAGTTCAGCCTAGCTAAGCAACTGCACAGCCAACCAGAACAACAGACCTGCTTGGGACGCCAAGCTGGTTAATAAAGGCTATTGCATTGGATACAAGACTGCAGTCTCCCTTCCTTCGCGCCTATTGTTGGGGCAGGTTTCCCAACAAGTGGTGCCCCGTTGTGAGGCCAACGCAACGTTCACGACACTGTGGGGCTTGAGGCACAGCCCACAGCCGTGTGAGGCGACACAGCTCGCAACCAACGGACGTCAGCGCTCCACCAACGGACGCCTACGCTCCACCGTCTTCACTTGCCCGACCGGAAAGGTCTTCATAGAGCGCTCTTCTCATCCTTGAAAAAGCCTTCTTCAAGGGTCCCAAAACGGTGAGTGAAGATTGTAAAGTTAATTAGACACATTAGGACACACCATGGGTAATTCTCTGTCTTCTCCACAATTGAAATATTGCCGCGACCTCCTTTTTCTGCTAAGCAAAAATGGCCATAAGGCAACGCAGAGAGAGGTCGAAGATTTAATTAGAACCATCAATGAAATTTGCCCTTGGTTCCCAGAAGACGGTTCTCTTCATTTGAAAACCTGGGATAAAATCGGGACTGCTTTCCAAGACCATCCCAGGGTCACCATTCCGGTGCAACACACATGGTGTAAAGTCCGAGTGTGTCTGCAAAGTCTCACCCCGAAGAACATCTTATTGGCACAATTACCAACAAATAATTTGCCACAAATTCTCCCGCCCCCGTCAGAAGGCAGGATGAGCCTACTACCCACGGCGCCACCGCCGTACCAAGAGGAGGGGGGTAGTGATCCGGGGAAGCCACCGGATCCCCCAGAGAGGACTTCCCTCTACCCAGACCTTGCCGCCCTGCCCTGCGTTGAGCCCGCTAGACCACAGCCCCCTCAACATGGAGGGCAGTCTGAGCGTCATGCAGCTTTCTCGGATGCTCTAGCGGAGGTCATGCTAGACACTCCTGGCACTCACGCCATGGCATTTCCTGTCATCCGGGGCACACCGGCGGCTGCTGGAGTGGCCCCTATTCCTGACCGATGGGTCCCATTGACCTACAAGCATATAAAAGAACTAAAAAACAGTGTCACAGAGTATGGGCCAGATGCTCCGTTTACTAAGGCTTTGCTGGGAGGAATACTATCCGTTAAACCGATCCCAGAGGACTGGCGTACGCTAATCAAAGCCTTGCTTCCCCCGGCAGAGGCACTCATTTGCCTGCAAGAATGGCGTGATCTTGCCACTCAATACAATAGAGTCCGCCCTGCACTGACCGTGAATATGATCATGGGGGAAGGCAACTTTGCAGGAATACAGCAACAACTCCTCCTCCTTGATGCAGAATTGCATGTCATAGGGGAGCTTGTCCTCCGTGCCTGGAACCGAGTGCCTGCTCGTGGCGCTACGGTAACCGGCGGGTTCGCTGCCACCCGCCAGGGGCCACGCGAGCAATACACCGAGTTTGTGAACAGACTCATTGTGGCTCTGACTCGCCAAGTGGAAAATGTTAATGCCCGAGAAATGCTGTTGAAACAACTAGCTTTTGAAAATGCCAATGATGATTGCAGACAAGCCATCACGCCCATCTACGCCCGCCCTGAAACAACCATAGCTGAGATGTTAAGAGTCTGTCAGAACATAGGGTCACACAGCCACAAAGCCCAACTGTTGGCAGCAGCAGTACAAGTGCAAAGAAATCCAGCACAAGGCAAAAAATGTTTCGGTTGTGGAAAAGAAGGACACTTTAGAGCTCAGTGCCGCTCCACCCCCAGACAAGACCCCCGCCCCTCCAAGAAATGCCCCATATGCCAGAAGGGATATCATTGGGCCAACCAGTGCCGGTCAGCGGGGCGGGATGGATCTGCATGGCGGGACGGGGAGCGGAACGGGGTACGGGACGGAGACAACGCAAGCCACCCCAACGCCCAGGGAAACCGGCACTCGGGCCGTGCTCAGGCCCAGGACAAACAATAGGGCAGAAGAAACCATTTACCGTGGAGGAGGCAGGATTGCCACTTTGCACAGAGGAAGAGGTAGACTTTCAAATCCCTTGGCACACTACAGCAATAGAAACGTCCTGCAAGGGCCCTTTTCCTCCCACCTTGATGGGTCTTGTACTGCCCCGTTCAGATCTGTTGCCACCGACAGTTCATGTAATGGCGGGTATCTACCCACTGGAGCCTGAAAAACAGTTGATTTTGCTAGCTAATGTAACAACTCCAACTAAATTGCCAAAAGGCCAGGAGGTGGCACGCCTTTTTCTAATTCCCCAGAAATATGCCTCTCCACCCGAAACCCCCCTGCCTGCACATCTTGCCATGGCTGTCATCAAGGTTACAGCAGACCGCCCCCAGATGACGTTGCAAATGGGCGGACGCCCTGTCACGGGGATCGTGGATTCGGGGGCGGATTTAACTGTCATGGCTTCTAAAGACTGGCCCGCCCATTGGCCTACCAAATCGACCCATGATGTGCTGGGGGTGGGTGGATATCAGCCGGCCCAGCAAAGTATACACCCTATCATATTTGAATCAGCTTCCGGGACTGTAGTCTCCACCCATCCACTCATCCTTGATCTCCCAACAACCCTGTGGGGGAGGAACATCCTGTCACAAGCTGATTGCGTCATCCATTCAAATTTTTAGTACGGGCCTCTCCGGCAGCTCCACTGTACGCACTTCCTATAACTTGGAAGGAGGGTCCACCAGTGTGGGTGGATCAGTGGCCGCTGAATCATGAAAAGCTCCGTGCGGCAGAGGCCCTTGTCATGGAGCAATTGGAAGCAGGACACATAGAACCTACCACTAGTCCATGGAACTCTCCTATTTTTGTAGTCAAAAAGAAATCTGGCAAGTGGAGATTGTTGCATGATCTCCGCAAGGTGAATGAACAGATGTACCCAATGGGCGCTCTTCAATGCGGACTCCCTAACGCCAACCTGATACCCCAAGACCATCAGGTAGTTGTCATTGACTTGAAAGACTGTTTTTATACAATTCCGCTAGCTCTGCAAGATAGGGAAAAGTTTGCTTTTACCCTCCCGGTGTACAATAACAGCCGTCCTACTCGCCGTTTTGCATGGAAAGTGTTGCCACAGGGGATGGCCAACTCGCCTACTCTTTGCCAGATGTTTGTAGACAAAGCACTTCAACCTTTTAGGGATCAATTCCCTTCCATTGCTGCTTATCACTACATGGATGATATTTTATTACACGATAAGCAGTTATTGGAGTGTCATTTAACCTTCTTAACTACTGTGTTGCAGGCCCATGGGCTAATCGTAGCCCCAGAAAAGGTTCAACGGATGCCGCCCTACCAGTACCTAGGGCATAAGCTTTCCGCTACCGCCTCAATCCCAGTAATGCCTACCTTTGTGGCCCCGGAACAGTTCACCTTGGTTCAATTGCAACAATTACTGGGTAATGTTAACTGGGCAAGGCCATTTTTGGCTCTCAGTACTGCTGAATTGTCACCCTTGTTTGCAGCTTTAGTTGGGCGCACTGCACCAGCTGACATCATTCCTTGCACTCAAGATATGAAGACAACTATACAGCTCATCAACCACCGCTTGCACCAGGTCTCAGTGGACAGGATCCCATCGGGGGTTCGCACATTGGCATGTGCCATCCTTGCAACACCAAAGGTCCCAACAGCTGTCCTCTTTGCCCCACAGGACAAACAGAGCATCGCCATTATAGAATGGCTCCATCTACCACACACGCCGCAAAAGAATATTTACTCAGTCCCTGAAGCAGTTTCTGACTTACTTCTAAAGTGCAGGGGTCGAGCAGTGCAACTCACAGGGTTTGATATTGACTATGTTTGCCTTCCTTTTTCTCAGGAACAGGTTACAGCCTTATACCAGCATTCAGAGGCTTTCCAGGTCGCTGTGGCGGACTTCCAGGGCTCCGTTCGCCACAATCCGCCGAAGGACAGGCGACTCACGCTGCTCAAACAGATTTCTTACACTCTTTCTTCAGCCTTGTCTCCTATACCCTTGCATAATGCTTTGACTTTATTCACAGATGGGTCCCCGGATCGTGGGGTCCTAACATGGCAGGACTCTAAAGGTGAATGGCAAGTACTTTTCACTGATAAGCAGACGTCTGCTCAAAGGTCAGAGTTAGCTGCTGTAATCCTTGCCTTTCACACCTTTGCTGACACTCCTTTCAATCTAATTGTGGACACACAGTATGTATATCGCCTGCTTTTCACTCTTTCTGAGGCCTATCTATCCCCTTCCATGGACTCTGTCCTGTTCACACTGTTCCAGCAACTCCAGACAGCACTAGTGTCACGACGCACCTTGTTCTTTGCTGCCCACCTTCGGTCTCACTCCAACCTCCCTGGCTACCTGGTAGAGGGAAATGCCAGAGCCGACGCTGCGCTGAAGGCACCTACTGAGGCCTACCCCTTGTTTGATGATCCCATTGCAAGTCACAATGCTTTTCACCAATCTGCAAAAGTATTGCATAAACAATTTTCCATTCCTATGTCTCAGGCTCGAGATATTGTTTCCAGCTGCCCTTCCTGTACAAAGTCTCCTATCTTTCTGCCATTCGACGCTGTCAACCCTCGAGGGACGGGAGCCAACCAGTTGTGGCAGATGGATGTCACGCAAGTATCCCTGCTCTCTCCCCTATCCAAATTGCATGTTTGTGTGGATACGTACTCAGGGTTCATATGGGCCACACCCATGCGGGGGGAAACAGCCAGACATGTAATTCAGCACTGCATTCGGACTTTTGCAGTCATGGGCAAGCCACTGGCCTTGAAAACGGACAACGGTCCGGCCTATTGCTCAAGTTCTTTCAAAGACTTTTGTAAACAGTGGAATGTCAAGCATACACAGGGCATACCATATAACTCGACAGGACAAGCCATCGTTGAGAGAGCACACCTGACATTTAAAACGCTTCTTCACAAACAGCTCGGAGATGCTAAAGTACCTATGGCAGAGGTCCCAATGGCTGTAGCTAAGGTGTTATTCTCTCTTAACTTTCTGTTTGTTCCCCATAACAGGACCCACTCTCCAGTAGACTTGCATTTCAGAAAAGAAGAACACCTGGATCGGCCGTTGGTCACCTATCGACAACTCCCTGACCCGTCTTGGAAAGGGCCAGCTCATCTCGTCACCTGGGGACGCGGTTACGCAGCTGTGGCCAACGATGATGGTGTCATTTGGATACCGGCGCGATGTGTCCGGCCTTACAGGGCGGGGTCAGAAGAGAAGAAGGTGGATTCCGCTGTTGATGTTCGGCTGCCTCTGGCTGATCACCCCTGAAGCTGTTGTTCTTTCCTGGAACGTACCTCATTGCGTTTGTCCACAATTGGGCGTCTCACAGGTGCGCATGTCCAACATTGCCAGGATAGAATATCGCAACAAAACTTCGGCATGTTGGAAAGAAGAAATCATTATTCACTTTAAGAAACCCTCTGGCCGGCAGGCCAAAAAGGTCCTGTCAGTTTGTTTGAATCTCCAAAGCCCCCTTGGACAACGTTTGTTGACTGACATACACACGAAGGCTAACAAGATAAATAATAAAACAGCCATTGGAAAGGCTTTCCCCGATGAAGAAGAACATTTATCCCACCGGTTTGAATATAACATTTGGTATCGTCTAGCTGAAGCTTCTAACCAAACTGATTTTTGTTTAAGAGACAGTATCCACTCTTACCATTTGCTCAGTACCTGCTTGCTTCCTGTATGTTATACTCCCGATGCCCTAGCCCAGGGGGATGGGTCACCATTGTTTGGGTTCAACCTGACCAATCCCTATAACTTTAGTCGTCAGTGGGGCCGAGCAGTTCAGAAACTCCCTGCAGATGCAGTTTCCCTATATACCCCACTTACAGCTGTCAGCAATACCAGTAAATGTGTTAGAATTGTCAATTGTACAACATCAGGTAAGCTTCTGAACAAGCCCAAATGTTTAAGGGTAACCCAGGGGAACTTTCATTGTTCTAGCACTGAGACAGAAACCATATCATTTAATAATGTTCATATTGTTCTACCCATGGGCTGGTTTTTCTCATGTGGCGAAAGAAGTTGGAACTATATCCCAGCCAATTTGTCGGACACCACTTGCTGTCTCAGCCGCCTGACAGCAGTATTGCCCAAGAGATCCCTCTTTGAGTCACCTGCAAAGCATACGGGCCTATCCCGTGGGCGGCGGGACACTCAGAGACTTACTCTTCCAGAGGACTGTGATAGTAATGTGAACCTCTTGTCTACTGCCGAGGCCATGGCAATGACACTGAGTCTCATCGGAGTGCCAGGTTTGGCGTTCAGGAATAGCATTGTGCTAGGACGCCTTGCCTGCGCATTCGCAAAAGCCATCAATCATACGTCCGAAGCCATTAGCCTCCTTAATAAGGAGCAGGCTGAATTGCGCAGTGCGATTCTGGACAATCGTGCCGCGATTGATTACTTGCTTTTGCTTCACCACCAGGGTTGTGAAGCTGTCCAGAATATGTGTTGCTTTAACTTGTCTGATAACTCCAACAGGATCCAAGATCAGCTGGATGGGTTGCATGATATAGTCAATCACATCCAGCAGAACGCCCTTCCTGCATGGTGGGATGCCTTATGGGCATGGCTTCCTGGTTGGGGGTGGCTCAGGAATTTATTCATTGCTATAATTGCAGTTGTGGTGATATGTGTCTTGTTATGTTGTGTAATCCAATGTATTCCTAATTTCATTTCCATTCTAAGATCTTGCTGCCCAAAAGTCCGTCCTACGGCAGGGCTGACTAAGAAGCAGATCTACCAAATACGATACTACCCAGTGGGGTCAGAGGATGATTCGGGAGGTGAGGAGATTGCTCACAAAAGGCGTAAATCTCCGTCATAAAATTTAATTTAAGAAAGTGGAAATGTAGGAATTCATTTTGTAGATTTGATTGTTATTATACCTGTGTTATAGATCATAGACAGATTGGTTCTGGACAGGTATTTATTTGCTTCATTTACATTTATCTCGTTTGATGTTGTTTCTTATCTTCAAACTGGACTTGGAATGATTAACCTTCCAATTAAAGATCTGCAAACCAAGATATATGGCCATCAGTGAGGAGCGAGCAGGAAGGTTGTCAACAAAAGTTTCTAGAGTTTGGGTAGGATTGTGGACACATCAGTTGTCTTAATTATTTGCTTGCACAGCAGGGATCAGCGTTAGCTTTTTTCAGTTAGTCTGTCTTAATACACACACATTGATATATTGTACAGATTTGTACAATTTAAAGCAGGGGTTTGCAACGTTTTCATGCCATGGGCCAGACACACCCCTCAGACAGGTTGTAACAATCTGCTTGCTCCCAGGTAGTCCTCGGTAGTCCTCCGGCCTCCTGGCGATGGGATTGCGCCTGATCCTGCTTCCCTGGTCCAGATTGGACCCAGCAGTTCAGAGCTTTTCCTATCAGTGTGCCCAGTCACTCCTGACCGAAATCTAGGTAGTGAGCAAAGGGTGCACGTGAAACTAGTATAGATTCAGGTAACGTGTGCCAAGTAATCACTCCAAGTCTCTTCAGGTATTTTAGAAGTACAGTCAAACCTCGCATAAAGAGCACCTTGCTTAAAGAGTAACTCGCTTAAAGAGCAGAATTTTCTCTGAATGTTTGCTTTGCTTAATAAATAAAACCAACCAAAAACTCACTTACCAAAAAACTTGGGGTTCACAATCCCTCCCCCCACAATTGGTCACTTACCATGGTGTTTTGCTTAAAGAGCAAACTCACTTAAAGAGCAATCCTGTGGAACACATTATGCTCTTTAAGTGAGGTACAACTGTATATTGAAAGCATAGCAAGATTCAGGATACAGTACAGATCAGGAAGCATTTCAAAGTAAGTAGATAAAGCATGGTGCTTGTTCCAGGGAAAGCCTATAGCCCCCCCCTTCTCTCAAGCCTCTACATTTTGGCAATTTAAAAGAACAGCATCCAAAAGAATCGCTGAGTGTGTGTGCATGCGTCTCTGGGATATATCTGCTCCCATAGGATCCACCTTTGGCCCTCCCCCTTAGGGACTCCAGCCAATGATCTTACAGCAAGACATGTCACTCACATAACAAATTTCATTTTTTCAACACCATGAGGCTCATATTGTTTACATTCCATTTTCTCTCCCCTTTATCTGAAATCGCCATATTGAATGAGAATAAAGCACAGGGTATACCTCATTCTGTTACACAGGTGGGGAGGGGAGCAGAGGCATGTTTGGTCCCTGGACTTATGTGCCAATTGTCATCATCATCAGCACTTTTTTTCTTGTGGAGTACGATCGTTCCACTTTAAAAAATTTATGCTGCTTCCCCACTTTGTTGTAGCAAGTATTCTATGGTGCTGGGAGAGTTCTCTTGGCATGCAGCGCTGATGTCAGCACCATGTCCCAATGCTGATGTCAGCGCCATGTACCAAGGGAACTCTCCCAGCGCCATGGATTACTTGCTACAACAAAGTGGGAAAACAGCATAATTTTTTAAAAAAACTGGAGTGATCGTACTCCGCAAAGGCTTCCGCTGCCCTGGGAACTGGCGGAGGCTGTTCAAAACTGCAGGAAAAAAGTGTGGCCACTGCAGCAAGTGACATATTGCAACTTTTAGCGGGGGGGGGGGGGGAAGAGGTGGGGGCATGTCTAGAGGTGCCCGGGTTTTCACCGCAGGCCAGATTAATGATGTGCACAAGACTAAATTAGGCCTGTGGGCTGGATGTTCTGAATGCTTGATTTAAAGTGTTATAGTTGCAGTGGGAGACATTGTAATGTATCTTGATTTGTCAAAACTTTTTCTATAACAGCTATTCGGTAGAATTTAAGATCACAATATTAATATTGTGATCACAATATTAATAATATGTCCATTTTTTTACCAATTTTGGGGTTTCTGACCCCCCCTGGGTCCAGGGAGGTGTGGGGACCCGATCCAAGCTGTTTCTGGGCTTCCCCGACGTCCTCAACCAGTGCAGCAAGCCAGAATGTCGGGATTCGAACCCTGACATTCTGGCTTGCTGCACTGGCTCAGGACGTCGGGGAAGCCCAGAAACAGCTTGGATCGTGTCCCCTGCCTGCTCCAGAGAGATCAGAGGACCCGATCTACAGATGCAGGGTGGCTGGGGAAGCTGAAGGGGACTCCCTGTCGGCTTCCCTAGCCATCCGCCCTTGCCTCCGCAGCTGTGGGGTGGCTGGGGAAGCCGACGGGGGAGCCCCCCGTCAGCTTTCCAGCCTCCCCACCCCTGCCTCCGTAGCTGCAGGGTGGCTGGGAAGCTGAACGGAGAACCCCGTTCAGCTTTCCACCCACCCTGCTGCTAAGAACGACTGTATCGGATAACGTTAAAAATCGTGTTATTTGAAACAAGATTTTTCCAAAAATCTTGTAACGTTATGCGGTTTTAGCGCTATATGATACTCACGTTATACGGGGTATTACTGTACAGTAATACCTCGGATAACGCTGAAATCGCATAACGTTGAGTAATCTGGGGAGGAGAATTGGATCCAATCACATTAAGGTCCTATGGGATGGATCGGATAACAACCGCTAAAGCCTGTGCAGTTACAATGTATCTCTATGGAGCTTTAACATTATCCGATCCATTCCATAGGATTTTAACATGGATCGGATAACACTAAAATCAGATAACACCAAGACTTGTGGAACCAAGTCTTAGCGTTATCCGAGGTACAGTCAAGCCTCGCATAAAGAGCGCCTCACTTAATGAGTAACTCGCTTAAAGAGCAGACTTTTCTATGAATGTTCGCTTTGCTTAACAAATAAAACCAACCAAAAACTCGCTTAACAAATAAATCGGGGTTCGCAATCCCCCCCCCCAATTGGTCAGTTACAATGGTGTTTCGCTTAAAGAGCAAAGTGACTTAAAGAGCAATCCAATGGAACACATTATGCTCTTTAAGCGAGGTACCACTGTATTACTGTACTTGCTAAACAGTCAGTTCTAGACTACTGCTCATGATGTCTTCTGTGGCATTTTAACATCCCCATCTAAAGAAATGTACAGTAATACCTCATATAACATTAGTATCGAATAACACGAAAATCGCATAACATCAAGGAATCTGGGGGGAAGAATTGCATCAGATAACATTAAGATCCTATGGGATGCTTCAGATAACAACCGTGAAAGCCTGTGTGGTTACAATGTATCTCTATGGATCCCATAGAGGATCAGATAACACGAAAAATCATATAACACGAAGACTTGTGGAACCAGGTTTTAGTGTTATATGAGGTTTTACTGTATATTGAGTGTCACCAACACTAATGATATTTAAATTTATCTTCTTTTATCCAGTCCAGTGAGATCTTTAAAGCCCTGAACTGGTGCCTAACATCTGAAATAAATTGGATACTAGAGGTTTGTTAGTGTTTTATAACAAACTTAAACCTTAATCCAGACAAAACAGGTGTGTGTGTGTACATGTAAGATGGCAAATGGTCTGGCAATAGTAACTTCTGAGATGCACTTGCTTTGAAAAACTTGTATTTAGGAATACTCAAAGATCTGGACAGATTCCGTGCAGTAACTTTGGCCAACTACATTTGCTTGAAAGTAGAGAGGTCGATGAGAAATAATACTTCTCCTAACAGCATAGTCATATTCAACCATATTATACAGAAACAGAGGAACACTACACCTCCTATTCGAAATGATTGGAGATTCAATAATTCCTGTTAAATATAAGGCATGATAGTCAGAATAAGAGAACTGGATTCTTCTGTCCATGAAATTTCTGGCCAAGTTCTGGGTTCACAACAGTGTGTAGACTTCATTACCCTTTTATTCCTTGTCACCCTCTCAATCTCACTACCAGCAAAACAGGAGAAGTTAAAACAGCTGCTCACTAAGCTTCTGAAGCTATTTCTGGGACTCCCTTGAGTGAGGTTGAAACTTACCACATCAAACAGCTGTTCCCTGTCTCCCTTGTTTCTCTAATACATTCATGCAAGAAAAAGGTGAGAATCAAACAGCCATATGTTTAATAATACTCTTTCCCCCTACTGTTTTTAGCTCTCTTTATAAAGACCTCTCAAGACCTCTCAAGACACGTTCAAAATAGCTAGTCTCCTACATTTCTGCTCATTTGTCTCTGGTGTATAATCCTCCTTCTTTCATGTCCTGATCAAACCATGGACTGTCAAAATGAAACAACTTTCTTGGCTTTGTCGTTGGCCAAACTTAAGTCTTCACTGGTACATGTTTATGGGATATATAACCGTGAAATAAGATCTCTGAATCAAGGAAAAAACAAATCTGGAGTATAATTATGTCAGCATAATCCTGGATAGGGGGACTCAAGTGGTTAAGGCACTGACTGGGAGGCGGAAGATCAGCAGTTCAAAACCCAAGGACTGCATGATGGAATAAGCATCCTGCCAACCTAGCAGTTCAAAAGCAAGAAATTGCAAGTAAATAAATAGGGACCACTTCGGTGGGAAGATAAACAATGTTCTGTGCACTTCAGTGTCTAGGCATGCCTACCACATGTCCACGCAAATGCAGGTAGTGCTAGCTCTTTGGCTATAAACAGAGATGAGCACTGAACCCTAGAGTCGGATACGACTGGCTTTCAAGTAAGGATGACCTTTACCATTACTAATCCTGGATAAATCTAAAATATAAAGATAAGGATGGGAAATACCTTTATCAAACTATTAAAAGACCAGTAACATGAGCTAGCTTTCAAACTCATATAGGTTTTCTTCAGCATAGGCACTACACAGTTGTGGATGCTGCAGGGGAAAAAACTTCTTAAAAGTTCAAGAAAATCATGGCCAGATGTGCACATGACAGGCTTCTCTTTAAAAATAAGTTACAAAATGGAGGTTTCAGACTCAGATGAGAAGTACAGTTTTCAGATTCCACCTATGGAATGTGAAAAGCAGACAAAATGTCAGGGGCCAGGCCAGGGAGTCAATGTAGCTCAGGGGTGCCCAAACTACAGCCTGTGGGCTAGATCCAGCCCCTGGTGCCAATCCATCTGGCCCGCACTGCCCTCATAGCTCCCAGAACTGGAAGTAAAACATGCCCGTACAGGCGCATTTTACTTCCACTTCTGGGAGCAATGGCAATGTCATCCCAAGCGTGCCAGGGGGCTCTCTTAGCACCATGAATTTTGACTTGCAGGAGGCTCCGAAAATTCCCCTGAGGCAGCGATTGGCTTCAGCACAGGTTGCTGAGGGGAAAGGATTGAGTGAGAGGCTGCTCACAGCAGCCTGGAAGAAGCGCAGACGCTGCCTCCATCGCCACCACTGCTGATGTCGGGGTGGGGTGGGGGCGGTCCGCGGTGAAGCCTGGATGCTCACCGTGGGCCACATTAATTATATGCAGGGACCAATTAGGCCCATGGGCCGGAGTTTGGGCACCTCTGTTCTAGACGGAAACACAGGCAGATCTTCTACAACTGTAAGAAACAAGTCAGATATGGAGAAGCAGTAACAGGTGGTTGTCATCTTACTGGGATTATATTCAACTTCATCTGCTTAGAAAGGCTTGGAGCCAGCAAAAAAAATCTCTCAAAGAAGGATTGAGGTAAGCCTAGGCTCAGGGCTGTGTTGTTAAGGCTGACCTTAAGACCTCATTCCATGACCAGTCAAATCAAGTCTTCTACAGTCCAAACTGACTGTACTAATTGAACAATAAGGTCATGGTAGAACAAATATATGTCTCTCCTTCCCCTGCTCCTTATCAAAATTTGAAACAAGAATTCAAAGCAACTAAGGTTATATCATATTCTTTTCTCTTTTGTATACTGCTAATATGTTAAATTGAATTTTACATACAATCAGTATTGCAGTTCAAGACTGCATTACTCCCTGTATTGTCAGATAAAATAATAAGGTTGAAAAAGAAGGAATTAGCTTTTGCTATAAATCAACCATATTGTTTGCAAGCAAGTTTAATTATTTGTAGCTATAATCTAAAAAAAAAAAACTCAGCAGAAAATTAAGTTGGTGATTAACACTTTCACCTGAATGCAAGTCTATTCCTTCTAGTTTATTTTTAAAGACGGCAATAAAGATGAAAATAAGTGCCACATGTTCTCTTCTACATCCTTACTAAATTTTTATTGGCTTAAAACTAAGCCAAACCCTTTGAATTGCTACATTACTATTTTTTTTAAACCACCCATTTTCCTTGTTAAGTTTATATATCATATTTCCTTCACTGAACTCTAGGCAGCATGTATAATCTCTGCTTCCCAAATTCTTATATACCCAGCATGGAGTACTGGACTAGGACTCGGGACACCTGGATTCAAATTCTCACTCACTCATAGAAACTAACAGGGCAGGAGTTGGAACTGGTAAAACTACTTAAATATCTCATTTAACTTGAAAGGCCTATTAAGGTCATTATAGGTTGAGTCCAACTGGACTGTATTTATCTGAGCCCAAAGCAGTAAAAGTTAAAACCCAACATAATTTTAAAAAGCACTAATAATTAAAATATATGCATACACAAACTATGCATTTATGTATTTACAGATTTGAGTGTACATAACACAAACACGCACACATACACATCTCAAGGTGTCTTCACTGTGAGTCTGATAAAGCTGACAGAGAGAAATGACTAGTTCCAGGTCATTCTGTGAGTTTTATAGCTGAATGGGGATTTAAACTTGTACCTCCCAGCACATGGTTCTTATTATATACAGTATTCCCATCCTTACTGCCCAAAAGCTTTTCAACAAGGCACTTTGTCAGGATTTAGGAAACAACACAATTTTAACCAGATTTCTAAATGGATAATGAGATGTAAGCTTGCATGCTCTAGGGAGCTAATTTCTGTAAGTGTAATATCGTAACAGTGCAATTGACGCTTGTTTGATGAAGCTGCTAAACATAGTTCATTCTGATACAGAACCCTAAGGAGGGCCTACTGGAGAGTTATGAGAAAACAAAACATCAAAAAGAAAATTTGGTGCACATATAAAATCTGCATTGTGTCAGTGGATACGTCTCCAATCACAATCTAAGTTTAGATATATGCAGCACACCATTATGAAAGAAAATCAGAGTTGACTCTCCACTTCTCAAGCAAAGGATCCATCATCAACCATGGCCTCAGGATGAGTGTAAAAGTCCTGAGATGGCATCCAAAAGCCCCGAGCAATGTGGCAATATATAGTTTAGCAAAACTGGGGATTACATTATATGATGAAGTAGGCATTAAAAAGCAATCTGAAGTTAAACCGTACTATTTAATTGTCAGAGAGGATGAAGTCTTCCCTCTGTGGAAGGGAATGTCATTACACTTTAGGTGGAGAAAATCATTCAGTCTTTGATCTCTGTCTTAAAACTGAGCTCAAATGCAGAGTTGGGGTACACAGAAAGAACCTCCTCGAAGATTGTGGTATTTCTGAACCAGAAGTGGGTAATAATAATAATAATAATAATAATAATAATAATAATAATAATAATAATAATAATAATAATAATAATAATAATAATAATAATAATAATAATAATAATTGTCACAATTGGGTGTACCCTGGTAATAGCAACCTTGTGTTGCCGACTAATCTTTCTCACGCTAGGTCAGGCGAAAGGAACTGCAGAATAAATTCACCAAAAGGTGGCTTCATTTTGGAGGTTTCATGTCTGGCCGAGACACAGAAGAAGAAGAAATGCAGAGTTCATTGACAGGATTTACATCCTTCAAACTATATGAGATTTGGTCACTGAGGCTGAAATAAACATAATAAGGAACCGGCTGGGGAATCTGTGGCTCTCCAGGTTTTGCTGAACTCCAGCTTTTATTTACCTCAACAGGTTGGCAAATGATAAGGGATGGTGTACATTAAACACAACAGAGACTTGTTTACAAATCCCGTGTGAAGTGAATATGTAACATACAGTAAATGACTATTTTAAAGCATTAAAATTGCTTTAAATTGGACGTAAACAGGAGTGCAACTTTATTATTGTGTGACAAGTCAGAACACTACTCCATAAGCTATTATTAATAGGAGGTGGCACCTATTAATTTTTGGATGGGATCTTGAATTAGGATCATATTTGGCAGAGTATAGAAATTGTAAACAGTATGGGCTTGTTCTGTGCCAAATTTGGAGAATGCCAGGAAAATAATTTTAAATTTCTAATTTTTGTTTTTTTAAAAACTCTCCTGTACTCCTGTGATTGTGGTTTGCAACTATTTTTAAGGCTCGGTTAATTTTTCAAATGCCTACCACTGCTTCCTCAAAAGGAAGTGATTCCTGTTACGAGCTTTTTGAATCTGAATTTGATCTGTGCCATTCAGAAGATACAAGACCTTAAAGATTTTTGTTTTACACAGGAAAATTTCAGTGAGTTGCACATGCTCACTGAAGTATTCCATAGCCGCACACTCCCAAACTTCTTACTAATACTTCACTGAGTTAAAAAGGTCATACTCCTGGGCAAGATTAGGTTAGGCCTCCCCCCCCCCATCTGAGTTAGTCATTTCTCCTTCCACTTTCCAAAATATGTAAAAGGAATCAGAGAAAAATCCAAAGCTGTATCCATGTGTGAGAGGGCTGTAGATATCTTGGCACCTCCTCTAAACAGGATTCTTTGTTTTTCAAATTCAGATTTCTCTTAATGTACAAACTTAATTAATTTACATACAGTCATACCTCGCATAACGAATTTAATTCGTTCTGCAAGGTTGCTCGCTATGCGAAAAATTCGCTATGCGAGTCTGACTCACATAACGAATTTTTTGCTATGTGAGTCGGACTTTTCCCTATGGAAAAACTCACATAACGAGCGTTTCTATGGGGAAAACTTGCATAGCGAAAAAATTCATTATGCAAGTTTTACCCATAGAAACGCTCGTTATGCGAGTTTTTCCATAGGGAAAAGTCCGACTCGCATAGCGAAAAATTCGTTATGCGAGTCAGACCGCTTAGCAAAAAACTTGCTCGTTATGCGAGTTTTTCGCTAAGCAAAATGTTTGTTATGCGAGATTTGACTGTATTAATTTCAGGACAGCATAATCCATCAGACATGTGCCCCAAAGCAGCCTGAGGCTAGTACACGCTGGGTTTGGCCCTGGGTGACTGTTAAAGCTATGTAAGTAGTATGACCTTTGTGTAAACCGAGGCACACTTTCAATGGACTGGAGTGGGAAGCTGATAGTCCAAACCAGCCACAGAATTTCTGAACTGCAGCAGTAATAGTAAACTTCGCTAAAGGACTGCTGGAGATTATTCTCTTGTAGAATAACATCCCGAACTGAAATGCATGGAAAGCAGTAACAGTGAACAGTTGTGGTCTTACAACTACATGGCCATTATATGCTGGAATCTCAGCATGATACCCACTACAGAATTGTTATAGCCTACTATTTCAATCTGATCTTCAATATTTAGTGTGAGTTAGATGGCATAAGCTGCTGACTATGGTAAAATGAAATATAGACCTAATGGACTGCATTTACTTTGGCAACTGGACTGGCATGGTTGAAAAGTTTTTGCATCCCTTTCTTGCTTCCCACTAAATAAGATCTGCGTTAGAAAAATCAATTGTTCTCTTTGTTGTTAAGCTCTGCATGGTGACAGACATACTGCTGCAGTCACAGCTTCATTAAACTCATAGATTTTCTTACTGCTTTCTATCTGCAATCTTCATTTTTGCCTGTGGAAAACAAATTGCATGCAAAGTTGAGTAACATTTAAAAAGTTTTTTTTTTAAAAAAATATGTGTACAGAAAATCACTTATCTAGATTACACTGTGATTCTCTCTGAATATAGTCCTCTCTGTACTTTCCACAGCTATTACCTCTGTTCCTTTGTCATCATTCATTTTGATTTTCTCTGTCCATTTCCCCTGCTACTAGCATATTACTTTAGAGTCTGAACTGGAATATCCCATAAATTCTAAGGACAGATCAGGAAGGGCCTGCACTTTGCTACTAGCAACTGAGAAAAGAGTTAATCAGTGGTTGTCTGATAGTACCATCACCAAATATTAGAACTGATAGTGGTGAAGTCCTTTCAAATTAACAGGGCAGAATCATGTAATTGTTTAAGAGTCTGAGTCCTTTGGTTTTAAATATTATGTTAAATGCTTGAGTCCCATGGTTTGAAATTAGAGTAAAATAAACATGCCACGTTTTATCTAAATTGGCACACAGACCCAGCTAGAGGGAAGTTTTTGACTGTGGAGGAAGCTTTTTCTTTGACTTCAACTGAAGTAGTTGGACATTACATATTTGGTATTTTCTGGGTCAATTAACTGAGTGCAACATGTTTCACAGGGGATCACATTCTTTATTTGTTGGTTTTAAACAGTTTTGTGAAGATCTCTATCTAAAACCCTTGCTAGCCAAGAGCAACATGCTCAACAATAGAGCCATGACCTCTGGCTCTATAATGCTTTGTATTTCTGGTTATGTCAGTCAAGGAAGCTGTTAAATATCCTATTGTCAAGAAGAGTCTGCTCAGTCCAAAAGGGTGGTCATCAGATATGTACAGTACAGTCAAACCTAGCATAAAGAACGCCTCACTTAAAGAGTAACTCGCTTAAAGAGCAGAATTTTCTCTGAAAGTTCGCTTCGCTTAACTAATAAAATCAACAAAAAACTTGCTTAACAAATAAATCGGGGTTCACAATCCCCCCCAGCAGAAGTCACAATTGGTCACTTACAGTATATGCATTTAGAATCTACATCAGTAGAAAACAATCTAGTAACACAGAGCCTTCACATCACAGTTTGGAATGGTTATTTGTACATAAAATAATTTTAGGTTAGTTTGTTTGTTCTTATTTTACCTTTTTTTTCTTTGGGGATATACCTATATGACCCAGGAATTGTCAGATTCTTCAACAACCCAGTCTAAATAATCTTAAAGTTAATATTGTGCCTTATTTTATGCTTTGCAGTCTATTATACTTAATCCATCTAGGCCAGTGATGGTGAACCTTTTTGAGACCAAGTGCCCAAACTGCAACCCAAAACCCACTTATTCATCACAAAATGCCAACACAGCAACAGAGGAGGAAGGAAACGCTCCCATTGGGCTGCTGGGCAGAGCAAACTCTGTGCTGGGGGATAGAGGAAATGCTCCCATTGGGCTGTTGGGGAAAGGGGTGCAGCAAACTCTGTGCTGGGGTGTCTGCACGGATGCCCACAGAGGGCTCTGGGTGTCACCTCTGGCACATGTGCCATAGGTTCGCCATCACTGATCTAGGCTGAATCACCAATTTCATCTTCAATAATTCCAAAACAGTATCAATGTCCACCTGCTTCTGCAGATCATTCCGTAGTAATGTGGCAGGCATGACTAGGCACCGGAGCATGCAAAGCTCTGTTATCTTTCCTCCTGAAGAACTGCAATTTCTTGCTTTCAAACTGCTAGGTTGGCAGGAGCTGGGACAGACAATAGGCACTGTGTCACGCAGCAGTCAGGTCTCGAAGTGCTGATCTGCCAAACCTCTGTTTGTCAAGCTCAGCATCTTAACCACAAAGTCACAGCATCAATTTAGGTCAATTTAAATCATATTTTGGATTTGAAAGCAAAAAAAACCCTGGTGGAACAAAAGTTGCATTTCTAGGCTACAACTCCCAGAAACCCAAGTGGTCTCTAAATACAGTACACATGAGTTTCCCAACTACAGTAATACCTTGGATAACGTTTACCTTGGATAATGTTAAAATCGCATAACGTTAAGTAATCGGGGGGGGGGGGGGAGAATTGGATCAAATAACGTTAAGGTCCTATGGGATGGATCGGATAACAACCGCTAACGCCTGTGCGGTTACAATGTATCTCTATTGGGTCTTTAACGTTATCCAATCCATCCCATAGGATTTTAGCATGCATCGGATAACACTAAAAATTGAATAACACCAAGACTTGTGGAACCAAGTCTTAGCATTATCCGAGGTATTACTGTACTGTACTTTGCTTTTTCAATCCTATCCTAGTGGTAGAAAGTTTTCAAGTTTCTACCAGAGAGATTAGATATTTTCAACTTCATTCCATTATGCTTTTATTCCTTCAGCCTGTGAACTTGAAACCATGATACTTCTGATAAATTCTCCAGACACCTCTTTCTTTCCTTTAAATTAAATCTGGATTAGTTGCAGGTTTTGTAAGCATCTAAATGTTCTCCACATGTTTCTTCTTTAAAATGAAAAGAAAGTCACTCTAAGTATTTCTAACAGAAAACATTTTTTTATAATACAGTACTTACTTTAAAAACCAACAATGTGTGTTGCATTGTTGTTAATGCTGTGAGCCGCCCTGAGTCATTTTGAGTTGGGCGGCTATACAAATTGGAAATTAAAATTATATTAAAATTAAATCAAAATCCCATTGTGTCCACAGTGAGAGCACATAAATTGCTGCGGCTAATTAATAAGCGGCTAGGCAAATGATGGTTGGACACTTGGTCATGGATGTGATCATATCAGAGAGTACACAAAACAAAAATACAAAAAAAAAAACATTGTGGCACCTTAAAGATCAACTCTTGTATTTTAACGTTAACTTTCATGGATCAAATCCACTTCATCAGACATAAGAGTCAGACTTCATGGCATTATTTTATACATATCAGGTACAGAAATAGATAAGGATTTGCTAGCACAACAGATAGCTATTTACAACTAATAATAACAGAAGATCAGTGTGGCTATTTACAACTAGAATAATAGAAGATCCCTCATTTAGATTTATTACCCTGAAGTTTGTTTCTCTTAAGTTATAAATGGTTCGAGGATTTATTGATTGTATTATCTGTGCTGCATCTGTTGTTATATTTTTATATGATGCTGTATTTATATTTGAGATTGTGATACTGTATATGTTGTTTATGTTATGTGAGCCCCTCTGAGTCGCCTCAGTGAGGTGAGTAGAGGGGCATATAAGTCCAATTAATAATAATAATAATAATAATAATAATAATAATAATAATAATAATAATAATAATAATAATAATAATAATAATAATAATAATAATAATAATGGCATTATACATCTGCTAATGAGTTAATTGATGATGGTGAGAGCGTTATCCCCCCTGTTCTGTTATACTTCTTTCTTGTCTAGGAAAGACATGAAACTGCCAAAATGAAGGCACCTTTTGGTGAGTTCATTCTGCAGTTCCTTTCACCTGACCTAGTGTGAGAAAAATTAGCCAGCAACACAAGGTGGCCGTTACCAGGGTATGCCCAATTGTGGTTCAAAAATACCAAACGAGGTCACAGAAGGAAAACACTAGTAAAATATCGAGAGTAATGGTGTATCACTCAAAATTAAGAGCAATACTACAATATTCCCAGTTGCATATGTATGTGTAAAAGAAAGATGGACAATGAGGAAAGCTAACACAAAAAACCCAACTCATCTGAAGTGCCTTGTGGCTATCATACACTGTCAGAAAGACAAACAGATTCTAGATCAAATTAAGCCTCACAACACAATGAAATAACTAAAGCAGTGATTCTCAACCTAAGGCCCGAGTGCTGGATGTGACACCATTTCATGTGGCCCACCACCACCTCCACCACAACCAGAAGTGCCATGTGTGGCAGGCAGGGCAAAATGGCTTTCTGGGCGCGTACGGGTGCGTTTTACTTCCACTTCTGGGAGCAATGAAGGCTTTGTGGGCAGGGTGAATTGGCACTGGGGCCAGATCCGGCCCATGGGCCATAGTGACCAGTCCCTTGAACCACGTGACCAGCCCAGAGCCCAAAAATGTTGGGCACACCTGGTCTAGATGTCATTCATACACCAGGTCACTGTAAGACAGAAATGACTTGACAGTATATAACAAAGTTCCACTGTACTCTACAGAATTTACATCCAAACAGATTTAGGATTGCACTATCAGAGGTAGTTTTTCAGAGTTTTTAAAGGAATTTTAATGGTTTCTATAGTTTAAACCAGTGGTGCCCAAACTAAGGCCCAGGGGCCGGGTGTGGTCCCTGACACCAATTCATCCGGCCCACGAAGCCCTCATCGCTCCTGGAAGTGGAAGTAAAACACAACCGTACGGGCGCGTTTTACATCTGCTTCCAGGAGCAACGAGGGCTTCGTGGGCCGGATGAATTGGTGTCGGGGGCCGCACCCGGCCCCCGGGCCTTAGTGACTGGTTTTCTGAACCACATGATCGCCCCATGTCCCAAAAAGTTTGGGTATCCCTGGTTTAAATGTTGGGGGTTTTATGTACGCCGCCCAGAGTCGCAATGTCAATTGGGGCGGCTATACAAACTGAATGAATGAATAGATTCAGGCCATAAATACCTGCATCATGAATTCAGATAGAAGTCACAGTATTAATGTCCTGAAATAAATCTCTACCATGAGAGAAAGAAAATGGATGGGCTATGAGGAAAGCAAAGCAACCTGTCACTGGAATTAAAATACAAACAAAAAGCTATTTTTCATCAGCTCCTGATTGAAAAATCTGTTCATGGTTCTGATATGTGCAATGCTTTCACCAAGTTTACTGATGGATTGTGGTTTGGGGAATTATTATACATTCTTGTAATACCTACAATCTCACGATTGCCACATAATCTTTTTG
Organism: Furcifer pardalis; assembly: GCA_030440675.1. Taxonomy (NCBI): domain Eukaryota; kingdom Metazoa; phylum Chordata; class Lepidosauria; order Squamata; family Chamaeleonidae; genus Furcifer; species Furcifer pardalis. The sequence continues at coordinate 42,772,542 of CP126897.1, read as the reverse complement.
AGCCAAACTATGTCCAAACCATTTTAACTCTTCAACACAAAACTATCTTCATTCTTCAAGCCCAATCAATCAATGAAACTTTATTGCGGTCAATGACCAGTACAGTAAAAAGGGTTTAAGTGCATGAAATACCATCAAAATGCACCCCCGTAAACACATTCATTCAAATTAAAACAGAATAGAATAAAATCAGTTTTTAAAATTAATGCTACATTTGGGACAGGTACCTGGTTTAAAAAGAATAAAACAGCCTAATCACAGATTCTCAAAGCTGATGATTCCTCATTAAATCATACAAGAACAGGGCAAGAGAATGGCAATACACATTGAATAAATAAATAAATAAATCCAGATAAAAAGTTACTAGATGACTCATGCACCCTTGGCATCCATGAAAATTCAAAATTCTCTGCCCAAGGGAACATCCAGAGATTGAAGCTTTCTCTTCACTGGGATTAGGGCTCTCAGATCATCAGCCTCGGTCCAGTCCATACCAAGATATATGAAACTGGTACCAGTCAGGAGCTATGCACCAAACATGAGGCAGTCCCTCTTTTTACCTCCCTAGTTGGTATGCCTTCACCCCTGCAATTTGGGGGGTCACAAAAGTAAGTTAGGTTTAAGGATGCAATCTCTCCTCTGAGCAAGGATGCAGTACACAAACCCATAATAAATGTGTTTTGTCTTCCAGGCGTTATTACACTTTGATTCTGACCCAGCTTCTAACAATGCTACCTCTTTGCATAGAGACGCTCTAGAATCAGTCCTGGCACAGTAGCTTAAATGATCCCAGAGAGAATTACAAAGACACACTGCAGCAACTCTCAGTATGCTGTAATATAGGCAAGAACCAGTTGTGCTGAGCTAGCAGGATTCGATACACATGAGCAACCTTCTACACACTGGTTTCACTTGGCTTCCCTTTTGACAGCAATATTATACTCAGAGAATTTCCAGTCCCTGACACAGCAATAATGACAGTCTGCCTGGCCAAGAGCTGCACAATTTAAAGTAATAAATATTATCTGCATTTAAAGTACAGTAGTTTCCTGCTGGTCAGCAGTTCTACAGTTTCCCAACTCAAATCAGTAAACCAAATCTAATGAAGCAAATGGAAACGCTTCAGTCAGAAAGCACAGAAGAACTTCCTACAGTTTTCTTGCAATGGCATTAAACACCTGCAAAAGAAAAGCTGTGCCTCTCAAAGGCAGCTGCATCTTTATTGTGATTTCCTAATTCATGAGCTAAAAACTGAGCAACCTTGAACTATGTATAGAATCAAAATACGAATTCCTTTGATTTAGAATTTTTGTTGCTCAGTTGCACAGTCGATTCCGACCCTTTGTGACCCCATGGACCACTGTCCGCCAGGCACTCCTGTCCTCCACCATCCCCCTCAACTCGCTCAGTTCTGTGCCCATTGTGTCCACAATACCATCTAGCCATCTCATTTTTGGCCACTCCCTTCTTCTTTTGCCCTCAACCTTTCCAAGCATCAAGGCTTTCTCAAGTGAGTCTTCTCTTCTCATTTGAGGTCCAAAGTACTTTAGCTTCATCTTTACTATTTTACCTTCTAAGGAGCAGTCAGGGTTGATTTCTTCTAAGATTGACCTATTTGTTCTCCTCGCTGTCCAGGGGACTCTCAAAACTCTCCTCCAACACCACATCTCAAAGGCATCTATTCTTCTGCGCTCAGCTTTCCTAATGGTCCAGCTCTCACAATCATACATTGCCACAGGGAATACCATTGCTTTGACTGTACAAATTTTTGTTTGCAATTTGATGTCTCTGCTTTTCACTATGCTCCCCAGGCTTCACACAACAATGGCCACAGGATTGGAAAAGATTAGTATACGTTCCAATCCCCAAAAATGTGTAATGCCAAAGAGTGTTCAAATTATCGAACAATTGCGCTCATCCCACACGCTAGCAAGGTGATGCTCAAGATAATACAGGATAGACTGCAACAGCATGTGGAGAGAGAATTAACAGGAGTGCAGGCGGGGTTCAGAAGAGGCAGGGGAACTAGAGACCACATTGCCAAGATGGAAAAAACAAAGGAATATCAGAAACAGGTCTACTTCTGTTTCATTGATTACACTAAGGCCTTTGACTGTGTAGACCACAACAAAATGTGGCAAGTAATTAAAGAGATGGGAATACCAGAACACCTTATATGCCTCATGAGAAATCTGTACATGAATCAAGAAGCAACAGTTAGGACAGAATACAGAAGGACAGAGTGGTTTGGAATAGGATAAGGAGTAAGACAAGGCTGCATTTTGTCACCCTGCTTATTCAACTTATACACAGAGCACATAATGCGCAATGCAGGGATAGAGGAATCATAATTTGGGATAAAAATTGCTGGGAGAAACATCAATAATTTGAGATATGCAGATGATACCACCCTAATGGCAGAAAGTGAGACCTAAAGAAGCTCCTGATTAGGTTGAAAGAAGAAAGTGAAAAAGCTGGTTTGAGACTCAATATAAAGAAAACCAAGATCATGGCAACAGGCCCTATCAATCCCTGGAAAATAGATGGGGAAGAAGTAGAAGCAGTGACAGATTTTATTTTCTTAGGATCACAAAGACATCTTTTAAAAGTAGTTAAACATGTTAAAAGAAAGACAGACAATAAGCCTGTCAGCAACTATTAGCAATTATGCCTTAAGGCCACCTCCAACCTTCTGCGCCCTTTGACAGATAAGCACTGAGGATAGTTGCCTTTTTTACCCTGCTTGGAATAACCAAAAGTATCTGACCAGCTGAACACTTGCTAATAACTTGAATTGACCCATTAATGTGACTTTGGCCTGTAAGTTACAATTCTGTACATCCATAATTTCCAGGACTTTTCCACATGAGATGAAACTTCAGAGCACACGGTGTAAAATTCACCAGTTCACCTTCGTTCTTGAAGAATGAATGAAAATATGCATGGACATGGATGAGACTTGGGCCTGATATTCTGATATGATTACTCATCTCAAACTATTTGTTAGAATACAGGAACTATATGTTGCATATATTCATGAAACAAGTCAGAATCATTCACAAATGTTTCTCCATAAAGTGTTTTATAACTGTGTGGCAGCCCAAACCTTTCAGAACAAGAAAAGGTAGAGTAGAATTATATATACATTACAAAGTTGTGCCCCCAAAGCATTTCACTTACGGGCACATTTTGCAATTAAATATCTGAAAACTCACTTACCAATGCAGGCATGGACTCTGACTGAAAGCTGGGTGCGAAGAATTATACTGTGTTTCTTGCCCCTGCTGTGGGGAAAAATAAATAACAAAATTAAATGGAATTGACACTAAAGACACAAAAGAACTGTGATTTAATCAACAGTACCATCATGTATCATACCTAGGCAATGGCCAAACATTTTTTCAGTAAAGCAATACCCCGGGTAACTTTATGACTTGGTCCCACAAGTCATGACGTTATCCGGTTTTTAGCGCTGTTCGATGCATGCATCAAACAACGCTAAAAAAAAGCCCTGACTTCAGGGACAAACCGAGCAGGCAGTGGGGTGCCTTTAAAGCCACCCCACTGCTATGACTGCAGTAGGATCGGGGGAAAGCACCTTTCCCCCCACTCTACTGTAGTCTTCCTTCCGTGCTTACCTGCACGCTCCGATCGAGGCTTTTTTTTCCCGTCGAAGTCTCTTTCTCTCTTTATTTCCCTCCCTGTACATTTAAACCTCAATACAGGAAGTAAAAGAGAAAGTGATCGGCTGCAGTCGGAGCTGCAAAGCAAGAGAAAGGTAAGCTGGGCTGGATTCTCTCCGAGCAGGCAGTGGGATGGGGTGTGGGGAGTCCCCAAACTGGTGGTTGGGGTGGGGAAAAGGAAGGAGGGAAGTGGCAGGGAGAGGAACTGTGGCCTCCTTTTCTTCTTTAATACGATGGATCGGATAACGCTAAAATGAACGTTAACCGGTGCAAATCTTCCCCCCAAATTTGTCGTCATTATGCGGCTTTAGCGTTATCCGGTGCAAACGTTATCCGGGGTATTACTGTAATTCAACATTTATATTCTGATGGTAGTTTTCTTTTAAAAGTCTTATGCAGTTTTAAGTAACTTTTTAAAATTATTCTCATGATCTGACCGAGACTAGGTTATAAAGGGGGTTGAGACTCTTTTGATTTATTTATGCTTTCGCCCCAAAAAATACAACAAACCAAAACTTTACATACTTCTCAAGCTCACAAAAAATTAAACCTACCTCTCAGACATAATTAGCAATAAGACAAACATACACCTGGATTCATAAAACCAATCGTGGGGAACCTCAAAAAGTCATATTTGCCCTACCCAAGTGGGCCATTTGTAAATTTTTCAAAATGCTTCAATCACACCATTCAATTTTGGTTTTTAAACAGCTACTTTGGGGATATAACAGGCCAGAACAAAATAATCTTTAAATAGTCACTCACACCCATATAATTTTTGTAGTGGTAACTGTGTTAATCTGTGCAAACATATCATAGAGTAAATAAAATAAAACAAAAAGACAAAAAATGTTGTGGCACCTTAAAGACTAACACCTTTCTCTCTGTCTCTCTCTGGATTCTAGTCTTGTAATCCCTCTATTCTAGAATGCCCCTCTGCACAGTCAAACAAGACAATCTCTGTGCAAAAGTTTATGGACATAAATCAGAGTTGCAACCATTTGCAACTCAACAGGGGCAAGCTTCAGAGCACATTTGAATAACATTTTATAATTTTTATTGTACTGTTGTTTTGACTGTAAGCCGCCCTGGGCGGCAATATAAATCTAAATAAATAAATAAATAAATAAATAAATAAATAACTGGGGATTTTCTATTACTGCCAGCTGCGAAATGCTACAATGTTCTTCTGTTGGGCTAGCCAACATCTGTGTTCCTCTGTACGGATGTGTATAAATTATTTATTTATTTATTATTTTATTTATTTGCATTTAATATCCCGCCCCAATCGGGCGAACCCGACTCTGGGCGGCTTACAGCATAGCTCATAATATATATGGCCTTAAAATTCATAAAATTCATAAGAATTCATAAAAAATTTAAAACGTTAAACAGTAAAAACGGATAGAAACCCATAATAACAGCTACCAGATGGGGGCGGATGGCTGCTCTTAAATTAGCCATCCCGTATGGGAACCTGCATTGCTATGTCCCCATACTTGACCCGCCAGCCATGTCTTCAGGCCCTTTCGAAAGGGCAGAAGCTCCGTCTGCAGGCGCAGCTCTGTCGGAAGGAGGTTCCAAAGGGCCGGGGCGAACACAGAGAAGGCTCTCTTCCTGGTGCTCGTGAGGCGAGCCTCCCTGGCCGATGGAGTAACAAGAGAGCCCCTCCGGTCCGCCCTGGTGGGACGGGCAGACATTCTTAGGGTGACGCGGTCTCTTAGGTATCCTGGCCCACTACCATGTAGGGCTTTAAAGGTAATGACCAGCACCTTGAATTGCACCCGGAGGCAAACTGGCAACCAGTGCAGCTCCCGGAGCAGTGGTGAGGCCCGAGCATAACGCCCGCACCCCATCACTACCCGGGCTGCCGCATTCTGGACCAGCTGAAGCCTCCGAATGGTCGCCAAGGGCAGCCCCATGTAGAGCGCATTACAGTAATCAAGTCTGGAGGTGACCAAAGCATGCGTGACCATGAGCAAGGCATCCCGGCCTAGGAGGGGGCGTAACTGGCGTATTACACGAAGTTGTGCAAAAGCCCTCCTGGCCACGGCTGCCACCTGCTCATTGAACAGTAGCCGTGAGTCCAGGAGGACCCCCAGATTACGCACCGGGTCTGTTTGGGGCAAAACTGCCCCATCCAGAACCAAAGCTGGTAACACCCGTGTTAGCGCAGGGCCCCTTACCCATAGCCACTCAGTCTTGCCGGGATTCAGCTGTAGCCCGTTTTCCCCCATCCAGACCTTAACAGCCTCCAGGCACCTGGAAAGGACTTCCACTGCACCGCCTGGGTCCCCACGGGCTGAGATGTACAACTGGGTATCATCAGCATACTGATGATACCTTACCCCGTGGGAACGGATGATCTCACCCAGCGGCTTCATATAGATGTTAAATAGGAGAGGAGAAAGTACCGAGCCCTGAGGCACCCCATACTGCAGGGGCCTAGGGCTGGACATCTCCTTCTCCAGGCACACCGACTGGGTCCTGTCCCTCAGGAATGAGGAAAACCAGGACAGCACTGTGCCCTGGATCCCCAAGCCCCGGAGCCTTCCCAGAAGGATGCCATGATCGACAGTGTCAAAAGCCGCTGAGAGGTCGAGGAGAGCAAGGACAGACGGTTCCCCTCCGTCCCGCTCTCTCCAGAGATCATCTACCAATGCGACTAGTGCAGTTTCGGTACCATATCCGGGCCTGAATCCTGACTGAAACGGGTCCAGATAATCCGCTTCATCCAGGACATCCCGTAACTGCTGCGCCACAGCTTTCTCCAGGACCTTACCTAAAAAAGGTAGGTTAGACACTGGACGGTAGTTGGAAATTACCATAGGGTCGAGGGACGGCTTTTTTAAGAGGGGGAGCACCAAAGCATGTTTAAATGGTGCTGGGAAATGCCCCTCTTTTAATGAAGCATTAATAATCGCCTCGACCCAGCCACCTGCCACAGTCTTGGCAGTTTTAACTAACCAGGCAGGGCATGGGTCCAGTGCACAGGTCGTGGCGCGAACAGATACAAGAAGCCTGTCCACTTCCTCAGGGCCAACTGGCTCGAACTGATCCCAGATAACATGGCTAGACTGTGCCCTGGTCAACCCCAGTTCGGTACCTTCCACGCCGGGATTAAACTTCGAGCGGATCTGAGCGACTTTCTCCGCTAGATAATCCGCAAAAGCATCAGCAGATCCCTGCCAGCCAGGGCCCGGCCCCTCTTTGCCAAGGAGGGACCTGGTCACCCGGAACAGGGCCGCTGGGCGGTTATCTGCAGAGGCAATGCCATGAGGTCTCACTCTTTTGCCTGAAGTTGACTTGATCCATGAAAGCTCACATTTAAATACAGGAGTTAGTCTTTAAGATGCCACATATTTTGTCTTTTGTGGTTGTTTTGGTTATTCTCTGATACTCATACAATTGTACATGACTGCCTTTTTATCACACCCATGAAAAATTCTAAATGTCTGATTGTCCCTTTTTTGCAATGATAAGAGGTTTTGCTGTGACACATGCAACCTGTGGGCCTCATTTTACTCATCCCTGATCTATTTTCTACAAAGTTAGAAAACATCATCATACTCAGAGAAGATCACTGGGAACATTATTAGCTCCAATTGTCAACTCACTGAACAGAAAAGGTGAGCTAAGGCCTAAAACGATTGTTTTACACAGGTTTCAAAACTGGGAAGGTTGTATACAGAACAGCAGTTCTAGTTTGCAGCTCAGCTAACTAAACATGCACAGGCTATATATAGTCTCCTGCTTAGGAAGCTGATGCATGGAACAAAGGAGCAATTTGCAGCCCAGAAAAACCAGCTCTGTGTTTGGATTTACTTCCTAGAAGACAGGTGTAGAACTCAGCTGCCTGTTCCATTCTGAAAGATATTGCACTGATGCTTTACTCTGTGTAAAACCTCAGAACTGGCCTGGTTTGAACACTTGGTGTCTAAATTGGCAACACTTAACCTAAATTGGTAACACTTACCTAACAGTGCCTACATTCACTGCCAGGATAAAGCGCCCCCAAGACCCTTTCTAAATTGGAGTTTGGGCCTGTGCCAAAAAGGCTTCACACCTTTGCTAAATGGCATAATATTCCACACACATACCAAACCCCACGTACATTATCTAAATAACTCGTCTGCTGAGGACATAGCCTCAGCAGCTGCCATATCCCAGCACTTTGTTCCTTAACTAAATAGGGAAAGGCCTATTACAAAATTTAAAACTGAAAGATTTTGTTTAATTTATTACATTGTTTAGATCTTCTTAAGTTTTTGTCATTTTAAACTGTAGAGCTTTACAACTCAGAATGGACAAACCTTGAAAAATAGGATGTGTGAGTCAGAAGGAAACACAAGAAATATCTAAGGATGGGTTTTGTGACTACAAAGACACATTTTTAAGATACCACACAGAGACATTTTAACATATAGCCTAATACTGACATATTTTCCATTGTTTCTTCTGTTATCCCCTACTGGTCTTAGGCTCCATACAATCATTTTGGCCACTGTGCATGCTTTCCTAGCCGGGGAAACTCAGGTGCCTACACCACTCAGCTTTTTTACTCCCCTTCTCCATCTATTACCATGTTGAAGGCTATATATGTGAGTAAGGAAGTTAAAGTACCTGTGTGGATGAATACAGGAGATGTCTGCCTGGCTTTTATATTTAAAAAAGGCAGGAAAAGGAGAGTAAAAAACCTGGTTTTTGTTTTGTTTTTTTGCAAAAAGGATGCAAAGTATTTTGCATACAGAAAATTTCTACAGACTTTACTTGTCAACGCAGGAAGAATTCCAGAACAGATTCACGGATTGCTATAAGCATGGAAGAAAATAAGAAATTTCAAAATCTAATTGAAATAGCACCAGAAACTGAAAGTACAGTAATACCTTGGATAAAGTTTACCTCGGATAACGCTAAAATCGCATAACGTGAAGTAATCTGGGGAGGAGAATTGGATCGAATAACGTTAAGGTCCTATGGGATGGATCAGAGAACAACCGCTAAAGCCTGTGCGGTTACAATGTATCTCTATGGAACTTTAACGTTATCTGATCTATCCCATAGGATTTTAACATGGGTCGGATAACACTAAAAATCGGATAACACCAAGACTTGTGGAACCAAGTCTTAGCGTTATCCGAGGTATTACTGTAACCTTTTTTTTTCAGATGGAACTAATTGCTTTGCAAGCCAGTGATCATCTCAGAGACAATTAAAAAATAGTCTATTAGATTTCTATTCTGTTCTATATTTATCAACCTAAAGAAATTTGCTGCAGACATGTTCACTGCTTTTTCCACTACATATATCTGTGAACAAACTTTTTCCACAATGAAAATCATGAAATCCAAGTGCAGCTCAATACTTACAGATAGACATTTACATGACATTTTAAGGCTCCATGTCACAAACCTTGACTTGGATATCAATGCTTTGGCTAACAGAAAATAGCCACAAAAATCATGCTTACTAGGTACGCATGTATAGCTACATAAAAGGATTCCACAGTAAAATACTGTTCCAAAATGGACTGCATTCATGTTAACATTTCTTCAGTAACTTCTGAATGTTTACTTTTGATCTAAATTGGTAGGCTAATAATTTTGTTACATTTTTATTTAAGATGCAGCCCTCTTTAGGTATTGAGTACTCTAATACCCCCACCCATTTCCCAAAATGGATCATTGATCTAAAAGGAAAAGGAATAAGGAATTATGAGAAACTAGTAAACATATTGTTCTACAGTATTCTTTATGGTTGGTAAAACAAAGGAAATTCCCTACAGCTTCCATTTACCCAGGTCGACCTGAGAGGTCAGGTTGATTCCCCTTCCATGTGATACTCCTGGGGGAAGCTAAAGTTGCAGACTTACAGGTAAAATAGGTTACTTTGTGCTGCCATTTCTCAAAGTACCATTTTGTTTTGTCCTGAAGTACGTGAGAGACAACTTTTCCTCAAGATTGACACCACCTAACTCTCCTGTACATATTGATGACAATGAACAACTCTTGCATCTGAATATTCACAGAACTAGGCACTAAGTTTAATTCTCTAGGTGAGTAACCGAAGGAAAACAAATGAAAATGGTATGCATTTTTAGTCTAGTGAACTGATGGTGGAAGGCTTGCATTTTTGCTTTGAACAAATAAAAAAAAAGACTAGTCATGCATTCGTATTTATCTTATAAGATTTCTTCAGCAGCATATTTCATCTACATTGTCCTCACAAATGCCAACACTCTGGCTGTGCATAACAATCTCCTGCTGTCATCACTTCCCCCCACTGAGATCCCATCTTGATTCCAAAGCATGCCTGAGTGGATTTCTTCCCCTCAATTCCTCTATCAAGATAGAATATAGCCACATTTCTTTCGCTGACTCTGCTCTTGAGTTCCCCATTAGAAAATAAGTAGGAAAAGTAATCTCCCCGTCAAGGAGTGGGCGCAACAGGCTTTACACTAGACAAATGTTAATCTTCATCCTTTTCTTCCTCTTTAAGACATTTCTTCTTTCCAGAATGACAAGGTAATTTCTTCTCAGAGTTCTCTCTCTGCTGGATCAGAATAGGGCTTCTCACTTGTACTTCATCCCATTTATCTGGTAACCAGCTTCTTCTTCTTCCTCTTCTTCTTCTGTCTCTAGGCCAGACGTGAAACTGCCAAAAATGAAGGCACCTTTTGGTGAGTTCATTGTGCAATTCCTTTTGCCTGACCTAGTGTGAGAAAGATTAGTCAGCAACACAAGGTTGCTGTTACCAGGGTACACTCGACTGTGGTTCAAAAATACCACCATTTTTGAGAAGGCTCTTTCTGGTTACCTTGGTAACCAGCTAAATTGAATCCCAATGTAACACCTCACCACACCTGACTTCTCCACAAAGGCTCACTAGATAGGAAATATGAATTAAGCATCTGTAGAACAGAACATACAACTTCGATGACTATTGCGATTTTTCAGCTGCATACAGTTTAATCTGTTTTTATTGCTGGATGACCTTGAGCACTGTCTTTAGTGGAAAGGCAGGGTAAAAAATGTAATAAAAGATGATAATAAATAACAAAATGTCTGAAAAACTGGATTTTAAAATAAAGCTATGTGCACCTTTTTTGGTAGGGTAAAAGATATATTAGAACTTTCCCATGATCTAGAGTAGATTATTTCCAAAAGATGCTGTGTACTTGTTGTTCAGTCACACAGTCGATTCCGACCCTTTGCGACCCCATGGAACACTGTCTGCCAGGCACTTCTGTCCTCCACCGTCCTCCTCAACTCGCTCAGCTCTGTGCCCATTGTCTCTACAATACCATCTAGCCATCTCATTTTTGGTCACCCCCTTTTTCTTTTGCCCTCCACCTTTCACAGCATCAAGGCTTTCTCAAGTGAGTCTTCTCTTCTCATTTGATGTCCAAAGTACTTTAGCTTCATCTTTACTATTTGCCCTTCTAAGGAGCAGTCAGGGTTGATTTCTTCTAAGATTGACCTATTTGTTCTTGCTGTCCAGGGGACTCTCAAAACTCTCCTCCAGCACCACATCTCAAAGGCACCTATTCTTCTGCGCTCAGCTTTCCTAATGGTCCAGCTCTCACAACCATACATTGCCACTGGAAATACCATTGCTTTGGGTAGTTGAACTTTTTAAAGCCCTAAAAGATGATGGAATAAAATTATTACATTCTATATGCCAGCAGATTTGGAAAACACAACAATGGCCACAGGACTGGAAAAGATCAGTATACGTTCCAATTCCAAAAAAGGGTAATGCCAAAGAATGTTCAAATTATCGAACAACTGCGCTCATCCCACACGCTAGCAAGGTGATGCTCAAGATAATACAGGATAGACTGAACCAGCATGTGGAGAGAGAATTGCCAGAAGTGCAGGCGGGGTTCAGAAGAGGCAGGGGGACTAGAGACCACATTGGCAACATACGTTGGATCATGGAAAAAACAAAGAAATATCAGAAACAAGTCTACTTCTGTCTCATTGATTACACTAAGGCCTTTGACTATGTGGACCACAACAAAATGTGGCAAGTAATTAAAGAGATGGGAATACCAGAGCACCTTATATACCTCATGAGAAATCTGTACATGAATCAAGAAGCAACAGTTAGGACAGAATACAGAAGGACAGAGTGGTTTGGAATAGGATAAGGAGTAAGACAAGGCTGCATTTTGTCACCCTGCTTATTCAACTTATACACAGAGCACATAAGGCACAATGCAGGGATGGAGGAATCACAATTTGGAATCAAAATTGCTGGGAGAAACATCAACAATTTGAGCTATGCAGATGATACCACCCTAATGGCAAAAAGTGAGGAGGACTTAAAGAAGCTCCTGATTGGGTTGAAAGAAGAAAGTGCAAAAGCTGGCTTGAGACTCAATATAAAGAAAACCAAGATAATGGCAACAGGCCCTATCAGTCCCTGGAAAATAGATGGAGAAGAAGTAGAAGCTGTGACAGATTTTACTTTCCTAGGATCAAACTCACTGCAGATGGTGATTGCAGCCATGAAATAACAAGGCGACTGATTCTTTGGAGGCAAGCGATGAGAAAAGATACTGTACAAAGAGAGAAATAAGTTACAACTCTAACCTTTAAAATGTTCATATGGAAACACAGAACACCCATTAAATGCTGGAAGTCAATTGTCAAATTTTAAACTGCTAAAAAAAATAAGAAATTTCCTTTCTAACTGCATTCCTTTTTCTAACTCAAAATTAGTGTCGGCCATTGTCATTCCTGTTTGCCTGATACTGGTTATACTTCAAAGCATCCCACTGATTCACTGAGGATAAACTGCAGAATACCAAGGACAAGCTATGGAAAGTTAGCATCCCCCTCTGGATTTCAGATTAAAACAGTGGAATGTAATTCATTTGATCCACCCATAACAAACTGTGTGTGTGACAGACATGCTGTCAAGGGCATTAGAGAGCATGTAAGATTTTACCACTGACAGCCGCCATCTGACCTTCTTCTGGTTTAATAGTTAATAGTGTTATAGCCCAATAGTTAAAATAGTTCCTAGTTTAGAAACTCTTCATGGTCCATAGTTTAATAGTTAAGAGTGTGCTTTCTACAATACTTCGTACTTAATAATTTTCATCATTAAAAGTTATGTATTTTGATAGTTGTTATATCTTACTTAAATTCTTGTTATAATTGTTAGCAAAACTAAATCCTTTTATGGTCACGACTGCACCATTTAAACCAGGGGTTCCCAACCTACAGCCCGTGGGCCGGATCTGACCTCAGGCCAAATTGCTGCCAATGCCGCAAGTGCCCTGATATCACTGGAAGTGCCGAAAGCGCCACATTTTCTCACCAAAACACTGCGGCAAAAAATTCAAAAATGGCTCAAAATGCTCCTTCCTTGCTCCCTCCTCCAAGGGAAGTGGCAGAGGTGGGAAAAACACCCAGAAACATGGCACAAATGCATGCGCCGCCACCGCCAGGAAGAACCATGTGACTAGCCCCTCAGCTGACTGTAATAATAAAATACCTTCTAAACATGGCCACTCCCAGTGCCTCTACTGCTTAGGAGAAGCCCATCAGACACTGGTCTGCCTGATCTGTGTAAAAGTCATCAAAGCTGCTGCAAAAAACAGGGAATTCCACCTAAAAATCCACTTCATTAGCTCCCCATAGCCCACAACAAACCACGAGGCCAATGGAACCACAATGCCCTGCATGAGCAGTAGAAACTGAGAAAAAGCTCTAGAAGATTCGAAACTCCAAAAAAGCTCTAGAATATTCAAAACTCCAAAAAAGCTCTAGAAGATTCTAAATGTAACTGCACGTGTGTACAGTTAACCCAGGGGTTCTCAATGTTTTTCAGCCACAGGCCGGACCATGTCCCCTCAGATAGCTGAGCATGCCAGACTGGTGCCGTAAAACATGTCCTTGCTTGACATAAACACTGTAAATGAGTCTGCAGACAATTCCAGTGGGAGTGGCTGGAGCAAGGTCAGGGGCCAGATTATTTGGCACCGCAGGCTGGATCCGGCTCATGGGTTGCAAACCCGAGTTAACCCATGAGTGTGGCCTTACAGGAACCACAAAGTACTACCTTCAGAATCACAAATGGCAGAGAGAGATACAGACTGGGGCCAATTTTACCAAGTCGTGAAAAGTGGGGAAAATAATTTGGTACTGTCTGCCTCCAAATAGTCCTACTGAGTTGCAGTTGCTGAAAGTTATCCACGCTAATAGGAAAAAATGAGTGACATGAGTGACATGTGGTTCAGGGGGCTGGTCACTATGCCCTCGTCGCTTCCGGAAGTGGAAGTAAAACACGTCTGTACAGGGACAGATGAATTGGCATACTGGGCCAGCTCTGGCCCCTGAGCCATAGTTTGGGCACCCCTGGACTAGACAAACTAGACGAAGCCAGGTAAAGGAGCAGTCAGCCTCCCTCAGCTGTACTTAAATCTCACTCTGACCTATGTACAATGCAAGTGGTGAGGGGTGGGGAGAAAATGGTGGAGCATGGAGGTGGTAACCCTAAAGTAGTTTATTTAGAATTATTTCTTCTCTGTAACCAGGTACCCTACCCCACAGTCTGCCAGGTGGATGCCTGAAAAAGTAACAACAAGGGAATAATTTCTCAGAAATGACATTGACTATTTAACAGTTTTCTTGGCAATCTGCCATCCATGCAGCCTTCCAGAGGTTTTTTTTTTTTTTTTTTTTGGGGGGGGCAGCACTAGTTATGGATCTTCAATCCTCTCAACAGTTTCTTAATTTTTAAAAGTGCTCAATAACTGCCCGCTACAGAGCAGAAATGAGTTTTTCAACTACCCCTGTTTTATTTACTTAAAACCATGTTAAATTAATAAAACCCACTGTATCAAACTTTGCTGTGCATATCCACTGCATTAGAAACTATTTTAAAATAGTAAATATTAAATGTTCAAGTTTGTCTCTCTGGCCTTGCTCCCTTGGAAGTGCACCCTTGAGAATGTCCAAGCCATGGCTACTCATCCCATTCTATATCACAGCTTCAAGTTCAGGCTATATTAACAACCTGGGATCTCCAAAGTGAAACTTCTGGTTACTGTTTCAAACTTATTGGTTTACTAATATTCTATAAATCTGAAGCTCATCAGCAGACAGTAATACATTATTTTATTGATGGAATGTTTGGTTATACAGTAATGTGTTTCCACTTGTTATTGTTGTATTGTTTGACCCTGAAAAAGGAGTCACGAACTCCTGGATTTGTGGAACAACAGTGTAATCTTTTATGTTTCTATAATCCAGCACCAGTTTATTTGTTTTTGTTCTTTTGACTTGCTTGACATTTGGGACTCAAGATACAGTAATACCCCGTATAACGTGAGTACCGTATAGCATGAAAACCGCATAACGTTACAAGATTTTCGGAAAAATCTTGTTTCGAATAACGCGATGTTTAACGTTATCCGATACAGTCGTTCTTAGCAGCAGGGCGGCTGGAAAGCTGAACGGGGTTCTCCGTTCAGCTTCCCAGCCACCCTGCAGCTACGGAGGCAGGGGTGGGGAGGCTGGAAAGCTGACGGGGGGCTCCCCCCTCGGCTTACCCAGCCACCCCACAGCTGCGGAGGCATGGGCCGGTGGCTAGGGAAGCCGACAGGGAGTCCCCGTCAGCTTCCCCAGCCACCCTGCAGCTGTAGATCGGGTCCTCTGATCTCTCTGGAGGTGTTTCTGGGCTTCCCCGACGTCCTGAGCCAGTGCAGCAAGCCAGAATGTCAGAGTTCGAATCCCGACATTCTGGCTTGCTGCACTGGCTCAGGACGTCGGGGAAGCCCAGAAACACCTTGGATCGGGTCCCCACACCTCCCTGGACCCAGCGGGGGGGTCAGACACCCCAAAATTGGTAAAAAAACCGGACTTTTTTTTACCAATTTTGGGGGCTCTGACCCCCCCCCCGCCGGGTCCAGGGAGGTGGGCAGACACGATCCAAACTGTTTCTGAGCTTCCCCGACGTCCTGAGCCAGTGTAGCAAGCCAGAATGTCAGAGTTCGAATCCCAACATTCTGGCTTGCTGCACTGGCTCAGGACGTCGGGGAAGCCCAGAAACACCTTGGATCGGGTCCCCACACCTCCCTGGACCCAGCGGGGGGGTCAGAAACCCCAAAATTGGTAAAAAAAAACGGACTTTTTTTTACCAATTTTGGGGTCTCTGACTCCCCCGCCGGGTCCAGGGAGGTGTGGGGACCCGCTCCAAGCTGTTTCCAAAGTTCCCCCACCTCCCTGGAGGCTGCAGCAAGGCAAAATGTCAGGATTCGAATCCCGACATTCTGGCTTGCTGCAGCATAAAAGAGGGTGGGGGAAGTTCAAAATTAGCACGCATCGGGTCTCCCGACCTCCCTAGAGCTGATGCGCGCTAATTTTGAACTTCCCCCACCCTCTTTTATGCTGCAGGAAGCGAGAACGTCGGGATTCGAACTCTGATGTTTTGGCTTGCTGCACTGGCTGAGGACGTCGGGGAAGCCCAGAAACAGCTTGGATCGTGTCCCCTGCCTGCTCCAGAGAGATCAGAGGACCCGATCTACAGCTGCAGGGTGGCTGGGGAAGCTGACGGGGACTCCCTGTCGGCTTCCCTAGCCACCCGCCCTTGCCTCCGCAGCTGTGGGGTGGCTGGGAAAGCCGATGGGTGAGCCCCCCGTTAGCTTTCCAGCCTCCCCACCCCTGCCTCCATAGCTGCAGGGTGGCTGGGAAGCTGAACGGAGAACCCCGTTCAACTTTCCAGCCACCCTGCTGCTAAGAACGACTGTATCGGATAACGTTAAAAATCGCATTATTCGATACAAAATTTTTCCGAAAATCTTGTAACTTTATGCGGTTTTAGCGCTATCAGGTACTCAAGTTATCCCGGGTATTACTGTAATATAAAACTTCAATTTAATTTTGTCATCAATTTAATTTAACACTTCATATTAAATTTTTAAAACCCCATCATCTGCGCTTTTCGAGTTCAGACTCTAAATACCATATTTAATGTTACAACACCACAGTTTCCATATTCACCAGTAAATCTAAGCTTTGGAAAGGGCAGAAATAAATATGTTACTCACCCAGAATCCTCCTGGAAGCCTTCCAGCTCATCCTTCTGCTCAGTTAATGTAGACTCCAAATCCAAATAGGTGCCATTGTGAGATAGCTGCAGTGCACAATCATCAAGCTGAAACAGAAAGAAGCCAAAACACTATACAGTCAAACCTCGCATAAAGAGCATTTCGCTTAAAGAGTAACTCGCTTAAAGAGCAGCATTTTCTCTGAATGTTTGCTTCGCTTAAGAAATAAAACCAACCAAAAACTCGCTTAACAAATAAATTGGGGTTCACAATCCCCCCCACAATTGGTCATTTACAATGGTGTTTCACTTCAATAGCAAACTCGCTTAAAGAGCAATCCCGGGGGAACGCATTATGCTCTTTAAGCGAGGCACCACTGTAGTTCTCTGTTGCAATGGCAAGACTTTTAGTCTGCAGACCACGCTACAGAGTATATACTAAATGCTCTTTGTGTCTGATATTGTATGAAATAGGGGTGGGGTGACGGCAGATGATCAGTTCTTGCCTTCCTATAGAACTAAAAGACAACATAATGGAGTCTAGTACTTCCCTCAGCCTTCAGTAGAAGAATGTCTTTTAAAACTCCTTTGCATAAAGAAAGAGATTTCTCAATGTAAGAAAGCACTCAAAAATGTGTACTTCCACCTCTAATCTTATGTGATATAGTCTATTATTGTATTTCAGAAATCTACCTACGTCGTTTTGTTATGTGCAGACAAGACCATGAGAGTTCAAAGTTATTACATGCTAAACTGCTAATATAGTATACACTAGTATCTCGGATAAGGATGAGACTTGGTTCCATGATAAGGCAAAACGCCGGGGAAAGAAGCCCAAGATTTTGCCTTATTGCAGTGTCTGGGTAGGTCTGGGGACATCGGGAACAGCACGGATAGGGTCCCCCGACCTCCCCAGAGGTTGCAGGGGTGGAGAGCCTGAAATGGGCGAAAAAAACTCCAGGTTTTTTTTTGCCCTTTTTGGGCTCTCCGCCACCCCTACTGCCTCTGGGGAGGTTGGGGGACCCAATCCGTGCTGTTCCTAATGTCCCCCAACCTACCTGGGTGGTGCTGCAAGGCAAAATACCAGGGAAAGAACCCTGGCATTTTTCCTTGCAGCACCGCCCAGGTAAGTTGGAGGACGTTGGAAACTATGTTCCCTTCGCAAGCAAAGGGTTATCCAATGCTGGGATAGCCCTTTGCTTGCGAAGAGAACCCCTGCACCCGTAGCTGCGGGGTGACTGGGAAGCTGATGGGGGTGCCCCTCCACGTCAGCTTTCCAGCCATCCCACCCCTGCGTCCACAGCAGCAGTGTGGCTGGGAAGCCAAACGGGGAGCCCCCGTTCAGCTTCCCAGCTACGCCGCCGCTAAGAACGATTACCCCGGGTAACGCTACGCCGTCGCGCCCTCCCGGCCCCCGTCACCGGCCGGGAGGAGGATAAAAGGAGCCTCCCTGGCTGAGGGAGGCTCAAAGACGCCAACGCGCCCTCCTGGCCCCCGTCACCGGCCGGGAGGAGGATAAAAGGAGCCTCCCTGGGTGAGGGAGGCTCGAAGACGCTGCCGCGCCGCGCGAGATGCCACCGCGCCGCGCGAGACGCCACCACCGCCGCGCCTTCCCGGCCCCCATCACCGGCCGGGAGGAGGATAAAAGGAGCCTCCCTGGCCGAGGGAGGCTCGAAGACGCCGACGTGCAAGACACCATCAATGTTTTGTCGGGCCTTGTTGGACTCTCCCTCGGCCAGCCGGCCTCGAAGGGGGCCTTGGGCGGCGATAGAGGATTCTGTATTGGGTGGGGGGTCTTTGGTGAGATATTGTTTCTTTTGTATACTATGGAAGCCGCCTAGAGTCAGGTTCGCCTGAGCAAGGCGGGGTATAAATTTTAACAACAACAACAACAACAACAACAACAACAACAACAACAACAGATCATTATCTAATGCAGTGGTTCCCAACAAGGGGTACACAGCCCACTAGTGGACTTCAATTCCCAGAAGCCTAAGTCTGTACATTGGCTGATCAGTGCTTTGGGGAAATGACTTAGGCTTCTGGGAATTGAAGTCCAAAAACCAGCATTTGGGAAACACTGATCTAATGCAAAAAAAATTTTTACAAAATTTTGCATCGTTATCCCATTTTAACGTTATCCAATGTAATAGTTATCCAAGGTATTACTGTACATCATTCAGAAGAGAAACCCTGGAATAACAAGCTTATGATTGTAGGACCATGGTCTGTAGCATCTGGATTATTAAAACAAGTGCTTATGAGCAAGACACACGAGTATATCCTTCAATATCCCTACACTTATAATTAGCAGCTGAATGTGTAAGAAATACTTTACTTAGTCTGAACTTTATTTGTATTTACCTATTATATCTGTGACAGCCCACTCACACAACTTGATAATATACTGTATTTGCCGGCGTATAAGACACATTGGAGTATGACGCACCCCATTTTTATACATATTTTAAAGGAAAAAACAATTTTCTACATTTTTTCATGAATTTCCAAAATTAACTCCAGGAGCTGGGGGGGGGGGGTGAGGGGAAAAAAGGATCCTTTAAGCCTGTTTCCCCCCCCCCCGAGAGTGGGATGGAGGGGGGAGGATCCTTTAAGCCTGTACCACACCACCCCCAACTCCCCACCAGCCAGGGAGAGCAGGATGGAGGGGGAAAGAAGGATCCTTTAAGTCCATTTCCACCCCAACCCACCACCAGCCAGAAAGTGGGATGAAGGGGGAAAGAAGGATCCTTTAAGCCCATTTCCACCCCACATCCCACCACCAGCCAGGGAGAGTGGGATGGAGGGGCCAAAGAAGGATCCTTTAAGCCTGTTTCCACCCCATCCCACCGCTGCTGACCATCAGGAGGTGAGGTGGGCAGGATTGGTCGGGCAAGAGAGCTCCTTTGGAAGCCACCCTTCGCCCAGCTCCTAGCGGTCGGTAGTAGCTGCTGAACTGCACCAGCGGGGGGTGAGGGTGGTGGAATGAAGGCAGCTTTCAAAACAGCCCTTTCCTGTGTCCAGCTGTCCATCACACTACCCACCAAACCGCACCAGCAGTGTGGTGGATGTTACCAGCGTCACTCCGTTTCATGTCAATGGCATTTTTCCTGTTTGTCATCAAATGATTTCCAGGAAAAAATATAAACTTGGATAAGAGTAGAATAGCAGCAATGGACTGTAGAGTCTGGAGATTCAGCTGTTTCCAGTGAAGCTAAATAATTTATAAATACATTAGATAAAGACAGCCATTTGCCATGCTTTAAGCAAAACCATTGGTTACTACTTCCATTGAGTCAATACTAAATTTCCACTAAGGATCAGAATGTATTTTTTTTCCATTGAAAAGGAAAAGCCTCTTGTCTTCAGAAAATTGTTAATATTTTTTCTCCATAATAAGCCTTTAAGAGGAAGATCCAAAGTTGCATTAGTATCTATAAATGCTGCACATAACTTCCAAAAAATAACTTCCAGTTAAAAATATAATAAGAAATTATCCGGACAGCCAAAAAGAGTGAGGGGGCAATATTACTATACAGAGGTTAGACAAGAACTAAACAGACCTAGGTTTCAATCATATGGCCAAAGCAATCTACTGGTAGGTGGCAATGCTAACCAATTCTTGAGTGTATCATATACACTAGTACCCCGGATAACATTATGACATGGTTCCACAAGTCTCGTCGTTATCCGGTTTTTAACGTTGTGCGATACATTGATCACACAATGTTAAAAAAAGCCCTGTTTCCCTGGAGGCTGCAGCAAGCCAAAACGTCGGGATTTGAATCCTGACATTTTGGCTTGCTGCAAGCCTCCAGGGAGGTGGGGGAACTTTGGAAACACCTTGGATCGGGTCTCCCCACCTCCCTGGACCCGGCGGGTGGGTCAGAGACCCCAAAATTGGTAAAAAAAAAAACAACCGTCCATTTTTTTACCAATTTTGGGATCTCTGACCCCCCCCTCCGGCCGGGTCCAGGGAGGTGGGGAGACCCAATCCAAGCTATTTCTGGGCTTCCCCGACGTCCTCAGCCAGTGCAGCAAGCCAGAATGTCGGGATTCGAACCCTGACATTTTGGCTTGCAGCACTGGCTGAGGACGTCGGGGAAGCCCAGAAACAGCTTGGATTGTGTCCCCTGCCAGAGAGATCAGAGGACCCGATCTACAGCTGCAGGGTGGCTGGGGAAGCTGACGGGGACTCCCTGTCAGCTTCCCTAGCCACCCATCCTTGCCTCCGCAGCTGTGGGGTGGCTGGGGAAGCTGACGGGGGAGCCCCCCGTCAGCTTTCCAGTCTCCCCACCCCTGCCTCTGTAGCTGCAGGGTGGCTGGGAAGCTGAACGGAGAACCCCGTTCAGCTTTCCAGCCACCCTGCTGCTAAAAATGACTGTATCGGATAACGTTAAAAATCGCGTTATTCGATACAAGATTCTCCCGAAAATCTTGTAACGTTATGCGGTTTTAGCGCTATCCGGTACTTGCATTATCTGGGGTATTACTGTACTTTGAAAACTCTTTTAGGACAGCAAACTTGTGGCAAGATGTCCATCAAGCTTAAAATACAGTAATACCTCATATAACATTAGTATCGAATAACACTAAAATCGCATAACATTAAGGAATCTGGGGGGAAGAATTGCATCAGATAACATTAAGATCCTATGGGATGCTTCAGATAACAACCGCTAAAGCCTGTGTGGTTACAATGTATCTCTATGGATCCCATAGCAGGCATGCCCAAACTACGGCCCGCGGGCCGGATTCGGCCCGCCAGGCCATTTCATCCGGCCCCTGACATGGTATAAGAACACTTATAATTTTATTTTATTTTTAAAAAAAATTTTTTGGGCGAACTTTTTTTTTGGGCGGAGGGATCACAAGTCAGTGAAAGAGTGATTTGCCTAGTTCCTTCCTCCTCCTACTTAGTACTAGGAGTTCAGCCGGATCTACTTTAGAATGGCTGAATCAATACGCCAGAGTGGAGAGAGGGACTTCAGTCGGAGCTAAAAGTAAGTCGTTTGGGCATGCCTGATTTAAAGCAATTAAAAAAGAAAGCCAGGAGCAGGGGGGAGGGGGAGGGAAGCGAGGTTTAGAGTTCTTCAAATCTCTTTGTCAGGCTCCGTGTATTGCAAACTTAAGATATCAGAAGAGAAGCAAAAAAAGTTCACAACTTATCAGGTGCCACAATGCATAATAATGCATCCACCCATCCATTGGCTGGGCAAAAGAAATTTGTTTTGCAGCCATTTGTAGGAGGTTTGAATAAGACCCCCGGGATGTTCCCTTACTGTCAGAAGCAACAAATGTTGCTTTTCAGCTCGCTTGTGCAAAGAGGTTTGCTCTGCAACCTTTTGCAATTGCAAAGGTTTAAATAACCCGGGATTTTTCATCAGTTGCAAAAAGAGACGTTACTTTACCTTTAGGCTTGCCCCGTCATTGTGTGCCTGTGGAGTTGATGTGCTCTTACAAATTCAACCCACGAAGCTTTGCTCTTCTGCCTGATGTGGTGGATATGATCTCAAATCCACCTCAAATTTAAATACTGTACAGCTCAAATTTAAATACAGGAGTTAGTCTACAAAAGCTCAAATTTAAATACAGGAGTTAGTCTACAAAAGGCCCTGGAGAATGCATTAAATTTGGTAAAGGTTGCTCTTGCTCGAAAGCCAGTCGTATCTGACTCTAGGGGTCAGTGCTCATCTGTTTCAAATCCAAAGAGCTAGTGCTGTCTGCTTCTGCAGACGTTTCCATGGTCATGTGGCAGGCATGACTAGACACTGCAGCCCACAGAACACTTGTTACCTTCCCACCGAACTGGTCCCTATTTATCTACTTGCAATCGTAAAGGTAAAGGTTTCCCTTGCTCAAAAGCCAGTCGTATCCGACTCTAGGGGTCAGTGCTCATCTCTGTTTCAAATCCAAAGAGCTAGCGCTGTCTGCTTCTGCAGACATTTCCATGGTCATGTGGCAGGCATGACTAGACACTGCAGCCCACAGAACACTTGTTACCTTCCCACCGAACTGGTCCCTATTTATCTACTTGCAATCGTAAATGTAAAGGTTTCCCTTGCTCGAAAGCCAGTCGTATCCGACTCTAGGGGTCAGTGCTCATCTCTGTTTCAAATCCAAAGAGCTAGCGCTGTCTGCTTCTGCAGACGTTTCCATGGTCATGTGGCAGGCATGACTAGACACTGCAGCCCACAGAACACTTGTTACCTTCCCACCGAACTGGTCCCTATTTATCTACTTGCAATAGTAAAGGTAAAGATTTCCCTTGCTCGAAAGCCAGTCGTATCCGACTCTAGGGGTCAATGCTTATCTCTGTTTCAAATCCAAAGAGCTAGCGCTGTCTGCTTCTGCAGACGTTTCCATGGTCATGTGGCAGGCATGACTAGACACTGCAGCCCACAGAACACTTGTTACCTTCCCACCGAACTGGTCCCTATTTATCTACTTGCAATCTCTTGCTTTTGAACTGCTAGGTTATATGTATATATAAAGGTAAAGGTTTCTCTTCCTCGAAAGCCAGTCGTATCCGACTCTAGGGGTCAGTGCTCATCTGTTTCAAATCCAAAGAGCTAGTGCTGTCTGCTTCTGCAGGCATTTCTGTGGTCTTATGGCAAGCATGACTAGACACTGCAGCCCACAGAACACTTGTTACTTTCCCACTGAACTGGTCCCTATTTATCTACTTGCAATTTCTTGGTTTTGAACTGCTAGGTTGGCAGGAGCTGGGACAGAGACGGGAGCTCATTCCGTCCTGCAGTACTCGGGAATCGAACTGCTGACCTTCCGCCTCCCAGTCAGCGTCTTAGTGACTTGAGCCACTGCAGTCCCATATGTATATATGCAGTACTGTAAAGCTATTTAGATACACTGTATGTCTATAGTGGCTGCACTCTACTCTGGCAGCAGAGGTAGCTCCAGTTGATGGGGCAAACTGTCCCCAGCTAATCAGTAGCATCTCCGCTGCCGGCATGAGATTTCCCATTGATCAGCTGACTGGCGGTATAGAGATGTCCCAGGTAAGCCGATTGGCAGTCACGATGGCATCAGAGATGCTGTGGACCAAATGGTTATGTTCTCCTTCATCAGCTGGAAATCTGTCTGCACTACCAGGGCAGATCAAAGCCACTGATCAGTGAAAACAGACTCCAGCTGATCAAGGGAGACCATTCCTAGCTATCTCAGAAAACAAAACAAAACAAAACAAATAAAATACACAGTAGCACTTTAAAGACTAACTGCTATTCCTAGCTAATCACCCACCAGTAATTCTTTTTTAAAAAATGTTTATTTGAAGAGTCTTAGTGCTATGACACTTTGAATAAATATTTTTTTAAAAAACAATGCACTATAGCAGTAGAGGGGCTCCCACTGATTGGTAGTAACTGGTGTCAGCTGATCTGCAGCTGTAGAGAGATGCAGCAGATCTGTTAATGCTGCCTCTGCCAATCAGCTGTAATCTATGTCACCTCCTGCTGCAAGTTTATCTGGGCTTTCCCAGGTAAACATTAACAGGAGTGGGCACAAAGTCTAAACTAGTGATGGCAAACCTTGGTAGTTCAGGTGTTATGGAACTTCAATTCTCAGATGTCCTGATAACCAGAAGTGCTGATTTAGGCTTCTGGTAATTGAAGTCCAAGAACACCTGGAGTGCCAAGGTTCACCATCACTGGTCTGAAGTGATTTATTTTACACTGATTCAAGTATTGGTATAAGTTGGAAGTCAAAATTGATTTACAGTATTATGGCTGTGCATTGTGTAATTCCTGATTTTAAATTGATTGGGAGACCCAATGCGCGCTAATTTTGAAGTTCCCCCACCCTCTGAGGCTGCAGCAAGCCAGGCAGGACATGATGTCAGGAAGCAGATCTTTTCTAAGGCTAATGACTTTTCATTGCTAATTAAATTCCAAAGTTTCAGGTAGGTGGGGTTTTAATTGGCAATGGACACTTTTAAAGGACACCGCGAAGGCGGCAAAGGAGGAGCCGGCGAAAGAGGAGCCGGCGGCAAAAGCGTTAGTGGTGGTGGCGGCGGCGGCAAGGCTGGGTGGATTGATGTACCATGGAGAGATAGTTCGGCCCTCGGAGCATCTGATAAAATGTTATCCGTCCCCCGGGCCGAAAAGTTTGGGCACCCTTGCCATAGAGGATCAGATAACACTAAAAATCATATAACACCAAAACTTGTGGAACCAGGTTTTAGTGTTATATGAGGTTTTACTGTACTGCCATGACAATATCTGAGGTATCAGGAAACACAAAATCCATAATTTTCATGGGTTGTTTTTTTTTTGTTTTTTTTTTTTTTGCTTAATGTAGTAAACCACACTGGAGTATACCCACTAAATCCATTGGGATTTAACAAATCAACTCTTTCACACATATCAGTGATTCAAACAGGCCTACTCTAATTCCAATTTACTATATTAAAGGCACAGCAAGGGGCTACAGTGACTCAGTGGTTAAGAAGCTTGCCTTGTTAGCTGGAAGGCTGGCAAGTTAGCTGGCAAGTTAGCCAGCTCTTGGGGACATTATTATTATTATTATTTCAACTTGTTATCCCGCCCCAATCGGGTAAAACCCAACTCTGGGCGGCTTACACAACAAATTTAAAAATTCATAGTTGAAAACCACAGATCAATATCCAATACCCTATTAACAGTTAAAAATATGAATCAATACAATATTAAAAGTTAGGCTAAAAGGAATTAAACATTTCCGAGTTATAAAATTACTAAAAAATTGCTAAAAAAAAAAAAGGAGTCTCATTTTGGCATTCCCTGAACCCAGTATAATTTCAGACACAAAATTATTATTATTCGTCACAGGCAGAGTAGGCCCATTTATAACAATGGAACTTACAGAGAAGTTGACTCATCAAATCTCAATTGATTCAATGGGCCTGCTTTAGTGCAAATTAATGGGCTAACAAACAAATGTTGGCTATGCTTTCTCTTTAAACTTTTGTTTGCCACCTTTAACTGTTAATTTTGATAAGTCATTCAATATTCTCATTTTTATCTGCAAACAACTCAACTTTTATATTAGGGTTATAAATCCAGTCATCATTGAAGCAGTAACATGAAAGTAAGAGGAAGGAAGGAAGGAAAGGAAAGAAAGATTTCTCTCACAAGTATAACTCTGAACTTCAATAAACAAATGAAAATCCTCTAGTTTGATTAAATCCTGCAACTCTTTTTGAAGGAGGTAATAACACAGAAAACAAATGGGAACAGAAGCTGGCTCCTAACCAGTTACCTGAAGAGAATTAAATCCTTTATGCCCTCTTCAACTGTTGTGATAGAAATTCCACATTGGCTTTGAATAAAACCAACTCATTGGCCTGAGATCTGTTCTGTTGTTTGTGCTTTTACTGTGTTAAGCTTTAGACTGACCCTGAGCAGTCATTTAAGAATGAAATCAAGGTGGGGGTCCTTTGCCTCAAACACATGGTAGACACATGTATTTAAGTACCATGAAGCCTTCCAGGCATCTCTCTTCCACCCACCTACTAACTCCCACCCAAAAGCCAAATGGGCAAATAAATCAAGAGCAATGCAACACACTTGTTTCCATGCCAACAGAAACTTCAGAGAACCTGTTTTGTTTTCCCTAGGAAGTCTTGATCCTGAATTTGCCTCTTAAGCCCTTCTTTAAATTCTAGGAACAAATGGTACTGACTGGTTTTGCAGCAGGGGCAATTTTATTGTTGCCGTTGTTGTTCTACTTCTGTATTAGTATAAAGACTTTACCCATCTTTACTTTCTTCTCCTTCTGGCTGTTGTTATGAAAGGGGTGGTGGTGGAGAATGTTATTGGCTATTTTCCCAATTGCAACTCATTCTTCCCATGGCAAAAAGTCACTATATACTGTGTGTGATATGGCTATGCTGACAATCAATCTGTACTTTTCTAGGCACTCACAGTAAGACAGCAATGTCAAGTGATTACTCCTCCATGTTGATGAAGTCAAAATTAATTCAAGCCGGAGATATACTCTTCAATCAGTTCCTGTTATTACAACCTTAGTTCATATCAGGTTGCTGATGTATTTTGAATGGAAGGTACCTGTAGTTGGTTTGGTATCTTTTTCAAACTGCCCCCTTTCAGAAAACCCTGTCTGCATTTATTTTAGTGCAGTGCCAAGAAGCAACAATTAGGACAGAATATGGAATGACGGAGTGGTTTGGAATAGGAAAAGGAGTAAGACAAGGCTGCATTTTGTCACCCTGCTTATTCAACTTATACACAGAGCACATAATGCACAATGCAGGGATGGAGGAATCACAATTTGGGATCAAAATTGCTGGGAGAAAGATCAATAATGTGAGATATGCAGATGATACGACCCTGATGGCAGAAAGTGAGAAGGACCTAAAGAAGCTCCTGATTAGGTTGAAAGAAGAAAGTGAAAAAGCTGGTTTGAGACTCAATATAAAGAAAACCAAGATCATGGCAACAGGCCCTATCAGTCCCTGGAAAATAGATGGGGAAGAAGTAGAAGCAGTGACAGATTTTACTTTCTTAGGATCAACGCTCACTGCAGATGGTGATTGCAGCCATGAAATAAAAAGGCGACTGATTCTTGGGAGGCAAGCTATGAGAAACCTGGGGAGCATAGTGAAAAGCAGAGACATCAAATTGCAAACAAAAATTCGTATAGTCAAAGCAATGGCACTCCCGGTGGCAATATATGGTTGTGAGAGCTGGACAATTAGGAAAGCTGAGCGCAGAAGAATAGATGCCTTTGAGATGTGGTTTTGGAGGAGAGTTTTGAGAGTCCCCTGGACAGCAAGAAGAACAAATAGGTCAATCTTAGAAGAAATCAACCCTGACTGCTCCTTAGAAGGTCAAATAGTAAAGATGAAGCTGAGGTACTTTGGACATCAAATGAGAAGACAGGACTCACTTGAGAAAGGCTTGATGCTTGGAAAGGTTGAGGGCAAAAGAAGAAGGGGGCAGCCAAAAATGAAATGGCTAGATGGTATTGTGGACGCAATGGGCACAGAGCTGAGCGAGTTGAGGGGGATGGTGGAGGACAGGAGTGCCTGGCGGACAGTGGTCCATAGGGTCACAAAGGGTCGGAATCGACTGTGCAACTGAACAACAAAAAAAACCAAGGAATACCTGACACTTTGTCATAGAACCTGGGATGCAGCAGATAATTTTGTAACATTTTAAAGGTGCAAATTCACTTCATGTGGGGCCACTCCTGTGTCTCAACATCACTTCTGCGCACACAACCACAGTGGCTAGCATGTTAACTCTCTAATTTGTTCTCTAATAATCCCTAGCACTCTACTAAAATACAGAATGAAAATGGCATTAGCCTGAACAAATGTTCTCAATGGGTTTTAGCACATAATCCTGCATGAAATTTCAGTGTGTAGATTTCCAAAGCAAAATTATGTTAAAGGGAGAAGAATGGAAATTTTCAAACATCATGACATCTGCCTTCTATTTAACTCTTGGCTCACATTGTTCTTGATACTTTTCCCTTTCCGTGCATGTATGCTTGTGTCTTGTTTGCACTGTAGTTTGACATTTTAAAATCCACTTAGGCTGCGAACCTATACATACTTAATTGTGAATAGGTATCATTATACCCACTGGAACCTATGCCTGAGTGGACATACACAGGATTGTATTGTAAAAGAACCACTGTTCCTGAAGAACAAATTGGGTACATGAGAATGAGCCGAAACATGTGCCTTCACATTTCTTTTCTTCTTTGGTCTTGTGTGTGGTCACTTAGAACAGAACATTTGCATAAATTTAACTGCCTCTCAGCCCATTTCCTTTGACTATTTTATTCAGTGAATGTACAGATAATATCACAATAATTTCCATGGCAACAGACAGCAAACACACAAATAAAAGGCTTTAGAACCCCAGCCCTTATAACCAAGAGTCACAGGCACACAACCCATTGAAAATTAGCACAGTTCTCAAGAAACAGGAATACTTGTTATGTTCTCCATAAATTTTCAGATGCAAGATGCAAGCCTAAAGAGTTTTTTTCATAGCATAAGAGATGTAATTCTGGCAAAATTTCTGTATCTGGCACAATCCCCAGTTCATGAGTTATGTGGATATGAGACAAGAGGCAATAAATAGGGATAAGGACATTTTATTCATTCATATCTATTCTTTCATGAAAGAAAAGCCCCAAAGGGCTAATATAAGCACTACAGGATATACACGAGTTCCCCGGATAACGTTATGTCTTGGTTCCACAAGTCTTAACGTTATCCGGTTTTTAGCGTTGTCCGATGCATACATCGAACAACGCTAAAAAAAAGCCCTAACTTCAGGGACAAACCACGATTGCTAGCCTAGGGTCAGCTTGACTTCGGGGACAAACCAAGCGGTTTGTCCCTGAAGTCATCGCTGTGCTGGGGGGGGGGCATACCCACCCAACCCCAAGCACAGTGATGGAATGCTGCACTTGTGGGGTGGGTATTTCCCCCCTCCCCAAGTGCAGCGCTCTATGGATTGCTGTGAAAGAAGGGGTGAGGAGAATCCTAAGCATGCACGCTCGGGATTTCCCTCATCCCTTCTTCATTCACAGAGGTACCGCTGTGAATGAAGAAGGGGTGAGGGGAATCTCCAGCGTGTGCGATAGGGATTCCCCTCACCCCTTCTTCATTCACAGCTATAAATTAGCATTGGGTTTGGGGGGATTGGGGGGAATACCCACCACCACCAGCAAGGGCAGTTACTGCCCTTGCTGGGGTGGCTGGGTATTTCCCCCCAAACCTCCCCAAACCCAGCGCTAGCATTAAAAGGAAGAAAATCCAGAGGAAAGAGACATCGTTTCTTTTCTCCGGATTTTCTTACTTTTAATGCTAGCGCTGGGGTTGGGGAGGTTTGGAGGGAAATACCCACCCACCCCCGCAAGGGCAGTAACTGCCCTTGCTGCTGGTGGTGGGTATTCCCCCCCCAGCCCCCCCAAACCCAATGCTAATTTAAAAGCAAGAAAATCCTGATTTTCTTGCTTTATAGCTGTGAATGAAGAAGGGGTGAGGGAAATCTCGAGCATGCACGCTTAGGATTCTCCTCACCCCTTCTTCTTTCACAGCGATCCATAGAGCACTGCACTTGGGGAGGGGGGAAAATACCCACCCCACCCCACAAGCGCAGCGTTCTTACTTTTAATGCTAGTGCCGGGGTTGGGGAGGTTTGGGGTTTGCTAGCACTGGAGTTGGGGAGGTTTGGGAGGTTTGCTAGGCTTCGTCCAGCAATCGCTGCTACTGAACTAGGGTCGGGGGGAAAGGCAGGCACCCGCCTGCCTTTCGCCCGACCCTAGTTCAGTAGCAGCAATCCATCGCTGGAGGGGGGATTGGGTAGATATTCTACCCAATCCACACACCCCCACACGATTGTACCAGATAACCCTAAAAATCGCATTATCCGATCCAAGATTTTTCCAAAAATCTTGCATCGTTATCCGATTCTAGCGCTATCCAGTACAATCATTATCCGGGGTATTACTGTAATTTGCTTTAGTATGCCAATAGAGAAGTCTTGCTATCACCACTCTCTGCTGTATACAAATTTAACCAACATGGTAAACCTGCATCCTAGTGTTTGTACACTGATGGTTGTTGCTATACATAAGAAGTCTAGTTAGTCAATCCAAGCAAACAAAAAGAGACTCAATGTTTGTGCAGTTTTGTGGAGGTACTGTATTCATTCTCCAATGTGATACATATCTTTTGGTGTTTTTTTCACTTAACCAAAACATTTTACACAGCTGAATGACACAACCACTAAAGAATAAACGGGGCCAAACTTTAGATCAGAAACATTAATATTCAAAAGCAACTCCACCCTCCTGGACACTCTATGATACCAATAACTGGGTATCATCAAGCACTTTTGACCTATGGCAGACTTCTCCAAGTGTTTTGAGGTATAGAGTATTCAGTAGTAGTTTACTATTCCTTTTTTCTGAAGTGCCACTTTGTAAGGCTTCAAAAGTTTACTCTTCCCATGGGATGCACAATGGAAAATGACTCCACAAACAGATACCTAGCTTGTCAAGCTATCCCACCAGTCCACACTTCCAAGTTACTTAATTTGAAACAAAAGGATTCAAAGACATATCAGGTGGGGGTGAATCAGGTTGGGGGTGAATCAAGTGTAAATTTTCTTGAAATAGAATCCACTTCTTTAAACTGATTGTTGCTTCAGTACTGTTTAGTACTGGGATCATAAAGTTCAACTGAGCAGATTTTCAAAACCAAATCGCTCTTTGAACTTCCTCAGCAAGAGTATACAGTAATACCTCGGATAACGCTAAGACTTGGTTCCACAAGTCTTGGTGTTATCCGATTTTTAGTGTTATCGGATGCATGTTAAAATCCTATGGGATGTATCAGATAACGTTAAGAGAGATACATTGTAACCGCACAGGCTTTAGCGGTTGTTATCCGATCCATCCCATAGGACCTTAACGTTATTTGATCCAATTCTCCTCCCCAGATTACTTAACGTTATGCGATTTTAGCATTATCCAAGGTAAACGTTATCCGAGGTATTACTGTATTGTTTTTAACTGGAACAGTAGTTGTTATAGATCTTTCTGGATCCAGACCATTCTCAGAGACTACTACATATGCACTGAAAGTCTGCTGTTACATATCCTACAATAATAATGACATTCAAACAAAATTTTTTATGTGGCAATCAAAACTTTAAATGATAAGACAGATAATGCTAGGGTGCTAAAGCAAAACTTCAAAATAGCAAATATATATTTTGCAGCATGTATGTATGCATACATTCTTGCAGCATGCATACAGAACCACCAAATTTGGGCATAACATGTCCCCACAATTATTTTACAGGGTAAATTCACATAACTTCTCTCTACTGGTAGGTCTTTCTTTAGCTTTTAAATTATGCTATGACTCTTAAAAATCATAACCATGTCATCTCTTCCTTTTAGAAACCAGAATTCCTTGATGCGAGTGCCAAAATTTAAACCATTCTAAAAAGAAACAAGCCTCCTGCCTTTCTTATTTGACAAGAACAGCAGACTGAGTTCTGAAGTGTCCTCAAAATAAAAGAAGCAGATTGAAATTCTTCTCAGGCTTCTTTCGTGTTTCACTGGACAACACTAGAGACCATACTAATCAACAAAAGACTTTTAGTGAATGGCTATGGAAATAAATGCACAGGACTCTGCGCTCAAAACTACATGTGCTTTATAAAAATACATTTAGCCTATGTAAAATACAGCCCAACATTTGTAAACATTCAGACATCTAAAGATCCACAACAACTTCCATGGATCTGAGTTCAAGCCATTTTGAAGATCCTTAAATCTACTGTCCTATAAACTTAGTAATACTGAAAATGCTGTGAGAACGTATACTACTTGAACATTCATATGTTGACACTGAAGAAGAGTAATACCTCTGATAACGTTTGCCTCAGATAATGCTAAAATCGCATAACATTAAGCAATATGGGGGGGGGGGAGAGAGAGAATTGGATCGAATAACGTTAAGATCCTATGGGATACATCGGATAACAACCGCTAAAGCCTGTGCAGTTAAAATGTATCTCTATGGAGCTTTAACGTTACCCGATGCATCCCACAGGATTTTAACATGCATTGGATAACACTAAAACTCGGATAACACCAAGACTTGTGGAACCAAGTTTTAGCGTTATCCGAGGTTTTGTTGTATAAAATACAGTTTATAATGCCCTGTAAGCAAGTGAAACATCAGCTAGTAAGACAAAATATTACCACCAGTGGCTCTTCCTCTCTTGTCTAACCAAAGCTACTTCAGGGTGGGGTGGGGTATCATAGCAATCTGTCAATTTATCCCTTCAAATAAAGTATTATTCCAATGCCATATTTTCTTCTTACTGTTTAAAACTTGTTTTGATTATTCTTGTGTAAACTGTTCTGGCATTCTTGTAGGCTAAGGAACAGGATTAAAACACTTAAGTAAATATGGCAGTATAAATGTTTTTATCTTTTTGCAATTGTCAAACTTCTTTCACCCAGAATATAGAGATTACACATATATGTTGTTAAAGTCTGGCCTGAAATGCACTATTCTATTAGCTCCCTAATGCTACAGGGGGGAAAGGAAGATTTCACAAGAGTTTAAATCTACTTGCTTTTAAAGCTAGTCCTGGGTGGGTGGGGGAAATGTTTGGTGAAATGTTTGGTGCCAATCTACCTTTCAATCTTACCCATACACTTATCATTGCTGTTAACACATTGTTTTTTTATTTTAAATTTAACACATCATTTCCCAAAAAAATCTGCATTTCCAGACACACTGCTATCCTTCAGTTCTATATCTTTCCAGATAAGATCATTTATTGTCAATAATTTTATCATACCTTTAACATGGAATGCCCTATAATAAGTTTTAAAAATAGGTAATCCTAAACCACCCTCTTTCTGTGTTCCATACCATAAACTTTTAGATATTCTTGCTCTTTTCCCACAATTACAATAATTATAAAGTAAATTTGGAAAAATTCCAGTTTATTTATCTGTTTGTTTGATTGGGAGAACCTCAAATAAAAAATGATTTTGGGAGAAAACTCATCTTGCAGATGGCAATCCTTCCAAACCAAGAAGTCCTCAATTTCTAATATTGGGTGTATATATATATATATTCTTAATTTCATCTTTCACATTACCAAAGTTTAATTTTACATTTTTCCTTAATTTTCCCTATTTAAATTACAAAATATTGCTTCCGATTTCCCCCAGTTTATCTTCAGGCCTGTTACTTCTTCAAACTGATGCAAATGAGCTTGAATTCTATCCATATTTTTACAGGATCTTTCATTATAATCAAAGTATCAGCCACATATAAACTTATTTTTGTCCCTTCTATACCCTCTATACCCTCTATAGTTAAGTCACTCCTTATTGCTCTAGCCAGTAATTCCATAGCCAATGTCGTTGTCTCATTCCTGCTCTAAACTCAATATCCTCCGTGGTAGAATCATTTATTTTTACCTTGGCGTAACTATGCTTATAAAGTTGATTTACTATATTTTTAAATCTTCCCCCAAATCCACTTCCTACAATGATTTCCTTAATCATAACCCATTGTAAAGAATCAAAGGCTTTAAAAATATCTAAAGATAATTAGCCTATTTTCCCTTTTTTCCTATTATTTATTTCTAGCAAATCTAACACCCTCCTTGTTAAATCACCAATATATCTACCCCTTAAAAACCCTGCTTGCTTTGTATGTATATAATCCCCCATAAAACTATTTAACCTTCAGGAAAAAAATCAGGATAATAGATTTTGTTGCAGGCTTCTTCATGCACAAGAGGTTGAAATGACATCCCACCTCAATATCGTCTCTGACAATAATGTCACAATTCTGTAAGAAGCTTATCTAGTGGGCTATACAGAGAAACACAAAGGTCTGGCAACTTTTGACAGTCACAAAAGCATAACAAACTAAATCAAGAAAGCTCAGTTGTCATGAGCTCAGGAGCACCAGATCAGCAAGGAAAGGCTTTAACACTATAACTTAAGTGGTCATTGTTATGTACCTTCATATCACATCTGGCTTAAGGTGAACCTAATGGGAGTACAAGATATAAGACATTTAAGGAGACATTTTACTACCATTTCCCTGTGAGTTTCTATTGTTATAATCCTAGGTTCATCATAATACAGTAATACCTCGGATAACGTTTACCTCGGTTAAAGCTAAAATCGCATAACGTTAAGTAATCTGGGGAGGAGAATTGGATCGAATAACATTAAGGTCCTATGGGATGGATTGAATAACAACCGCTAAAGCCTGTGCGGTTACAATGTATCTCTATGGAGCATTAACATTATCCGATCCATCCCATAGGATTTTAACATGGATTGGATAACACTAAAAATCGGATAACACCAAGACTTGTGGATCCGAGGTATTACTGTACATTGCTTTGCAAAAGCTGGTCAACCTGAGACACAGCTGTCTATATTCTTTCTTTTTATTATTCATATTTACATTTAATAGATGTTAAGGTACATATATCATATTCTCTTTATAAGATTTAAGAATAACTAAACTCAAAATGGAAGCACACTGATGTCAGTCACATAGCAATACACTGCTAGGCATTTTAGATAGCAGTATATCACCACATGCCAAGGATGGCTAAGTGGCAAGGTCAATCACTTAAGGCATCTGTAGATTACATCACCCTTACATAATAGGGAATTTCCCAAGGTAACAATAGTTCAAGTTCCCATTATCTTTGAAAAAGGGAGGGACTGATTTTCACATGGGAAAGTCACATGACATCATAACGACAGTTACTGGTAAGTGAAACCTGTCCTTCTCCTTCGTGTTGTTTGGGGATGCACACTGATGGGTGACTAACAAGCTCACTTACTTGGATGGTGGGCAGCCGGCGTCCTGAGATGTAGGAGAGCGCGATGGCATCATGGATGGGCGGTCATCAACGAAGAGGATCGGAGACCAGCCGTCAGGATGGACCTGCCCTGTCTGACGTCGGGAGCAGACCTTGTGTCAACCCAATAGTGGGTGATGAAGGTGGAGGATCTGGACCAGGTAGCAGCCTTGCAGATGTCCTCCATCGGGATGCCTTCCAGGAACGCAGTGGAGGAAGCCAATGTCCTGGTAGAATGTGCCCGGACATGGGGAGGTGGTGGCAAGGACGACATCTCATAGGCCAGGTAGATGGTGCTTGAGATCCACTTGGAAAGTCTCTGGGCAGACAGAGAGTGTCCCTTGGACTTGCCACCATA
The DNA here is from genome assembly GCA_030440675.1 of Furcifer pardalis. NCBI lineage: Eukaryota > Metazoa > Chordata > Lepidosauria > Squamata > Chamaeleonidae > Furcifer > Furcifer pardalis. The sequence continues at coordinate 42,737,026 of CP126897.1, read as the reverse complement.
GGCCACAAACAGTTGTTTGGCTCTCCTGAAGGACGCAGTCCTTTGTGTGTAGAACAGCAAGGCTCTCCTGACATCCAACGAATGCCACACTCTCTCTTGTGCAGACGAAGGATTCAGGAAGAATGCTGGAAGCGTGATGGACTGGGCCAGGTGAAATTCAGTCAGGACTTTGGGCAGAAAGGCCAGGTCCGGGTGCAATACTACCCTATCAGGGTAGAACTTGAGAAAAGGAGGGTCAGACCGCAGGGCTGCCAGTTCTCCTGCCCTCCAGGCAGAGGTGATGGCTACGAGGAAGGCAGTTTTGTAAGAAACAAACTTAATGTCCACTGTAGCCATGGGCTCAAAGGGCGCCTTCGTAAGCGCGGTGAGCACAGCAGTGAGGGACCACTGAGGAGGTGGTATCTTTACTGGAGGGTAGGCATTACGCAGTCCCTGGAGGAATCTTTTAACAGTCTTGTCTCTGAAAGCGGAGGACAATACTGATGAAGGTGGGGTCTTGGCCACCACTGCAGCCAAGTGGACCTTTAAGGATGAGTGTGCAGATCCTGACTCGGCCAGGTGCAGGAGGTAGGACATGACATCCTGCAGGGATGCTGAGTCCACGGTACGGTCGCTGGATACCAGAAAATCCATGAAGCGACGGTACTTGGCATCATAGGACTTCCGCGTGGAAGGTTTCCTTGATAGTTCAAGGATCCGTGTTAGGTCGGGTGGATAAGCCAGGCCGTCAGGTGCAGGCTCGGCAGATCCGAGTGGAGGATCCGACCGTCCTCCATGCGGAGGAGATTCGGATCGGTGGGTAGGCGAAGGCGGTCGCAAGCCAGGGTTTGGAGCAGCGGGAACCACGGATGGCGCGGCCAGGACGGGGCAATCAGGATCACCCAGGCATTCTCCGCACGGATCCGTACCAGGACCCGTTGGATGAGAGGGATCGGTGGAAACATGTACAAGAGTTCCTGGTGCCACGGCACCATGAAGGCATCGCCCTCCGATCCGTGGCCGATCCCCGCTCAGGAGCAGTAACGGCGGCACTTGGTGTTGGCCTGTGTCGCGAACACGTCTAGGTTCGGTGTGCCCCACCGTCGGCACAGACGGTCGAACACCGATCCGTCTAGTTCCCACTCGTGCATCGCCGTCCCTTTGCGGCTCAGGGAGTCCGCGTCGGAGTTCAGGGCGCCCTGGATGTGGACACCTATGGGGAACACGTGTACCTTCAGGCACCCCTCCCAAATCTGGACAGTCAAGTGAAGGAGGGAGAGAGACTTGGTCCCTCCTTGCCGGTTGAGGTAGGCTAGGGTCGTGGTGTTGTCCGAGGCGATCTGCACCACGCGGCCCGCTATTGATAGTCTGAAGGACCTCATCGCCTTCCACACCGCCAACAGCTCAAGGAAGTTGATGTGGTGGTTGGCTTCTGCGGGCGTCCAGACGCCGTGGACCCGTAACCCGAGGCAGCACGCACCCCATCCGTGCGTGCTCGCGTCTGTGGTGACTTGGACGGATGGTGCGGGAAGGGTGAAGAGTCTCCCCGCGGTCACATTGCGGTCCATTGTCCACCAGTTCAACTGGTCTTGCAGCTCGGGAGTCGGTGTGAGCCACTTCCCGAGGTCGTCGTGGGTGCTGTCGAAGGAGGCGAGGAGCCACGACTGGAGCGATCGCATCTTTAGTTTGGCGTGCGAGATCACCGCCGTGGTCGACGCCATGAGTCCTAGCAAGCGGAGGACGTCCTTCGCACGGACCCGACACCTGTCCTGGATCCGTGCCACCACCGCACGGATGTCGAGCAGACGTTTGGGCGGAGCATAGGCTCTTAGAGCCAGGGAGTCCAATACGGCTCCGATGTAGTCTATTCTTTGAGTGGGGGTCAACTGAGACTTCTTGTAGTTGACCCGTAGACCGAGACTCTGCATAAGGGCCAGGCAATGGGCAACATCGTCCTTGGCTTTCTGTTGGGTTGGGGAGCAGACCAGCCAGTCGTCTATGTACAGGAACACTTGGATGCCTTGCAGCCGAAGATGAGCAGCCACCGGCGCCATGCACTTCGTGAATACCCTCGGAGCGGTGGAGAGGCCGAAGGGTAGACATGTGTACTGGTAGATGTCGCTGCCCACCTGGAAGCGGAGTAAGCGATGATGTTCCCTCCTGATGGATACGTGGAAGTAGGCATCCTTCAGGTCAATGACGGTAAACCAGTCTCCGTGGTTGATCAGTGGGAGGATGGAGTGAAGAGTCACCATCCGGAACTTCCTCGCGTCGATGTGTTTGTTGAGGAGACGGAGGTCCAGGATAGGACGCGACCCCCCCCATCTTTTTTGTCCATGAGGAAGTAGCGGGAGAAGAACCCTTCGTGAGACTCCGACGCTGCAACCGGTTCTATGGCGCCCTTCTCTAGGAGAGCTGATAGTTCCTCCTGGAGCGGTGGGGACGGATCGGTGACGCGGACCCGTCCGACAGTAGGGTATTTCTTGAACTCGATCGCGTAGCCAGAGTCTAAGATGGTTAAAACCCATCGGTCTGTGGTGATGGCAGACCACGCCAATAGGTAGTTGGTTAGGGGACGGTAAGGAAGAGTCTCGGTCACGGAAGAGTCAAACGCGTTGCTTGCCCTTCCGTTCCGTCCGCTTACCAGTCTGGTGACGCTGCTGGTAGCGTGGACGGCTGTGTTGTTGTCGTGGCCGGTAGGGCTGGTACCGGGAGTAGTCCCCCTGCCTCTGCGGTGGGCGCGGTTGGTAGGACGGGCCCGCCTGCGACGTCGATGGCTGGTCCTGTTGGTAACGACTGGACCCACGGCGTGGAGGGCGGAGCTGCTTTATGGTGGCGTAGTCCCCCTTCAGCTCCCCCAAGGAGGTGTCGGTCTCCTTGGCGAAGAGGCCCTCGCCATCGAAGGGCAGTTCCTCCACGAGTCGCTTGACGTCCTCCTGCAGGTCAGCAGAGCAGAGCCAGGCGTGGCGGCGAAGCTGGATGGCGGAGGCCAGGTTCTTTGCCTCCGACTCCGTGACGTGGCGGCCGGTGCGGATCTGTTGGAGGGCGAGCTGGCTGCCCTCCAGGCAGAGTTTCTCAAAGTCCGCTTGTCTGTCCGGCGGCAGCAGCGATTTAAAGGACTCCGCCTGCTCCCAAAGTCGGCACTGGTAGCCGCCCATGGCCGTTGCGTAGTTGGACGCACGGAAGGACAAGGAGGCGTTGGCGTAGAACCTCCTGCCCAGTGCGTCCAGATTCTTCCCTTCCTGAGTCGACGGGATGGGAGTGCTGCTGATTGGTGTCCGGTGTTGGGAGCCTTTAACCACTCGGGAGTTCGGCGCCGGGTGGATGTGCAGGAAGTTGGAGTCGTCCAGCAGCCTGTACATGGAGTCCACCCTGTTTGGACACCGAATGTGAGGATACCGGTCTCTTCCAGACCTCTTTGGCCGCTTTGGCGATCTTCGGGAGCAGTCCCAAGCGGACAGGGACCAATTCCTTCCGGTCGGCCATGCCGCAGACGACATCCTCACATTCGTCCAGGGGAGCCTCCGCCCAGATCCCGAGCGTGGATCCGAGGTGGGTGATCAAAGCCGTGTATGTCTTCTGGTCCTCCGGCTGGGAGCCATGGACTGAGCCGATGTTGTCGTCCGGGGATTTGTCGACTGCAACCGGCGGTGGCTGATCCTCCTCCTCCTGGTCCGACGAGTCGTCGGAGCCTCCCGACCGCTCCGAGACGCTGGGCGGTGGTAGGTAGGCCTCGGGGTCCAAGTCCGACCAGTACGGCCTGGCGGATCTCGGGTCGCTCCCCGGCAAAGGCAGCTGGTACGGAGGGAGAGAGGCCTCCGACCGCGCCTGCTCCACGCGTTGCCTCTTCGGTGTCGGGCCCTCCTCACGGAGCGGTGGTGCCTCCGTGGCTGGTTCGGAGGGCAGAGGGCGCTCCACGAACTCAGACGGTGCCGGCTGGGGGCCCTGGAGCTCAGCGTGTAACTTCCGCACCATCGCCTTGATGAACGGGGCGATGAGGCTCAACTGGGGCGGCACTTCGGAAGCCGGACCAGGAGCCACGGAAGAGACGCGAAGAGAGGAAGATCTTCGCGGCGGTGGAAGTGGAAGAATCTCCGGTGACGGCGGAGGGCTGGGGGCCCTCTCCAGCGTGGCGGCTTCCCGGGCATCGACCGACATCCTGCCCGGCGTAGGTGGAGCTGCAACCGGGGCAGATGCTAGGGAGCGTGGCGGCGAAGGGTGAGCCGGTCCCGGGGTCGGAGGGAGAGAAGACAAGGAGCTACGACGCTTCTTCTTCTCCTTTTTGTCTTTCTTCCTCTTCTCCTGCTCCTTCTTCCGCTTGAACAGTTCTGAGGCCGAAGGCCGGGAAGAAGGAGCGGAGGTCGAAGGAGCAGACGTTGAGGCAGCAGCCTGCTCTGGCGCTGGGGGAGCGAGAGCGGTCTCCATGAGGTAGGCTTGGAGGCGGTACTGGCGGTTCTTGATCGCGGCCTTCGAGAAGCCTCTACACACCTCACAGGTCTGGATCTGATGGCTCTCCCCGAGGCAGCGGAGGCAGCGCACGTGTCCGTCCAAGCTAGGGAACTTTCTCTTGCAGGACGGACACTGCTTGAATGCTGCCGCTGAGGCCATCCACCGAGGTAGATGGCCGAAGAGAAAAAATTATCCCGGCCGGGAGGCCCCGACACGAGATTGTGCAGAAAAACGGTAGAGTTTTTTTTTTTTTTACCGGCGGCTGAGGGCGAGCCCCCAGCCACACGAGGACCAAGGGATTGAGTCCCCTGGTCCGAGAAAAATTGTTGGTGTATAAAAATTAGAAGATTCTGAGACAATCTCAGCTAAAGAACTCACAGCTTTTTTTCCAGGCTTCTGCTTGCGCAACGGAAAAAAGCAAACTGAGGGGAGAGCACGAAATGGCGCCAGAAGGGGTTGGGCATGGTGGGTGGTCCCACATTTAAAACTCTTTATCCAATCAGCTTTCCAGCTCCGCTCAGGATTCAGCGCAGGCGCAGAACCCATCAGTGTGCATCTCCAAACAACACGAAGGAGAACACCTGTTCATGCACATGAGAACAGTGTGATAATGACATCACCAAACACCTGAAGAATATAAAATTGTGTCAATGCATGTCTGGGAATGTAAGAACATCAAAAAGACACCTGTTGAATCAAACAGATTTTTCCAATACCAATAAGGTCATCCTCATATACTGAACATTTTAGAGGGGAAGTGCGAGGACCAAAAACCACATAAAAGCAGTGCCTTTTGGCTGCTCGATAGCCATCTCTTGAAAGAGGCTCACTTCATGTCACTTTGATCTATTAAGAACAACCTGGATAGGGGCATCCAGCCAGCTGATCATAAGTGCTTTAGGTGAGAACTAGCTATTGTTTTATTTTCTTATTTTTATTTAACTTGCTAAGTTAGTGTAGAGTAGGGGACTCTATCTCTGAGTCATGCTAGGTTACTTAGGGACGGAGCGTTTATTTAGATTAATAGCTTTTATCTGTATTCTGTTCTATACATGGATTTAAATTACCTTTCAATAAATGGAAAAAGACATCTTCCAGGTTTGGTTTTTGACTACTAAGCCAGAAGAGTAGAACTTTCTTCAGAGCAGAGCAGTCATGGGAGACGGGGAGTTTTCCTATCACTGATAAGCCATCTCCATGGAGAACTGAGGGAGGACATCTGTGTCCCTAGCCATTGGCCTGGGAAAGAGAATCTCCTACATGTCACTGCCTTTGAAGGTAACCGCAAGACTTCAGGCTAGGACATTTTCCCAGGGACATCTCTGCAACTCTGCTCTGTTTGTGGTGTATGAGACTGTGTTAGTATGGGAAGATGGCAAAACATAAACAAGAGTGTTTTTCAGCTTTGTTCGCTGATATAAGCTACCACCTTGCCTGTTTAGAGCAGGAGTGCCACTTCCCAATCCAGAAGCATTGTGAAGGGTGTGTAGAAGGAGAGTGTATTCCTGCCGCTCCAGGCGGCAGGGACACCCCCGCGACCCCAGACCACGCCCAATGGCCGGGGTTAAAGAGCTGCCGCTCTGGGCAGCAGGGACACCGCTGTAACCCTGGGCCATGCCCAATGGCCGGAGTTGTGTTGTTTTGGTGCTAGGACTTGTCCATTGGGGAGGGGACCAAACTTTGCCTCCCTGGTCAACCCGGTCAGCCTAGCCCCTGGACTGTCTGTGGCTGTTTAAAACTTTTGTACCTTGGACGACCAGTATTTAATTTTGAATGTTATTGTGAATGTTTTTATTGTAATTTTATTGTGTATTGTACTATTGTGAGCCGCCCTGAGTCATGTGTGTGATTGGGTGTTGGGTGGCACAGAAAATAATAATAATAATAATAATAATAATAATAATAATAATAATAATAATAATAATAATAATAATAATAATAATAATAATAATAATAATAATAATAATAATAATAATAATAATAATAAATTCTGAGGGCAGACTGAGAGTTGGACTTGTAAAAGAAGGCTTTGCCTATAAGAGGGAACTCCAAATCTGGGGTCTCCCCAGTGAAGGTGCCTTGGAGAGTTCTCCACCTTGACCAGCTACACAACCCCCCTATCACGACATCTATGGCTAAGTAGGGACTTGAAACCAGATCTCCTGAGTCCTGGCCCAATACTCTGTCCACTGACTCTCTAATTTAAATTAGCTATTGTTAAAAATGATTCCATTGGTCAACTATTAAGTAGGAAATAATAAATAATCACATACTCCTAAGACAGCTAACAACTACCTCATGCACACACATAGTTAAAGCTTGGCAGAAGCAATCCTTATTGACTGGTTTTAGGAAGAACAGATTTTGTTGAAAATACCTGTTGCCTGCTTTGTTTAAGCTAAATATACACTTAGAATTTTGTCTTCATGTTGGCTTTAAAACATTAGTAAAATGTTTTTTCTTGTTGAATTTAGTGGTGTGTTCCTCATTTAAACTTCTCTGAAGCTAGTTGGCTGAAATCATTTTGTTCTGCTGACATCTCTAGCTCACAACTGGGAGGGAAAAGAATCCAGTGCTCTCCCACCCAGAACAGCCAAGTCTGGCTGCTCCAGCCCTTGCTTCCACTATAGCAGCGATCTGTATCACAGTCTTTGTCAAGCTCATCTTCCTGCAATAGTTGGCATACCTCTCCTTCATCTCCAACAGTTGAGAATATGAAAGTGGAATGAGAAAAATCAAGGAAGTACAGAAACATTCATCCAGAAGAGGTTGATGGATCTAAACGTATGGATGAGATAGAGAAGGTAGGCCTAGATTTTGGGACAAGCCAGACATTTATTAAAAGGACTGAATCCTCTTGAATCAAGATAGAACCATATTACTTGTGTTTAAGGTTTTAAAAAATTACAAAGCACCTTTGATTTTAATTCTAATTTAATACTACATAACTGGAAACAATAGGTAGAAATAGAGTAGTACAGTAATACCGCGGATAACGCTAAGACTTGGTTCCACAAGTCTTGGTGTTATCCGATTTTTAGTGTTATCCGATGCATGTTAAAATCCTATGGGATGGATCGGATAACGTTAAAGCTCCATAGAGATACATTGTAACCGCACAGGCTTTAGTGGTTGTTATCTGATCCATCCCATAGGACCTTAACATTATTCGATCCAATTCTCCTCCCCAGATTACTTAACGTTATGCGATTTTAGCGTTATCCAAGGTAAACGTTATCTGAGGTATTACTGTATCTGGTTCATGTTGAACTGTACCTAAGAAATAGGGATGAAAATGTCTAAAACTGCCCAAATGATGATGGGAGAGATAAGCCATAATAGCAAAATGTGATATGGAGTCTAAGGAGAAAATGCTCTTTCTCGTCATCGTTGGCTGCAACTCGATCCAAGTATACCCTATTTGTTGGCGTATAAGACCCACTTCCCCCCATAGAATACACTGGAAAAATGGGGTGCATCTTGTACTGTATATACTGGCCTATGGTGGGCTATTTTGGTAATAACGGAGTGCATCTTATACTCCAATGTGTCTTATACACCGGCAAATACGGTACTTTTTTCTGCCCCAGGCCTAGTCTTGGAGGCTGGCTGGCTCTGGATTGTCTTCATCCTCCAAGACAAGCAGGAAAAATGCCACTGGCATAAATTTATTTAAGATGGATCCTAGCTTGCCATGAAGTGACCCACACACTATGACATTTGAGCCATCTCCTGTGGCACATATCAAATGAGATATGCAGGATTTAATACAGGGACTGCAATGGACTGCTGCAGCCTTGAGGATATTATCAAGGTGTGCCTTCACAGCCTGTCTATCTGGCATGGCTTCTTTCAGCGTCCATGACTGTTGGGAATCAGAAAGTGGTTCCTCCTCTGTTCACTTTGTCGTTGAGCCCAATATGATGGTTTCTAGTGGCATTTCCTCTACTGCGGTGACCATCACGCCACCTAAAGGGGCTAATCTGCCCATGGCTATTGGCCCCTTTAGGGAGTCGGGTTATTTACTACCGCCCAACACTCTAAATATACTTTAAAAGGAACAGTGTTTATCTATGCTTCTTCATTAATGCCAGAAGCTTCTGAGCCAAAGGGAGAGAAATGTAATACTCTGATGCCAAACACAGATGAGTCTAGGTAATCTGTTTAATCTAAAATTGCCTGGAATTCAACCATAACTAAAGCAACAATACTCTGGATCAAATGAAACTTTCTTTAGAAGTTATTTAACAGCTGCCTCTTTCAAGGTAGTTGGGACTTATACGTCTTTCAGGAAGATAATAAAATTCTCTTGGCCCATCTGGTCAATCTTTTTAGCTTAATGTAAAAGATTCATCTAGGCAAGAGAGAAGAATACAGACAGTTGGGCAGAGCTCTCCAAACACTTGCCCACCTTGGCAAACAGCAGAAACTGAAACTGGGCTCACAAAATGAAACCAGATAAGCTCTATTCCAGTGTTATTGAAAGTGGAGAAACTCCCTGTGCAAATCCACCCGACACTCCATCTCACATAGCAAACACCTGCAGCAGAGAAACGTTTCCATACTTCAGGAATCCTATTTCACTCACTGCACAACAGGGGTTATGAGTTACATGGAAATCTCCATGTGGTATGTGAATGCTTCTCTGCTGCAGGTGGCGAGGATACCTATGGATGATACCACATCAGAGATGGAACTACAGTAAAACACCGGATAACGCAAAAACTTGGTTCCATCCGATTTTTAGTGTTATCCGATCCATGCTAAAATCCTATGGGATGGATCGGATAACGTTAAAGCTCCATAGAGATACAGTAAAACCTCATATAACACTAAAACCTGGTTCCACAAGTCTTGATGTTATATGATTTTTAGTGTTATCTGATGCATGTTAAAATCCTATGGGATCCATAGAGATACATTGTAACCACACAGGCTTTAGCGGTTGTTATCTGAAGCATCCCATAGGATCTTAATGTTATCTGATGCAATTCTTCCCCCCAGATTCCTTAATGTTATGCGATTTTAGTGTTATTCGATACTAATGTTATATGAGGTATTACTTGTACATTGTAACCGCACAGGCTTTAGCGGTTGTTATCCAATCCATCCCATAGGACCTTAACATTATTCGATCCAATTCTCCTCCCCAGATTACTTAACGTTATGCAATTTTAGCGTTATCCGATCCAATCGTTATCCAATGTTTTACTGTACTTAGTATTGCCTCAAACATAACTGGGTGGAGAGTTACCACCTTTCCAGTAACACATAAGCAGGAATATGGTGCTCTGGACATGTACTCTATCAATTATACGTTCTAAGGTAAAAATAAATATCTGTGACTCTGCCCCTAAATATCTAACAAACATATCCAAGATGCATTTTGGCATTTTCCCCGTGTGTGTGTGTGTGTGTGTGGAGGGGGGGAGTCCAGACATAACAGACCCATTTCCCCTTGAAAAGCCCGGCTGGCTCACTAATTGATGATGTAAAAGATATGAAACTCTCACCTCTCTTCACTGCCTCAAGAGATGTAACAATGAATTCTTACTTATGTCCACCTAAGATCTCAGAAGCTAATTAATTCATGAAAGGCATCAGAATAAGAAGGGATAAGGGTGTGTTCATTCTTTTGCCTGGTCCCAGGACTTTTAGGCATAGTCCAGATAATTTAGAATTACATCTATTCCAGTTGATTTTTTTTAATAGTAGCCTTGTTAGTCTGTGTTTCAGGCATATCAGAGAATAAACAAAACAAAACAAAACAAAAAACTCTGTAGCACCTTGAAGACTATGTTCCTTCTTTGTGTCCGCTCAGGCCCTATGGAACCTCCTGCCAATTGAGTTACATCTCCAGACGGAACTGCTGCCCTTCAGACTAGGCGTAAAGACTTGGCTGGCAGGGCAGGTATGGGGTGCCAGAAACACCATAACCCTGGCCTGCTGGCTGATCTGATATTCCTCTCTCCCTTAACCCGTTCAGTCCTTTTAAATTCTTCTATTATTATTTTTTTAAAATTAATCTTTTAATTTTTATACCTATATTGGATTGTTTATGGTTTTATTGTGGGATTGTTGCATTTTTGCAATCTTGTTCTGCTATTCTGTGTCAGCCGCCCTGTGTCAGCCGCCCTATTCTGTGAATAGGGCGGCATACAAGTGCAGTAAATAAATAAATAAATAAATAAATAAATAAATAAATTGTTAAATTGTTAAATTTTAATTTGAGCTTTTGTGGATCAAGTCCACTTTGTCAGACATATCAGTGTTTCCCAACCTTTTGTCATGAAACAACATCTTTTTTCTAATGTTCTCAAAGCTTGGAGAGGACCTGGTCTTAACTAGGCCTCAAAAATCATTTCTCTTCTTTGTCTCACAAGACTGGGTCTCACGAGACAGCTTGTTTTCAGTTCAGTGTTCCTATTCCTTATCTCTGAGCTTGCTGAGTTCCCTGATGTTGTGACTACATGTTAGAGCACTGACTGTACACGTGTGTCAACAATCCTATGTTGTGGGGAAGTTTCTAACTGTCTCTGATTGGCCTAAACATGACACATGGTTAAGAATCTCCATCTTGGAGAGCAGAGAGAGAATTCACTTTTGGATGTCTATGGAATAACATCTTGGACTGTGGGACTATTCCTTTTTGTCTTCAAAATGATTACCTAGAGTGATTGGCCTTTCTGGACTGTACTTTATGCTATAGGACTATGTTTTGTTTTTGGACTGTCTCTGGACTTACTTTTATGCTTTATGAACCTGATCAATAAACCTTCGTTTGCTTCCACAACATCTCTTCATTGGACTAAAGGGTAAGAGCAGCAATGCATTCACACACAAGCCTCTGAATACGCTACCTATTAAACCTCCTTGTAGAAGAGAAGCGGCTTAGCTGCATTGCCGGCCAGCTCACCCTCTGGGGGCTTTGGTTTAGGAGGTCCAGAGTAGAGGGGGCCAGCTGGTTCTGTGACACCTTTGGATTTTGGACTTCAATTCCCAGAAGCCTAAGTCAATTTCCCAAAGCACTGATCAGCCAATGTACTGATTTAGGCTTCTGGGAATTGAAGTCCCCCTGTGGGGCATGGGTCCCACATTGGGAAACACTGATCTATACCAACCAATTGTGAACCATGTTCACCAGATTTAATGGCCAAAATCCTATTGACATTTTATGACAGCATGAAGCAAACAGTGTAAATTTGGGCAGCAAGTACTTGCAAGTTGAGACATTAGGGTAGATGTTATCTGCTATACATCAAGTGCAACAAACAATGTCTGTACAGACTTTTTAACTTGTAGCCATGTGCCACCAAGAGTTACACCTTTTGGATTAAGTAAAGGTAAATGTTTCCCTTGCTCCAAAGCCAGTCGTATCCGACTCTAGGGGTCAGTGCTCATCTCTGTTTATAAGTCGAAGAGCCAGCGCTGTCTGCTTCTGCAGACGTTTCCATGGTCATGTGGCAGGCGTGACTAGACATCGGAGCGCACGGAATGCTGTTACCTTCCCACCGAAGTGGTCCCTATTTATCTACTTGCAATTTCTTGCTTTCGAACTGCTAAGTTGGCAGGAGCTGGGACAGAGACAGGAGCTCATTCAGTCCTGCAGAACTTGGGAATTGAACTGCTGACCTTCCGCCTCCCAGTCAGCGTCTTAGTGACTTGAGCCACTGCAGTTCCTTTTTGGATTAAGCTCATAGGTATTTAAATCATAGATATTATTCATATAAATTCAGTCCCTGATACTACCATTAGGCATTCTCAAGTTAATGAGACAGAAATTACTCTAAGACAGCCTTCTTTAACTAGTCACCTCCAGGTATGTTGGACTTCCAAGTTCCATAAACTCCAGTCAGTACACTATTCCAGCTGGGGTGTGTGGGAGTTTTTGTTCAATATTCCTAGATGTTCCAAGTTGAGAAAGCTGCTCTAAGTCTGTCTAAGTCTAGACTCAGCTCAAGAAAGCCTATCTGTTGGTGCAAAAGATAGCGTGTTTGATAAAACATTGCATTTATGACATTTTATTTATAAGGTTGGCTAAAACTCAATCGGAATTAAAAACAAGGCCGACGAGCCCCTTTCGCCATCCAACTTCTCCCTCTGGCTTGTGTGTCTGGCAAGGCCAAGTATTAAAGTCACTATTTCATTTGGCATGGTGCAGTCAGTGTTATCTAACCTTCACATCTTATTATACTAGTCAGCCTCTAATTTAACAAAAAGCTATCAGCAATTAGTCAAAGCAGAAAACAAGTGGTAACATATACTCTGTCTGAGTAAAAGGCTATTTTTATCCCATGAAATCAGCCGGCAGCATTCTTACAATGACTGGGATTACGGCTCCCAAGCTGCCAGGTCACTGAATGTAAGCTAATGCAATGACATGTTGTAACGTGTTCAAATGCTGCATCCCTGCACTGAAATGAAAAGGGATGGAATATATAGTTCACTAAAAGAAATGCAGTGCATTAGAAACATTTTATTTCAACATTGCTTTCTCTTTCAGTATAGATTCATTGTTCAAGATGAAATATCAAAATATTTTATGGTAGAAGTATCATTTTAAATCCGTAATCACAGCTTAAGTAGTTGGCTGAGATATTAACTCCATGCCACCATTTCTTAAGATATGTGGTAAAAAGCTCTCAGAACTTTGGTACATTCAGAATGAGTTTATGATTATGATGTGGCATGGAGGGCACCCCTGCTATTCATAGGTGTATATGTTGAAGGATAGAATCTAGTATCTTAAATTCTAAACTGGACATGTTTAGAACAACTATTTAGATACTGAAGCTTACATTTATTCCATTATAGTAATCTACTGCTTTCTCACCAAGAAGTTTGCTCTGCTTTGCACTTACTGTTGTTTAATAAATGGAGATAAACAACCTTATAGGAACAAGAAGTCATTCTTCTCCAAGGGAATTGAAAATACAGTCGTTGCAAAGGGGGGGGGGTCAATTTCTTCCAACATGATTAAAAACTACTGTAGATGACACAATGAGCATGTGATTACCGCTTCCAACATTTGTATCGAGAGTCCCCTGGACAGCAAGGAGAACAAATAGGTCAATCTTAGAAGAAATCAACCCTGACTGCTCCTTAGAAGGTCAAATAGTAAAGATGAAGCTAAAGTACTTTGGACATCAAGAAGAGAGGATTCACTTGAGAAAGCCTAGATGCTTGGAAAGGTGGAGGGCAAAAGAAAAAGGGGGCGGCCAAAAAATGAGATGGCTAGATGGTATTGTAGAGACAATGAGCACAGAACTGAGCGAGTTGAGGAGGATGGTGGAGGACAGAAGTGCCTGGCGGACAGTGGTCCACGGGGTCGCAAAGGGCCGGAATCGACTGTGCGACTGAACACCAAAAAAAGTCCTGCATAGTTTTGGGGCCATGAGGACTTTTCCCAAAATATTTTCATGTTTTAAATTGCTTTAAAGGGAGACATAAGACAAAAATGTAATACTGGTACAGAGTAGAAATCAATTTCTCCAGAATAGGCATGTAATTACAGTCATTCTGTCTCTAATAGATTGGTTACAACATTACCTAGAAGCTACTGTTAACACAGATATATATGCTGTCATAGCAAGAAACATAGGAAACCAAGAAGTTTCCTTATAGTGGTCAAAATCCTCTCATTCAGTTATGCTGGTGTGACTTGCAGAAGAAAGTACCCCAAATTAAGAAATAATTGTGGACATTATCTGCTGCATATTAATTTATGGTACTGTACATAAATGTTTCCAAATATTATACCATTTGCTTAGCTATGCAAGAAGGTTTGGGCAAACGAGACAGAACTTGGTCTATAAAGTCCAGTCATGAGAACTCAGATGGGCATTGGTTCTCTGGAGTGTCAGGCACAATTCGTCCCCAGCAATACTCCTGACATCCCACATACTCACCTAAATACTAACCATGTACAGCTTCCAAACTCAGATGGCATGAAGTGCGTTCAAACTGATATGGTGGCATCTTGCACTTCAATATGTACCATTACCTTGCCAATCTTAAACCAATTTATACAGAGTTAAGATCTAGAGAGAACAAAAATATTACTCTAAGAGCTTCTGATACATCTGGACTGCCAAATCCAGAGTAAATTAAGTCGACCTAGAGAAATGATTATAGCATACCTATAAACGCATTAAAGAAACCCACATATTGATTTTGCAATTCGGAGAATGCAAATTGTTCTGTCTATCTTTTATTATGCTTGAATGCAGATACAAGCACAGACAGCAATACTGTATATGAGTGGCCTCATCCTACATCTATAAAATGCCCCAGACTTCAAGTACTGATAGCAAGACAACCATAATCAATAGGAACATTCAGATTATCTGCCACAAAAGAAACTAAACCTATTCAGAAATATAAGATGGCACAACTATCCTTAGCTGGCGAACTTCAAAATGTGGATACAGAATTGCATAATTAAAAGAGGTTTAGATTTTTTTAAAATTGCACATTCATCTATAGAAAACTATGAAGTTAAGGAGAAGGCTAAGCTAGAAAACTTCTTCCATTCAGGCTACCGATTCATATACAGTCAAACCTCTCATAAAGAGCATTTCGCTTAAAGAGTAACTCGCTTAAAGAGCAGGATTTTCTCTGAATGTTTGCTTCGCTTAACAAATAAAACCAACCAAAAACTCACTTAACAAATAAATTGGGGTTTGCAATCCTTCCCACAATTGGTCACTTACAATGGTGTTTCGCTTAAAGAGCAAACTCGCTTAAAGAGCAATCCTGTGTAACGCATTATGCTCTTTAAGCTTGGTACAACTGTACATTGAAGATTCACCCACCTATACTCTTAAACAATTCATTTCTAGAATGGATATAGGTAAAGGTAAAGGCTTCCCTTGCTCAAACGCTAGACATATCTGACTCTAGAGTTCAGCACTCATCTCCGTTTACAGCCAAAGAGCCAGCACTGTCTGTGTCTGCAGATGTTTCTGTGGACATGTGGCAGGAATGACTAGATACTGGAGTGCACGGAATGCTGTTTACCTTCCCACCGAAGTTGTACCTAATTGTCTACTTGCAATTTCTTGCTTTTGAACTGCTAGGTTGGCAGGAACTGAGGTAGAGACAAGAACTCACTCCATTGTGCAGCACTCAGGTCTCGAAATGCTGATCTGCCAACCCACCAGTCACCATCAAGTTCAGCACCTCATCCACTAACCCACTGCAGTCCATTCAGAATTAATATACAGTACCATGTAATATTTCTGAACCTGTAAAGCAGTGCAACAATTGCTGCAATTAACAATGATGTTCAAATCACAGTACAATTCTATAGGATGGTAAAATAAAGTGCTAATAATGGGAGTCAAATAACAACACTTTTTTATTCTGTCTGCAATTTCAGATTACAGTGATTATTTTTCTTTCTTTCTACATTTAATAAACTGAAAATTATAAAACACAAAAAACATTTATTGCAGATTTAACTTCACCAAATCATCATAATTATTTTAGTTTTATCAGCTTCCTTCTACTAAAAATCTACACGTTATATGCATTAGACAACATTCCTACAATTAAAATAAAACCCATTCCTTTCCTAAAGGCATTTAACACCATTGCAAACCACATTATTAATATGTTGTAGCAATAACAAAGTTAATATGATTAAATGCTATCCAGGTGTTAAAAAGAGTGATGTTTAAAACCAGGAGGAGTGGAGAGGTAATCTTTCCCCTGGGCAGCATTAAAAAACCAAATCTAAGCATGGTGTTACAGCTTATAACCTTTTAATTACCAAACAAGGGGTAGATCCCAGGCGTTGTCAAGAATCTACAAGTGCTTTCCAAAGAGCAGAGGTATTTTAACCTGTTTGGCTGAACTCCAAGATGTATAATTACATCCTGCCAGCCTAACTCCCTCCTGGAATTTCATGCACAGAAAATGCAGCATTATATTTCTAAAGAGCTATGCTGTATTCCTGTGCACGTTTAAACAAACATCACATTCCATTACAGAAACGCATCCTTTTCAGTATCTTTATAAAGGAGGGCATGAAATCCAAACACTATAGAATCTATCTGGGTAATCCATTACAATGTTTGCTTGATCCGCTTCTATGTCAAAGGGATGTACAGTCAAACCTCGCATAAAGAGCGTTTCGCTTAAAGAGTAACTCGCTTAAAGAGCAGAATTTTCTCTGAATGGTCACTTCGCTTAACAAATAAAACCAACCAAAAACTCGCTTAACAAACAAATCGGGGTTGGAAAACCCCCCCCCCCCCCCCACAATTGGTCACTTACAATGGTGTTTCACTTAAAGAGCAAGCTCACTTAAAGAGCAATCCTGTGGAACGCATTATGCTCTTTAAGCGAGGTACAACTGTATACACATCTCCTGAGTCTGCAGTCAATAGACTAACTGCCAGAGGACCCCCCCCCCCAAAAAAAAAGTATGATGTTTTAAAAGATTCTTTTCAGATTCATTTCCTAGAGATATACACATCTCACACTTTACCCTTTTTAGAAAATCGATACATCCCTTGTAATATTCATGCTGAGCACCAAACTTTCCCCTTGTTCAAACAATGGTATAGTTTACTGATACAAATAGCTAGGAAATCTGTCCACAGGAGCAAATGTCTGAGTTATGCAATATCACTACAACTGGATCACTAAAAGGTTACAAACAAGGCAAGCTTTTGAGTCCTCTGGAACTTCTGATTAGACCAAGATGGTATAAAATGTGAGGCTCCAAAAGTTGGCCAGATGTGATGCCTGTGGATCATAAAGACAAACTGCAGAAAGGCAAAGCCGAGTTTTAGATAATACAAGAGAAAGAAGTAACGATACCAATTTTCAGGCTTTTAATCTCATAATTTATTGAAAGCCCTACATTAAGACTGCATTAGTTGCTTACAATTTATTTATTTATTATTTATTAGTCAAATTTATATTTATATTTAATTATACAATACAAATTAGTGCACCTTTAGATATTTGAGGAGCTTCACTCTTTGATACCTTCACAATTAAACTGCATCACTAAGTATTCCAAATATGGAAGGTGGATTGGGGTAACCATGTAAATTAGACAAGTTAGCCAAAAATGACTTCTGACATTATAAGCCTCAAAACTGCATTCCTCATAAAAATATTTTAGGTTCCTCAGTGAGGTAATCACTCATTAGTTTGGTAATGTTGAAGCAGCAGCAGGTCAAAATTTATTTACTCTTTGCCTCTTTATTGAATAAATTCTTTTCCTGAAATTATAATGGTAAGTACATTCTTTTGAAAGATTTCTTTTTCTTCAATCCCTTTGAGCAGTGGTGGCGAACCTATGGCACACATGCCAGAGGTGGCACTCAGAGCACTCTCTGTGGGCACCCGTGCAGTCATCCCAGCACAGTTTGCCTCGCCTCTCTGCCCAACAGCCCAATGGGAGCGCTTCCTCCCTCGCCCAGCACAGAGTTTGCCCCACAATTCTGCCCAGCAGACCAATGGGAGCATTTCCTTCCTCCCTTCTGCAATAAATAAGTGGGTTTTGGGTTGCAGTTTGGACACTCAGTCTCTAAAAGGTTTGCCATCACTGCCTTTGAGTAAACAAGGTTCTTGCATTGGCACTTCTAGCAGCCTCCTACAGTGCTATTTGGTTTTCTTGTAATGTTTCTTTGATGTTATCTCTCCACCTTCCTCTAGGTCTGACTCCAGGTCTTTGTCCTTCTCTTTCCACATATGCCTTGTAAGGTATGGACTTCCAAGACATTATCTGCAATCTGGCACACCACTTTATTTGTTGTTTCTGTATGTAGTGCAAGATTGGTTCTATTTCAATTATTTCCCTTATAATCTCATTCTTAATTTTATCCCTTCTACTCACTCCAGCCTGTCACTCCTCAGACATCTCATTTCCATAGTGAGCAACTATCATTTTTGTTTTGTTGTAAGTGTCCATCTTTGGCACTGGTAACACAAAGCGGGAATGAATAGGCTTTGTACTGGTCATTGCTTCCTTATGTTGTAAGAGCCGAGTTAACTGTCCCAATATTTGGTATGCCTTACTACACCGAGTGTTAATCTCTTTCTCCATTTTGCCATCTTCAGTAAATGTTGTTCCTAGATTTTTTAAACTCTGCCACTTGTTTTATCCCTCTATTTTGATATTTAAAGTATGCTGTTTCATTCCAATTGTCATTACCTCAGTCTTCTTATTGATTATCATATTATTTATCTTGCATTCTTTGTTGATTGGTGTAAGGTGTTGCTGTAATTCCTTAGCTGTACTTGCTATCAATGCCTGATTGCAGGACTCTAGCATTCAAGTTACTGGTCACCAAGATCTCTATAGGCGGTTCATCAATTTTATTCATTTTAAAAATGGAAGAGAGCTTCAAGATAGTGGCCTCTGCAGATCACACAGAAATGTTTATTCATGAACCCATTCCCCAAATGATTTACTCAGACATGTGGATGAAAGCAAGCACTAAGCAATTAAATCTAAAGCAACTCCATGCCAAATATCTTCTGTTTGTTTCTTGTTTTGTTTTCAAACTGATTATCTTTTCACAGATTTGGTTCTATCTTCAGGAAATTCACAGCAAACTGTACTAACCAAATAATTCCACTTGGTTTTAATTTTCCCCAGGGACTTTGAGAGTTTGTTGTTGTTCAGTCGCACAGTCGATTCCAACCCTTTGCCACCCCATGGACCACTGTCCGCCAGGCACTTCTGTCCTCCACCATCCTCAGTTCTGTGCCCATTTTCTCTACAATACCATCTAGCCATCTCATTTTTGGCCACCCCTTTTTCTTTTGCCCTCTACCTTTCCCATTATCAAGGCTTTCTCAAGTGAATCCTCTCTTCTCATTTGATGTCCAAAGTACTTTAGCTTCATCTTTACTATTTGACCTTCTAAGGAGCAGTCAGGGTTGATTTCTTCTAAGATTGACCTATTTGTTTTCCTCGCTGTCCAGGGGAATACTTTGAGAGCATTCACATTGTTTTTCAATGATCTTTGGTTTTCTAATGCACCAATAAAACATTGTTGAATACCAATAAATTCTCCTCCTGCTCCAGGACCCAGCAGGAGAAGCCATCAACATACATTGGTACAGCTCCATGATCGAGGGAGTGCTGTGTGACTTCCCACCATTGTCTCTGTTGTTGAGACTTCTGTGCAGAAGTTAATCAAAATGTAGGTCCTAGAAGTAGCCCCATATCACACAAAACATCCTTGGTTCTCAGACTTTTCAGACCTTAGTGGCTGCCCTTTTGCCAAACCTCAGGGACTGATCCTTCTCCTGAAGCAAGAATAGCTCCAAATCTGTCCATGGAGGCTGAATGGCAGCAGATATTACACTATTCTCTGTCACAAATGGTTATTTCCCCATTATTCTACCAGACTGAATATGCTCCTTTAATAAAATGCATCAAATGACCTGCATTACATTTTATAGATGGAAGTGAATATCATCCCTTCTTTGGCCCCAGATTATGATTGACCTGTTTTTCTGGAATCTTGCCTTAAAAAGGACTTAGTACCCCACAGCTCACAAGGTAGGCTGCTGCTCTTGGAAACAAAGCATGGTTATCTTTTCTTTTGTCTGATCTTAGGTGGCTCATGCTACAAACTTCCTCATTTGACTTTTCTTTTTATCATCCTCTAATGCCCTGGTATCGCAGCTAAGGTCTTGTGACTTGAGGTCCCTTCCATGAATGGAAGGGACCTCACATGAAGAAACTGTTCTGCTACTTAGCTATGGATCTTTCCCCTTTTAGACCATGTTCCAATAAATAAACTTGCATCTAGTACACTGAAATCGATGGGGCCATTTTATAAATGATGTCAAAATGGGTGGACATAAGTATACTGTACATTCTTTTCAGCAAACTTTTTGTTTCTGCTGCAAAAAAGTGTCTTGAGAGCAGAAATTCATGATTTTAAGCTAATGTATCATTCTAAGACCTGAAACAGAAACTTTTTATAGCAATTGCAACTGAAAACATGTTACTGTTGAAAAGCTATGATTGAAGTAGTGTTTTAGTTCTGTGAAACCATGATTCAAACAAATCCTATGGTGAAAAAAAATCAGCAAACAAAATAAACTAATTTGCATATTCCTAAAGGTGAGAGCAGCTGTTCCTATGACACTCAGAAGCTTTCATTAGTTAATGATTTTTCTCCTCTAAACACAAGCTATCTTTAATATCTGGTTTTGGTCTCAATCAATCCATCTGTGTTATACGATTCCCCTCTCAGCCATGTATCTGCATATGAGAATCTTCATTCTAGAATGCCTGTAACACAATCTCTTTCTCTCCTCCAATCCCACCTTGAAACCCTCTTTCTGCATTAAAATTTAATACTTAATTCCTATTGATAACTGAAACCAAGCCTAAGTGTATGTAACTAAAGATGTTCATATGTCATTCCTTGGCAAACTATCTTACGAGCATTTGTTTTTATGTCATTCTATAAAGCACAGTTGGCTAGCTGGTTAGGTTGGTGATCAGGAAGGATAGCTATCTGACTGCAGTTCCAGAGGCTGTGAGTCTAATTGTGCACATTGGAGAAGAGCTAGTTTGCATGCACTGTAAAGCACAGTGTATGGTATAACCAAGTGGGTAGGACTCAAGAATTTGAATTCCCACTATATATCCCAGGAAAGAAGCCAGGCACGATAAGCTGGAATGTGTCTGTCTGAAGAAGTTACGGTAAGTGTCCTGACACCTGCACAGCCTTGGGCAAGCTACAAAGTCACAGAGTGCCACCAAAAAGATAGTTTGGAAAACCACTTCTGAAAAATACAAATGGACCTGGACCTTGTTTGGAGGTTCTAGCAGGGGAGTGCAGCTATAGTATACCCTTGAACAAAGAACGGTACACTCCTTATATCTGGGATGGTCGTCCTCTTCTACCAAGCACACAGCTTCAGGAGTAATGCATATGGAGTGGTGAGGGAGGAGGGAGAAATCCGCCTACCCATCCAAATAAACCAAGACTATCAATGGGGTGACAGAAGCTGCAACCAGATCACCCTCACAACTGTCATATGTTATAACTAACTTAGTGGCACATCACCATCATCACCATCACCATCACCATCACCATCACCATCACCACCACAGAATTAATAGAAAAATGGAATTGGAAGCAACCTCTACAGCCACTGAATCCAACCCTTTGCCCAATGTAGGAATCCAAATCAAAGCAGATTTGACAGATGGCTCTCTAATTTTGGAACACTCATCGCCTCGTAAAGTAATTGTTTCCTCTGTCCTTCTGCTTGAATAGTTTAGATGTTTTGCCTTATATTCAACCAAAATCTGGTTTCCTATAACTTGAATTCATTATTACATGTCTTGTACACTTTTCAAGAACAGTATTTGAAAAGTGCTCTCATATCTCTCCTCAACCTTCTTTTCTCAATGCTTCTCAGTTCTTTCACTATTTCCTCATAGGGCTTCATTTCCAGTCTCTTGGCCATCCTTGCTCTATTTTGAACTTGTACCAGTTTGTCAGCATCCTTCCTAAAGTGTGGTGTTCAGAACTGGTACATAAGATGAGGCTTAACCAGTGTTGCATAGAGGCGAAGTACTACTTGACATAGTGGACTGTGGTGGCTTAGTGGTTAAGACACTGAGCTTGATGACTGGAAGGTTGGCAGGTCAGCAGTTTGAGACCTGAGTGCTGCATGACGGAGTGAACTCCCATCTCTATTCCAGCTCCTGCCAACCTAGCAGTTTGAAAGCAAGAAATTGTAAGTAGGTAACAAGAAAAGTAAACAGCCTTCCGTGCACTCCGCCATCTAGTCATGCCTGCCACACAACCACAGAAATGTCTTTGGTTGTAAATGGAGATGAGGACCAAACCCTAGAGTTGGATACAACTTACTTTCGAGCAAGGGAGATCTAGTACTTGACAAGATATGGAGACTTTTCTTCTATTCATGCACCCTAAAATAGTACAGTATTGGCCCTTTCTGCAACCATATTGCACTATCAGTTCATATTCAGCTTGTGATGTACAACAATTCCAAGTTCCTTCTCATTTATAGCATTACTGAACTGAGGATCCTCAATCATCTATTTATTTTTTTGAATAGTAGCCGTGTTAGTCTGTGGTTCAGGCAAATTAGAAAGCAAAACAAAAGAAACAAAACAAAATAAAAATAAAATAAAAACACTGTAGAAGGTCTGAAGAAGTGGACTTGATCCACGAAAGCTAACGATAAAAATATAGCAGTTAGTCTTTAAAGTGCTACAGTGTTTTTTATTTTATTTTATTTGTTTATTTTATTTTGTTTTCTGATATACCTCAATCATCTATGTGTCTGATTTTTTGCTTAGGTGTTGTTTTTCTTCTTCTTCTTCTTCTTCTTCTTCTTCTTCTTCATAATCATCATCACTGCTATTGTTGTGATTATTAAGTTATTAGCTTCTCTCACCACTGTGCCACATTCTGTAGCTTTAACAGGATACCAACTGTTCCAAGGACAGTAGACTTCTTAAAAGCTATTTTTACCAAAGCCTCAGTAGGACTGTCAGCTCATAAGGCCCACACCAGAGCAACAGCTTAAATGCCTTTCTCTGCTTATACATAATCCCTCCCCAACCCCCAGTGTAACTTCACCATTGTTTCTCTGTTTTGCATCTCCCCAAGATTAGATGGCACCCAAACAGGCTGCTACGAAGAGCAAAGTGTGAGATCAAGTCCATGATGTTTTTGCTTCGAAAGCTTCAAAATCTCAGGTAATAACAGCTAATAGGTAGGAGGAAGATCTGTCCTGAAAAGCTACAGTAGATGCCAAAATCAGTCTCCCAGGAAGCTAAGAAAATGGTTCACATTAATCATTAATGGAAACACCAGGCCTCGTTCCTTTTGCAAAGATGACAAGTACACACTGCCCAAAACAACTCCTTGTTGAGATTCAGAAGCACACACCTCCACACAAGGATTACTTATTAGTATGAGCTCAAAATCCACTACCATGGAGCAAACAACAAAGCTATCAAATACTCTGATGGAGGAGGGGAGTGCAATTTAAATTAAATGTGGGTGGGAGGGAAATGTTTAGAAGAGCTCATAGTTTTACTTAAGACAAAATGAAATTAACTAATACTGGAAGTGTGTGCTTTTGATAATCACCATAGCTCTCATGTTTGCAACATAAACCCAAATATGTTTGCCAATGGTTACACATGCTTACTAACAACACCTTTCAGAAAGGCACACAAAGATCTCACATTACACTTGTTAGTCACTCCAATGGACAGAGCAGTATAGAGTTCCCATCCCCACCCCATATGGCTCTGTGGTATCAACATACAGTTGCACTATTTTTACATAAAGGTCCTTTGTAAAGGGCTCTGTCAAAAAGCTGAAGTGTTATCGTCTCCCTACCTAACCACAGACCCAACTACCTCTAAGCTTTTGATCTCAATTTGAGCCCAATGCTATACCAACTGCCAGGGGAAGAAGAAGCCAGGGCAGGATGAGGAACTTGCCACCCCTCCCCCTGTGCCCACCCCAACATATTGTATTGTAATGTAATGTAATGTACTGTCTGTAAGCTGCCCTGAGTCGCCATGGTGAGTGGGCAGCAATATAAATTTGAAATAATAATAATAATAATAATAATAATAATAATAATAATAATAATAATAATAATAATAATAATAATAATAATAATAATAATAATCTCTGAATACAAAAAAGCTTAAAATGATTTTTCTTGGAAATGCAGAGGTTTTATTTAAGATGGAAGAATTGAGTTTTACATGTTCCTTCCCTCTTCAAGCCACAGAAACAAAATGTACCCTACCTCATCAAATAAAATGTTCTCTACCTCATCAAACTACAAAGACCTACAACTTATACATATTGCCCCAGGAAATAAGTGCTAATGAATTCAGCAGAACGGACTTCTGAGTAAACCTGAAGACAGCAATCCCCATTTCTACTTTATCAACATGTCCTTTTCAAATGGCAAAATGTGAGCATCAAAACACAGGTATGCCAGTCTGATTATACTACGAGCACCTGTGTTGAATAGAGGTAGCGAATTCCCGTTCTCCTTCATTATTTTTGTTGTTCAGTTGCAGTCGATTCCGACCCTTTGCGACCCTATGGACCATTGTCCTCCAGGCACCTCTGTCCTCCACTGTCCTCCTCAGCCCACCCAGCTCAGTGCCCACTGCATCTACAATACCATCCAGCCATATCATTTTTGGCCACCCCCTCCTTCTTTTAGCTCCACTTATAACAATGTCCAGCAATTATCTGGTACAGCTACATACCATCCTAACACAGTAAAGCAGACAATGAGCTTGCCTGTATGCAAAATGATCAAAGAATTGAAGCCACAGGAGTGCCATACCAAATTTAACAACTTTTTTCTACAGCAAAGGAATAATGCTTAGGAAAGGGCATACAGGGTCAATATTCTCTTTTTAGTTTCAGCTAGAGAACAGACCTACCAAAACAATTACTGAGCTGGCTGGATAGTTGTTTAGGTATCTGGTTACGAAGCTGGAGGTTGCAAGAAGACAGCCTAAGGCTTTGGGCAAGCTGTACAGTGCCAATGTGCCACGAGAAGAAGGGAATGGTAAACCACTTCTGAGTATTCTCTACCTAGAATACCCTGGGAAAGGTTTAGCATAAGTCAGAACTTGCAGCACATTATCATTTATGTAAATTCCACTGAGTCAATGAGTCTATGTAAGATACAGTACTGCAATAGGATACTGGCCTGGATAAAGCAAAGAGAAGGATTGCAGTTGTTGCCACTCAGGCAAGGTGGTCAGGAAACTGCTTACTCATATGAGCAGTTAAGTGTGATTGTGTAAGTTCTTTTTCTCATTTGAGAGGTTGTCTGTAATCTGTCCAGTGCTACACTGATGGTATGAACCCAAATGCATGAAAGGGAGCTGTCAGGCAGGGGAAATAATAATAATAATAACTGTATGACTGCCTTACACGTGAAGTTTATCGACAACAGATTGTGACGCTTGAGATAGGTTGGAACATACCACTGTTGTACCGACAAACAGTCATATTACACTTTGAAAATTAATTACCTGTATTAATAACATAGGTGTCACCTCAAAAGTTCATTGCCTGTGTCTTTACCCAGTTCACTGAACTCCTGTCCCCACGGCTATGTATATAGGCCATGATTCTGCTTGTGATTTACACATATGCATATTAGAAATGCATAACTCACTTTGTGAACTGGCTCTAATTAATGAGGGATGTGTTATGAAGTGTGCCCCAAACTGCACAACTGGCACACCTCAGAATGCATCAGCTTGTTATTAGCCAGTGGTAATCTAAAGTAGTGAGGTACAGAATTAACATACACACCCATAAATCACTGACAGGGTTCTACAGAATGCACAAATAAACCCATGGTCTAAATGCTGTTTTCCATACATGTGAACTGAAATTCACAAGATCTCACAGTGAAATAAATCTATTAGTCTTAAAAGTG
Source organism: Furcifer pardalis (assembly GCA_030440675.1). Lineage (NCBI taxonomy): Eukaryota > Metazoa > Chordata > Lepidosauria > Squamata > Chamaeleonidae > Furcifer > Furcifer pardalis. Next base: position 42,711,130 of record CP126897.1, on the reverse strand, counting down.
CCACAAGCCTTGGCCTTTCATTTCTGTTTTGTGTATACAGTAATACCTCGGATAACACTAAGACTTGGTTCCACAAGTCTTGGTGTTATCCGATTTTTAGTGTTATCCGATGCATGTTAAAATCCTATGGGATGGATCGGATAACGTTAAAGCTCCATAGAGATACATTGTAACCGCACAGGCTTTTGCGGTTGTAATCAGATACATCCCATAGGACCTTAACGTTATTCGATCCAATTCTCCTCCCCAGATTACTTAATGTTATGCGATTTTAGCGTTATCCGAGGTAAACGTTAGTATTACTGTACTATACAAGCTGAAAGACTAACATAGCTGCCTGCTTGAACATTGCTGTAAGTGATGTAAATTTCAACACACAATGGCCAAAATCCAGTTGATGTAACATTTAAAGCATACAAAAAATGACATTTTCAGATGACAATGGAAATCTTTAATTTAATACAATTTAAAACTTTCTGTCCTCCTCTTGTTCAAGTTCTGTGGCTCTACAGGGATCATTTTTGCCCTGAAGAAATCATTGGGAACCTTGATTTTTGGAGGAACCTTTCATATCAGTAAATTGCCACCAGCAGCCTTCCAATGTTAAAGTTTTATACAGAACTGTACAAATATTTTTTTCACCTACACTTTACATCTATTTATGTAATCAAAGGACGTCATTGTTCCAGTGAGAGAAGGGTCTGTGTAGAAACTTCCACAATGAAAGAGCCATATGTAGGCAGGAAAATGGTAGCAGCGCTGAAAAACTCAGTCTTATAAACAGGACATCCAGCCAATCTCATCAATCTCGGAGTATCACACTGAGGGCATCACTCATACTGACAGTAGCAGCTTGTTTGGATTAAAGAACCCATGGCTCTCCTGATGCTGACCTCTAATTCCCATCAGTCCTAGCTAGCCTGCTCAGCAGTGAGGTATGACAGGAGATCAATATTTGGAAGACCAAGGCTTCCCCAGCCTTGATTTTATATACTTTGCTGCACTCCACTTAGGCTGCATCATGTTTACACTGCACTCTGATGCAGCCTACGTGTCTTAAAATCCCTTTTCTCCCTAAGACAACATGATGCCTTGGAGTATTATTTTTGTTCTGTGGTGTATAAAATTCTGCACTATATATGGAAGTGCACTTGCAGCTATCTATGCAACAGTTGCATGCCAGAGCGTGTTTCTTTCTGCTGGAAATAGCGCACAACGTGAGGCTCTATGTGCACGTGACAACTGGGCACAGTACAAAACCAAGATCCTTACTATCTCTGATCCTGCTGTAAAACTGGGACAACACAAACTTCATCACCTCCTTGTAGGAGAAGTTAGCACTTCTGTTCCTTCTTCTGCACATGTGTTTAGGCATTCCAACAAGGCCTCTATCTCCAAGTAGGAGTGTAATCTAACCCAGCATCCTTCTCCCTCCACCCACCCAAATGCTTCCAGAACTTTAATCCAAGGGTGCCCAAACTTTTCAGGCCGCAGGTTGGTCACGTGATTCAGGGGGCCGGTCACTACCGTCCCCCGGGGCTGTAGTTTGGGCACCCCTGCCTTAATCAAACCATGTCAGCAATCCTTCCCTCCTCTCCCCTCCCTGGACTTCTAAGTTAGTGGCCATCAACACACTTTGTAACAATGGGTCCCACGTGTTACTTATGCACTGGACAAGGTACTCTTTCTTAAGAATGGCAACCACTCTCAGCAGCAGTCCTGGCTTCTCCTCACACCACCACCACCACCCCAAACCGGTCCAGAATCGATGGCTAACCGATCTCCATCAGCAGAAGAGTAGCGTGCCTTGGTGGGGCCCCGTATAAAAATTTGTTTGGGGGCCCTTAGGAAGGGTAAAGATTTGTTTTGCTTATGCACGTTGGGGGCCCCCGTGGCCTGGGGGCCCCGTATAATTGATACGGCAGATACAGCGGTAGCTACGCCTCTGTCCATCAGGTTCACTCTGGAACTCCACTACAAGGAAGATCAGATCCTTCTCCCACTGGGACAATGTCCTTTTCTTTCTTTTTTTTCTTTTTTTTGGGGGGGACGTTGTCAGAGCCCAGACACGCAATCGATTCGGTTCCCCTGCTCCTTCGCTGCCCGTTGACTCTGTTTTCTTTTCTGGAAAGCCTCAGGTGCATCTCGCCAGTGCCAAACTGCACTCACAAAATGATTTCTCCCTTTCTTGTTTTTCAAAAGCAAATCGTGCGATAAGCGAACCGGTATTCCCCACCCACCCCACAAGTCCCGGCTGATCACCGGCTTCCCTTCCATCCCCTTACACACACCGTACCTTCGCTCACTCACTCTCTCTCACACACATATCCCGTACCTTCTGCGGCGCTCTGAGCAGGCGGTGCACCCCAGCCAGCTGGGTGCCCAACGGGATGTCCTCCCGGAAGGTGTAGAGGGGCGGCCGGGTGGGCTCGGGGAAATTGGTGCTGTTGAAAGGGTCGGTGTCGTCTAGGAACTGGACCCGGCAGACTAGGGTCGCGGCGGCGGCCATGGCGCAGCCATGCAACACTCACACACAGAGACCCCGCCGCCGGGGCGCGCACGCGCGCTCCCGCGGAACACCGGAGGGCTTGAGCCGCGTCAGAAAGGGGGGGAGGGGAAGCCCTCCCCCCCCCCAAAAAAAGAGCCTGGGCTTCTCCTTACAACTGGGGAGGTCAAGGCAGGGCACTCCCCTGGCGCCGCTAAAAAAGTTACTTCCAAGGAGGGGGAGTTACTTCCAAGGAGGGGGAGAGGTTGGGTTTCAAGGCGGCTTCCCAGGCGCAAAGGTTTCTCTCTCTCTCTCTCAGGGGCTTCTGTTCCGTTCTCGACGGCCGACCAACCCCCCCGCAGTTAAAGTTTCTTTCGCGGGGGGGGGGGGGCTCGGGGAGCGAAGGCAGACGCCGCCGAAGCAAGTCTGGCGGAGGACTGGCTGGAAGGAATCCGAGGAGGACAAACGAAGGGGGAAAGGAGGGGGAGGGACGCAGGAGTCCCGGGGCTGAGAACCGCCGCCACCCTCCTTTCCCGCTCGAAGAAGGGGGGGGGAAATAAAGGATGCTGCTCGTCGGCGCGGCTGCCTTTGGTGCCTCCTCCCCACCTCAGGGCGCGCAAGAAAGAGCGGCTCCTGCGCCGGCAGACAGGGAGGAGGCGGCGGCGCGCGGGGGGGAGGGAGGCGGGGGAGGCTTCGCCATTCTCAGCCGCCCGCTCGCCACCCACCCGGCAGCGGGACGCCAAGGCGAGCAGCAGCAGCGGACGCAGCAAGCGGCGAGCCGCCTTTTCGCGTCCCGGGCCGCCGCGCGCCCTCCAGCGGCCGCCAGGGGATGAGCAGCGGAGCGGCCGCTCGAGCGCGCCCTCCCCCGGCGCCAGGTTAAGACCTGTAGAAGGCTCTGAGGACAAGCTGGCTTGAGACTCAGTATCAAGAAAACCCAAGAGAATGGCCACAGGCCCTCTCAGTCCCTGGGAAATAGATGGGGAAGAAGTAGAAGCAGTGACAGATTTTACTTTCTTAGGATCAAAGCTCACTGCAGATGATGACTGCAGCCATGAAATAAAAAGGTGACTGATTCTTGGGAGGCAAGCGATGAGAAACCTGGGGAACATAGTGAAAAGTAGAGAGATCACATTGCCAACAAAAATTCTGGTGTTCTGGTATTCCCATCTCTTTAATTACTTGCCACATTTTGTTGTGGTCTACACAGTCAAAGGCCTTAGTGTAATCAATGAGACAGAAGTAGACTTGTTTCTGATATTCCTTTGTTTTTTCCATCTTGGCAATGTGGTCTCTAGTTCCCCTGCCTCTTCTGAACCCCGCCTGCACTCCTGTTAATTCTCTCTCCACATGCTGTTGCAGTCTATTCTGTATTATCTTGAGCATCACCTTGCTAGCGTGTGGGATGAGCGCAATTGTTCGATAATTTGAACATTACACATTTTTGGGGATTGGAACGTATACTAATCTTTTCCAATCCTGTGGCCATTGTTGTGTGAAACCTAGGGAACATAGTGAAAAGTAGAGAGATCACCTTGCAAACAAAAATTCGTATTGTCAAAGCAATGGTATTCCCTGTGGCAATGTATGGTTGTGAGAGCTGGACCATTAGGAAAGCTGAGCACAGAAGAATAGATGCCTTTGAGATGTGGTGTTGGAGGAGAGTTTTGAGAGTCCCCTGGACAGCGAGGAAAAAAAATAGGTCAATCTTAGAAGAAATCAACCCTGACTGCTCCTTAGAAGGTCAAATAGTAAAGATCTGTATTTGTATCTATTTTTATCTGTTTTATTGTTTTAATGTTTTAAATTTTTATGAATTATTATGAACTTTTAAGGTTTTATATATTGTTATGACCATTACCTATGACGGTAATGTATGCTGTAAGCCGCCCAGAGTCGGGTCTTCCCAATTGGGGCGGGATACTAAATGCGAACAATAAATAAATAAATAAATAAAGATGAAGCTAAGGTACTTTGGACATCAAATGAGAAGGGAGGATTCGCTTGAGAAAGCCCTGATGCTGGGAAAGGTGGAGGGCAAAAGAAAAAGGGGGCGGCCCAAAATGAGATGGTTGTATGGCATTGTAGGCACAATGGACACAGAGCTGAGCGAGTTGAGGAGGATGGTGGAGGACAGAGGTGCCTGGCGGACAGTGGTCCATGGGGTCGCATAGGGTCGGAATCGACTGTGCGACTGAACAACAAAAGACCTGAACTCTTCATATAATTCCTCCTCCTATGCAGTGACGGCCAACCATGGCACTCCGGCTGTTCTTGCACTTCAATTCCCAGAACCCCTGATCAGCTGATGTGTTGACTTAGGCGTCTGGGAAGTGAAGTCCAAGGACACCTGGCCGTACCAAGATTGGCCGTCACTGTCCTACAGGGTCACTGGCTGTGTCCAATGGGTTTCAGCTGAATCCTGGCAAGACTGAGTGGTTGTGGGTTGGGGGTCCCGGGTCAACACAGGAGTTACCATCTTTGGTCCTGGATGGGGCTAGTGTGCCTCAAACAGATCTGGTGCGCAATCTGGGGCTCCTCCTGGACTCACGACTCCTGCTTGATGAGCAGGTGGCAGTTGTGGCTAGAAGGGCTTTTTGCGCAGTTGCGTGTAATTTGCCAGTTGCGCCCAGTCCTTGACAGGGACTCCTTGCTCATGATCACCCATGCTCTGGTCACCTCCAGATTAGATTATTGCAATGTGCTGTACATGGGGCTGCCCTTGATGACCATCCAGAGGCTGCAGCTGGTCCAGAATGCAGCAGCCCGGGTGGTGTTAGGATGTGGGTGTTATTCCTGTGCATCCCCACTGCTTCGAGAGCTGCACTGATTACCAGTATGCCTCCGGGTGCAATTCAAGGTGCTGGTCATTACCTTTAAAGCTCTATATGGTAGTGGGCCAGGTTACTTTAGAGATCACATCTCCCCAAGGGTATCTGTCCGTCCCACCAGAGTGGACTGGAGAGGTGCTTTAGTTATACCATCTGCCAGAGAGGCTTGACTCTCTGGCACTAGAAAGAGGCCCTTCTCCCTGTTCGCTCCGACTCTGTGGAACTGCCTACCTTTGGAGTTGCACCTCCAGATGGAGTTACTGGTTTTTAGAATGGGCCTGAAAACTTGGCTAGCAGGAATGGTGTGGGTTTGTGATGGTTCATTGACCCCTCCCCGCTGGCTTATTTAAAATCCTACAACTACCCTCCTATTCCTCTTATTCCGTTTGTTCCTTCAGTCAAAGGAATGAGTGGTTGTTTTAATTGGTTTCTAATATTTTATTTTGTTCTCTTTAGAGTTTTTAACTGTGTATTATTTGTCAGTTGTGCTCCACTCTGAGTCGACTGTGTGAGTAGGGCAGAATATAAATTTGATTAATAAATAAATAATAAATAACTTCTTTCCCACCTTTTTTCTGTACATGGACATAAGTGCAGTGATGTTAAACACGGTGTGTTGTTGTTGTTTTTAAGTATATCATGCTGCCACTTTTCATTACAAAGAAGAGCAACTCCTTATTGAGGAGAGCATGAGATAATGCTGGAATAATAACAATAATGTTAAATAACCACCTAGCCTCCCCCTTTGCTCATTTACATCTGAGCTGTCTTGCTTCTGGGATGAGGAAGCCATGAAGGAACCAGTGAATAAAAGGCAGGGTTTTAGAACAGTGACTTGGGCAACAAATACTTCATGCTGTATGCCCCGTATATACACTAGTATAAGCCAACCCAAATATAAGCTGGGGTACCTAATTTTGACCTGAAAACCCAAGAAAATAGATTGACCCGAGTATAAGCCAAGCGTGAAAAATGCAGCAGCTGCTAGTAACTTTCAATAATCAAAATACATGAAAATATGGTAAAATTAATTAAATTGTGGGCATGTCTCAATCTGGCATGGTCTTAGGACCCTCGTGCTCGTTGACCCCAATTTAAGCCATGTCCCCTTTTTGGGGCTCATTTTTGAGGCTAAAAATGTCAGCTTATATTCGAATATACAGTTGTACCTCGCATAAGCGAATTTGCTCTTTAAGCGAAACACCATTGTAAATGACCAATTGGGGAGGGGGGATGCAAACCCAGATTTATTTGTTAAGTGAGTTTTTGGTTGGTTTTATTTGTTAAGCGAAGCGAACATTCAAAGAAAATTCTGCTCTTTAAGCGAGTTGCTCTTTAAGCGAGGCACTCTTTATGCGAGGTTTGACTGTATATGGTATATGCCAGTGCCCTGCTAGAAATAAAAATTGTTAGCTGTAAAGATTGTTTGAAGTGGTAGCCGTGTTAGTCTGTACAAGCATATCAGAGAATAAACAAAATGAGACAACAAAAAAGTTCTGGCAACTGAAAGATATCAAAATACAGCAGTTATTCTTTAAGGTGCCACAATGTTCCTTGCCTTTTGTTGCTGTTTCATTTTGTTTCCTCTCTGTAAGGAGTTATCAATAATGAAGATGTTACAGAAAGACACAACTGAAGTTACTTTATGTGTGTAATTGGTAACCTTTAAAATAAATACTGTACCATTAAATTCATGCTTGGAGGTGCCTTGAGGGGCATTTCCTAGGTTTTCAAGTCGAAATTAAATTTTAAAAAGTGAAAAGCCATGAACTGAGGAAGAAAATGTTAGTTTTTGAAAATTGGAATGAGTAAAGTCAGCAGGCTGATCTTCAAAGGCTAGAAGTTATGGAAATGAATTATTTTTAATATAACTTATCAAGTCTTGGTTGGTAGTGAGAACATGTTATGCCTATTTTGTACACAATATAATGGGAAGGAATGCATTTACCCCCTCTCTGTTCCTTCGTCATTCCCTTTCTTCCAAGAGAGATGAGGGAGCAGATGTCTTTTTTTCCTTTTTGCTTTGAATGGTCCTGATCCTTCATGATGTTTGTTGCAAGCACATAAAACATTGCAAAGGAGTAGGAAAATTGACTAGTCAGAGACAGAGGAAATGTTCAATCCATGCTACCTTCCACTGTGTTGCAATATAATAAACTGTTCTCAATGGTGGGAGAAGGTAAAAGGCTTCTCCAACAGATCTTAGTGATCAGGCAGGTTTATACAGGAAGATGTCTTCCTTCAAATATCCATGCCCCAAGCCATTTAGAGACTGATAGTTTTCAGTTTAGCTGTACTCTGCAGTTCTCTGGCAGTTTCTTCTCATGTAATGCAGAGGTGATACAGAAAAAAATTGGTACATATTGTCAGCCTTTCCTTTTCTATGTAATTATTATTTATGACCGCATCATTGACAGTGCCACAATGTAGACAGCAATTACATCCCAGTTGCTTTGGGAAGCAGTATCAAAAGTTTGGAAGATGAAATTGCATGCCAACGCAGGTTGCACAATACTCTCTAAGGAGCTGAGATATTTTCAAGTGGATGCGCCAACTCATTCTGGGGATGTAGAGTGAATTCTTCTTTGCTCAGATCACAGGTTACCTGTTCTGTTACTTACAGGTTCTGTGGAAATTACTGCCCCATTTCCAGTATTCTAACAAAAAGGAACACCATCTTGTTCTTTGTGTCAGTCAGCAAAATATCCTGGGCTGTGCTACTGGTGCTGTGTAGAAGTATATTTTGGATTGCTGAGTAGAGGTAAAATATAAATGGGATACTTTGAATAAGCATTATTTCATTTGTGTGTTTGTTCATAGTTGATGTACCCAATTTACCACCTAGTGGTGAACCTGCTAGTAATGAGCTCTGCTGAAGTTAGTTGGTACTCAGATTCTTCAAATGCAAAGAAGGGCCCTTGCCTGAAAGACAGAAGCACAATATACATACTAGGTCAAGCGAAAGGAATTACAGAATGAACTCACCAAAAGGTGCCTTCATTTTGGCAGTTTCACATCTGGCCTAGAGACGAAAGAAGAATATACACAATGGGTACAGAAATGTTGCAAAGTGTGAAGCTTGCACCCGCTTAGCCTCTAACTCACACTTTGGATTCAGAGCCAGATCTGCAATAGCCCAGGCTTGGTAGCCATAATGTTATATAGGGTTAGTAAATGTGGATTAATAGCTATTGAAATAAAATACAGATTTGCTCCTAAACTGAAGGAAGGCACGTAGTTCTACGTCTACAGTGGTACAGAGTGGTGGTAGTGATTGATATATCATTTTTGCTGGTGTGTGATTATGCACATGTATAGATTTATTTTTCCAAGATTGGCTTACCCCACTACCATGATAATCGGGCAAAAACATACTGAAGGGAAACTGAGTTTAGTATTGCATTATAGAGTGGTACCTCATACAACGATTTTAATCCATTCCACGGTGTTCGTTGTTGCACAAAACAATTGCTATACAATGCATGCATCGTATAGCAATTTGCCCAATGGGGTGTATCATACAACAATTTTTTTCGCTAAGTGGTTTTTCTCATTGAACAATTGCACATTTTTTCCCATAGGGAAAATTGCTATGCAGGACACCATTTCCCCCAAAAATCTAATTGTTATGTGATTTTGTTGCTATACAGGGCGATTGTTGTATGAGATTCCACTGTATATGAAACCTCCTCTGGTCTGAGCCAACAAAACACAACCACAGCCTCTCCAGGCAACAGGGAGGCAAATCCAGGCCAAACCTGTATTGTCGTGGAAACGACCGAGACCTGAACACAACTGACATATGTCCAGGACACACCCTCCCACACATGTAGCAATAAAAGAACAGCCCACAATACAGTAATACAAAAACAGAACAATAAAAAGTGATAAACATAAATAAACATTAATAAAATACCTACCTAGATGGCATTAATAAATTTAGAGTCTTGCAGTAATTAATAACCTATGTTTCCTATTCACAGCAAAAAATAAATAAATCAACAAAACAAAAGTAAAACAAAATAATAGAGTTCATTAATTAAGGAATCCTGCACCTTTGCCGTCATGAATTGTATTGATCGTTGTTATCAAGAATTGTTTTTTTGGGGGGTCTGTTTTTTTTTTATCAAAGTAAGCTATGTGTCTCACACTTACGTCTCCTGTTTTTAGGTTAATAACTTTGTATTCTTTACTATTAGAATCATAAACAAGTACTGTACAGTGGAACCCCGCGTAACGAACATTTCGTATATCGAAAAATTCTTACAACGAAGCGTCTGTGTGCTCTGTGTGATACCCCGCATAATGAATTTTTTGCCGATCCAAGCTGTTTCAAAAGTTCCCCCACCTCTCTGGAGGCTGCAGCAAGCCAAAACGTCAGGATTCAAATCTCGACGTTCTGGCTTGCTGCAGCCTTCAGGGAAACAGGGCTTTTTTTTAAATTTTTTATTAGGCATTTAAAAAGAAATACAAAAATACAAAACAAGACAATTATAAAGATATATATAACCATGAAGATCATGTAACATTTTTCTCCAAACAGTTCAATGTTGCATTTGCCACATTTCTTTGAACATAATCTTCTTCACGTTGTTATCATTCACAGCATTGACATCACCCTTGTGTTATTTACAATGTCCGGGGAATTCTGTATTTTCACAGTTTCCAAAAGTCATTCTGATCTTGTACAGGGGGTATGCCCTTCCCCCCCCCCCAGAGTATAACTTATAAAAGGTTCCCAGATCCTCCAGAAATTATTACTTTGCACTTTTCCTCTCCTACAATTTAACTCCCAAGTAAGTTTTTCATTTAATGCCAAGTCCCACATTTGCTTATACCAATCTTGTATACTTATTTTTTCTTTACTTTTCCAACTTTTAGCTATACATTGTCTCGCAACAGTCAACATTATGGCCAGCAGTTCTTTATTGTCCTTATTCATGTCAAAATCATCAACGTCGGTTAGCAAAATTGTATCTGACCCCAGCCTAACTTGCACATTTAGTATATTCTCCAATTCTTTTTCAATTCTTTCCCAATAAGCTTTTAATGCATCACAACTACACCACATATGTTCGTATGTTCCCTTTGTTTTGTTACACCTCCAGCATATATCACTTAGGTTATTATACATTCGATGCAAGACGACTGGGGTCCTATACCATCTCCATATTAATTTATGATTGTGCTCTTTAACTCTAACCAACATTGTTCTCATTATCCTTCTTTTCCAAATCCTCTGCCATTTTGTTTCTGTTATCCTTGTATCTAATTCTTGTTCCCAGCTTTGTCTCAACACCTCTTGTATTTCTTGACTCTTATTCAAAATTTTATAAATTTTGCTTACTATTCCTTTAATTCCCATTTCCCCATTTCTAACTCTAGTCAAAAGTATCTCAAATTCCGTGCAGTCTCTATTTAAACCATCTTCCCATAAAAATATCTTATTCCAATTATTAATCTGAAGAATCTTGAACCAATCCAGTTGCAATTGCAAATACAGCTCGCACCTTTTCTCCTGGTCTCTGCAAGTATTGACCCAGTCTTTCAATAATATTACTTTCTTTTCTACCAATATATCCCTGATCTTTTTATCAATTTTAATTGGAAAGTTCTAAAAATCCTCCACCTCTAAAATCGGTGAAATTCCTAAAGTAAGTTCTTTTCTCACTCTGCTCCATGTCTGTATTGTCGAATTTAGCATCAATCCCTGAGCCTTCTTTTTTCCTTTTTCCTTCCCTTCCCATAAAAACTGTGCCTTACCAAACTTCGAAAAGTCTTTCCTTTCAATTTTTCCCCACACTGTTTCTTCTCTAATTAATATTTTTATAATATTTCTTATTTGGAAGGCTCTATAGTATTTAGTAATGTTTGGAATCCCCAATCCTCCCTCTTTTTGTGCCACATACCACAACGATTTAGTTATTCTAGCTCCTCGATTTCCATTGCAGAATCTATTGATCATATTTTGATACTCGTTCAACTCCCTATCTGTGTGTTTTAACGGCAAAACATCGAACAAAAAATTCAATTTGGGTAGCAACATCATCTTACACAAAGCTATTCTACCGAACCATGACAGACTTAATTTATTGTACTGTGATATTTTCTTTTCCATCTCTTTCTTTTGTCCGCCATAGTTCAAACCTTTAAGTTCCCCAGTTTTATCTAATAACATTACCCCTAAATATCTCATTTTCTGTGTAATCTGTACATTATAGGTCCGTTTTATTAATTCTTCATCCCCTTTATTTCCATTAATTAAAATCATTTCTGTTTTATCCCAATTAACTTTTAACCCCGTAACTTCCTCAAAGTCTTTCAAATGCTTATTAACCTTAGAAATAATTTTTGTTGGATGCTTCACCGTTATTAACGTGTTATCAGCGTAAAGACTTACTTTAGTCCCTTCAATTCCTATTATTTCTTCGTCTTGACGAATTGTATTTGCCAAAAATTCCATAGCCATGATGAACAACGAAGGCGACAACGGACAGCCCTGTCTCGTACCCGCTTCTAATTTTATATCACTTGTGTAACTCTCATTAAATTTAACTCTTGCCGATCCTTGTTTATACAACTTTTTAATGACGCCTTGAAATTTTTCTCCAAATCCATACAATTTGATCATCTCATGAATTGTCCTCCATTGCAAGGAGTCAAAAGCTTTAAAGATGTCTAATGCTAAAAAACCTACTTTTTCCTTCCTTTTTTCGGCTAAGTCCAATATGTCCACAACTCTTCTTATAAGATCTGACATATGTCTATCTTTCACAAACCCAGCTTGGTCTTCTTTAATATAATTGGCTATGAAACAATTTAATCTATTTGCTAAGATCGTTGTAAAGATTTTTGCATCTTGATTGATCAGGGATATTGGCCTATAGGATTCAATTTTTTCTAATTTTTTACCCGGTTTGGGAATCAAGGCAATCACCGATCTATTCCAGGAATCTGGAGTTGCATCTCCCTCCAATATCCCATTATATAATTTATATAACCTCAGGGCAATCCAGGGCGTAAAATCTTTATAAAATTCCGCTGGTAACCCATCCTCACCTGGTGCTTTCTCTTTTTTTTTATTTTTTTATTACTTCCTCAATTTCCTTGATAGATATTTCCTCCTCCATTTTATTCCTATGTTCCTCTGTTATCATTTTAATTTGTTGCTTTTCAAAATACTCTCGCATTTTACTCAAATTTACCTCCTTTTTCGAGTACAGGCTTTTATAAAAGTTTTCGATTAACAATGCTTTTTCTTTTCTTTTATTGCATCTTTTCCCATTTTTATCTATCAATATACCTACCTGTCCTTTATTTTTTTTATCCCTTGCGGCTTTTGCCAATAATTTAGAATTTTTATTACCATATTCAAAGTATTCCCTTTTAAGAAAGATCAAGTCTTTCTTTACTTTTTCCAAATCTTTACCATCCAACTCTTTCTTAATTTTTTGTATCTCTTGAAAAATTTTCTGTTCTTTCTTTTTAGCATACTCAAGGTGAAGATGTTTCAACTGCTTTTCCAATTCCTGATTTCTATTTCTAATTTGTCTATTTCTAATACTATTCAATTTTATTGATTCGCCCCTAAAGATTGCCTTCATTGTATCCCAAACTCCTCCCCGGCTGACCTCATTATTCTCGTTCAGTTTCCAACTTTCTTCCCATTTCTCCATAATTTGTTTTCTCATAGCTTCCTCCTTATATAGCTTTGCATTATATCTCCAAATGTACCCTCCTCTTTCCACCTCTTTAAGGTTTATATCTACTGTTATCTTTGCATGGTCAGATTCCCTGAATGTCCCAATCTTTATATCTTCTATTGTTTTAACCAGCTCTTCTGTGACAAAGATATAGTCTATTCTTGAGTACATATCATGCACATGGGAATAATAGGTATATTCTCTCTCCTGAGCCTTAAGCTCTCTCCAAACATCCTTTATCCCCAGTGTTTTCCTCCACTCATCTAATATGTATTTTCTACTTCTCTTTTTTACACTTGTACTATCAATGTCTGAACTCAGCATATTAAAGTCTCCACCTATGACCATGCTCTTAGCTCCCTCCTTGTTCAAGATTTTTCCCATTTTATCTAAGAAATCTTCCTGTTTATCATTTGGAGCATAAATGTTAGCCAGCGTTATTTCTTCTTCCTCAATTTTCCCTTTAATTATCAGATATCTTCCTTCTGGGTCAGCAATGGTTTTACTCACAGTAAAGCCCAATCTCTCCGAGATCAGAGTTGCAACTCAACAGGGCTTTTTTTAATGTTGTGCGATCAATGCATCGCACAACGTTAAAAACCGGATAACGACGAGACTTGTAGAACTAAGTCTCATCGTTATCCGATGTACTAGTGTATAAGGAATTATGGAACCTCACATTTAGCAATAAACTGACATGTGAATTAAAACAACAAAAAGAATGATAAAGAATAATGAATTTATAAATATCTGGGGAGACTTTATTGACTATGTATTCCAAGAATCCAAGGGAGTTAAGCCAGATCAAGAATTCACTACTTTTTGGTAATAGGAAATAAATCAATAAATAGACAAGGTGGTGTGGATAATAGTGGAAAAAAGAAATATGGTCCCAGCGGTGGGGGGCACACTTTGTTATGTGTTATGTATTAATAACAGCGACGTAAAAAAGGAGGGTGAGGGGGCGGCTCGTCCCGGATGGCGTGTTTTGGGCTATGGCTATTCTTGGACTACAATTCCCAGAAGCCCCAGTGGGAGCGGGCAGCATCATCCACTAGGGGGCGGCAAATTTGGCTTATGCCCCAGGTAGCTGAAATCAATGCTACACTACTAATTATTAAAGTTTGTTTTTAGATTTATAATATGTGGTTTGTAATTAGATTTTAGTTTTGTTATATGTTATGTAATTTTGTTTAGTTAATTGTTTTAAATAAAAAGAATAATAAATAAAATGGGGGAAAGGAAGTTGGTAGAGAAATTCACAGATCACTGATGCATACCATATAGGCATGCAAGTGAGATAATGTCCAGCATACTTATGCTTTTTAAACAACATCAGACATATTTACTGTTTAAATACACAGAAACCCAACATGGGATATGGAGATTAAAGCAACTGATTTCCTTGTCTCCAAAGTCTGCTGAAGCTTCTGAATAAACAAAATATGATGTAGAGATGAAAAAATCACTTTCTACTGAATTTCATAAACAAAAACATCCATGTGATCCTTACATAATAAAAATGTAGGAGAGAGGTCATACCTTTATTGAATCGCCAAAAATATCCAAACATTAGCTTTTGTGATTCAAGATCAATTCTTCAGGCATGCACCAGAAAATTATCAATAAGAGTCCCAAAAATTCATGGGAAGATGTTGTGTCAGGCCTTGTTTCCCAGAGATGAGTTGGGGAAAAATAGGCTGGATCCAGTGGTGGGCAGCAACAGGTTCGCGTGCCCCCCAGCGTGGTGGGTGGGTGGGTAGCAAAATTGGATGGCCTTTGGGCAGGGTGGTGGTGAAATTGGGTGGCCTTCAGGTGTGTGTGGTTTTTTTTAAAAGTGAAATTGGGTGGCCAGGCCCACCTCCCTGCCCAGACTAACACAGCTACCATTTAAAAAGTTTTATTCTGTACAGGCATATCAGAGAGTAAACAAAACAAAAAGACAAAAACATTGTGGCACCTTAAAGACTAACTGCTGTATTTTAATGTGAACTTTTGTGGATCAAGTCCACTGGCTCTTTGGCTATAAACAGAGATGAGCACAGAACCCTAGAGTTGGTAATGACTAGCTTTCGAGCAAGGGCAACCTTTACCTAAAAACAAGAGATCGCTGATTGGTATTCAAATTTGACGTCAGGTTTTGTCCCTGTGTTACCACAAATTTTGAGATTCTAACACTTCATTCTATTTAACTCCTTAATAAAGTTACAATCAGAAAAATCCACTGTACACGCATGGAAAAGGTATGAAAATAGAGGGAGAAGCCAAAAGTTTAATTGATAGCAAAGAAATAAAATCATACAAGGTTTAATTGGAAACCTCTCCAAGGGGGGAGGATTAAATAGGATTAGCCCACTAGTCACTTAGACTCTGGCAAGGAATGTAAACCTAATGATGTCACTGATTGTCTCCATTGTCTAAGCCTCCGGAGTTAGCCAAAAGGTGTAAAAACTGGTTTATTGGCTTCCTGATAAGCAGAAATTCCTTTTTATTCCTTCACAGACAAAAAGAATGAATGCCTGAATTTTATAATCATACCTCTGGTTTGATTCTCCTTAATAAAGTTCAATTAAACATTGCTGGCCAAGAAAGAGAACATGTAGGAATTAATAACCAGTTTAAAGCTTAATATTAAAGCCTCAAAAGGTCTGTGTGAGCAATTGCAGTAGGAGATGGTGGCCTCCCCGGGGGGGGGGGGAGATGACTCATCGCTAGAAACAATAGGGACTAATGTCTTGTCTTTATCCCCTAAAAGCTCAATGGAAACTTACCTGAGAATGACCCCAAGAAGGAATGTGACAATTTAAGGATTGAAAAGAGACATCCCAGCCTTTTACAATATTTCATCACTACCATTGTATATGTAAACTGCAATGTGTGCTCTTGAAATGAAGCTCTGTAACATGCAATCAAGAAGTGTAAATTACCTCTTTAATTGCCCTCATTTTAGTAAACAGAATTTGCCCCTGCACTCATTGTTCCAGGTTTAAGTGGTCTTCAGTAAGAAGTGTATAAATATTGTTGTACAACAGGAAGAAGGAGGCTCTGTCACAGCAATCATGATGGAGCCCCCTGAGATTGGTTTTTCATTAAAACGTTTGAGGTGAAGACTTCTGGTCTATAATACCGGTCCCTGTAGATCAGAACCCTTAAAAGCCAATAAAACCAATTTTGTTTTGATCAAAACCATGTCTCGGTGTCAGTTCTTTTTGAGGTTAATCCATTCTCCACCAAGAAGCAAACCTAGCCCTAATTTTGCAGTAACACCTGCAAGTGGTTCAAGGTCTCCCTTGCTCAAAAGCCAGTCATATCCAACTCTAGGGTGCAGTGCTCATCTCCATTTACTGCCAAAGAGCCAGTGCTGCCTGTATTTGCAGATGTATACATGGCCATATGGCAGGTATGACTAGATCACCCATGATGTAGGCTCCGTCCATTACATAGACTCCACCCATGATGTAAGCTCCGCCCATGGTGTGGTAATGAAATTTTTTGCTGCCCACCACTGGCTGGATCTGATTTTTCTCCCCATTCCACAAACATGGGATACCGGGTGTCTGCTTTATCCCCCCCCCCTTGCAGATGGACTCTTTTTGAAACTGCAAGTTTCTCCGAATTTCAGATATTGTTCCAATTCTCCATTCTACTAATCCTATTTGTGCAGCAAATCCACTAACTATTCTGAGGTGTTGACTCACATGTAGGTCTAGCTGCTTGTCCAGATTTGATAAGCACACCAAAACCCTCAGAAATCCTGGGGCACTCCGAGCAGGACCAAAAAATAGTCCCTAGAAGATGTCTGAAGTACTGATATCAATGCATGGCAGCATCCTTAAAGTGTCCATCTCTCTCTCTCTTTTCCATATAGTTATTTTGATAGTCTATGCTGGGCTCTGCACCTATCCTTGGTTCATTTCATTTCATATGTGTCACCCTGCAGAATTAACACTGATTCCAATGCTGCTGAAAGATGAATGGATCGTATGATGAGTGCACACTCTTCCTCACTTGCTCTGGGACCTCTCAGGCATTCAATCCAAGGTGGATTATTCTTTTATTCCCCCTATAACTCACCCAAAGCTCATGCAAGAAATGTATGTTCACCATTCGTTCTCAGCCACGCCCGGCTGACCAAAACCTGGGGCTCCTCTGTTTACAGAGACCAGTCCATTTACTTTATGAGAGGTTACAGTAGTGCTTAAAAGAGGCAAAAGGACTTACTGTCTTTTAACCTGGAATTCCATTTCTAATGATTGAAGAAAATATTTTTATTTAAAATGGTAGCATAGTTTCTTGATGAATCAGGTTACAGATCTCAGCATAGAAAAATAACCTAACCAAAATTTTCATTTTAGAGAAAGGATGCTTTCAGACATGTCTTCCCCTAAATAAAAAGAATCTATCTATCTGTTCTAAGTTACCATAATTAAGATTTCCAGATATAAGGCCTAGTTGGAAAGCCTTTCTCTCTCATGTCGATGTTTCCTTGTCGACCACCATTTTCGAACTCTTTCTTTGTTCAAGCCATGTGCTCATGGCGAATATCCAAGGAGAAAGGGTTTGCAGCATTCACCCATTTCCTTCCCCCTTCCTAGGTTCTACATCTGCTTATCTGCTTTTTCAAACCTTTTGTTTAATTCCCTCCAGGTGTGAGGTAATCAGCAGACATCCAATCAAATCCCAGAATTGGGGTAAACAACTCTGTTTGAATTTTTCAAGCTTGGTGCCTCTCAGTCTGTCTCCTCCCATCCGGGCCCCCAGAGAGCAAAATCCAAACAAGTGGCCCTTTATTAGCACAAGAAGCCACATTTTCCCTATAGACCAAAACATATCAAACTCTACTTTGGATATGTGAAGGACTTGGGGCCTCATTTCATCACAGATGGTATCCGGTATTGTCAGTTCATTCACACAATAGAGCAGTGATGGCCAACCTTGGCACTCCAGATGTTCTTGGACTTCAATATCCAGAAGCCCCGATCAGCAGGAGTGCTAACTTGGGCCTCTGGTAATTAAAGTTCAAGAACACCTGGAGTGCCAAGGTTGGCCATCACTGCAATAGAGTGATATCACATTTTGATTGAGAAGTAAGTCTGGGGATCCAATGTCTTGCCAACAGGGTAACCAGGCCTGCTGGGCTCAGGTTCTTTTAGGATCTTGGAGATAAAAAAAACACTTAATGGGTGAAGAAACAAAGCTTTATTAAACAGTTATCTGAGCAAAACATATTAGAGACAGAGGAAAAAATAATAAAGAGAATACAAACAGGCTATTCATACATATCATGGATTGCCTTTGTCTCTCCTTTAGCCACTTGGGAACTCAGTTAGGTGGCAGGAACACTTCCTAGCACTTCTGATGTATGGATGTATGGGCTAGGTTCCCTTTCTCTTATACCTGCAGCTAAAATGCAGTCTCATCTTCATTGGCTCTGAGCCCCTCACTCTGAGGATATCCAAACCCAACAATGGCTATTTGGTCTGGGCTAATTGGTGCTTTGGTCTTGCAGGTGGACATTATCATTTAGGAACACAGGAAAGGGTCGCCGTGACATGCCTCATCCCTTCCTTATTTAGTCGGGGACTTTCCACCCATCATGAGACTTCCCAGGTGTTGTACAATCTTACCAGCCAAGGACTGAGCCTACTTCCTCTCTCATCTCCTGCCAAAAACTCCCAATCTATTCTTATGGCTCTACTAAATCTTAGTAATTGATAAGCTTAATCAGGAAAGGTTTCTTTCCTAGTCAACAAGCTCTCTTAGATACATTAATTGTTCAACAAGCAAATTATACATATTTAATACATGTTTACGTGATTTTAACCATTTCAGAGCTTTCAGGGAGGAAATGGAATGTCACTGACTCCTCAGATTTAGAATAATCTTCCTTAGTGCTCATTTTCTTGGGCAAAAAATCCAAAGCCCAATTCAGTTACCATACCTATAATTTTTGAAGAGAAAATTGTGGAGGAGAACTACCATGAAGAAACTTATGAAATAATCCATTGAACCTTCTGTGGGAAATCCTTTTGAATAGATGGCAGTGGTTTATGTGTTTTTTTAAAAAAAAACTAAGTCTATATAATACAGATGAGAAAAATATTCATATTCAGAGTACTGTACTGAATTTGCTCCATAAAGTGAGAATAGAGGTAATCCATATCTCCAGATAAGTCTTTGAGGAATCTTACAATGGTTCTAAGTTCATATTGACAATTTATCCTCTTTCCCCAAGTCTTTCTTTGCCCAGATGGATGAAGATGTCAGGATAGTACTGAAAAGGCCCTGATGAGTATGCTTCCCCATCAACATCAGTTCAATTTCAGTTAACTGCCTATCCAGATGGACCCATCCGAACCAAAATACATTGTCCAGGATTACTGATGAGGAACTGCATGTCATTGTCATTTAAGGCTTTCTTCAATTTCTTCCTCCTGAAATCTCAACCTCTCTTTTTTCAGTTGAATAATGTAGGCCAGGGAATAAAGTAGGTCAGAAAACTAGGAAAGGCAACATGTCCACACCTTCACAGTAGAGAAAGTAGGCATACTTATGCTGAATTGCAAGCCAGGTGTTTAAGGCGACGACAGCCACAGACAAAGAAAAAGGCAGCAGAAGTAAAATGTTCATTGGGTGGGTGGGACGAATCAAAGAGCTGTAAGTATTGTAGACATTTAGTATCAAAACCAGAAATTGTTTGCTAACTGGAATGTTTATATTGCAACTACATTTTCCATCCTTACAAATAAAAGGGTGACTTAACTTCCCCATGCCAGTTCTTCCATGTGACATTTATTTATATTACTGTAACAATAGTATAATCAATTTGGTGTGACATATTATAATTATGAAAGAAGAGAGATGGGAAGATAGAACACAGAGATGAAGTTATAGAGACAATGAAGTTGCCAGCATGCAAAAAGGATAATAATAATTGTGAAGGTTGTCAAAAACCTTTATACTGGTTAGCTATAAAGTGGAATAGTATCACAGGCAGGAAGATTAAAGCTAGTGTCTTCCATGTGTCTGAAGTCATCCATTAAAATAAAACCATAAATGGATGAAGAATCAATAGCTAGCAAAAACAAAATAAAAAACACTGAGCCAGTAGATGGTGGTGTTACCCTTCTACTGAGTATTTTCTTTCAGTACCAGAGTAAAAATACAGTCTTCAGACAAAGCTGGCTTTTAACACATATAGAGTTGACAGTATACATCAGGGGGTGTCCAAACTATGGCCTGGGGGCTGGATCCAGCCCCCAACGCCAATTCATCTGGCCTGTGAAGCCCTTGTCGCTCCTGGAAGCACAAGTAAAACACAGCCATACATAAAACACACTATTCCTGGAAGTAAAACACACCCGCTCCTGGAAGTGGAAGTGAAATGCGCGGATGAGGGCTTCGCTGGCCAGATAAATTGGTGTCGGGACCCAGATCTGTCCCCTGGGCCATAGTGACCAGCTCCCATGTAACCGGTCCACAGCCTGAAAAGTTTGGGCACCCCTGATACACATGGATGGGAAACACCTCGGTCATAATAAAGAACCTAAGTACCTGAGCACAAAGGTGTGCAGGGCACCATGGGAAGGAAGGCGCTGGACAGGGAGTGGTGGGGGTGCCTATTGGGGTGTTGGCACCCCAGCATGCCAAAGGCAAGGGTGGTATGGGACAAAGCCTTATTGCCCGATATACCAGCACATGCCTGCCTGGGCATCACCCTAGATCATACTTTGTCATTTAAATCACACCTCCTAAAAACCACAGCAAAAATAAGAATGAAGAACTATTTTGTTGTTGTTGTTGTTCAGTCGCACAGTCGATTCCGACCCTCTGCGACCCCATGGACCACCGTCCGCCAGGCACTCCTGTCCTCCACCATCCCCCTCAACTCGCTCAGCTCTGCACCCACCGTCTCCACAACACCATCTAGCCATCTCATCCTGGGCCTTCCCCTTCCCCTTTTGCCCTCGACCCTTCCAAGCATCAAAGCTTTCTCAAGTGAATCCTCTCTTCTCATTTGATGTCCAAAGTACTTTAGCTTCATCTTTATTATTTGACCTTCTAATGAGCAGTCAGGGATGATTTCTTCTAAGATTGACCTATTTGTTCTCCTCACTGTCCATGGGACTCTCAAAACTCTCCTCCAACACCACATCTCAAAGGCGTCTATTCTTCTGCGCTCAGCTTTCCTAATGGTCCAGCTCTCACAACCATACATTGCCACAGGGAATACCATTGCTTTGACTATGCGAATTTTTGTTTTCAATGTGATGTCTCTACTTTTCACTATGTTCCCCAGGTTTCTCATCGCTTGCCTCCCAAGAATCAGTCGCCTTTTTATTTCATGGCTGCAATCACCATCTGCAGTGAGCTTTGATCCTAAGAAAGTAAAGTCTGTCACTGCTTCTACTTCTTCCCCATCTATTTTCCAGGGACTGATAGGGCCTGTTGCCATTATCTTGGTTTTTTTGATATTGAGTCTCAAGCCAGCTTTTTCACTTTCTTCTTTCAACCTAATCAGGAGCCTCTTTAGGTCCTCCTCACTTTCTGCCATTAGGGTGGTATCATCTGCATATCTCAAATTGTTGATATTTCTTCCAGCAATTTTGATCCCAAATTGTGATTCCTCCATCCCTGCATTGCGCATTATGTGTTCTGTGTATAAATTGAATAAACATGGTGACAAAATGCAGCCTTGTCTTACTCCTTTTCCTATTCCAAACCACTCCGTCATTCCACTTTCTGTCCTAACTGTTGCCTCTTGATTCATGTACAGATTTCTCATGAGGCCTATAAGGTGTTCCGGTATTCCCATCTCTTTAATTACTTGCCACATCTTGTTGTGGTCGACACAATCAAAAGCCTTCGTGTAATCAATGAAACAGAAGTAGACTTGTTTCTGATATTCCTTTGTTTTTTCCATGATCCATCTTATGTTGGCGATGTGATCTCTAGTCCCCCTGCCTCTTCTGAAACCCGCCTGCACTTCTGGTAATTCTCTCTCCACATACTGTTGCAGTCTATCCTGTATTATCTTGAGCATCACCTTGCTAGCGTGAGGGATGAGCGCAATTGTTCGATAATTTGAACATTCTTTGGCATTACCCTTTTTGGGGAGTGGAACGTATACAGATCTTTTCCAATCCTGTGGCCATTGTTTTGTTTTCCAAATCTGCTGGCAGACAGAGTGCAATAATTTGATTCCATCATCTTGTAGGGCTTTGAAAAGTTCAACTTGGATACCATCAACTCCACTGGCTTTGTTGTTTGCAGTGTTTTTTAGGGCCTTTCTGACTTCACTCTCTAGAATGTCTGGCTCATGTTCAATGTTCTCATCATTGTGATTATCAGGGGTGTTGAGGTCCTTTTTGTAGAGTGCCTCTGTGTACTCTTTCCATCTTTTCTTAATCTCTTCTGCATCAGCTAACTCCCTGCCCTCTTTGTCTTTTATCATGGTCATTTTTGCTTTAAATGTTCCCTTGAGTTCCCCAATTTTTTTGAAAAGATCTCTAGTCCTACCCCTGATATTGTTTTCCTCTATTTCTTTGCACTGTTTATTCAGGTAGGTTTCCTTATCTCTCCTTGCTTTCCTTTGAAATTCTGTATTCAAGTGATTGTATTTTTCCTTTTCTCCTTGGCATTTTGCATTCCTTCTGTCCTCTGCTATTTTAAGAGCCTCATCAGTCAACCACTTAGCTTTCTTACGCTTCTTTTCTTTTGGTATGGTTTTCCTTGCTGCCTCCTGCATGATGTCCCGCATCTCTGTCCATAATTCTTCTGGCACTCTGTCTATCTGGTCCAAGCCATTAAATCTATTCCACACCTCCACTGAGTATTCCCAAGGAATGTTTTCTAGGTCATATCTTTCTGGCCTAATTGTTTTTCCTATTTTCTTTAGTCTAAGCCTGAATTTTGCAATCAGTAGGTTGTGATCTGAGCCACAATCTGCTCCTGGTCTTGTTTTTGCTGATTGTATGGAAGTTCTCCATCGTTGACTGCAGAGTATGTAATCAATCTGGTTTCGATGTTGGCCATCTGGTGATGTCCATGTGCAAAGTCTCCTCTTGTGTTGCTGGGAGAGAGTGTTTGCTATGACCAGTGCGTTATCTTGGCAGAACTCTATCAGTCTTTGGCCTGCTTCATTCTGTGTTCCAAGACCAAACTTGCCTGTTATTCCATTTACTTTTTGATTTCCTACTTTGGCATTCCAGTCTCCTATGATAATGTGGACATCATTTCTTGGTGTCTGTTCTATGAAGTGTTCTAAGTCTTCATAGAACTGGTCAATTGTGGCTTCATCTGCACTAGTGGTTGGTGCATATATTTGGATTACAGTGATATTGAATGGCTTGCCTTGTATTCTGACTGACATCATTCTATCATTTTTGAGATTGTTTAAACTGTGATAATATGCATGATAATACTTTGTTTAAACTGTGATAACATGTATGATGAGAAGATACTGACGTAGAAACCGGCAAACCAACGTCAGGAATTTTGCCAAGAGAACCCTATGGACCAAAACAAAAGGAAGAACTATACCATACATAAATTATGCGGTACAACTTGGGTATCCTCAGTCACTACTTTACTAACTTCTGCATTGTCTAGTTTATTCTGCAGCAAAATACTGCACCCCTATTTGGTTAAACAGCGCCAATGTAAGCAAGGTTGATGCACAGCTAAATAACACCATGTGCATTATATCCGGAAGAATTAGGTGCACACCTACTTACTGGCTTCCAGCCTTAAGTAACATTCCTCCGCCAGAACTTCACAGAAAAAATGCTCTTTTAAGAGAGTACTGCAAAATAGTTCAGAATCCAGAACTACCAGTAAATTCTGACATATTAGACCTGAATATCAACAGACTCTGCTCAAGACATCCACCTTTATCCAGTGCCACTATTGGAGGCAACGAAGAGTTCAACCTGCAGGACGCATGGAGAAGAGATTTGGTTGGGAAAAGCGCCATACCAGTACCAGAATTTTCAACGTGTAACTGAAACAGCACCCAGTTTTGATCTACTGTGCAAGATATGGACTATCCTTAATAGAATACATGCAGGGCATAAATGGGGGAAACTACCATCACCAGCATGTGAGTGCAGCGCACCATGACAGACTGTACAACATATTATACAACAATGTAGCCTTAGAACATATGAGGGCGATAGAGAAGATTTTTTTTTAAGGGCAACTCCGGGAGCAAACAAATATATATATTGTTTAGATGTTTGTTTATAAATTAATGTTTAGTGTTATATAGTTTATATATACTTTCTTGTTATATTTTTTGGAATAGTAGCCATGTTAGTCTGTGGTTCAGGCATCTTAGAAAACAAAACAAAACAAAATAAATAAAATAAAATAAAATAAAAAACAAAAAACACAGAAGCACTTTAAAGACTAACTGCCACATTTTTATTGTTAGTTTTCATGGATCAAGTCCACTTCATCAGACAAAGAATGAAACTTACAGGCATGTTCTTATATACCAAATTCAGGGGCTCGACGGGAGGTACATCTGTAGGTACATCCTGGAGAAATTCCACCAAGACTTCAATAATTTTCACCCAAATATCAAACTCAGTTTGGACCAGTCTACACAACAAGTAAATTTCCTGGACACCACTGTGAAATTACAAAATGGACATCTTAGTACCACACTATATCGCAAACCCACAGACAGATGTACCTACCTGCATGCCTTTAGCTTCCACCCAGAACACACAACAAAATCCATTGTCTTCAGCCAAGCTCTCAGGTACAATCGCATCTGCTCAGACCCACACGATAGAGATGCCAAGCTCACAGACTTACAAAATGCATTTCTCAAACTACAATACCCATCCAATATGGTTAAAGAACAAATCAACCGGGCTAGATGAATACCCAGGAGTGATCTACTACAAGACAGGCCCAGAAGGGAAAGCAATCGCACACCACTGGTTGTCACGTGACCTTCAGCCCTCAACTTAAACCCCTCACACGCATAATGAGGGATCTCCAACCGATCTTGGACAAGAGTGCTTCACTTTCCAAAGCCCTTGGTCACAGACCCCTACTCACTTATAGAGAAACCCCCAATCTCAAACAACTATTGACACACAACAGACTACACAGAAGTGGAGCAGATATGGAAACTAGACCCTGCTGCAAATCCAGATGTCAACTATGCCCCCACATTCGCTCTGGAAACAGTATTACTGGACCCAATGGCCCCACACACAACATTAAAGGCAGTTTTACTTGTGCTTCTGCCAATGTGATTTATGCCATCTCTTGCCAGAAATGTCCATCCGTGCTTTATGTAGGACAAACAGGACAATCTTTACACAAAAGGATTAATGGACACAAATCAGATATCCGGAATAGCAACACGGAGAAACCTGTCTCAAACCACCTCAATCTAACTGGACACTCTATCCAAGACCTGAAAGTTGCAAAACTAGGATTGCAATGGAGAAATTACAAAACTAGGATTGCAATGGAGACAGCAGAAATCAAATACATCCATCTGTTAGATACCCATCATAGGGGGCTAAATATTAGTGAAGGGTTTCTGGGACATTATCAAATTTGATACACAGATTGCTATATGATTTTATATTACAACTTTCCTGGCAATTCTCTTTAGTAAAACAGAAAAAAACCAGGTACAGGTGTTTGTTTGTTTTCCCCTGACATGCAGGTCACAAGTTGATCAGAGACCATAATGGGCTTTCTCAGCAACCTTGAGATTGAAAGGGAGTCATTTAGAGTTTATCTGAATAGTCTATTGTTGCTAATGGCTGTGTGAAGCTGCATTCTTGTGCTTGCTTGTCTGTCATCTTGCTTGACCACACCCCTTCTCCCATTGAGACCCTGAATTTGGTATATAAAGAACATGCCTGTATGTTTTATTCTTTGTCTGATGAAGTGGACGTGATCCACGAAAGCTAACAATAAAAATGTGGCAATTAGTCTTTAAAGTGCTACTGTGTTTTTTGTTTTTTATTTTATTTTATTTTGTTTTGTTTTCTTGTTATATGTTGACTCAATGTGTGCAAATGCCATATGCTAAATAAAAATAAATCCCAACCTTAGGGTTTTGGACTTCAATTCCTAGAAGCTTACGTCAGTACATTCGCCTAGGTGAGGGGGTGACTAAACAAGTCAAAATAAATACAGTAAATAAATACTTGTATAGTTCTACATATATCCAAATTGGAATTTGATAGTTCTGAAGATCTGTAATAATAATTCCTAATACTATTTACTCTCATAGATTAGAAAGCAAAAGGCTAGGTTTCTCTTTTCCAGAGGAAGAAGTCAAAGTGAACCTATTTCTCAGGCATCCTGGAGTGATTTCTTGATAAATGACAATTCAGTTCCTCAGACAGCCTAGTACCATGGGCATCATGGGCAAAGAACTCTGTTTGTCTTGACTGTGGTTGCCATGGATTTTCCAAGGGGAGGGGGACAAAGGTGAAAGCAAAAGCTATACATGATGTCTTCCTGCACCAACGAAATCTTGAATCAGGCACAGATAACAGAAAGTATCCTTCCACCATTGTTTATTTCCAGTTGAAAGGTGGCAAAATTGCTTATAAATCCCCTGAGCATTTCCTGTTAGGATATACTCTGGTGCAAGCCTGCACTGCATCAGTTTTTCCTAGGTCCCTTTCTGAACCCTCAAATTACCTTTACATTTTCTACATCTTATAGTATATTGTTTACTTAATATGGTTAAGAATAAGCGTTAGGAATAGCAGATTAATAGATTAATACATTACAAATAAATAGATCCAGTTCTTTTGGTGAAGTCTGCAGGCAATGTGAAATGTGGGAGTGACACAAGGCACCTGGGGAAACCTGCAGGAATGCTGCCTCCACCTGTTGCAGTAGCTTCTATGGAGAGTTATGAGAGAGAGTAAAAAGACAGCTTGGAAGTGCTATTATCTCTCTCTCTCTCTCTCTCTCACACACACACACACAAACACACACACACACACCTGACACTCAGTTGCCTTGTTAAGCACTGACACTATGAAAAAGCAGCAGGCAGCAGTACAAAGTATGTATGTCTCTGCTAGGTAAGTTACAGAGAAGCCTCTAGTTCAAATTGGACAGGTACAAGTGAACATCAGACTTATTCCCATGATGTCTTTATGCAGGGGGCAAAAGATGGGGAAGAAAGTAATTTTCACAGAAGGACAAGGACAGTATTAGTATTCAGACTGACACGGTCAGCTTGGGTAGCAGCCGTGCTGCTGCTTTGTGGCTGGGGAAAAAGATTATGAAGAGCACCAGACACTGCCTTTCATGTTGCCATCCCATGTAGATCTTTCATATTCAAAGAAGAATTTACCCCCAACCCCACTTCTTAACAAATATCTCCTGTGTAAAGCAGCATTGTGGTTGGTGGGAATTCCCTTGCAAGTACAGTACATGCACATCTGATGCAAAGGAGGAGGGGACTGAGGGGACTCAGGTGGGCATTATTTCAGAAGCATGTGACACTGAAATCACCCCTGCCCCTCCAGCTACGCTTTCCAGCACCAATTGCTGGAACTAGTCGTGATGTCTGTTTAAGCAATCCTTTTAGGAATGTGCAATCAAAAACTGGAAGCATGTGCTGTAAGAAGTGTGGGCAGGACTTGGCCACCTCTTCAGGCATGCTCTGCCAGCTGAAGACTCAACAGAGGGCACTGCTGCTAGCAAATGAAGTGGGTACTGTGGTGGCAAATAGGCTCCTTAGTTTAAAGGGTGGGAGTAATCATTGGCCAGAAGTTTGGCCACCAGCATAAATGGGCAAATAGCAAGAGATGGTAGGCATTAATATCAGCCACATCTTAAGAACTAGTTCTAGTCTACCAAGGAAGAGTTTGGAGTGGTGCAAGAAAAAGCCTGCTAACTTAAGAAGGCCAAAATTATATGTTCCCTGGGGGATGTGATAGATCCTGATGCCCACTCATTCTGTCTGGTGGAGAGAATGGAGATGTATGGCAGAACTGGTATCCATTACCAATTGCCATCCTGGATGTCCCTTAGCTTAGGGTTGTGCTTGATTTATACTGGGTGTCAGGCAACTGGTACAGTAGAAGTTGGCCAGAGCACAGTTGGTACAGCTTACAAGTTGCATCTGGAGCAGCCAGGATGCAAAGCACACCTCTCTTTCCCTGACAGGATACTAGTGGGAGGTGGGTGCACCAGGCATAGGGAAACATAGGACATGGGTGGACACTGTTAAGTGTGGCTGTGATGAAGGCACCTTCCTCTAGTCTGCTGCTTGGTCTTTGTCCTTCTCCTCTTTTTACATATGCCTTGTATGGTATGGAATTCCAAGACACTCTCTCCAAGTGGTCAAACCACTTTATCTGTCTCTCTGTATGTAATTTAAGATTGGTTCCATTCCAGTTCTTTTCCTTATAATCCCATTCCTGCTTTTATCCCTTCTAGTCACTCCAGCAGCCTTCCTCAGACATCTCATTTCGTTGGTGACCATGTGATGTGTGGAATCATACTCTGTTTGTTGATAATGAATCCTTCATGTATCCACATTTTATTTTGATCTTTCATATTCTGACACTGAAGTGAAAGTTGGAGGGCCCGGGACCACCAAAAATGTTTCATTTTACTGAATAAAGCATCCCAGTCTTACTGTGTTACTTCATTGGCACATGCATATCTGTTGCATTTCAGCTCCTGACAAAATGGATTAAACAGAAGGAAATGAATATTTTTATACCTTTTATTATTTTCTTATTTCAGGATCCAGTCTTCTATTATTACATATGTATTACATATCCCAAGTTTTACCCTCATTATAATTCCATAAGTTTCACCTCACTTCAGTACCCCTTTTTCCAGTGGTGGGATGTCAAAAATTTTACTACCCACCGTGACATCATCACACTGTGGGTGGAGCTAATGTAATGATATCATGACATCATGGGCGGGGCCAAAGAAAAATAAATAAACAATAAAATAAAAATAAGCACACACACACACACCTCAACCCACCCACCCACAACACAAACCCGTAAATAAATTAAATAAATAAATAAAATAGAAATTACATTAAAATACAAACACCGACCCACCTACCCACCCTAAACACAAACCTGTCACTTACCTGTTAGTATAAGTGCCTGGGCAGCACCATGTTGCAAGATGGATATGGTCATCGTACCAGTTCTCTAGGATAATATGCCTTAATGTAAATGTAAAACAGCTGTACCTCCTTAAGGGTTCTCCAACTGGAATAGCAATTGGAACAGCACAGGTGAGCTTATTGATGAGGTAAGTTCAAGACTTTGCTTAAAAACCCCAAGCCAGGCCACTAGGCCTGCCGGCCGCCAGACACACCACATCCAAAGGTGAGTCACCCTGGAGAGCAGGCTATAGGGAGCTTCAGGCTAGCAGCTTCTCTTCCTCCTCCCTACTTGGGAGGACAGCAAGGAGGCTGTGAATACACGCCAGTCACTGTAGGCGTGCATACACACCAAGTGCTTGGCATGCATGCGCAGTGGGGGAACCAGTGAAAAGGTAAGCCCCAAAGGTGGTTTCCCCCAAAAGGTGCTACCGGTTCTCTGGGACACTGGGGAAAGTTACTACCGGTTCTGGCGAACTAGTGAAAACCTGTTGCATCCCATCACTGCCTTTCTCCCTTTTTTGACCATTCTATTCTTCCTTTTTCACTCATCTCTCTCTCTCCACCTTATACACAATCATCTTATTGTAAGAAGAGAACACCAAGAATCCTTTAGCCATCATGACTCCAGATTAAAGAACTTTTTAGCCTCTCCCATAAAATTATAGCACAATTCAAAACATGTGAATTGCTAACAACTTTATAATGATTTGTCACACAACTTTTTAGGCAACCAAAATAACTGGGGTGTCAGAAAAGCTCCTAAAGTGAATTTCAAGTATTTTACATAGCCCATATTTTAAGTAAGTGGATCTGATAGTATTTTACAAATGTGGAGAAAACCTACCCAACCTCTTTTGGGCAATGCAGTAACACACAGGGAGAAGAACAATGAGATGGAATGTTATTTTATATAGATAGTTATAATAACATTTGCATTCTCTAAAGTGATATTCAGAGCTGTGAAGGTTACAGACTTAACATGATAGTCACTTGAAACAAGCATTGTTGAACAAAGTGGAATTTCCTTCTGAGTAAACATCCATGTTCAGGTTGTAGAGCTTTATTTCATAGTTTTGAACCTCTGACTATTCCTCCTTTCAGTTCTTATACTCAAGTGTCTCTTCCATTCTTCTGATTTCCTATTCTTCTGCAGTTCTTTCATATCTTCAGAGATTTCATACAAAAAGAGACGGGAAAGGGTTCATGGATAAAGTTACTTTCTGCATTTACTAGATAAAGAAACCACATTGCTTATGAAAGTGAGCCTGACATAACTGTTGTTATGTGTTCTGCCTTTTTCTTCCAAAGTTTATATGGTTAAGGTTATCAGCAAACAATTCTAAGTCATATTTTTAGTCTATATGGATTCACCCCTACAGTGTCTAATAGGGAAAATCTCAGGAATGTTGCCAAGGTTTAAATCAAAACAGATAGCATTCCTAGATATACCACTGAATATAACTGCATCTGGATTGCAACATTTCTTTCAGGAAGATCAAGAAGTTATACTTGGTCTGTACTCAACCAGTCAGCCAGCCAGCCAATCAATGATTGGTTGACTGACTGACTGACTGGTCTGTACTCAGTTTGTAATCTACTAAATTCACATGTAATGTAGTTTGCTGAATGGTTGTTCAAATATATGGTTTAGGCACTCCCAAGCAGCTACAGAGATTAGGAGATATTTGGTCTGCCAATGGCCACCATCAGTGACCAGCTGCACTTTGCTTAGGAACAGGTTGGTGATCTGGAAGCTAAATCAACCCAGACGTATTAGTAGTCAATGAGAGGTTGCATATGATTGAGTGCCAAGTGCTCCAGTGATGGAGGGAACCCTTTATTAATAATTTTGGAGAATCCAGAACCTCCTGTTGGCCTCTTAGATTACTTGATCCTTCTGAACTGCTACCTGCAATACCATCCACTACTCTATGTAGATCAACAAATCTTCCCGGTAACAAGATACTATACCAATCCACACTTAAGAACTTAGGAAGAAACTGTTTTCTTAAAAGCTATGGTTTGATAGGATAGTTTCACTTTAGATCAACTGATTGCCTGAGACAATAAATGTATCTCATTTTTTTAGGCTGAAGGTTAGAGATCATCTACCAATTTCTTGTGACTAGTGATATCTATAGTTTTAGGATATACTGTACTGGTATTTAGACATGGTCCAATTACTTTGACTGCCTCAGCCTTTTCTTTTCTTTTTTTGAAATTTTAGTTGAATCAGTGGAACAAAGAAACCTATAATAATTTTGTTTTTGTTGTTGGTTAACAAATATGATATGCAAGTTATAAGAATTAATGGAATAAAGAAATAAACTGCCCTGTTTTGCCTAATGGGTCATTAGTGGACCTGACTTCTGTACTTGCTGTGTGTATGGCTCTCAAATTCTTGCTTATTCAGTAAATACATGTTGTATATTGGGTACTGCACTGCCTTTTCAGTACCGGGTTTAAATAATTCACCTAGCCTTTAGCACTGTAATTCACACAAACTGCCATAAAAATACATGGTTTACTAACACCCATCAGCTTCTATGGGTGGAGAAATGATTACTCCTGTTAATTTTGTATTAGAAGGCTTGTTGAAATTTACAAATGTACATCTGCTTTAGAGCAGTGGTTCCCAACATGAGGTCCAGGCCCCACAGGGGGACTTCAGTTCCCAGAAGCTTAAGTCAGTACATTGGCTGATCAGTGCTTAGGCTTCTGGGAACTGGAGTCCAAAAACCAAAGGTTGGGAGCCATTTACTTGCTTCTTTAGAGCCATTTACTTGCTTCTTGAAAATAAGCTGTTGATCAGCAGAAATGGATTTTCCCTGTCCTTTAAGTAACTGAAAGACAAATTGGAGTGCTGGTTAGATAAATATCCACTTCCTATTACACTGCACAACAATGATTTTGCTACTGGGAATAACACATGTGATTTACATGGTATCGAGTGTGCTGATTCCAAATCTGAACTCAGAATTTGCCTATCATGTACAGATTTATAGGCGTGCTATAGCTGTTTAAATGGTCAGTAATTGGATAATATATGTTACATGGGAACATTATAACAGTTGCAGCTACCACTATGCCTGCTGCTGTCTCAGCTGAATCACATCCCCTGGTAGCATACATGTTCCAGCAGTGGCAGGCATGTCTGGGAAAGTCAGTGAGCTGACATCAGAAATAGGTATACAGTATAAGGCAAGATGGACCAAGGGCTTGTCTCTAGTGGGAAACCATCTTATAGGATAATACAGCTAGGCTATAGTGATTCTGATTTGAGCTAAAGATGAGTAGGCACAGCTGTGTTAATAAACTGGACAATTTTTGCTTTATTTATGACAAACATACCCCATGTAATCAATGCAGGAACCTAACCAAGAGGGTTAGATTTGCTTACTTAAGATTCTGACATCCTAGGCAGAATTGGACTTCAGATTTGGATTCAGCCCACTTGATTTAGTATAGGACACATGGGTTAGATCAAGTAGCAGACAATGTTTATTTTTTTGTGATGCAGTGCGTCCCAGCGAGGAAAGGCTGCTGCTGCCACTGCCGCTTCTCCAGGCACTGCCTGCACCCTTTCCAGGGCAGCCAAAATGGCTTCCTGGAACTGCGCATGTGTCAAACCTTCATTTAATGCATGCACACTTCTTTTTTAGTGTGCATGTGTCAAATGGAGGTTTGATGCATGCACAGTTCTGGGCAGCCATTTTTGGCTGCCCGGAAATACACATCTGGAGGGCGGCTGGAGAGGTGACCAAACCGGTCGCCCGGGTGTTTGCCACCACCCCTGGTGATCCCCTCCAGATGGCCACTACCGGTTCAGGTGAACCGGTCCGAGCCGGTAGCAGCCCATCACTGCCTATGCTGTCTAATGCTTTTCTACACATTTGAGCAAATTGATGATTATGGCCATCTAGTCCCAAAGCACAGAAATTTCTTGGATTCAGAAACTAAGTACTACACTTCTAAGCTTCTGCCTTACATGACATGGATGAATGAAAATAATTTTCATCTACAGCCAAATTCTTGACTTCCAATTAAACTGTAGGTGGTGCTGGTGCTTCAGAATACTCTCATTTGTCACTTGTCTCTGAGGAACCCATTAAAAGAAGTGGAATGAAGAAAACCCTCTAGTTTGTGTAGAGCAGAGGTCAAGGCTGTTACAAGCTTTTACTTGAGGTTAAATTTCTTCTCATCATTTTGTGAGCTTGTCTGCAACATTTATGGTTTTGCATTTGTAGCTGACCTTAGTTGTCTCAGTTTCAAAGTTCAATTCATTAGAAAGTGAGCAGTAAACAAGAAAAACAACACATTCAAGATGTAGAAAACCCTCTGCAATGGCTGCTTAGGGAAAGACTTTGGTCTGATCTTTTTTCTTTGTTAATTTCTAAAAGATTGCTACCATGACCAGGACATATTTTCATGTCCCTTTGGTTGGTATGTAGGAAGAGACAACAGATTTGACTGTAGCTTGGTTACACCCAGATTAAATTCCAGCACTGATCTTTGCAGGGAGCTTTCCGGAATGTGTTAACAAATGCCTGTGGGTGCAAACCAATGTGGGACATCACAGAATATGACTATTGAAGTCTGGTTTTTGGATTGTATTGCAGCAGTCTTGGTTTAGTTGCAAAGCCTTCTAATCAAAGCTTGGAAACATTACACTGGCCATAGTGCTTAATGATTCTGGGCACTGTAGTCCCAAAATGTGACATTTCCAAGCTTTGTTTCTCATTCATTTTTGAGTCTCTCTAAAAAGTGTATTTAGTTACAAACTATGCATGGGGAGTTCAACCATCCATCCTGTGTACATCAACTTTGGCCCTGAGCATCTCTGCAGCAGAATATGTTGCTCCAGTGCATTCTCACATTGGAAACAAGTTGACATCACTGTTATTAAAATAATGCATATAAGTGAGAGGATGCCTCAGACCTAAACCTGTTGAGAAAATATATCTTCTTGTTGGTATCACTCCACCTAAGATAAAGAGAGAAGCAGCAGCAGATGCCAAAGGAACTAAGCAAGAGAATGATCCTCAACATGTTCTGAATGGATATATGCCTCAAGTCTGCAGACTCAGATCAAAGAAGAGCTCTATGGCAAGAACAAACATTCTTGAGGGTACACAAGAGTAAAACAAAATTAGAAGAAGGAGGAAGGAACTCACCAGGCAATGAACACCATTAAAAGAAGATATAGCTGAGGAACTCAACCTCCCCTATGTCACTTGGAGGACCCTGAATAGTCTGAGGGTTAGAATGCCTAAATGTAAGACCAACATACTGTACGTAAGTAAGGGCTGCTGGCGGACAGCAACAAGCGTTGTGAAAGTGGAGAGATACAGAATCAAACTCATTTACTAGTCTGCTGATTACTACTGGAAATACGTATCAAAGAAGATTTAATTTTGGCCAATGACAAAGCCAAGAGAACAGTTTCATTTTGGCAGTTTAAAGTTTGATCTGGACAAGAAGAATTCAGTTACCATTGTAGCAGTTGTGGGAGTTTTTCATACGTCAACAGATAGTATAAAATGTATCTCATGGCAAGCCTACTAGGTTTTTTAAGGTATGCAAGCTGTTCAGGGAGTGCTTTTCATTGCCGTTCCCCTGCCCCCAAGAGAGTTTCCATGGACAAGTGGGGTTTTGAGATTGATTCTCTATCAACTATTCCACACTGTTGTATCTAATAAAGAAATATAAATAATAATACAGTAATACCTCGGATAACGCTAAGACTTGGTTCCACAAGTCTTGGTGTTATCTGATTTTTAGTGTTATCCGATGCATGTTAAAATCCTATGGGATGGATTGGATAACGTTAAAGTTCCATAGAGATACATTGTAACCGCACAGGCTTTAGCGGTTGTTATCCGATCCATCCCATAGGGCCTTAACGTTATTCGATCCAATTCTCCTCCCCAGATTACTTAACGTTATGCGATTTTAGCGTTATCCAAGGTAAACGTTATCCGAGGTATTACTGTATAAGCCTTTCCTCTATGGTCAGGTTTTAATGCAAGAAGAAATATAGTACTGTACTGTATTGCTAACAGCCACTTTTTGTTGTGTAAAACATTTAACATGGATGCAAGTAATAGTAATAGTAATAGTGCTCTTGTTATGTACTGCAAAGTATTCTGTGACTTGTGGCAACCTTATGAATGAGTGACCTCAGAATATTCTATGATCAGTAGCCTTGTTCAGCTCTTACCAACTCAAGACTGGAGCAGAACCTCATGTACTCTGAACCTCATGTACAGTCTTCTCCCACTACCATAGGACTTGCTCCACCTGGCAAAGACCAGCACTCATTCAGGAAGCCAGCATAAGACCTAGAGAAATCTATGCTAGGTTTTAGTCACTGGCTGTTTATGCTTACAAACCAACCAAATCAGGTAGGAAACAGTAGTGTACAGATTATGTAGAAATATATTGTGTTACCAATAAAAGACCTGGAATGTAGAAAGTACAAACATCTTCTATACATTATTAGATGAAGGAAAATAGATTAAAATTCAGGATCACAAAAAAGTTATAAAAATAAAAAGGAACATTTTTACCTTTCCCCCTTTCCCTTGTAAAACAAGAAATACATTTCTGCCCCCACCACGAAATAAGGAGACAAAACACAAACTGCTGTGGTTGAAAGGCTTGGGCCACGTTTATTGAATTAATTATTTCAAGGACCTGCAGAGGAGCAGGTAGTGTGTAACCAGGCACCAGGGCAAAGGAAACTAGCCTCCCCT
The DNA here is from genome assembly GCA_030440675.1 of Furcifer pardalis. Classification (NCBI taxonomy): domain Eukaryota; kingdom Metazoa; phylum Chordata; class Lepidosauria; order Squamata; family Chamaeleonidae; genus Furcifer; species Furcifer pardalis. The sequence goes on along the minus strand of CP126897.1, from coordinate 42,675,218 downwards.
TCCCTGTACCAGATGGGTGAAACTCAAGCTCCTGCTAGCTGCTGGTGGGCTGGCTTATAGGGGAGGCCTGATGTGACTGTTTCTACTTCCCTTCTCCTGAGTGGATCTTGGTCGTGGGGTGTGCCTGCCTCATGATATTAACCGCATCTGAGCTGCTTCACAGGAACCCAGCATGGGATGCCGCTTCCACCTCATCAAAGACACCCTGAGGGAATCACTGCTGCCACTCTAAACCGGCACTACCTGCATACATGACCTGTCTTACGATTCCGCCCAGCAACTGGCCAAATGCCCTACAATACAGGAATGGGATAGGTGAAAACAGACCAGCTCCGGTAGCCAATATGGAGCTGATCCCAAAAATTCCTATCCAGCCCTGAATGGTGACCGAATAACATTCCCAACTGCTGGGTGGGTGGGTGGGAAGAATCCACATGGAAAAGGGGTGCTTTGGGTGCATGCCTGTGGTTTAAAAGCCATCCGGCACCCACCTCCTGCGCGCTTGCGTCATTCATGACACATCATCTCTTCCCCCATGATGGAGAAAAAATCACCCCTCCGCCCAAAGTTGGATGAACTGGGAGGTAAGTATCTATCTGTATTTCCTGGGATAGCTAGCTAACACAATCAGGATTACATCTACTGTTCTACTCACAAGCAAGCATAGGTAGACTTCTCTCTCCTCCTGCTTTGAACATGCTTAAGCAATAATAGCAATTATTTTTCACATCATTCTAAAATAACAAAAACCATCTTTCATCCTTGTCCCACCTTTTTTCTCTCTTCTCCAATAAGACTACAACATTCAGTATTCATCATTTCTACTTCTGTTCCCACAATCTAGCATATTTTGACTATCTAAAAAGAAAGGAACCCGCTCCTGGCTCGAAGGACAAATTCCAAGACTTTCTTCATCCCCTCTCAGGAAGCGAAAAACAAACAACAACAAACAACAACCACTTTAAACTCCAACGGCCAGGAAAGAAGAAGCCAGGGCAGGTTGAGGACTTCACCACCTTGCACCCCCATCAACATATTGTATTGTAATGTAATGTATTGTTTGTAAGCTGCCCTGAGTCGCTATGGCAAGTTGGCGGCAATATAAATTTGAAATAATAATAATAATAATAATAATAATAATAATAATAATAATAATAATAATAATAATAATAATAATAATAATAATAATAATAATAATAATAATAATAATAATAATAATAATAATAATGCCACATTTCAATTCATTACACTGATTTCCTACTATAAATGTGTAAGGAGCATGGAAACAAAGGAGGTAGGTTTTTTTTAAAAAAAATAAACTGGAATAATCCTGACCATAAGACACTTAAATAACACAACCTTTTCTCTCATTAAGTGCTGTTATCTTCCTTTGCTACTAATGTTATCATCAATTGGTGCTTAAAAAAATCTGTTAAGAGTAGTGTGGTACAAATAGGACTTTTTCAGATACAGCAAAGGGCTTTAGTATATGGGAAGCACCCTAGTGCTAATCTCCATGCTCCACAACAAACTGATACTAAATATAAATCATGCTATTGGATACAGATATGTAGAGATAGTGGGGAAAAATCAGAACTATATAGACAAATGAACTTGAACTGGTTTCAAACTGTATTAGTTAATGGAATAAAAAATATTTAGATGAACCAAGCTTAGAAAGGGTGAGGACAAGATTTGAAGAAATGGTCTATCTTATAAGAAGAGGACAGATAGGTATCAAAGGGTTGGTTAGTAAAATTTATAGGATTTTAAATCAGGAGGGCAATGTACAGGAAGTATTAAAAATCATGGAATTGAGTTGCAAAAGTAAATGGAAGAGAAGAATTATGAGAACCTTGTCTGTTAGAATCAAAGAACATAATTACAAAATGATTTGGAGGTGGTACCTGACCCCCAACTCGGCTGCACCAAATGGATAATACAAAAACAAAAATGTGTTGGAGGTGTAAAAATACACTGGGGACGTATGAACATAAGTGGTGGAGTTGTAATGTGGTTAAAGATTTTTGGACAAATATTGAGAAGGAGATTAATGAAATAATAGGTGTGAGTCTAAAGTTGGGATCGGGTATCGCCTTATTGACTGAGGTGGATAATATTAATATGGACTCAAAAAAGATTTGTTATCTATTATATTGACAACAGCAAGACAATGTATTGCAAGGAATTGGAAGAATGATACTTTGGTAAAAATTGAAGATTGGTATAAAAAATGTGGGGAATAGCATTGAATGATAAGCTCACTTGGGAATTGAATTTTAAAAATGGTATAAATAAGGATAATAAATTTTGGAATATATGGAGACCATTTTTTAGAGCATATGCTAACTAAGGGTAAAGGTGGCAGACCACCACCAGGTCAATTGTCCTTTTGGGAGAGTAAGAGTTAGAGGGAAAATTGCGATCTCCAGGGCACTGTAAATATCACGGGTGATTTTTATTTCCGTTTGTTATTACTTTTTTGGTTAACTAATATCAAGGTGTTACTCAAAGTGAAATTTTATACAACATTAGAAGTCTTTTTATTACTTTTTAATTGTTTTTCTTTTAATTGTACTTTGTTGTATGATATTGTTATGTACCTTGTTATGATTTTTTGTTTGTCTTGTTAAATTTTCTTTAAAAGTTAATAAAAATATTTAAAAATAAATAAATAAATCACGCTTTCAGAAGACATAAAAAGGCACAAGATTAACAGAAAAAGGCAGTGTATAATGAGAATAACCACTCCTACTATAGTGTGGAAATTCATTTGTAGCCTTGATTGTGATTGTACCTTATATGTACCTGTGTATAGATTTAATTGTATCTTATTTGTGCCTGTGTATCAATTGTCAGGCTCTGCAAATACTGTTTGTAACTGTGTGACAGAAATAGTTAAAGCAAGATGTAATGTAGCGATAATGGGATGTGTCCAGACCACAAGAACAATCAGCTGTGTACAATATGATAAGCATTCTAGCTGAATTTCTAACTAATGAACAATTCTAAGCTTGCAAGTTCTATTCCAAGGCAGAAAGGCTGTTAAACAAATGTGTTTTGTAATGATTAGATGGGTGTGTCCCACCCTTCCAATTTAACCACTCCCATTCTTCTGATGTAACCAAACCCCCCCCCCCTTTTTTTTGGTGGTTCGGTAAGAATAGATGCCCTGCTTGATGGCAGGCAGAGAAATTCAGAGAGAGAGAGTCAGACTGATTTTTAAGCACCAGATCCAAGACTGCCATCTCAATTCTTTCGCGCCAATTGTCAGGGCCGGACTCTGGCACTATAGTTTTCCATACTTTGGGAAACTTATTTATGAATATTCTGACTGTTATTTAATTTAACAGATAGTAACAGGATTTAATTGCTTACATGAATTTAAAAATATTTTGAAACAAGCAAATAGTAAACAGTAAAAAGGCTGAGTAAACAATGCATTCCATAAGTGGCTTATCAGTTAAGATGTGTAATGTTTACTCAGCCAAAACTCAGCTCAAGGTCTAAGTCTGATCTTGACAGTCTCAAGATTGACTCCACCTTCCATCCTTCTGAGATTGTTAGAATGAGTACCCAGCATGCTGGGACAAAATGCTAATTGCTTTGTGAACTGTCCAGATAGTGCTCTAAGTGCTATTGGGCAATATGCAAACATTAGTGCTATAGCAATGGTTAGTGCTATTGGAATTTTGCTTCACAATAGTATGTAAAATTCATATGTGGATAAAAATATATTTATCAATCATTTAGGGATAAATGAGAGTTTTGTTTTTCAATCTGATTTTGATAAGTTGATACAGAAGTTCCCAAAATTCATATCAGGAGAAAGTGTGATTAACAGAGTTATCCAAACCAACCTGAGTCCATGTTTCAATGCCATTGCAAAGGAAGGCTCCCCTTTCCAAACCAAAACAATGCATGAGCATAAATTCATTAACTTACAGTTGCTCCCCTCTCTTCCTTGCTTTTTATATTTCTCTCTTGCTAGCATTCTGGTGCTATACACTCTTGTGTAGAAGTATTTATTTAATAAGAAGATAAGAATCAGTCAGAGCCATTTCTATGTCAGTAAAATATTAAAGCTAAGTACATTTTACACACACATTTCCATTTCATGTGAGTGCCTAAAATTCTCTGAGAAAAAAACTACTGTTTTCATAATTTTCATGATTCTTTTTAGTTGATATATGAAGAAGCCATGGTCAAAAGCATTGCTCAGGACTGCTAAGACTTCCATCCTCAGTTGTATTCCTCAAGCATGGAGAAGTGATGGGAACAGAATGAGCCAGTTTATCCCCATTACAAGCTCTACAGTAATATTTACTCAAGCCCAGTGCGAATTATATTTATACTGTATTTCTATGCATGCATTTTTAGTTTAAAAAGTCTTGAGAGATAGTTCAGTGTCAGTATGAGTTACTGAAACAAATGTGCAAACAGCTAAGGCTCACATATTTTGCATGTAGTGTAAACACTTGTGAGTTCATACACATATTTAAAAGAGAAGCTTAGTAACATTATCTATCTATATTTCAATATCTTCTCCAAAGTTATTACATGCCATCAAGTTGCTTCTGATTGGTTGTCACCCAAATATGGTTTTTGAGAGATCTATGGTGTTAAAGAATTGATTTTCTGTTGTGACTGCAAGCAGGAATTTGAACCCAGGTCCAGTGATGGGCAGTAACAGGTTCTCACCAGTTCACCAGAACCAGTAGTAACTTTTCCCAGTGTCTCAGAGAACCGGTAGTGGCTTTTGGAGGAAACCACCTTGGGGACTTACCTTTTCACCAGTCCCCCCGTGCATGCGTGCCAAGAGCTTGGCGTGCATGCGTGCCTACAGCACTTGGCGCATGCGTGGCCTCCTTGCTGTCCTCCCAAGCGGGGAGGAGGAAGAGAAGCTGCTAGCCTGAAGCTCCCTATAGCCTGCTCCCCAGGGTAAGTGACTCACATTTGTGTGTGGTGTGTGTGTGTATTTAATGTGTATTTATTTTTATATATTTAATGTGTATTTATTTTTATGTGTTTTATGTGTATTTAATTTGTATTTTTATGTCTATTTAATGTGTATTTAATGTGTATTTATTTTAATGTGAATTTTATGTGTTTTATGTGTATTTTTATGTCTATTTCATTTGTGTTTTTATGTGTACTAATTTTTATGGGTATTTTACGTTGGCTCCACCCACACCATTGGCTCCATCCATGACATCATGACATTGGCACCGCCCATGATGTCATGATGTTGGCTCCTCCCGTGATGTTGGCTCCACCCACAGGGTGGTAGTAAAAATTTTGGTTGCCCACCACTGCCCAGGTCTCCTGAGTATTAGCACTAGCCCTCATCTCCCTCAACGATAGACCCTTACTGTAGATAGAAGACACTACTTCTGCATTATCAATGGACCATGCCAGAACATGTCACCACATATGACGTGTCACATGTGCTGTAGAGCTCTCTTCCATCCATCCAGTTTATATACTTCCTTACTAATGATGCACTATATTGGATGATTTACACAAAAATTAAAAATTACAATTCAGTACTCCACAATAACAAAATATACATTCAAATACAATTCAAAACAATACAGTAATGAAACAGACAATAATTATAATCATAAATATAAACAATCCTTTTAAAGTCTAAAACTATTTTTAAAATGGAAATAAAGTCATTGCCAGCACCAGAGAGATTCAGTTATTACAGGCAACTTTTTTTTAAAAAAGTTGATCTTTATCTCTATTACAATTTGAAAAAGGTCCTTTTTTAGATTAAAGGAGTAGCCTTTTTCAGCTCTAGCAACAGCCTACATAACCTGTGATGTGAAATCATGGGAATTGCAGTTTACAGACAGTTGAACAGCCGCAACTGCCAAGACTTGGTGTAAAGATTTGCAAGCAAATATATGGCAGGTTTCCACTGATATGGAATGAAGAATGTTGTTCTATGTCCTAGAGCTACTCTTAAATATATCATAGAGAGTAAACATTAGGAACTTTCCTGCCAAAGCAACAGAGAATTAGATGAGCAACTTCCAGTTTTGACTCCTTTTCAGTGATCTCAACGAAAGCTTAGCATGTGCTCCTTTCTTTAGCTGGAGGGATTATTTATTTGTTTATTTATTCCATGGAACCACAGAGATTAGGAAACTGATTTATATCTATCTCTACTGGATAGTCATTTGAAAATGGTTTTATGAGTGTGTTACTTGTGGTGTGAGAGAGGAACAGAGAACAGTTTAATATGTTCCAAAGGGATGCACTTGAGTCTGAGAAGATAAAGTTCTTAGAAATCAATGGAATGCATTTGCTCATAAAGCATTTAGGATCAAAACACTAGAGATATCTGAGGTTGTCAGTTCCTTCAATGTCTCTCTTCATCCCCACTTTGGGATAGTGAACATGGGGCTAAATGTTGAGCCAGGCCTCAAGGAGACATATAATCATTAGAAGTAAGATCATAGGTTTTTTCTCCTGTGGCTATATTATAAAATAATAATAACTATTTTCACCATTAAATCTTTTTCTATCTGCTACTCGGGTATAGGGTGAATCAAGGAGACAGAAAGTTTATTCATCTGTTGTGGATTCTTCTTTTCTTAAGTGAAGCAAAGTGATTTCCTGAGAAGAACTTTCTCTTTCCTAGCTTATGAAGTTATTTGAGGCTATCTGGTGCAAATGTTCAGATTGTGTCTTCAGGGGAAATAATCCACTTTGAAAAGTGTAAGGGTACTAGTCAAGATAGAATCTCGGGTGGACATTAAAGGAAACACTCCCCTACAAAAAAAAGGAATGATGAAAAACAGAAGTGTCAAGACCTCAAGAGATGCTTAGATAAAAGAATGTATAATAAATTATCAGTTGTTCATTTCAGTTCATTTTGGCACATCACCTTTCTCAGAAGCAAAAAGAACTTTTTCCACTTAATGTAGTTCTTCATTCTGAACATACTTCAGAAAGAGCTGAAAATATTGTCATTTGACTCAGCATGAATGAATTCATAATGGACACACTTTGCTCTCACTGTTCTATAATGGTATTTTAAATGTCTGTCGAAAGCATATTTTTAAGGGTTGCTCTGTTATTGGCATTTCTCAATACAGTACATTCTACACCAACAGGTGTACATCTCTTAGGTTACTTCTTGGTCAAAATGCTGGGCGAAAAGTAACAAGAATATAATTGTTGAAACCGACAAAGGTCAATATATGTCCTCAAGTGTTTTGTTTGTGGCAGCACCCGGCTAAATGCATCAGGATGTGATTGGATAAAGAATTGCACTAAAGAAAGTCCTGTTTGTCCACAGGACCTGGTACTCAAAAGTATTCTTCTCCCAGACATGGAAACATAATTGAACTAAAAAACCTGAGGTTTCTTCCATTTGTTCAGTGCTAAAAGATCATAGGATTTAACCCCACACCCTTAGAAAAAGACAAAGAAAATGGAGTCTTTCTAGATGACTACAAGTCAATCGGCTTCTTTGAGAATTGTCAGCTGGCTCCACACAGCCTCAGTATTCCCTCTGCACAGTTCACCTGCTACCATGGTTTCCTAATATTATGTCTCCTTGCTCTAGATGTGAGCAAGTGATGGGAGAGTAAAAAGAAATGTAATGAAAGGCAGTGCCATTGGAACTAAACATTTACATTTTTTTGGGAAGACTGCTATTTTCATAGACTTTGTATGCTAAATGCCACATTTTCATGATATCAGCCAGCACCTAGCAATTGTCAGGCTTGCTTGAAGAGAGAAGCTAAGAATTGCTATCCTGGATTGCTACCAAGAAAGGGTATGCTTATGTAAACAATAAGATAAGTGGAAGTGCCATTTTTTTTCTTTTTTTTTTTTTACAATATATGTTATTCTCTATCTCAATTTTTCTTCTTATCTTTAAAACCACCCTTGTGATATATACAATGTCCGGGGATTTATGTTTACTTATGTTTTCCAAAAGTCATTTTGCTCAGATACAGGGGGTATGCCCTGATTCTTAACTGTTACATAATCAATAAAAGGTTTCCAAATCCTCCAGAAGTTGTTACCAGTTACTTTACCCTTTTTAAAATTTATCTCCCAAGTGAGCTTTTTGTTGAGTGCCAAATCCCACATTTCGTTATACCAATTCCTTCTTTGTAAGTTTTCATTATTTTTCCAATTTCTAGCTATACATTGTCTGGCCGCTGATAACATTATCGCCATCAATTCATTTTTATCCTCACTCATTTTATATTTATCCATCTCAGTTAACAAAATTGTATTTGGGCCCAGTTCAACCTGCGAATCCAATATGTTTTTAATTTCAACCTCTATTTTTCCCCAAAAGTCCTTCAAAGCCTCACAAGACCACCACATGTGTTCATATGTGCCTCGATCTTTTTTACATCTCCAACATTTCTCACTCACATCTTTGTACATTAGATGCAGTTTTACTGGGGTTCTATACCATCTCCAAATTAATTTATAATTATGTTCCTTCACTCTTACCGACATAGATCTCATAATACGTCTTCTCCACATTTTCCCCCAAGTCTTCTCGTTGATTGTTATGTTCAGTTCTTGCTCCCAGCTATCTTTCAATACTTGTTGAGCCTTCCCTCCTTTATTTAAAATTTTATATATTTGACTAACTATCCCTTTTAAACCTATGTCTCCTTTTCTCAATTTGACCAGCAATGTTTCAAATTCTGTAAGCTCCCTGTCAGATCCCATTTCAAAAAGAAATTTCTTGTTCCAGTTATTTATCTGGAGGACTTTAAACCAATCCAACTCCAGTTGCAGATAGAGCTCCTTTCTCCTCTCCGAATCCCTACAAATTTTGATCCAATCCTTCAACAGAGAGACCCCATTTTTTAATAAGATATCCTTAATCCTACCTTCTATTTTTATCGGAAAGTTGTTAAAATCTTCTAATTCTGTAACCATTGAGATCCCTGGAATAAGTTCCTTTCTTACTTTGTTCCATTCTTCTATTGTTGCTCTTATCATCTTGCCCTGAATCCTCATTTTTTTATCCTTATCACCACATAAAAAGAATGCCTTCCCTTTCCTAGAAAACTCTTTTGATTCTAATTTTCCCCATATCGGCTCTTCTCTATTTAATAATTTAATAACACTTCGTAATTGAAAAGCTCTATAATACTTGCTAATATTCGGAATACCCAGTCCCCCTTCTTTTTGTGGTATATACCATAAAATCTTAGGTATCCTTGCTTTTCTTTTCCCATTGCAGAATCTATTTATAATATTTTGATATTTTTCCAATTCTTTTTCTGTATGTTTTATTGGCAGAGCATCAAATAAGAAATTTAATTTAGGTAACAACATCATTTTACACATTGCTACCCTGCCAAACCACGATAAATTCAGCTTGTTGTATTGTAATATCTTTTTATCTATCTCTTTCATTTGTTTTCCATAGTTCAATTCCTTAAGTTCCCCAGTTTTTCTAGCAAGTATTACCCCTAAGTATCTCACTTTATCCGGAATTTGAATATTAAATTTTTGCTTTATTTCTTCTTCATCCTTCTTACTCCCATTGACTAGAATCATCTCGGACTTATCCCAGTTCACCCTTAAACCTGTCATTTCCTCAAAAGTTTTCAGGTGTTTATTAATCCTTAATATTCCTTGTATTGGTTGTTTAATTGTGATTAGTGTGTCATCGGCATACAAACTTATTTTATTTCCTTCAATTCCAATTATTTCTTTATCTTGCCGTATTAAATTCGCCAATAGTTCCATAGCCAAAACAAATAATGTGGGCGACAATGGGCAACCCTGCCTAGTTCCAGCCTCCAGTTTTATTTCTCCTGTATAGTTATCATTAAATTTCACTATTGCTGTTCCCTGTTTATATAAGTTCTTGATTACTTTTTGGAATTTGTCCCCAAATCCATATTGTTTAATTACCTCATGTATTGTTGCCCATTGCAGAGAATCAAATGCTTTAAAAATATCCAGGGCTAAGAAACCTACCCTATCCTTTTGTCTTTCAGCTATATCCAATAAATCCACTACCCTCCTTGTAAGATCTGACATGTACCTACCCTTTATAAACCCTGCTTGATCGTCTTTTATGTATTTGGCTATGAAACTATTTAGCCTGGTCACCATTATTGTAGAAAAAATTTTGGCGTCTTGGTTAATTAAGGATATCGGCCTATATGATTCTATTTTATGTAAATCTTTCCCTGGCTTAGGAATCAGTGCGATAATAGATCTATTCCAAGATTTGGGTGTTGATTCTCCCTCTAAGATCCCATTAAATAATTTGTGTAATCTCGGAACAACCCAAGGCTTAAAGTCCTTATAAAATTCAGCGGGAAGCCCATCCTCTCCTGGAGCTTTATCCAATTTTAATTTATTAATTACATTCTCAATTTCTTTTGCGGATATTGGTTCCTCCATCATATTTCTATGTTCTTCTGATATTAAGAAAGTATTATATTTTTTGAAGTGATCCTCCAATTTGTTCAAATTTACCTGCTTCTTTGAGTATAGCTCCTTATAGAAAGCCTCTATTATTTCCGCTTTCTCTTTCCTTTTATTGCATCTCTTCCCCTTCTCATCTACCAATACTCCTACCTGGCCTTTGTTCTTTTTATCCCTCGCTGCTTTTGCTAATAACTTTGAATTTCTATTACTGTGCTCATAGTATTCTCTTTTTAAAAATATCAAATCCTTTTTTACCCTTTCCATGTCTTGGGCTTCCAATTCTTTCTTTGTTTTCTGTATCTGAGGTAATACCCTCTGATCATTACCCTTTATATATTCCCGATGAAGTTGTTTTAGATGTATTTCCAATTCCTGAGTTCTATTGATGTTCCGTTTCTTTTTCCAACTGCTCAATTTTATTGATTCTCCTCTAAAGATCGCTTTCATTGTGTCCCATACCCCTCCTGAGCTGACCTCGTTATTATCATTCCATATCCAATATTCATCCCATTTCTCCATAATTTGTTTTTTCATGCTGTCCTCTTTATATAATTTTGAGTCATATCTCCAAACATATCTTTTCCCGTCACCTTCATCCAGTTTTATATCTATACTTATCTTGGCATGGTCTGATTCTCTAAATGTCCCTATTTTAATATCTTCTATGTTTTTCAATAACCCTTGCGTTACAAATATATAATCTATCCTTGAATACATATCATAAACTTGAGAATAGTAAGTGTAGTCCCTTTCCTGTCCTTTAAGTTCCCTCCATACATCTTTTATATTCATTAATTTTGTCCAGTCTCTTAAAATATATTTATTACTCCTCTTCTTAGTACTTGTGGTATCAATCTCGGAACTTAACAAGTTGAAATCCCCCCCAATAATCATATTCCTCGTTCCTTCTTTCTGTAGAATTATTCTTAATTTTTCTAAAAATTCTGCCTGATTAGTATTCGGGGCATATACGTTTACAAGAGTTATCTCTTCATCTTCTATCCTCCCCTTAATTATTAGATACCTCCCCTCTGGGTCAACTATGGATTTTATCACAGTAAAACCCAATTTTTCCGATATAAGGGTTGCAACACCTCTTGCTTTTGATGTCCCATAAGCCATTTCGTAAATATCAATTCCTCTCACAATTAATTTATTAGTGTCTGCCGATTTTTGATGGGTCTCCTGTAGAAAGATGATATCAGATTTAGATTTGTTGAGCGCTATCTGCAACCTCCTCCTCTTCACGGCATTCCCTGTCCCTTTCACATTCCATGTTAACAACCTTAAATTCTTAACCATTTATGTTTACAAATCCCTCCCCTCCTTTACATTCCTCCCCGGACGTGTTATCCCCATCCCCTACTAAAAATCTACAAAAAAAACTAAAAAAAAATACAAAAAAGTGAATACAATATAACGACAAAAAAGACGATTGTACATTCTCAGTACAAAATAACTCAGTAAAGTAAAATACTTGAAAAAAATTACTTACTACTACTACAAAAAAGAGAAGAAAAAAAAACTTACCTACTCTTCCATTTTCTGCTACCCTCCCCACACCTTGTTCCAAGATGTCGCCTCTATCCTTCAAAGAGGGGAGGGGGGGACCGGGGTAAAAAAGCATTGTGTTCTTCTAAAGTCCCCCTCCCTCCACCATTTTAATTTGTTCTACAAGTTATTTATTCAAAAAGCTCCGCACTCGATGTTCCTGATACTTCTGCTCCTCCCGCTGCGCCCTCCACCTCCCCCTCCTTATTCAAAACCGGGCCCATCACCCCAACTGCATACAAATCAGTTCTCATAGCAATCCATTCTGGACTAGCCACCTTCATAAACCCAAGTTGAGTCAAATATTCCAAGACGTCTGTTCTATCATCCAAGATATGCCATCTTTTTTCATAAAAAAATCTCAGCTGTTGTGGAAATCTCCAATTATACTTAATGTCTTTTGAAGCCAAGAATTTCGTCACAGGTTTCATCATATATTTCCATTTTCTTTCCTCCGGCGCTATGTCATTGTAGATTTCCACATCAGCCCCCTCAATCTTTAGAACGCCAGACCCCGCTTGTTTGATGTAAGCCATCACTTTTAATTTGTCCGCCCAATTTGCAAACTTGACCAAAACATTCCTTGGTGATCTCCTATCTCGCCTTCCCCCCACTCTATATATGGCTCCAATGTCTTCTGCCACAAAATCTTTTCCCATTTTCAGAGAGTTCAACCAATCTACTATTCTATCTCTAAGCTTGTCTGGCGTTCGTTCGGCCATTTTGCGTATGACAATGTTTTGTTTCCTCTGCCCCTCCTCCACCATCATCATCCTTTTCTCTTGAACAGATACTCTTGAAACAATCACATGCTCTTGAATCAACATCTCATTCATAGAAATCTTTGCTTGCTCTAAATCCTTTTGCATTGTGTCAGTAACCATGTTAATTTTTTTTGTATTCTGAGTAACCTCCTTCTGCAAGTCAGTCAGAGTCCTGGCCAGGCTCTCATGTTGTAGCCTGGCCAGTTCTCTGTCTTTTTTCATTTCTTCACAATTGTTCTCCACCATTTTATTCAATTTTTGCATTGCAACCTGGTTATCATTTGCATTTTTAACCAATTGTTGTAAGATAGCACACATATTGTCCATTCTTTCCGTTAAATCCTCTGATCGTCGTCCAGTACCTGCTTGAGAATCCGTTTTTGCTGTTACTGCCTCCATCTTTGGTGATGGTGTACGTCTTTCCCTATCTTTCTGATCTTTTTCTGCTCTCTCTCTCTTCATCTTTGGCTTAACTACTTCCTCCCCTCCCTGCATGGCCAATCTGTTTCTCAGAAAATAATCAGGTGAAAAAAAAAAATACAATTCAATATGATTTCCCACCAAATTCAATTCGGTCTGTACCCCACAAAAGACCTATAACAATAAACAATAAATAGCCATCAAGAAGGGGACCAAGAGTGAGGGAGGGAGGAGGTGGAAAGGAGAGGGGTGGCAGACTGCAAAATTCAATATAAGAGCAACTGTAATGGTTTCACATAAAAAGAATACAAAATACAGAAACTATTAACTAAACCAATTGGAAGCAGTAAACGTTTGATTAAAAGTAATAATAATAATGATATTAATAATAAAAGAAGAAATTGCTATTAATCATAAAAAGAATTTCAAGTCAGTTGTTAATTGCCAGTAGCAGCTTCTCTTCCGCTCCGAGCCCTATAGCGATTGTATTAAGTAAAGTTTCGTTTCAGTCTTAAGTTTCGCTTTCCGTTGCCATCTTTATTTCTGAATCCAGCCTGTTACGTTTTATATAACTCTTTAAAAGTCACTTTTTAAAAATCCAACACTTGCGTCTGAGAGTGCTACTGCAAACAATGTAACGTAGAAGTTAATAAAGTAAAGCTTTATTACCGCCTTCTCTCCCCTATTGTCTCTTTCCAGCCTTCGCTCTTCTCTGCTTCCCTTTCCCAAACGCAGTTCATAGATCCGCCATTACTCCTTTTCGCGACTCCCCGACTGCCCCATAAAGCATTCTCCAACTCAGATGTTTCAAAAAAAAAGAAGACAGACTCCGGAACCGCGACCCTCCAGTACAGCAACTCAGCAATTCCTTCTTCTTACCGCGGCGCCCCGTCTGATCAAAAGCCCAGCGTTCGCAATCCTCCAAAGTCAACAGAACTCCGGCGCCGCGATCTCCGGCTACAATCTCCGCTTGCGATCTTTACCGCTATCTCCGCGATCTCCAGCCACGATCCCAACCCGCTCTTCTCTGCACCGCTTCTTGGGTCCGCTTTGGCTTCGATGTTCGGCTCAACGGGTTACCAGCGGGTCCGGAGTCCTCTTCCGAGGCTCCGGAGCCCCCCCACAACCCGGAGCTCGAACTCCTCGAGCCCCGCTTACTTTAGAATTCCGCTCTTCCTTTATTACAGATGTCCCAGGCGGATCACTTCAGCTTATCAGTTGCCAACATCCACAGGTAACCACCGAAAAATTATTTTTTAATTATAAAAATCTCATTGGTATCCCCATTTAATGGCGGAGGAAGGGAGAGCAGCTGCTTCTCCTACTCCATCCAAACCACGCCCCCCTGGAAGTGCCATTTAATTCATTTGATTTTTCCATTTGCTTTTGCATTTTATAAAACTGCTGTGTTCTGTCTCACTTGAAACAAGTTAGAAATGTTTCGTAGTCTAAAATGTTACGTTTCTTCCTATTATGAGTACATAATTGATGTGCTGTAACTTAAATCATGTTAGCTTTTCTTGACTAAGTAACTCAGAGCACAAGTTCTGTCATATTGGTTTCTGTTCTTCTTTCTTTGCCAACATAAGAAACAAGCATGCCTCATCATGGACGTGGTGTTGAAATTGAAAGTGTCATATTTGCCTTGAATAATAGCTTTCCCCTTGTTAGTACAATAAGTGCCTTTAAATGCAATAAGTACTGTTAGCAGCTATTTGTTAACTTTGCAACATTGATTAAAGTTAGGCTTATGTGCATTGCATTGAAGAAACTGTGTAGGTTTTCTTTGTTATTTACTCTAATTACAAAGCATATTAATGATTGCATGTTCTGCTAATGTTATAGACCAGTGATGGCGAACCTTGGCACTCCAGCTGTTCTTGAACTTCAATTCCCAGAAGCCGTGATCAGCAGGAGTGCTGACCTGGGCTTCTGGAAATTGAAGTCCAAGAACACCTGTAGTGCCAAGGTTTGCCATCACAGTTATAGACATATTAAGCCAGTCTGCTACATTTTATTGATCTAAGTAGCAATCCCACAATACACAAGTGCTAGGTACCATATTTACTCTATAGAAGCAATAAGTACTGTATTGATGATGATGATGATGATGATGATGATGATGATGATGATGATGATGATGATGATGATGATGATGAGGATTATTATTATTATTATTATTAGATTTCTATGCTGCCCTACTTGGTAAAAACCAACTCAGGGCAGCTTACAGAATCCACCAATATCAAAGTTACAATACAACAAAAATACACTAGGATAAAATATAATAGAACAGTAAGTACAGTAATCAGCATATAATAGAGCAATACACACAATAAATCAATACACGATAAGTCAATAAACAATATATCAACCCCTCATAACTATCAATACACAATAAACCCGAACAAATCAACCCACAGTGTCCCCAACAGAGCCCAGGCTCAATGTCCATAGCAGAGCTTGGGCTCAATGTCTGCGGATGGGAACAATGACTGTGGTGGCAGAAGCGCATTTTGAGGCCTAACCGGCCCAGCTCCAAAAGCCAAGGCCCGGCTTTTCATCCCCTGGGCATGGGTGGGGCCCAAGGGGGGCAGTAGGTGTCTTCAGCCAAACAGCGGGTCGCCGGGGCCATCTCTTCTGCGAGGAGCTGGCTCGACCCTTTATCCCCTGGCCATGGATGGGGCCCGGGGGAAAGACGGCAGGTATTGGCGGGCCATTTTCTGGCAACTCCTGGTGGCAGTGAAACGCTGATCTTTTGAGGCCACCGGGCTCCACAGCTGAGCCCTGTTTCTCCCAGGAGGCTGGTGTAAAGAGGCAGGAGACCCGGCAGCAGCGAAACGCTGGTCTTTTGAGGCCACTGGGCTCCGCTGTTGAGCCCTGTTTCTCCTGGGTGGCTGGTGTAAAGAGGCAGGAGTCCCGGTGGCAGCGAAACGCTGGTCTTTTGAGGCCACCGGGCTCCACAGCTGAGCCCTGTTTCTCCCAGGAGGCTGGTGCAAAGAGGCAGGAGACCCGGCAGCAGCGAAACGCTGGTCTTTTGAGGCCACCGGGCTCCGCTGTTGAATATTTTCATATACTTTGTACCTGTCATTTATATGAACTCTTGTTTTGAAATAATTAGTTAAATCATATCAACATATATCTACTTATGTTAAATAAATGTTAAAAGGGAATCCTTCCTTTGTCATATTCATTGCATCTCCATAAGCGTGAAAGGGGCACACCTCAAAACACTTTAGGGAAAGGTGTTGGGAACACAATTTTACACATCTCATAGGTGTTGCCAGCAGGCCTGCTAAGCCTGATGGGCTAGATTCTTTGGAGATCTGGGTAAAATAAGCACTCAGTGGTTGAAGAAACAGACCTTTATTAGACAGATCTTAGAATGGAACATTGAACAAGAAGCAGCAGAAAGAAATCAGGAAATCACAGCAGTAGTTCAGTATTTTCCAATTACCTGGAGGCATGAAAAAAGGTGGTGGAGTATGCTCCAAGGCCAACAGATCCACAATACATGGTCTGGTCTGTGGAGGGCTTTGGTCTGTGGAGGGCTTCACCTTGAGCACAGAGCTTGCCCCATTTTTATACCCTTGAGAGATGTGACTTTATCACTCTGGCTCTGAGATACTACTGTACTAGCACTAGAGGCAAACATATTAACATAAACACCACTGGCTTACACAGACACCTTTAGCTTAACATAAACATGAGCTGGGGGGTACAACAAGACCCTCCTCGAAGGTTGTGGTATTTTTTCGAACCACAATCTGGCATCCCCTGGTAATGGCTACCTTGTGTTGCCAGCTAATCTTTCTCACACTAGGTCAGGCAAAAGGGACTGCAAAATAAACTCACCAAAAGGTGCCTTCATTTGGGCAGTTTCACGTATGGCCTAGACATGGTGGTGGCGGCGGCAACAGCAGCAGCTCATGCTGTGCACACTGATCAAGGTCAGGTAAAAGTAAAGGTAAAGGTCATCCTTGCTCGAAAGCCAGTTGTATCTGACTCTATGATTCAGTGCTCATCTCTGTTTATAGCTGAAGAGCCAGCACTGTCTGCGTTTGCAGACATTTCCGTGGACATGTGGCAGGCAGAACTAGACACCGAAGGTCAGGCCAGCATCATTAATTGCCTCATGCTTATCTTATCCAATTAAGGGAACTTTCTCTATCTGCGTTGTTATTCTAAATATCTTCACATCTCAAAAGCAACTACAATAAGCTTGGGAAACATGTAACTATAATAGTTTAGAAAAACAACCGTCCTTCATAAGACAAGACAATTAAGCCAATTAATTATAACCACTTTAAACAAGAGCTCATTGGCAAATTAACATGTGCCACTGAGCTCTTAAAAGAACAATAGTCTTCTGGTTTACCATTTATGCCCAGCGCTACATATTTAGTCTTTCATTTTGTATGCATATAAGCAATGAAGGGAAATACAGTAAAACATGTAGAAATAGATGAGCCGATGCAGCCTGGAAGCATTGCAACAATGAAGCAACGTTTACCTTGATACCGGGATGAATGGTATGAGAGGAAATGGTTATCAGATTTCACACTTAATTAACCCTAGATGCAGTGGTGGGCAGCCAAAAATTTTACTACCACATTGTGGGTGGAGCCAACATTGTGGGCAGAGCCAACATCATGATGTCTTGCATGGAGCCAACATCATGTCATCATGGGCGGAGCCATAAAAATCCATAAAAATCCATAAAAATCCATAAAAATAAGTACACTTCAAAATACAAATTAAATAGACATAAAATAAATAAAAATATATATTAAATACATATAAAACACATAAAAATACACATTAAAAATAAATACACGTTAAATAGACATAAAACACATAAAAATACAAATTAAATACACATAAAACACATAAAAATACACATTAAAAATAAATACACATTAAATACACATTAAAATACACCCACCCACCCCACACCCAAAGTTGAGTCACTTACCCTGGGGAGCAGGCTATAGGGAGCTTCAGGCTAGCAGCTTCTCTTCTTCCTCCCTGCTTGGGAGGACAGCAAAGAGGCCGCACATGCACGCCAAGGGCTGTAGGCGCACATGCACACCAACTGCTTGGCACTCATGTGCAGTGGGGGAACCAATGAAAAGGTAAGCCCCTGAGGTGGTTCCCCCCAAAAGCTGCCCCTGGTTCTCCGGGACACTGGGAAAAGTTACTACCAGTTCTGGCGAACTGGTGTGAACCTGTTGCTGCCCATCACTGCCTAGATGGGATAAATGTGAACTATGTGAATACAAGCTTCTGATTTTTCTTAGAGGTCTATACAATTCTATCAGGGAGATATTCAAATGTCAAACTTTCTGACCCAATATTGGCATGTGACTAAGGAAGCCACAGTTCAGCCTCTGAGTCTTTAAAAGCTCTATTTTTTGTCTAAGTTGAACACAACCCACAATTCATGACTAACACCTTTTGACATTGTGCCACATTCACTCACTACATCTTGAACAAAAGTATCCATTATTTATTTGAGTTGCAAAGATATAAGCAAGAAATAATAGATTTATCAATATTGTACTCGTATTGTTTCCTAGCTGTTCTGGTTTGGTCTTGAAATTATATAGGCAACCTACAGGTTTGGTTGTAGATCTGAATACAGTACACACTTTCTGTTTAATCTGGAGAGAAAAGTTCATATCCTATTAACTGTTTGTAAGATATCAGGTATGTAATGATGGAAACTGATAATTGCACAAAATATACCATTTGTGGCATTACAAATGGAAACAGTTTAAAGCTTTGAATACCCACTCCTTTCCTCTAAAGATCAGTCTCTTTTTACAAAAGCATTAAACCAGATGTAGAATGTAGTGGAAGCAGTTCAAATTCATTAAGAAAGGCTACATTGAGGATGTGGTATTGTAGCTTCCTTATAGATTATTAAAGTTTTAGTTCTCAGTGTACATATATTTCATGACTAGAATACAAGGTCAGCTGTGCAGAGCATTGCTTTCATTATGGCAAAATCACCACTGAAATGTACTCTGGGATTGAAGAAAACGTTGAGAAATTATGATTGAGGATGGATATCCTTTTATTTGCTCCCTTATGATGAAGAAGCTGCTGAAAAACTAAAACAGAGTGTACTAGTCAGCCAGGCCACTGCTGTCACGCATAGCAGTTCAACTTGACTGAAACCTTCTCTTGGGGCCCAGAAGCTAAAGCAAAGTCAAAACAAAAGACTTTCAACCTGCATGTTGATCTGTATCTTTCTTTTTCAGAAGCTAAGTGGCTCAGCTATACAACTTAAGTAAAGACACAAAGGCATAAGGTGAATTTTAAAGAGGATTAAAAGTTTTATTTATGATCAAATGTCCAGCACAACTAACGTAAATGTCCAGCACAACTAACCTTCTACAGTATTATTATACTTCTGTCAAATACAGTCAAACCTCGCATAAAGAGCGTTTCGCTTAGAGAGTAACTTGCTTAAAGAGCAGAATTTTCTCTGAATGGTCGCTTCGCTTAACAAATAAAACCAGCAAAAAACTCGCTTAACAAATAAATCGGGGTTCACAATCCCCCCCACAATTGGTCACTTTCAATGGTGTTTCGCTTAAAGAGCAACTCGCTTAAAGAGCAATCCTGTGGAACGCTTTATGCTCTTTAAGCGAGGTACAAATGTATACTTTGCTGCATACATCAATAGTATGGCGTATGGAAAGTAATATTTGGACTTGAGAAATTGGTTTCTAACCCAGTGGTGGGCAGCCAAAATTTTTACTACCACACTGTGGGTGGAGCCAATGCCATGACATCATGGGTGGAGCCAATGATGTGGGTGGAGCCAATGTAAAAAAACCCATAAAATAAGTACACATAAAAATACAAATTAAATAGACATAAAATACATAAAAATACACATTAAAACACATACAATACACATTAAAATAAATACACATTAAATAGACATAAAAACACATAAAATACAAATTAAATGCACATAAAAATACACATTAAAAATAAATACACATTAAATACACATTAAAATACACCCACCCCACATCCAAAGGTGAATCACTTACCCTGGGGAGCAGGCTATAGGAAGCTTCAGGCTAGCAGCTTCTCTTCCTCCTCCCTGCTTGGGAGGACAGCAAAGAGGCCGCACATGCACGCCAAGGGCTGTAGGCGCACATCCACACCAACTGCTTGGTGCTCATGTGCAGTGGGGGAACCAGTGAAAAGATAAGCCCCTGAGGTGGTTCCCCCCAAAAGCTGCTACCGGTTCTCTGGGACACTGGGAAAAGTTACTACTGGTTCTGGTGAACTGGTGTAAACATGTTGCTGCCCATCACTGTTCTAACCCCTAACTCTTAACGAATCCCACTGATGAACCCCGAGGCAGTGGTTTAGCAGAACATACAGTTGTACCTCGCTTAAAGAGCATAATGCGTTCCACAGGACTGCTCTTTAAGCGAGTTTGCTCTTTAAGCGAAACACCATTGTAAGTGACCAATTGTGTGGGGATTGCGAACCCCGATTTATTTGTTAAGCGAGTTTTTGGTTGGTTTTATTTGTTAAGCGAAGCGAACATTCAGAGAAAATTCTGCTCTTTAAGCGAGTTACTCTTTAAGCGAGACACTCTTTATGCGAGGTTTGACTGTATTTGCCTTCTCAAGGTCTTCTTTTTTGTCTGCACTTGAACTTGAGTGTATTCAAGCATTTTGCAAAGGAGTTCAAGAAAACTTGTCAGGAAAAGAGAGTTTTAATTCTCCCTCCATGCAGGCTCTCTGACTATATAGAGATGTATCTGATGAGCAGCACTGCCTCTCTGTGTGAAACATCTCCAAGTACCTGGGAGCTTTTATTTTGATGATTTCTAATTCTATTGAAATGTTCCGTATGCTCTAGTGTCTAGTCATGCCTGCCACATGACAATGGAAATGTCTGCAGAAGTAGATACACTGCCTTTTCATGTATGAAACAGAGATGAACACTGAACCCTAGAGTCAGAGATGACTGGTTTTCAAGCAAAGATGACTTTTACAGTGGTGGGCTATCAAATTTTTTACTACCCCACCATGATGTCATGACATTGTGGGTGGAGCCAACATCATGCCATCATGACATCATGGGAGGAGCCAAAAATATTTTTTTTTAAATAAAATAAAATAATTCAATAAAAATTAAATAAAAATACATGTTAACATTAAAATAATAAAGCCACCCTCCCCAAAAAAATCAACTTACCCACCCACCCCAAACACAAACCTTTTGCTTACCTAGGCAGGCATCAGGCAGGCAGCAGGCAGGCAGGCAGGCAGGAACTTCAGTGGCACTGCGGCAAACCAGCACTGTGGCAAACCAGTTCTGTGGCAAACTGCCACCACGGCGCGGTGGCCTGGTGGTGTGGTGCAGCATGGCAAGGAAAGGCCACCACTGCCGCTTCTAGAAGCACTCCCTACGTCCTTCCTTTCCGGGCAGCCAAAATGGCTGCCCAGAACTGTGCATGCATCAAACTTTTATTTGATGTATATGCAGTTCTATTTTTTAGTGTGCATGCATCAAATAGACGTTTGATGCATACACAGTTCCGGACAGCCATTTTGGCTGCCCGGAAATACACTGCTGGAGGGGGTCGGAGAGGCGACACTGTTCTGAATGTCAACACAAAGGATTTCCTTCCTCAATAGGCCTGAATAAAGTACAGCACATGTGTTGCTTTCACCAAACTTGAAAGAAATATGAAACGCCCAGAGCTTCAAAAGTTTCCCTTTAAAAACACACAACACAACAAGACAAAACAACAAGCATTGCAACCAAGAAATGCACTCATAGGTTTTGCTCCTTTTTTGACAGAGCATGAAAGTCAAACCTAGGATAAAACCAAACTACAATTTCACTAGCAGAATCAGAACTTCACTGTTTGCATATTCAGTTGTATCTAATAAGGAATGTCTCACCAGCTGTCTGATTTCCCATCTTTCTAATATGATGAACTTCTGTTATGACTCTGTAACACTGAACAGTACCTTTGACAGTTGTAGATTTTCCACTGCAGGCTCATGCAGAAGTTAAGCCACTGGATATTTGTGCTCTTCTTTTTCAGTGAATCGGGCATACTCTTTTGTAAGAGGACAAAGAGAGGATACAGTCAGGATAATTTATTGCCCCCACATGCCCGCACAAAAGAGACTGACCACAGTATTTTGGTGTAAACCTTGGGCCACTTTATTCAAGTTCAACTTGGTTAGCTTTAACCATATTAACCAATAACTTACTGCAGCAAGGCCGCAGGAGCACTGGTGAGGTACACGATATCCATTCATAACTTAACTTGGATATCGAACAACCATGTCAAACATCCTTTAACTGTCCTGGTCAGAAGTAGCCAGCTGTTATCTCCTTCTGACCCCGAACCGGGTGAACAATATATTGGGGCTGCCTGCTGTCGAGCTGGGCAGTTCCCAAGTTCACGGTCCGCATTTTGATCAGGGTCACAGAATGGCCGATCAAAACACGTTCCTACCAGGTTCTCCTGGGACCAAATTTATTCCACACCAGTGCTACCTGCCCAAAAATGACTTAGCCCAATCCAGCTCACCTGTGTCCGCAGTGTGGGATGGGCGAAAACGCCAAGAGACCTACGGGCCAATCAAGGTCTCAAGCAAAAATTCCCATCCAGCCCCAAAGTGACCCAAAAATAATCACACTGCATCCAGGGAGGGAGGGCGGGGCTCACTTTGCCCGTCAAAACTGGGACTGGCGACGAGCGCAGGGAGCGTGCCGCCCTTATAAGGGCAGCACTCAACCACGCCCCCTGCGCCCGTCCCCAGGCCCGTCTCTTTAACGGGCACTGAGGCAAAGCGCGCGGCCACGGCATTTGCCGTGGCCGCTCGACCATTGCCCCCACATGCCCGCCCCAAAGAGACTGACCACAGTATTTTGGTGTAAACATTGGGCCACTTTATTCAAGTTCAACTTGGTTAGCTTTAACCATATTAACCAATAACTTACTGCAGCAAGGCCGCAGGAGCACTGGTGAGGTACACGATATCCATTCATAACTTAACTTGGATATCGAACAACCATGTCAAACATCCTTTAACTGTCCCGGTCAGAAGTAGCCAGTTGTTATCTCCTTCTGACCCCGAACCGGGCGAACTATATATTGGGGCTGCCTGCTGTCGAGCTGGGCAGTTCCCAAGTTCACGGTCTGCATTTTGATCAGGGTCACAAAATGGTCGATCAAAACACGTTCCTACCAGGTTCTCCTGGGACCAAATTTATTCCACACCAGTGCTACCCGCCACACGGGGGGAGTGAAACTACACACCGCCCCACCACCCCGAGACCGACAACTCGGTCACCAGACCCTGCTGCAGATCGCCCAGAAACAACGCCAGGCCATCGGGTGACAAGTGCACCCCGTCATCCCGGTACAGGTGGTCCGAATCCAAATGGAAAACCGGATGTTCCACCACAGTACCCAGGGCATGGGCACCAAAGAAACGCGCCACCACGCGGTTCACACCGCGCCGTGCGCGATCTACGGCCCTAACATCAACTGCACCCCGATACCGGGCTCGCGGTATCATACTCGACCAGATAAATCTGGTCGCCGGCCAACGCTGGTGCAAGAGATCAAAATCCCTGCAGATGGCCCTTGCAAGATCCAACCCCGTACGCTGTCCCAGGTCATTTCCACCCAGGTACACCAGGAGGATATCAGGGGGCACGACTTGCCAGTTGGCCAAAATAAATTGGAGCAACTGGCTCCACACCATCCCCCGAATCCCCCGCCACATGAGGTAGGCCCGATCTCTCAAGCCGAGGTGGATCCCGCAGGTTGCAGCTCCAGTGAAGCGGGCGGCCCAATAAACGAAACTGTGGCCAATGATCCAAACCTGGGCCACGTTCGGTTGGATGAAACGTTCTGAAAGAAAACAAACAGAGAACAAACGGCAGCAAGGCAGGTTATGACAGGAGTGGTCGCACATACGTCCGGAAGCAAGCAGACCCCCAGCGCCCCATTCTCATGAAAGAGGCCGCCGTAGAGGCAGCCCCTATGTGGAATGAGTGGGTGCCATAACGGGCACCAGGAAGTCCCACCTCCGACAGGGCAGCCCCTGTCACCCTCCAGAACTGAAAACGGGTTAAAGGGGACCCATCCTGATGGACAAAAAGGGGCAAAGGACCGTGCGGATGTAATGCCATGTACTGTTCCAGCGCCCGCACCGGGCATATAGCCGCTATACTGCAGCGCAGTAGCAGCAAGGAAACCCCCCTGCCCAGCTGGTCAGTTTTGGACATCCGGATCGTCAGCTGGACCGACGATGCGGCAAGCGTGACATCAGCCAGCTGCAACGCACGGCCGGATACATCCCACCGGGATGCAACCACTAATTCACCCACCCGCAGGGCCGCAAAAAAGGCAATGTAAGAAGCGGCATGAAACAAAGCCGCCTCAAACCCATCCCTGCAATGGCGTGGCCAGACCGCGGCCAAACGCCGCAGCACCGCCGGGGACACCAGCTGACGGGCGTCCGGGCAGTGGCCCCGCTCCCTAGACCATCCCTCCAACACCCGGCGGATTCGGAAATCGCCAAGGGTGTCGGGCACACCGTTAGCCCGGGCTGCAAAGGCCAAGGCAGACAGTCGCCCCCTGATTGTTCGTGGGGCCAAGCCGGACCGCCGCAGGTGGACCATGAACTGCAGCACATGATCCACCGGGAGCGGCCAGACCTCGGGCAAACCCTGCTGGCTTCGGAAGGTGGTAAAAGCCGAGCACGCAAGCCGGTAAGCATGCCGGGTGCGACCTGATAGCGAAAGGCCAATGGCCCGATTCACCTCGGCCCTCCAATGTTCCAGACCGCGTCCGGCAACTCCGAAGGAAGTGCCCTGGCACTGGGAGCCAACGCCCTGAACCGCTCCATCTGAAAGCGGGACAGGGCATCAGCAATGGAATTGTCCACCCCCGGTACATGGCGCGCGCGAAAGACAATGTTAAGTCGCAGCGCAGCCAGGACAAACGGGCTGACTAAGGACATAACCCGGGGGGAGCGGGACGTCTGCGAGTTGACCACTTGGACAACCACGGCGTTGTCACACCAAAAGGTGACAACGGAGTTCACCCAATGACATCCCCACATGTTAATCGCCCCCCAAATGGGAAAGAACTCCAGAAAAGTCAGGTCCCTCACGACGTCGGAGTCCCGCCATTGTGGTGGCCAGGTGCCCGCGCACCAACGGCCATCAAAGTAGATGCAAAAACCGCAAGAGCCAGAGGCGTCGGAGTGGACCTGAAAACTGGAAGAGAGGAAAAGGTCAGAGCGCCAAAAGGATACCCCATTGAAGTCCCTAAGGAACGCCAACCAGACCTCTAAATCCTCCCTCATCCCATGGGTCAACCTAGTCCTGTGGAACTTTTTAGTCAGGCCGGCCATCGCATCGCACAAACGGTGGGCAAAGGCACGGCCAGGGGCAACCACCCTGCAGGCAAAGTTGAGATGCCCGTGGAGCTCCTGCAACTCGTGTAAGGTGACCTTCCTTTTGGGCAGGAGCGACTCTATCCTGTCTACCAGGCGCTGCACCTTGTCCAGGGGGAGGCGAGAGGTCATGGCCACCGTGTCCAATTCAATGCCCAGAAAAGTGAGGGTAGTGGCTGGACCCTCAGTTTTCTCAGGCGCCAACAGAACAGCCAACTCCTCTGCCAGTTGCCGGAACGAATGGAGCAAATGGACACAATCCCCAGTACCTGCAGGGCCCCCAAAAAGGAAATCATCCAGGTAATGTGCCACCCTGTCAGAACCTGCCTTCCTAACTAAGGCCCAATGTAAAAAGGAACTAAAGCGCTCAAATGCGGCGCATGAAATGGAACAGCCGAAAGGCATGGCCCGGTCCACGAAATACTGGCCCTCAAAATGAAAGCCCAGTAGTTCGAAGTCCCCCGGGTGCACCGGCAGCAACCAAAATGCCGACTTGATGTCGCACTTGGCCAACAGTGCACCCGGGCCGCAGGAGCGGACCATGCTGACGGCCTCGTCGAACGACGTATACCGGACCGAGCACAAAACGTCCGGAATAGCGGCATTGACGGAAGACCCGGCGGGGTAAGACAGGTGATGAATCAACCTGAACTCCCCCGGGGTCTTTTTTGGAACTAATCCCAACGGGGAAACTTTAAGGTTGGGGAAAGGCGGGCTGTCAAAAGGGCCAGCCACCCTGCCTGCCGCTACCTCCTTGAAAATTTGCGCTCTGGCCACTGACTCCATACCCACTAAAGATTTTAAATTGGGCACATCCTGAGGCCCCCACGCTCCCACTACTGGGATACGGAAACCAAAGGTGAAACCCTCGGATATGTACCTGGCGTCAGTGGCGGAAGGATAATCCTGCAGCAGGCGGTCCAGGACCTCAACCCTAATTGGGCTGGGGCCCTTTTCCAGGGGCGTTGTCGGCCCCGGCCCGCTTGGCCCCTTGTTGGTCCTTGCCCCTCCCCCTCCCCCCCTCCCTGGAAACAGGAGGTGGCGGGGTGAGCACCTGCGCAAATCGAGCACTCGTGCTTGAACTTGCACTGTTTTTTGGTGCAGCGACCTGAAGCGGAGTACTCCCAGCACAGCAAGCGTGCCGGAACCGCCTGCCCCGCCGGCTGGCGGGGGGCCTGAGAGGGAGTAGGGCGCTGTATCAGGTGTCCGCAGTCGTACCATTCGCCAAGGGCCGGGCGGGACGGGGTCATGAGCTGCATCCATAGTTGGGAGTGGAGCTCATCCCAGCCCATTTTTGGGGCATATGGCCGCGCGCATATGAAAAGTTTCATCATACGTAAGCCACGCTTGACCTGGGAAGTCCACATACGCCCTATATATTATGTCCAGGTACTGGAATAGGGAGGACCCAAGCTCCGGGAAAGCCCTGGACAGAACCCCCGCATATATTAAGAAACCTGGGAGCCAATTGGCCCAGGTGCGGGGAGGCTTCTTCTTTTTAGCCTGCTCCTTGTCCCTCTCATCTTCCTTCTCCTTCTCCTCCTTCGTGGAGTCACGATTGAGGAGTGAGAAGAGGTCCACATACTCCCTACGGAGGATCTTATCCCTCGTGGCTGGGAGTAGGTGGTCGCCAAGCGGCAATGACTGGTCACCGAATGGCAGTGCAAAGCGGGACACAGAATTATAACCCGTGTTCCCAATGGTCAGACAAGGTCAGCCCGGGGCTGGGACCGTGGGGGCACCGAAAGGGGTGGCCGCCGGAGGCGGCGGATAAGGAGCATGCTAAGTAACGGGCAGCGGCTGAGCCGTTAAAGGCGGGGCAGCCACCGGCCAAGTGTGGGCCGGCCCCGAAACCGGGAGTGAAGGCTGTAGCCACGGCTGCCCCGCAGGAGGCACCGGCCAAGGTGAAGCTATGCCGGGCGCCTGCTGGTACGGCCAAGGCCATTGCACCAAAGGCTGCTGAGGAAGTGGTGGTGGCTGCTGGGACAAAGGCTGTGTCAGTGTATTAATTTCGACCGTATACTCACCACCGGCCCGCACGGCCGACACAGGCGGAGCGACTGGCGCCAACTCAAGACCACTGGGTCCAGCCTCAGGTTCTACCTCGACCGGGGGAGCAGGATCCTCCTCCCGGCCCGCAGCCTCGGCTTGGGCCGGATAATCGGAAGGCCGGAGCGGGGGCATATTGGCCTCAAGCTGGGCAAGGCGCTGGTGCAGGACCGTCACCAGCCGCTCCAGTCCGTATTGTGTGGATCAACCACCGCCTGGGCAGCCCTGCGGGCCGACCGCCGGGTATCCGGCACCAGATCCAGGCCGGTGGCCTGTTCCAATGCCGCCATACGGTCAAGGAGGTCCGCTGGGTTAATGGGGGCAGCCTCTGCCCCACATGCACGGCAGCTGGGCCCCCCAGGGGCATTAGCCCTACGGGGGAGGCGGCGAGGGCGAGGCGCTACGGGCTTTTTTGGAGCCATGACACCCTAGGAACCAAAAAACCAACCAACAGTCAGGCAGGTCAGTACAGATTACAGGCAACCAGAAGCCCTCCGGATCAAGGCAGCGAAGGACAATCTACAAGGTGAATTGCTGAACCAACCTATGAGCCCTGTGGGGCAAGGATAATCAAGAACCCCAGATGGTTTGACACCAGTTAGAGACTGTAGGAGGAAAACCCCCCAGGAAATGGCCATGCAACAAGGGCAGCAAGGCCAGAACCAGCACCAAAATGGCGGCTGGGACTCCTCCAAGCCCCAAAATGGTGGGCGCGATGAGCTGGGGCCGATAGATCACAAGGGACAAAACCCCAACCCAGTGAAAGTGCAGAAGTTGGGGGAACAAAGCCAGTAAAGAGCCCACTGGCAATACCGAGCCACCCCCTGACAACAGATAATAGCGAGGCTAAAGGAATGGGCGCCAAAATGGCGGGCGTAACTCCGGCGCTCGCAAAAATGGCGGCCGCAAGTGTCTGAGTGTCCAGTTCAGCTCGGACCCGAACTCCCAGACCGCTAGAGACCAGCAAGGGGCAAGGAAAGGCAACCAAATTCCACGCCTATGGACTAAAGCCGCCAGGTGAGGACAAGACAAACCAGCCGCTGCTCGTTTTCCCCGTCAAAACTGGGACTGGCGACGAGCGCAGGGAGCGCGCCGCCCTTATAAGGGCAGCGCTCAACCACGCCCCCTGCGCCCGTCCCCAGGCCCGTCTCTTTAACGGGCACTGAGGCAAAGCGCGCGGCCACGGCATTTGCCGCAGCCGCTCGACCAGTGCTGAGAGAAAGTTATTTCTTACTGACTCCAATGCCTTTTAATAAAGTTCTCAGATTGAAAGCTAAAGAAACAAGTTTCCCTACAAAAGGTTGCTTGGAATGACACAGAACAATCTACCTGTTTCTTGTAGTCCTACATTTTAAGTAGGCAAACTCTCCTCCTTATTGTAATGGTGTATTGTTCTAACAGAAAAAAAATCACATATTTATATATGACGCAGTGCTCATCTAAACAGAGATGGGCACTGAACCCTTTACTCAGAAATGACAGGGTTTTGAGCAAGGGTGACCTATTATGAAGGCTGGTACCTGTATGTTACATGTGTTTGCAAGTACTGTACCTGTTTTAAAATGTTTATAACATGTTTATAATGTATGTTTACAACATCTTAGATATTAGCTCAAAAATTCAGGGCTAAATCCAATTCTTAATCTTATATGAGTAGGCCTGCTGAATCAACGTGGCTTGCATTAATGTATCCCGTCTATGTCCCAGCTCCTGCCAACCTAGCAGTTCGAAAGCAAGAAATTGCAAGTAGATAAATAGGGACCACTTTGGTAGGAAGGTAACAGCTTTCCGTGTGCTCCGGTGTCTAGTCATGCCTGCCACATGACCATGGAAACATCTGCAGAAGCAGACAGTGCTGGCTCTTCGTCTTAGAAACAGATGAGCACTGACCCCTAAGGTCGGATACGACTGGCTTTCGAGCAAGGGAAACCTTTACCTTTACCTTTAACAATGGCTTTACTGTAGTTGGAGCTGATAATTGGATTTAACCAGTGGTGGGCTGTCAATTTTTTTACCACCCCACCATGATGTCATCACATTGTGGGCGGAGCTGATGTCATGATGTCATGATGTCATCATGTTGTGGGTGGAGCCAACATCATGACATCATGATGTCATGATGATGTGGGTGGAGCAAAATAAAATAAAATAAAATAAAATGGTTTCCCAGAACTGTGTATGCGCCAAACCTCCATTTGATGCATGCACAGTTCTATTTTTTTAGTGTGCATGTGTTAAACCTCTATTTGATGCATGTGCACTAAAAAAATAGAAGTGGGCATGCATCAAATGGAGGTTTGACGCATGCGCAGTTCTGGGCAGCCATTTTGGCTGCCCGGAAATACATTTCCAGAGGGGGGGACAGAGAGGCGACCAAACCGGTCGCCTGGGGGTTTACCACCCCTCCCGGCGACCCCCTCCTGTTGGGTGCTACTGGTTCAGGCGAACTGGTCCAAACCAGTAACCACCCATCACTGTATTTAACCTGTAATGTAGGAAGCTTCTGGAGAATGTATCCTTCTTTATGGACCCCCTCATTAATAAACATATATGGTATGTGAAGTGTTAGGAAGAAGAGCAGTGTTTCTTCCAACCACTCTCCCAAACCTTCCAAACAACTTTTTGGATGAGATATAGTGTGCTGTTTCCCTTATTTTCCTCTTATTATAATAGTTACAGTAAAATTCAGAAAAGATATTGCCAGTTTTTCAGGTATCTCAGGAGAGGTGCTTATGCCATTCCTGCAGTTGATTAGCTACCCTCTTGTAAATGTGTCTTTTTCATTTTAAAGAATGCAAACTCACAAAAGGGACAAAAGTTGATGGCTTCTGGATTCAGACAATTTTACAAAACCAAACACAAAAACAACTCTTCTTCAAAATAAACTGCATAAATCACTTTGTTCCCAAAGCAAATTCCTGTAGAAAATGGTTTTTCTATTCCTTGTTAGAGACATCTGTTCACAATTCCTGTTGGGAATTCTGAGATTTAGGCAGCCATCTGTTACATACCATAGCTCAGCAACAGATAAAAGTGTTTTGGCTAATGAAAAATACATTTTTCCGAGTACATTCTATGATTTTTTCTTCTTTCAAATTGAATGGCTATTTTTTTGAGAGTTCATTTCAGTTTATATAAATGTTTTGAAAGGCAAATTGTTAAACATTGGTGAAATTCTTAGTAAACTAGAGGTGAGTAAACTGTCAGGTGCACTCATTAAGCTTTGCACAGAATTTGGGAACCTGTTGGGTTATATGCCACCCGTGGCAGACTAAAAATACTACAATTAATTTTAATTCCATAAAAGTCAGGTTTCAGAGAGACAGAGCCTAAATATTTAATATTGAATGCTATGCAGTAGATTCAGTTTGAAATATAATCTCTAAAGTTCAATAGAAGGTTATATGCTGAATTTTGAGCAGTTAAAAAGATACAGGTATATCCTTACTAATAGAGTAATCACAGGGGAGTTTCTGACCAAGTTGTCAAGTGAATGGAAATATGGGAGCTTGTGATTCTTATAAACTCATCCACCCAAATTATCCTCTTGCAAAAGCATTTGGGAGACTTTGTGATTTAAGGGGAGGCAAATACTCACTAATGATTTGATGTCTAGTGTTATTTGTTTGGTGTTATTTTTGCCTGATTTGGTACATAGAACATACAGCTTCAGAGAGCAGGAAATATACTCAGTTTCCAAAATGATGGGCAAACAAAGTAAAGTGCACATGACAGTGCAAAATAATAGAAGCCTGATTCTTTCACAGTCCATTGCTATGGAGACTTATATCTTTCCTTCCTTGTTCTCCATGCATGCAGAGTGGCAGTATGGAGAGTTGGACTTCCTCTATCTAGAGCTCTCCACATCATTGGAATCTCTGGAAAATGAAGGTTTTGGGCAGCATGGAGACTGTTCTTTCCTGGTTGCCATTTTCTACAAATGGAGAAAGTAGGCCAGAATGGGGCAGGCCTAGCACTCTCCCTTATATGTTCATTTCAGCCCTTTTCTGGCCTGAAGATGACTACAGAATTCTGTGTATGAATTACATACAGTTGTAGGTTTTGGTGGGGATATAAATATGGGTGTGTAAAGAAATGGCACGTATAACTAGAGTCTGAGTATGAAAGAGGTGTTTCCGGAATATCATTGTAGTTATTGAAGGAAAAATAGGGTTTCTGTACCTGTCTTTGATATATTTTAGACCACATTTTCCATATATGCAGACATTTGCTAGATTATACTGTGTTCTAACTCTTCCGGCTTATTGGCCTCTATGAACTGTTGTATTAAAACTGTTGCATTAAAAAAATATGCTTTGGTTGTTTTTAGGAGATGTTAGTTTAAGTATGGAGACTAAATGGTTGGGATTGCATGTTCGTCAAATTATGAAAAAAAAAATTCAATGGAGAGGTCACCCTAAAGACAACAGATCATCTTTCTGTCTTCATACGGCACTTTAAACACCATTATCTTGGATTGCTGTTTTTGTCCTATGTCTTTTTTGCTTTGGGTCATTTTTATTTTCAAATCTGTTCACTATAAAATTATATGGATTGGCTTTTCCTTCTTGTTCTAATTGAGCTTGTGGAGAAAAAGCAGTAATAACAACAGCAAAGATTTTTTCTTGTTTTTCCTTCTGATTGCTCTCCACATGTGATTGATTAGTACAGGAGTCTGGACACTGGAGTCTGTAGTTTCACCAATCAACAACAAAAGAAATTAAGAATAGATTATGACACCTATGTAGCAAAAGATGTGAGGTGCTTCTGGTTGATTGCTTCTTAGTTGGGAAGCTAAGCTTTGATGTCGCATTCACGTCTCAGAGCAGATGAGTCAAAAAAATTTCTGGCTTAATTTCAGTGAACGTCAGATTGTTTAACCCATGGCAGATTTGTCATCAAGCGTGTTCATGGATCCTTAAAATTGTTCTTTGTTGCCTATGAGACAATTGTTCAGAAGCACGTGATTCAGCTTCGCTACATGCACCTAGCATATCCTCCTTTTTCATAGATAATGGAAAATGCTACTTCTTTCAGGCAGCTGCCCTTCAAAATTCATGAAATAACATTGTATAGCTTTTCTCCGGACTTAGAGATGGTCTCGGCAATTGTAACACCCACAAGGGACCTGCGAAATACTTGTATGTAGGTGTGTTGGTATTTGCTTCCTGGTGCACAAAGAGTCTTGAGAACTTTTCCACGTGATGGAGCATGGAGGAAGACATTGCTGCCACCATGGCACAGGAGAGAAAGCGACTTTGAGGGTAACCACAGACCCAACACCAACCTTGTATGGCCTGTGTAACTTCTGCCTATGTAGGCAGATAGATGTAATTTTAATTAGCTATTGTTATAATTATGGAAGCTCCAGGGATAGAGAAGGGCAGGAAACTGGGTTATAGGTGGACATATATCTAACCAAAGACCTAGTCCCGTGATGCCGGACCTATGGCACACTTGCCAGAGGTGGCACTCAGAGCCTTCTCTGTGGGTACCCATGCAGTCAGCCCAGCACAGAATTTACCCCACCTCCCTTCCCAGCAGCCCAGTGGGAGCATTTCCTCCCTCCCCCAGCACAGAGTTCACCCCACCTCCCTGCCCAGCAGCCCAATGGGAGCACTTCCTGCTGGGATGTCAAAATTTTTACTACCACACCATGGGCACAGCCTAATTTGTGGGAAGAGCCAACAATGTGGGTGGAGCCTAATTTGTGACCAGAGCCAATGTTGTGGGTGGACCCAATGTCATGGGCAGGACCATGTGACCTGGTGGGCGGGGCCAAATTTGGTCATGGGACTTTTTTTAAAAAAAATGAAATTTCAAAATAATAAATAAATAAATGATAATAAAAAAATATAACATAACACTACTAACACTAACAATATAATTTTTCACATTATAGGACATAACAAAAATTATATGTTTATTTTAATGTATTTTCTATGTATTTTAGTCTGATATTGTTAAAACTGTGATAATATGCATGATAATACTTTGTTTTAAACTGTGATAACATGTATGATGAGAGGATACTGGCGTAGAAACCGGCAAACCAACGTCAGGAATTTTGCCAAGAGAACCCTATGGACCAAAACAAAAGGCAAAACAAATGGGGCAATTTAGATGAAACAGGATGCTTAGCACAGCAGATCAAAAGAAGGGTAGGGACAGGAAAGGGGGAGGAGAAATACAGTGTTGCAAGGAACAATACTGTATAGGGACATGGAATGTGAGATCTATGAACCAGGGAAAACTGGAAGTGGTAAAAAAGGAAATGGAAAGAATAAGCATTGACATCTTGGGAATCAGTGAGTTAAAATGGACAGGGATGGGAGAATTCAGCTCTGGAAACCATCATATCTACTACTGTGGACAAGAAAACCTCAGAAAAAACGGAGTAGCCATAATTGTCAATAAAAGGGTGAGAAAAGCAGTAATGGGATATAATCTCAAAAATGATAGAATGATGTCAGTCAGAATACAAGGCAAGCCATTCAATATCACTGTAATACAAGTATATGCACCAACCACTAGTGCAGATGAAGCCACAATTGACCAGTTCTATGAAGACTTAGAACACCTCATAGAACAGACACCAAGAAATGATGTACACATTATCATAGGAGATTGGAATGCCAAAGTAGGAAATCAAAAAGTAAATGGAATAACAGGCAAGTTTGGTCTTGGAACACAGAATGAAGCAGGTCAAAGACTGATAGAGTTCTGCCAAGATAACGCACTGGTCATAGCAAACACTCTCTTCCAGCAACACAAGAGGAGACTTTACACATGGACATCACCAGATGGCCAACATCGAAACCAGATTGATTACATACTCTGCAGTCAAAGATGGAGAACTTCCATACAGTCAGCAAAAACAAGACCAGGAGCAGATTGTGGCTCAGATCACAACCTACTGATTGCAAAATTCAGGCTTAGACTAAAGAAAATAGGAAAAACAATTAGGCCAGAAAGATATGACATAGAAAACATTCCTTGGGAATACACAGTGGAGGTGTGGAACAGATTTAATGGCTTGGACCAGATAGACAGAGTGCCAGAAGAATTATGGACAGAGATGCGGGACATCATGCAGGAGGCAGCAAGAAAAACCATACCAAAAGAAAAGAAGCGTAAGAAAGCTAAGTGGTTATCCGAGGAGGCTCTTAAAATAGCGGAGGACAGAAGGAATGCAAAATGCCAAGGAGAAAGGAAAAAATACAATCACTTGAATACAGAATTTCAAAGAAAAGCAAGGAGAGATAAGGAAACGTACCTGAACGAACAGTGCACAGAAATAGAGGAAAACAATATCAGGGGTAGGACTAGAGATCTTTTCAAAAAAATTGGGGAACTCAAGGGAACATTTAAAGCAAAAATGACCATGATAAAAGACAAAGATGGCAAGGAGTTAGCAGATGCAGAAGAGATTAAGAAAAGATGGAAAGAGTACACAGAGGAACTATACAAAAAGGACCTCAACACCCCTGATAATCACAATGATGAGAACATTGAACATGAGCCAGACATTCTAGAGAGTGAAGTCAGAAAGGCCCTAAAAAACACTGCAAACAACAAAGCCAGTGGAGTTGATGGTATCCAAGTTGAACTTTTCAAAGCACTACAAGATGATGGAATCAAATTATTGCATTCTATATGCCAGCAGATTTGGAAAACAAAACAATGGCCACAGGATTGGAAAAGATCTGTATACGTTCCACTCCCCAAAAAGGGTAATGCCAAAGAATGTTCAAATTATCGAACAATTGCGCTCATCCCTCACGCTAGCAAGGTGATGCTCAAGATAATACAGGATAGACTGCAACAGTATGTGGAGAGAGAATTACCAGAAGTGCAGGCGGGTTTCAGAAGAGGCAGGGGGACTAGAGATCACATCGCCAACATAAGATGGATCATGGAAAAAACAAAGGAATATCAGAAACAAGTCTACTTCTGTTTCATTGATTACACGAAGGCTTTTGATTGTGTCGACCACAACAAAATGTGGCAAATAATTAAGGAGATGGGAATACCAGAACACCTTATATGCCTCATGAGAAATCTGTACATGAATCAAGAAGCAACAGTTAGGACAGAAAATGGAATGACGGAATGGTTTGGAATAGGAAAAGGAGTAAGACAAGGCTGCATTTTGTCACCATGCTTATTCAATTTATACACAGAGCACATAATGCACAATGCAGGAATGGAGGAATCACAATTTGGGATCAAAATTGCTGGAAGAAACATCAACAATTTGAGATATGCAGATGATACCACCCTCATGGCAGAAAGTGAGGAGGACCTAAAGAAGCTCCTAATTAGGTTGAAAGAAGAAAGTGAAAAAGCTGGCTTGAGACTCAATATCAAGAAAACCAAGATAATGGCAACAGGCCCTATCAGTCCCTGGAAAATAGATGGGGAAGAAGTAGAAGCAGTGACAGATTTTACTTTCTTAGGATCTTAGCTCACTGCAGATGGTGATTGCAGCCATGAAATAAAAAGGCGACTGATTCTTGGGAGGCAAGCAATGAGAAACCTGGGGAGCATAGTGAAAAGTAGAGACATCACATTGAAAACAAAAATTCGCATAGTCAAGGCAATGGTATTCCCTGTTGCAATGTATGGTTGCGAGAGTTGGACCATTAGGAAAGCTGAACGGAGAAGAATAGACGCCTTTGAGATGTGGTGTTGGAGGAGAGTTTTGAGAGTCCCATGGACAGCGAGGAGAACAAATAGGTCAATCTTAGAAGAAATCATCCCTGACTGTTCCTTAGAAGGTCAAATAGTAAAGATGAGGCTGAAGTACTTTGGACATCAAATGAGAAGAGAGGATTCACTTGAGAAAGCTTTGATGCTTGGAAGGGTCGAGGGCAAAAGAAGAAGGGGACGGCCCAAGATGAGATGGCTGGATGGTATCGTGGAGACAGTGGGCACAGAGCTGAGCGAGTTGAGAGGGATGGTGGAGGACAGGAGTGCCTGGCGGTCAGTGGTCCATGGGGTCGCAGAGGGTCGGAATCGACTGTGCGACTGAACAACAACAAATTGAATTTTTTGTGACTTGCTGTTTTAAGTATAAAAAAATACAAAAAGGTAGTTAACATTATGCATTTAATACTTAATACTTTAACAATAACAAGAGGTACACAAAACTAGATTCTATTTACAATATGAATGAAAAACTATAGAACTATTTGAGAACTGCTATACAGTAAAAACCTCGTATAAAGAGTGCCTCGCTTAGAGACTAACTTGTTTAAAGAGCAGAACTTGCTCTGAATGCTTGCTTGCTTAACTCAACCAAAAACTCACTTAACAACAAAATTAGGGTTCGCAATCCCACCCCCGCCCCCATCAGAAGTCACAATTGGTCACTTACAATGGTGTTTCACTTAAAGAGCAAACTCACTTAGAGATGAATTGAAAATCTGACCAAAAATAAAACTTATTCTAGATACAAGTATTCTCAAACTGCTGCTTGATGGGCATCCTCTGGAAGTTGTCCCTTATCCTTGCTTAAGAGACCGAGCCAGTGGTGAGCAGCCAAAAAAAATTACTACCACACTGTGGGCAGAGCCAACAACATGGGCGGAACCAAGATCATGATGTCAGGGGCGGAGCCAATTATATGGGCAGAGCTAACATAAAAAACTCATAAAAATAAGTACACATAAAAATACA
This sequence comes from Furcifer pardalis, assembly GCA_030440675.1. Classification (NCBI taxonomy): domain Eukaryota; kingdom Metazoa; phylum Chordata; class Lepidosauria; order Squamata; family Chamaeleonidae; genus Furcifer; species Furcifer pardalis. The sequence continues at coordinate 42,637,840 of CP126897.1, read as the reverse complement.
AATTACATAGACATAAAAATACATAAAAATACACGTAAAACACATATAATACACATTAAAATAAATGCACATTAAATAGACACAAAACCACATAAATACAAATTAAATACACATAAAACACATAAAAATACACATTAAAAATAAATACACATTAAATACACATTAAAATACACACCCACACCCCACACCCAAAGGTGAGTCACTTACCCAGGGGAGCTGGCTATAGGGAGCTTCAGGCTAGCAGCTTCTCTTCCACCTCCCTGCTTGGGAAGACAGCAAGGAGACCACTAATGCATGCCAAGTGCTATAGGTGTGCATGCACACCAAGTGATTGGCGTGCATGTGCAGTGGGGGAACCGGCAAAAAGGTAAGCCCCTGAGATGGTTCCCTCCAAAAGCTGCTACCGGTTCTCCGGGACACTGGGGAAAGTTACTACAGGTTCTGGTGAACTAGTGCAAACCTGTAACATCCCGTCACTGCCCTCCACACAGGGATAATTGTTCACCCGCTGGGAGAACCGCAGGCCCTGACCTCTGCCCTCCCCCAGTTCAGAATAGGAAAATATGCCTTTTGGACGAGCATCTGGACTCCAAACATCCCTTCTTCCCTGAGCTGCCCCTCCTTTCCACTCACACTCGCTAAACTAAGCTGCAGCAGGGAGGTCTTCCCCTCTATGTTCCTGAACCCCCTTGCTCTGGCACATTGGAGACTGCTATGGCTCCTATTTTCCCCAAGGTTCCAAGAGCCTTTGAGCACCACTATTATTGGGGAACCTGAGAAAAATAGGTGATCAGATGTTGCTGCGCCTCTTCATTTCCCTATTGAGAATTTTGGATTTTAGCAAAGAAACTAGGATCTGGTTTTTAAAGGTAGAACACAAGTGTCTACTGTGTTTTCTGCATAAGACTTGCTAGTTCCCATACAGATCCAATTTGAACTTGCCAAAATCTGTTCTAACAAGGAACACCAGTTAGTATTTTAAGCCATTTCTTCAGTTTCCAACTCCTTAATGCTAAGAAAGTATTATTCAATTATACACTATCAGTACAGCAAATACACAAGGTGAGTGGAGATGTTCCCTTAAAATTGAGTTCTGTAAAAGAAATCTTCTGGTTTGGATCCCAAGGCAATGTTTTATTATGAATTCAAGAGGCATTTCTTGTTATTCAGTAAAAAAAAAAAATAGTCTGTGCTTAAGATACTAGGTGCCAACCAGTGTTTGGGGTTGGTTGTTATGTTTTTAAAACTGGAGGCAGCATTTGGACTCTTCTAAAGGTCTGTTAGGATTTCAGAGATCCTAACTGTTGGAGATGCAAGTTGATGGTTCCCTATATCAGACGTTGATAGACCACTACAGTTGGCATGGATACAGCTTAGGCCAAACAGAACCACAACTTGGTGATGTAAAAGTGATGTGAAACCAAATGGCAGTTTAACAGTCATCTTGGGTCTTAACATTGTCAAGACATTTCTTCATGAAGGCACAGTGTTCTGGAAGGCTTTATTAACCTCTGCCAGAAGAGAAGGGGTTTCTGAAGGATTTGTAACCTTTTCATGCTGCTCTTTCATATCTCTTGTGAAGAAGTAGCAGCATTCCTATATATGGAAGAGTCTTGCAAATAAGGTTAATAGCGTTCCCTGCCTAGCATAACTGCCTGAATCCTTGTAGTTTTATCTCATGTAAAACTGGAGATGTGTCCTAAAATAAGATGATTGATATAAAGAGAAATGGAATATAGCTGTAAATCAAAATGAAAATGTGAGTTGAAGTTTTAAAAAGGGATCAATAAAAACATCTGATTTTATAGAAAAATGGGAGAATTTTTGGATTATATATTAGCAAAAGGGAAAGAAGCAAAGCCAGAGCAAGATGTATTATGTTTTTGGAATGAGGGGATGAATATACAGTATAAAACTTTAATGATACTGAAAACATTTAATTGAGAAGGTTTTAACTCCCACTGGTGGTGGGTACATGTAGTAGTTATACTGTACTATATGCAATTTTGTTAATATTTTTGCATATGTTTTTGTAGTTGTGATGTGTGTGTGTGTGGTGCTTTGCATTTTAATAAACTAAAACAATCAGAGGCTGATTGGCCAGTACAGTTGGCATGGATACAGCTTTGGCCAAACAGAATCACAACTCTGTGAGGTCGGAATCTTAATAGGTTCTCTGCCTTGGCAAACCAAGAGGCAGTTAACAGTCATCCTGGGCCTTAACTGTCAAGAGATCTCTTCATGAAGGCACAGGGCTCTTTGAGGGCTATATTAACCTTTATCACAGAAGGATGGGAGCTTGAAGAATTTGTAACAAGTTTTCATGCTCTTATTCCATACCTTTTCTAAAGGAGTGGCAGCATTCCTGTATATGGTAATGTTTTGCAGATGAGGTTAATAGCTTTCCCTACCAAGCACAACTCCCCGATTCCTTTACCATGGCCAGCAGCCATATAGTGTGGGAAAATCTGAGAACTGTGGTTACAAAAGATAGTAATTTTTCAATCCTCTGGTTCTGCCTAGATCTTTACCTAAGAAAAAACTGACACCTTCTTTCATCCTTGCTAGATTATGAAAAGATGGTGACCATGTTCTGTAGGGACAAACTACCAGAACTAATGTCTGCAGAAGGAGAGAAGAACACAAAGGCAAGAGACTTGCTTAGTCTTATTGAACAAAGTTTAGTCAATCAATGAAAGATGACCTTTAGTATTTGGTTTCCTTTTATCATTTGCTGTAGACCAGGGATCAGCAAAGTTGGCTCTCCAGATGTTCTTGGACTTCAATTCCAAGAAGCCCTGATCAGCAGGTGTGCTGACTTAGGCTTCTGGTAATTGAGGTCCAAGAACACCTGGAGATCCAATTTTGCTACACGTGCTGTAGACTAAACTCTCTCTTTCAATTAAAATTCATAGATCCTGAGCACCCTGGTCTTAGGCAGGGTGAGGGAGTCACCTATGGCCCTCAAAGAAGAACAGCAACATAATTTGTTACGATGTTTCAACTCCCCATGAGATGTCTTTGAAAGATCTTCTGACTCAGGTATCGAAACAAATATGACCTGCCTTGCACATACAGTACTATGAACTTTGACTGGAGGTTGGACAGGGTGTGAGGTGGGCATCTTGTCACCATGTCAAGATTTCCTTACTGATTAGAGCTTTCGGGGTTGAGAATTATGCCCCAGTGTTAATATTTTAATTTTTGATTTTAAACTGTATTAAATATAAATTTTAAAATTGTTCTTTGTTGCTTTGTAACCCATCCCCGAGATCCAGGGATATAGGGAGGGCCATTCATGTTAAAATAAAATATGCATTTGTTTTTGCATACTGGGTAGCATTGATGATTTGAAAGTCTTCAGAGAATAAACACTGCTGAGCATCATGAGAGAAGTGGTTGAGAAGGACTTGCTCAGAAAGAAAGTGGGGAACAAGAGAAGAATGAGTTCATAAAGAAATCTGATGCCTTCTTAACAAGGAGGGGGGAAAGTAGCAAGCCACATGCACAAGAGAATGTCATCTCTGATAACCCTATCCTTTATGGAAACATGACACCAAAATCTTCCTGGACAGCAGGATGTTTTCCTGTTTCAGGATGGATAAGGAGTTAGTGTGCAAATGTACTTCCCATACCACTTTTTAAATTAAACATTTTGATTGGCCCTCGCAGGTTTTTTTAATATGAATTTTGATTTGTCTCCTATGTAACCCAGACAATTGTATCACTGATTAGCACTGGTTCCATCTTGGGTCATGATTTAATCTTCATGGCTTCTCCCTTCCAAACTGACTCGCAGATCATGATGACCTCTACTTGCCACCAGGTTTCAAAATATGGTTTACAATTCCATTATAAACATTCTGAACTTTTCAAATTTTCAAGATTCTACTTGTTGTGAGGCTGCAAAATTTGCTCATTTTTAGTGGAGAAAGATCTCTCTTTTTGACCAGTTCTATTGTTTCTCCAAACAGGTCTCCTTGAAGAAGATGGTTGATCTTAATGATGTCTTTGTCATTTGCCAGCGCCAACCAAGCACCAGCCCAGCCGGAAAGATGAGAGAACTTCAGTCATTCTAGCCATGGAAAATGCTCTGTGTCATGATTGCAATCCTATGGTCTCCCTCCCCAATGAGCACTGACACCTGAGTAATATCAAGTGGGGGTCAATCCACCTCATTCCAACACCTTTCTCATTCCCTCCCTTTCAAATTGATGTGCAGTGATGCCAGGATCACAGGCTGAGGTCTTTCCAATCACTTGAATTCTGAACCATGGATCCAAATTGGGCAGTGAGGTGGGACATTCCCCTGATGCAATGAAACAAATTGGCACATCTACCTGAGCCCTCCCCAAGACCCACCATTTTCCCTGGTAAGCCCCATCTCATCCCCCGACCCATGAACCCCCAGGCACCCTTACCTGATGGCTGCAGCTGCTGGGCTCCATAAAATATGGGGCTCCAGGGAGAGTGCCGGACAAAGACAATGACAGAGAAGGAAGAAGGGTTCTCTCCCCTTCTTTCTCCTCCTTCCACTTGTATTCACTCTCTTTCTTCTCTCTCTCTCTCTTTTCCTCCCTTCTTCCTTTCTGGCTCTTCCAATGCTCTTAGAGTAGCCTTGAAAATGTCAGAAGGGCAGGAGAGGAAAAGGAACAGAGGAGAAGAAGGGAGCTGGGAAGGAGGAGAAGGAAGGGGAGGGAGGCAGGGATGCCATTTTCCTTCCTTCCTTCCTTTCCTGCCATCTAGTGATGTGTGATTCCCCCGCCCCCTTTTACCATCAGAGGGGCTGAAAAGCCTTTGGCTTGGCCTCTTCCAAGCAAGCTGAATCCAATTGGACAACTGTGTTGGACCCCAGTGGGGATGACAAACTGTGAAATATCTCCCCCAACTCTTCTTTGAGCCTCCAAACAACCAACCAGAGGGAGATTAGCCAGAGGGCTGGTGGGGTGAAGGGAAGCAGCTTGGGACCAGGTAGGGAAGGTTGTAGGGTTGAGTGGTCTCAGGTTGGGGGAGGAAGGAGGAGTGTTGGAGACTCATGGAAGGGAAACAGGGAGTTGAGTTTTTTCCTGGCTCAGATTGAAATCCTAGCCAGGCAAGAACTCCAGGGGGGCTCGTAAAGCTTCCCTCGTTTTTGAGGGGAGCCTTACGATGCACCATCTTTGTGGTTCTGAGTTTGAGCCATAACAAATCCTGACAAAAAGAGGCACCTCCATTTTCTCAGCTCAGCCAAAGTTAGGTAAGTGGGTGTGAGTGGGAGGGAGGAGCTACCTTTTGCTCTCCTAGCTGTCCTCTGGCTCAGATGGCCACATCCCTGTTCCCAAATCAGGGAATCAGGAAGCTCAGCAGGTCTTTAATTTCCCTGACACTTGAAATGCTGCTATGACCAAGGAGGAAGGATGAGGAAGAGGAGTAGAAGCAAGAGACAAGAGGAGAAGTAACACGGGCCAAAGAGAGGGAGAAAGAGATCTTTTTCTCCTTTTGTGTACAATCCTTTCCCCTCAGTTCTTTTCTGCCTTGGATGATAGTTCAATCTAGCAAATAATGATGGTGCCAAATCCAATACATGATTAGGTACAGAGGTGACTTCACAGGGTCTCTAGGAAAAGAGAAGAGAGGAAGATAAGACTGGGTTGGTAGGAGAAGAGAAATTGGGGTAAGAATCCTCCCTTCCTCCTTGACATCAGTGTTGCTGCTGTCTAAGGGCTCATTCAAATACCACGTGACCATTTTAGGGGGGAGGGGGTCAACCAAAAGTCACTCAAAGTCATGGGGGGGGGGATTCAGCATGAAGTCACATGACTCCAAAATTATTATTTCCTTTTCACATCCTACTGGCCATAGTTCTATCTTCAAACCATGTGATTTAGGGGGTCACATAGTCAAAAAGTGGTCTATTTTAGGTCACATGGTATTTGAAAGAGCCCTAAGCTCCATATAGGGATGGGGTAGAGTAGGAGGGAGGGAGTGGGTATATCTCTTGCCCCCTAGATTGGATTTGGAGTCCCTTATAATCTGGTTAGAGAATGGAAGTGGGTGGGAAATAGACCTAACTCAAGAAGAATCAATGTTGTTTTTATTGGAACTGGGGTCCAATAAGAGATGGGAAATTTTCCAGGTGTGGTAGAAGAAGGCTGAAGAAAAGCCTTTCTTATATTGATTAAGCCAACAGGAGACCATTCAACCTCTTCTTGTGCTGTGCTTCTGGCCCTGAATAATTAAGATACATCACGTGTGGGTGAAATGATCACTCAACTGAGCAAAAGAGATCACTCTCCCTATTCTTGTATGGTCTCAGTTCTTCCTGACCCCTTGAGCAGTTTCTCTACTTCTCTTTCCAAACAAGGGGCTTTCCTCACATCTCCTTGAGCCACCATTTTTTTGATGGCATGCGGCTCAGTGTTTTCTTCATTGGAAGCTCCACTGAGTTATCCTTTTTAACAAAGGAGCTTCTCTCACTTCCCTCCGTGAATTGATTGTGGTAGGCATCCAAGAAGTTAGAAATATTATGCAAACATGGGTATCATGTCTTTCTTGTCTTCTTCTGCAGTTTTCCCATTGGTTTAGTTTCTCCCTGTCTGCTCTCATGATATGAAACAACTTTGGGGACATCAGTGGAGTTGCAAATATCCAGCATTCTGGATCATTTCTTAGACTTGATGGATCTGAGGTAGAACTGGTTTTGTGATCTGGGTTGTTCTGATTTCCCAGAAACAACTTTCCCCTGATTCTTTTTCCAGAAAATACAGCATTACATTTTAGCTGTTCCAGAAAAAAGTTTGCAAGGTCTCATAGAAACATCCAAGGCTTGATATAATTTACTAACTAGGCCCTGAGTTGTTACGAGCCATTTCCTTATACAGTAATACCTTGGATAATGATTGCCTCGGATAACGATAAAATCGGATAATATCGGGGAATTTGAGGCACACTTTTGCATTCCACAATGTTAACTTAATGTTGTGTGATGCAATTGTTTGTGTCAAATTCCCTGATGATCTCTGCCCCAAAGCCCGCAGGGCTAGAGACCAGTCCTACGCACTTTGGGGCAGAGATCTACTGAGGCTTAGGACCCCCCCCCCCAATTTGGTTGTGGGGAGATCGGACATGCCTGTCCCCTCCAGCAGCCAAATGGGTGCTACGGGCTCTCTGCTTTGGGATCAGGATGGTTGGGTGTGGAAGGCACTCCCACCCACCCTAATCTCAAATCAGGGAGCCCGCCCAGGCTGCTGGCTTTAGGATTGGGGTGGCTGGAGGTGCCTTCCACCCCCACCCACCCCATCTCAAAGCAGAGAGCCCGGGCAGGTGGGCTGCTTCAGGATCGGAGTGGGTGGGGGTGGATGGCACCTCCAGCCACCCCAATCTAAAGCAGGCAGCCCAGGGAGTTTGGGGAGGGGGCTGTGAACTTTGTCCCCGAACTCCCCCACAGCCCCAGTGTTTGATCGCTGAGGCTGGGCGGGGAGAGTTTGGGGCAAACCACCTGGATTGCTAAGGGACTTAGCCATCGGGGGGGGGGGGCTTCTGAAGAGAGGTTGGGGAAATGGTCCCAAGTGTCTCTTCAGAATGCCCCCGTTGCCTGGATCACTAAGCCCCTTAGTGATCCAGACGGAGGTTTCTGTATTTTTATTTTATTTTATTTATTTATGGTTTTGTGTTGTGGGTGGGTGGGTTGAGGAGTCTGTGTGTATTTATTTTATTTTATTTTATTATTTTTAAGGCCCTGCCCACAACGTCATGATGTCAGCTCCACTCATGACATCATGATGTCATGACGTCATGACATTGGCCATGCCCATGATGTCTGTGACGTCATGGCGTGGTAGTAAAAAATTTGTAATCCCATCACTGGGTTGGGGTGCTGATTACCCTTTGATTGTGAAGGGGACACGTGTTTCCTTCGCAAGGAAAGGGTGATCCCACACTAGGACTGCCAGTTTGCTTGGGGAGGGAACACGCTTTTTTTAACATTGTGCAATCAATGCATCACACATTAAAAACTAGATAACATTATGACTTGTGGAACCAAGTCATAACGTTATCCAAGGTACTAGTCACTTGATTCCACAAGTCTTAATGTTATCTGGTTTTTTAACGTTGTGTGATGCATTAATCCCACAATGTTAAAAAGAGCAGGTTCAACCCCCAACCCTAAGGCAAAATGCAGAGAGATTTGCCCAGCCTCCTCACTGTTAGCCTTTCCCTTTTGCCTTTGGGTTGGGGGTAGAACAAAGGCAAAGACTAATAGTGAGGAGGCGGGGTGAATCTCTCTGCCTTTGCCTTTGGGTTGGAGGTTGAACAGCCACCCATGCTCTACCCAGTGGCGTTGCGTGGAAGGGCAGGGCCCCCCCGCCCAGGTTGGTGCTTTTTGAGCTATGGGTGTTCTTGGACTAGAATTCCCAGAAGCCCTAGCGGGAGTGGGTGCTGGCGTCTACCAGGGGTCAGAAAATTTGGCTTAAGCCCCGGGGAAACTGAAATCCACGTGACGTTACTGGTTCTACCCCCAACCCAAAGGCAAAGGCAGAGAGATTTGCCCTGCTTCCACACTGTTAACTTTTGCCATTTGCCTTTGGGTTAGGGATAGAAAATGGGCACCTCTTCAAACCCCAACTCAAAGGCAAAGGCAGAGAGATTTGTCCTTCCTCCCCTGCAGGATGAATCCCTTGCTGTTAGCTTTTGCCTTTGGCCGGAGAAATGCAAACCTAACAGCAAGTGATCTCAAGGTTGGGGAATTTGAGGCAAACATTTGCATCGCACAGTATTATCTTAACGTTGTGCAATACAAATGTTTGCCTCAAATACATTATCCAATTTTAGCGTTATCCAATGCAAACATTACCCGAGGTACCACTGTACTTTATTTTGTATTAAAATGTGCCTAATTTCCTCAGTAATTTCTTTCAGGCAATCTATCATACCTAAGAGCTCTAATAGAGGTGACATATCAAGGGCTACTTTACCTTTTAACATTTTCCAAGAGTTATACAGATCTTTCAATGTTTTATTTCTTATTTTGATCTTGAAATCTGTTTGTTCAAAAATAAACCTCCTTTCAGTCTCCTAAATTCTATCTGGTCTGGTTCCTCTTTATATTTTCATATGTTAATTTTTTAATTATTCTTTTCAGCTGGAATGCCCTGTAGTAGTTTTTAATACTTGGTAACCCTAAGTCTCCCTCTTTTTGCCGTTGGTACCATAATAATTTCATAACTCTTGGTTTCTTTCCCCCATTACAATACAAATTCAATAAATTTTGCCAATCTGATAATTTCTTTTCACTTAATCTTATTTGCAAATTTCCTAGTAAGAAATTTATTTTTGGTACTAATTTCATCTTACTTATATTTATTCTGCCAAACCAGGAAAGTTTCAATTTGTTAAGCTGTTCTTTTTTTATTACAGTCTTCATTTTGTTGAATTGTAATTTCTGAAGATCTTTAACATTTTTGGATACATAAATGCCTAAATATTTCAAACTTTTTTAAAATTTTAATTTGGTAGATTTCTGTTTTCTTTTTCCTTTCTGGTACTACTGCACAAAAAGCCTCTGTTTCCCCCCCAATTAACTTGCAGTCCTGTAATCTCTTTGAATTTTTCCAGGTGTCTCTGAATTTTCTTTATGTTGTTTTTTGGGTCTTTTATTACTTATAGTGTGCTATCTGCGTACATACTTATTTTCTCCCCTCCCTATTCCTCTAAATTCTGCATCATTCCTAATTGCTGTAGCCACAGTTTCCATAGCTAATATAAAAAGAATTGGGGACAGAGGATATCCCTGTCTTGTCCCCGCACTTAATTTTACTCTTTTTGTGTAGGAATTACTTTTATCCTGGTGTAGCTTTATTTATACAATTCACCGATCACATGTTGGAATTTGTTTCCAAATCCCATTTTATTTACAATCTCTTTTATTGTCTTCCACTAGATCAAGTCAAAAGTTTTATAGATCTTGAGAACTAGTATACATATTTTTCTTTTTGGCTAAATCTATGATGATTATTAATCTTGTAATTAGGTCTTCCATTTGTCTGCTGCTCATAAATCCTGCTTGGTCCTCGTGTATATATTTATTCATAAACTTATTTAATCTGTTTGTCATTACAGCTGTAAATATTTTTGCATCCTGATTCAGAAGTGATATTGGAAGATAAGAATCCACTCCACCCCCCACCCCACCCCCATCTTTATCTGGTTTAGGTAGCGGAACTGTTATTGAGTAATTCCCGGAGTTTGGTATTCCACCCCCTTCCAAGATATAATTATACAACCATTTCAATTTAGGAATGAGGTCTTTAAACTCCCTGTAAAATTCTGTTGGGTAACCGTCTTCTGCTTGGGTTTTATCAGTCTTTAGGGTTTTTTTATTACCTCCTCAATTTTTGTATCCAGTATTTTTATGTACTTTTAAAAAAAAATTATGTGTCTATCCAAATATGATTTTAACTCCACTGATTTTATTTCCCTCCCCTGGAATAGGTTTTGAAAGAATTCTTCCATGATTTGTAATTTCCCTTTTATTTTACTGTAACATTTCCCGTTTTTATCTATTAATATGTCTACCTCCCTTTTACACTTTTTCCCCTCTTGGCACTAAGAAATCTCTCTTCCACTACGGTCTGGCCTCAAAATAAGACTGGGCGTCTCCCTGGATAGTTGAATGCCTGGGTAGAGTGTTTTCCTCTTTCTTACTTACTGCAAAAGACAGGAGCTCAGCAACATCTGATCTCCTACATTTCCCAGGCTCCCCAGTGGGTCGTACAGTGGAACCCCAAATAATGAAAAAACTCCATTCCACGGAGCACTTCATTATGCGAATTTTTTCGTTATGCGAAGTACCATTGGCAGTACCCCGCATAACCAAAAAAGTTCATTAACCCATTGAGCAGGTATACTCCAGCTAACGAAAACCCTGCACAATGAACTTTTTTTGTTATGCGGGGTATCGCTCCTGCATAGCAAATGCTTTGTTATGCACATTTTTCCCTATGCAAAGCATTCGTTATGCAGGGTTCCACTGTATATTCCTTTTAAAGTGCTGAAGGCACAGGGGAACTTGGGAAATGTAGCAGTCATCGCAGCCTTCCACGTGGCCAGAGGACGAGGGGCAGGAAGGCAGAGGGGGAAAGCCCTCCTGTCCTCACCATTGCTGTAGCTTGTGCTAGAGCCAGAGGCAGCTTAGTGGGTGTGTGTGGGAGGGAGGGGCTGCCATGCAGAAGAGGAGTAGGTCAGAATCCAGGCACCAGTCAGAAGGGGTTTCCTGTTTGGATTCTGAACTGGGGATCACAGGGCTCAGGGGCCTAAATTCTCCTCCCCATTAAACTTCACTTGGTTTTACCAGATGAGGTCCTGTACATGCAATTTGGCGTCTAAATGCCGGAGGATGACAAAAGAAAGAGGAAGTGAGAGGGGCTCCTGGGAAGGTGTTTGATCCTGGGTAGGTTTACCTAATGTCACCCTGGTGGTCGGAATGAGGCCATAGGATTGCACAGTAACATTACTAGAAGACCAAATATCCAATTGTTAAGATCACAGTAAAAGAAGAACGTAAAGGTGGAGACACAGATCAAGGTTTGGAATGATCAATGTGAAAGGACTGAAAGGTTGAAGATCCACCATTGTGTAGTCCTAGTCCTAGTCCCTTGCTCCACATCAGGTCTGGTGATCTCAAATCCCTTGCTGCCCAATCTAGACCTAGTATGGCTACCATCCTTTTTAACCTGGAGGAGAAATGAAGCCCCAACACCCCACTCTGGTTGCCAGAATTTCTATAACATCTGAGTTTTCAGCAATTCACTTCCTGCACTTTCTACAAATGCACATCATCCGTTTGGACTGTGGATGCTTTCACGTTCTTCCTATATCTTTTGGAACTGAGGGGCAGCAGAATCTATATGACTAGTTCAGCTGGTCTTGCTTTACTATAGCACTTTTATAGTGATATATATTTCCCCCACAACTTCTTTCTCTGCAGCTACAGCTAACTAACAATGCCAAAGGATCCCTTTTAATCCAGTTGTGAAATTATTCATCTGTTACATTACTGTTACAATTTATTCATCTGTTACATTTTATTTATTTATTTATATATTTAGATTTATTATCCCACCCCAATCAGGCGAACCTGACTCTATCATTACTGTGGTATGGTTATTTTGCTAGTGATGCTTTATATGTTGCTAATGAAAATTTATGTACACACCAAATTAAATTCTGTATTTTTTATTTCTCTGCTTGACTCTGTTGTGAATTGCTTTGACCACATGGACAGAGTCCATACACAATTTACACTTGCATACAGGAAATCATGTAATTATTGCTTCCTAATTATTACTTCGTATTGGCTTTCTCAAATTTGTGATTACTACATAAATGATCCCAACACTAGAATATATTGGTACAAAAAAATTGCAATAATTGATGCACAGAATTGCCAAAAAGGCCATCTAGTTTCTGGGTTCCAATATATGGTGTAATGGCATATGGCAGGCCTAGTAGTTGCAAGCAGTAATGGATAAGAAGATACACATGGCCTGACTTCAGTGGTCGGCTCCAAAATATTTTACTACCACACTGTGGGCGTGGGCAGGGGAAAAGCCCTGTGTTGCACCCAAATTAAGACTATTTTATTTCCAAACTTGGATGGGCAGGGTTAGGCAGAATTTCTGTTACCAGTTCTAGAGAACTGGTACAAACCTGCTGATGTCCACCACTGGCTGCATCTCTTCCAATCCACCAGGCCAAAATTGTTTACATTCCAATCACTCTCTGGTATGTGAAAAAGGGGTCTCTCCTGCATTGAAATCTCCATCATCAATGGGCTAAAGCACAAGGTAATTTGGCAGACAAAATCTCAGGAAAAAGTACAACTCAGAAATGGACTTTTTCTTGACAGTGGGTAGTGCTGGATTAGGATGGGAGCAGTGATTCCCTCAGGATGTCTTTGACTGAGGTGAAAGCTGTATCCTGTGCTGGGTTCATCTGAATTGGTGGGAATGTGGGGAACATAATGAGGCAGACATGCAATATGACCAAGATCCACTCAGGAAAGGGCGAGTGGAAATGGTAACATCGAAAGCTGCCCCACCAATGGCTAGTGAAGCAGTGAAGTCCTTCCCTAACCAAGATGATGAGGGGAACCCCTCCCCCTCCCCAGACCCCATGTCCTCTCTGCGTTTACGGCCACGGCCCGAGGGCCCGAAAGAGCCCCAAGGCCCATGGTCATGAAGATTCCCTAATCCAAGTAGCAAGGGAAGAGCCTCCACGAAGACTGTAGTATTTTTGAACCACAATTGGGCGTACCCTGGTAATGGCAATGTTGTCTTGCCGGCTAATCTTTCTCACACTAGGTCAGGCAATGGAAACTGCAGAATGAACCCATCAAAAGGTGGCTACATTTTGGCAGTTTCATGTCTGTCCTAGACACAGAAGAATAAGAATAAGTGGATCAGGTGCGACAGGTTCCAGAGTCTTAGATTAACATGACTGATTTTTAAAAGCAATAAAATGTTGACACTTTTAATAACAGAACTTATAAAAATCCATTATCTGATTTTATCAACACAGGTGAATAAAGATAGAATTGCAGACTCAGTAAAACATGAGGGAATGCTGATGACTATTTCATATAACACCTATTATCAATTTTGATATCCTTAACATTTATGTGCTCATCTGTATTTTACCCTGTTGTTACAACAATTCTGGGATGGAACCAATACTGAAGCACCCCACAGATCACAGAAAGCAGTGAATATAGAATAGGTTAATATTCTCCCAAAGGCCCCCAGTACCACTTTATACCAATGAATCACTCAACTCCTTTAAATTTTTCTCTTTCCCCCCTAAAGTGATCTATGCACATTTCATAATGGGAATATAGTCTCACTTCTTCACCAGTGGTGGGATGTCAAAATTTTTAACCACCACACCGTGGGTGGAACCTAATTTGCGGGTGGAGCCAATGATGTGGGCAGAGCCTAATTTGTGGGCAGAGCCAATATTGTGGGCGGGACCATGTGACCTGGTGAGCGGGGCCAAAGTTGGTCATGTGACTTTAAAAAATATTCATTTTTTTTGCTACCACACTGTGGACGGAGCCAACATCATGGGTGGAACCAATGTCATGACACCTTGGGCGGAGCCAATTATGAGGGTGGAGCCAACGTAAAAAACTCATAAAAATAAGTACACATAAAAATACAAATTACATAGTCATAAAAATGCACGTAAAACACGTATAATACACATTAAAATAAATACACATTAAATAGACATAAAAACACATAAAAATACAAATTAAATACACATAAAACAATACACATTAATAATAAATACACATTAAAATACACACCCACTCCCCATTCCCAGTCACTTACCCTGGGGCTATAGGAGCTTCAGGCTAACAGCTTCTCTTCCACCTCCCCGCTTGGGAAGACAGTAAGGAAGCCGTGCATGTGCGCCAAGTGCTATAGGCGTGCATGCACACCAAGCGCTTGGTGTGCATGTGCAGTGGGGGAACTGGTGAAAAGGTAAGCCCCCGAGGTGGTTCCCTCCAAAAGCTGCTACCGGTTCTCCGGGACACTGGGGAAAGTTACTACTGGTTCTGGCGAACTGGTGTGAACCTGTAGCATCCCATCACTGCTTGTCTTACTCCTTTTCCTATTCCAAACCACTCTGTCCTTCCGTATTCTGTCCTAACTGTTGCTTCTTGATTCATGTACAGGTTTCTCATGAGGCATATAAGGTGTTCTGGTATTCCCATCTCTTTAATTACTTGCCACATTTTGTTGTGGTCCACACAGTCAAAGGCCTTAGTGTAGTCAATGAAACAGAAGTAGACTTGTTTCTGATATTCCTTTGTTTTTTCCATGATCCTACAAAGTGGTCTCTAGTCCCCCTGCCTCTTCTGAACCCCGCCTGCACTTCTGGTAATTCTCTCTCCATGTGCTGCTGCAGTCTATCCTGTATTATCTTGAGCATCACCTTGCTAGCGTGTGGGATGAGCACAATTGTTAGATAATTTGAACATTCTTTGGCATTACCCTTTTTGGGGATTGGAATGTATACTGCTCTTTTCCAATCCTGTGGCCATTGTTGTGTTTCCCAAGTCTGCTGGCATATAGAATGCAATAATTTGATTCCATCATCTGACATGGTAGGTGACAGGTAACCAGTACAGACCTGCCAAGGCTGGAGAAATATGGTCAAATTTCTTTGTGCCTGTCACCAGCTCACACGTAGAGAGCATTACAGTATTCAATCCACAAGATTATCAATGAATGGGTCAGGGTCATGAGAGACTGTCTGTCCAACTAGGAGGGTAGCTGCACAATGTGCCAAAGTTGGAAAAAAACAGCTTTAGACGCTGCCGCTATTTGTTGTTCAAGTGAGAGCAGTGGGTCCATAATAACCCCCAGATTGCGGACCTGGTCCCCAGAGGTAAGAGTAGTTCCATCCAGCGTAGGGACCATGCCTCCCAGGCGGACCTCTCAAACATCAAAACCTCCATCTTGTCAGGGTTCAGTTTTAGTCTGTTAGCTTTGGTCCATACCATTATAGAGTCCAGGCACTCATCAAGACGTCAGACCACATCAACTGCAGACAATGAAAAGGAGAGATAGAGTTCGGTGTCATCCCCATATTGGAGACCCTAAACCCCGAGTCTCCTAATGACCTCTTCCCAACGGCTTCTTGTTGGGATTCATGATGGTTTCCAGTGACATTTCCTCCACTGAGGGGACCATCACCCCACCTAAAGGAGCACATCTGCCTGTAGCCGTTGGCCCCTTTAGGGAGTCAGGTTATTTACCACTGCCCAATACTCAACGTTGAGTCGCTGGCTCTACGGTCTGCTACTCCATTACCCTAGTGAGATCTGCACATTTGTATAGTAGAATGTGCATGAGTTCATTCACATCTCTGGAGCACATACTCTCTTTCAAAGGATTTTTCATGGGGGTGGAGTGTGTGTTGTTGTACACAGCACTTGGGAATCTAGCCAAGGACTCTTCTCTCTTAGAACTTTAATCGAGGAACTTAGGTTTTGAATGTGTGGTATATTTTAAAAGCTTGACTGCTTCCATCCAGCTGCTTACTAGGGAACTACCGGTAACTAACTTCTCTGCAAAATGGAGAATCTGCAGTCAGGTGGGCAACCCATAGCCAATCAGGCAACAGAGAGAAAAATTCTCAAAACAAAGAATTGTTTTCACACGTGTACAGTCAGTGAAATCAAAACATGCTAGCTAGAGAGATAACACAGAAATACTGGCTGAAAAACAAGCTGTCTCATGACACGAGTCCATGAGACAGAGAGGGATAAAGGATTTCTATGAGGCCTAGCTGAATAATCTACTCCCTCAAGCCTTGGGAAACATGAGGAAATATGTCGTTTTCTGACAACAATATATCTCCGTGTGTGATTCCTTGTTCAGTTAGTTACATGCACATATGCCCACTTCATGTTTCAGAGTTCTAATGAAAGAAGAATTTTAACTCATTTTTAATGCTATACTGTATCTCTTTTTCTTTTCTTTACAATTTATTTATTTATACATTTGCTTCGAGGCAGCTCACAGTCAGTTGAAACAACACAATAATCACAATTAAACCATCTTCCTTGAAACACAACCATTTGGGCAATCCCATGGTAGATCTTAGCTTTACTTCAAAATGATCTATAAAAGAAAACCCCAGCAAGAATGGGATTAGTTTTACAGATCAACTGAAGGGTTCAGGCACTTGCTTTTGCCTGCTCCCAGAAACTCTCTTTACTCTTCCCAAGTTCTCAACACACACCCCTCTTTACCGAACAGAACTGAGAGCCATAGTGATGGGTATGGAAATACAACAGGGAGACATATCCTTGTCCTTCTATCCTCTTCATATCTGGGGTATACTTGAAATATCATTTGCTGTGATGTTCTGGATAGCAGTTAGCTCATGTGCGAAGTCCAGGCAGTAGCATCCTGTGGATTTCAGCTGCCCTGGGCATAAGCTTAATTTGCCGCCCCCTGGTGGATGCTGGCACCCGCTCCCACTAGGGCTTCTGGGAATTGTAGTCCAAGAATACCCATATGCCCAAAAAGTGCCACCTGTGGCGGGCAGTCCCCCGGGTCCCCCTACACTACGCCACTGAGTCCAGGACATCATGCAAAATATAGTCTTACTGAGGATTTCTGTTGATAATCTCTGGTGATGTTATGCCACTGAGTCAGGAAGGAAGCTCTCTTTCCCTGATGATTCTGACCTGGATAGCAACTCATAAATTTAACCCCATAGATTGGAAGGGTTAAGAATGGCCCTTTGACAACTTGGAGCCAAGATAAGTTGCCATTGTGGATGCCTGCACTCCTGCCCCATAGCCCTCACACCCTTCAATTTATTTTATTTTTATATAGCAAAAAGGGGGTCTGCAAGTATCTTGGCCACACAAATAGCACATACACCCACTGACTGCTATCTGATGAAAGACCCACTTTCACCCACAACACTGCCAGATTCTTTGCCACAGCATGTAAGATCAGAAGAACAATCCTGGCAAGACCTACAGCCAAATGAACTACTTGTGCCTCAACCATAGGCTTAGTAATAGCTGTAACACTATTGACTATATACCAATTTTACTACTCCTTAACTCCGAGCAGAAATGCTCCTTTTTAAGCACTTTTGTCTCTTGATATATTTCAAGTACACCCATTTTAACTTCTCTTTGTTGTTCTATGCTGGTCTTAGACCATAATAATAAAGATTTGATTTGATTAGCAAAAAAAAAAAAAAAAAGGGGGGGGAGGAAAAAGTTCCAGACCAGTCATTTATGCCCTCCAAATGGTATGGGAGGCAATTTTGCCATGCTTTGGGCTGGCCAAAATACTTCAACACTTCCAGCCCCCCCCCCCCCCCAAGTTTGTGTGTTTTTTAAAAATCATGTAATTAATGGATGTGTGGGGGATTTTCCATTAAAAGACATTTTAAAAGAAAAGATTTTGTGGATGAGTGGGGTAGAAAAACAGCTGTAGATTTCCAAAATCCCAGCTGATTGTATGTGGCCTTCAGATCTCTGGGTTTTCTCTTCTTTATGAAGAAACAAAATGAGTAGCAAGCCCACCTATTTATTTTAAGTTTCTTATCTTATCTAGTGACTGGAGGCTGATCTTGTGCAGTATTAGAAGTCAAAGAGATGAAGACTAGGACTGTAGGGAGAAGCTTACACTGTACAAAATCGCAGCAATCGAATCAATGAAATGCAGTTCCTCTGTAAGACTTCTGAGGGTCTGCCGTGTTCACCTGGGCACTTATTTTAGGTCTTAAACTTTTCAGTTAATAGCTTAGGACTGGAATGATTAACATTAACCTTGGCAAATGGCAAGGGTATCGTTATATAACATCTTTGGAACTCTAAGTTTGTCAAAGTCCTCATTAGGTGAAATACCAAAGTGTAAGTCAACCAAGGACACCTTGATTGGTCTTTAATGTCCTTCTATTAGATTCTTTTGCAGACAATATATATGTATTAAGCCTAAGTCTCTAATGAAGATTTATTCCTTCTGCTGATCCAAACCCTCTGAGTGCCTCTGTAGTTTTGATTATTTGGCAGGTTTTGGAGAAACAGTAATGGGAAATGGCTTAATAAGGAAGCTTGTATGAGCTCAGATGGAGAGCTTCTACTTCTTTGAAAGCAGTAAAGCCTGTCATATTATGTTCCATTAGTTACATAATTTATTTCAAAATTTTAATTACTATGGTATTAATTGACTACTGGACTACATATGCATATAATTGCAGAAACACCTCTACAAGATCACTTCAAACGTTTTACTTTTAGTGTACTGGTTTCACAAAGATATGGAATATTCTTCCAGTGATTTTTGGAGTCACACAAGGGCTTGTATATGAACTGCTTTTTCCCTGGAGGATACTTGGAGAAGGTTGTGGAGTGCATAGTCATGACTTCTGCTGTCAGGTCCTTCTACTGGGAAATGAGAGACATTTGTAAAATTCTGTTGCTAGTGTTTTAAATCACACTTGAGTATGCCCACTGAATCAGTTGGGATTTGGGAGTCAATGCCTCTCTATGTTCTATTTATTCAATTGAACCTACCCTACTTTGATTTACTTTAGCATAGTAAGTCACAGTTAGAGTGGACTCATTTGACTCAATGGAACTTACAGAGCAATTGACTCATAAACTCCTTATTGACTCAATGGGGCTACTGTATTGTGATTCACTATACAGTAATACCTCGGATAATGTTTACCTCGGATAACTCTAAAATCGCATAATGTTAAGTAATCTGGGGAGGAGAATTGGATCGAATAACGTTAAGGTCCTATGGGATGTATCGGATAACAACCACTAAAGTCTGTGCGGTTACAATGTATCTCTATGGAGCTTTAACGTTATCCGATTCATCCCATAGGATTTTAACATGCATCGGATAACACTAAAAATCGGATAACACCAAGACTTGTGGAACCAAGTCTTAGCATTATCCGAGGTATTACTGTACTAAGCAATTGAATTTGGCTTGTGTATGATATACATGTAAATAAAAACACCACTGGAATATCTGGTTTCTCACTTCTGTATAGAACCTTCATATGAGTAGAACTTTTGTTCTTTAGTCAGAAGGGGCAGAGCTAGATGCTCCCCTCCACCAGTTCAAAATGCTGAATTTGATAACATCAGGATAGGGATACAGTTTGATCTGTTTTTTTACAGCTGAATTTTTATTTGCATTAAAACAAGTAGTACATTTCTCTCCATTTTTAATGTTCAAGCTGCTGGTCTATAAAATTCTACTGAAGCTCAAACATTAGCATGTATTTCGGAGAAATGCTCGCTCAAATGATGAAAATGCCCTGTGTTGCACATTATTTTTTTCTGAATCTTGCATTTAGTGTGTTTTGTTTTGTGATTGAAAATAGAGAATAAACACAATCTCAGTCTGCAAGTCTGATTGTGAAGACTTGGGTGTCAAGATCTCATTGTCAGAGTTAGTAAATATATATTTCTATTGATATTTGTTTGATCTTTAGTCTAAAGCAAAATATATTCCAGGTGATTCTGATCTGGAAAAAAATATTTAGCAGTATCTTTGAAAACACCATATTTGTGTGATTTTGGGGAGTGGAGTTGGCATGGAATGAGGGGTTTGGGATGCAAACTTTGTGTCTCCCCAAGCATCAGCTAAACATTTTTGGTATTTGCCTATTTTATTTACAAACTGCTGAAACCTTTCATATTAAGCACTTTAATTCCTATGTTCCTAATTTGTCCACATGAATATAGAAGTCTATAATTCTAGGAAATGAAGGTGAGTGTAAACATGCAAACAGTAAACAAAAAAAATCCACAATATTAAGAAGCATAGGACTCTGTATGCTGGACCATGGATTCAACCACAGCAACTGTCCTATTTCAAGGCATTACGCTGACTGGGAGGTGGAAGGTCAGCAGTTCGATTCCTGAGTACTGCAGGACGGAATGAGCTCCCGTCTTTGTCCCAGCTCCTACCAACCTAGCAGTTTGAAAGCAAGAAATTGCAAGTAGTTAAATAGGGACCACTTCAGTGGGAAGGTAAACAGTATTCCGTGCACTCCAGTGTCTAGTCATGCCTGCCACATGACCACAGAAACGTCTGCAGAAGCAGACACCACTGGCTCTTCACCTTTGAAACAGAGATGAGCACTGAACCCTAGAGTCAGATACGACTGGCTTTCGAGCAAGGGAAACCTTTACCTTTACCTTTGTAATATCCATCATTGAGAAAATATTACCCATTTTTGTCTTACAGGAAGATATTTGGGATATTAAATGCTAATATTCACTCACAGACCCATAAGGCCTGGAGTTCTTCAAGTTTCAGTTCCCTTCACTATTTCTCTAGACAAGGAGTATCTGGGTGAAACTATGGATAGCTGTGGACTCTTACACACATGCTTTGTACAACACAGTGCTTTTTGTGTTTTCCTATGCCCAACCTGCTTATCAGATAGTAAATGCTGATGAGTTGAATTGTAGATATTCGGTAACAATAACAAATAGAAAAGTATTTCATTCTCAGAAGGGTAGAACCATCCTGAGGCGGCAGGGTGAGGAAGAAACCACAACGTTGGGGGAAAAATTTCCCAGTGTCCTGGTGAGTCACACAATGGACACTGGAGTTGTTATTGTTGTTTTAGCTGAGCTATTTCCACTATCTTTCCTAGGAATTAGGAAATTCTAAGCATTTGGTCACAGAAGAGCAAATCAGGGCTACCTACCCTATTTGCTGGTGTGTAAGAGCCCCCCTTTAAATACACTGGAAAATGGGGTGCATCTTGTACTGTATATATTGGCCTACAGCGGGCTATTTTGGTAATAATGGGATTCGTCTCATACTCCAATGCGTCTTATATGCCAGCAAATAAGGTATTT
The DNA here is from genome assembly GCA_030440675.1 of Furcifer pardalis. Taxonomy (NCBI): domain Eukaryota; kingdom Metazoa; phylum Chordata; class Lepidosauria; order Squamata; family Chamaeleonidae; genus Furcifer; species Furcifer pardalis. The sequence goes on along the minus strand of CP126897.1, from coordinate 42,616,428 downwards.
ACATTTGGTTGTTTCTCTCCCCCCCCCCCGCTTCCTTTTTTAGGCAGGAAAGGCAAGGATCAAACAGATACATGGTAAGTCTCACCTCTCCAAGGATCCTGGCTTCATCTTCAGTCTGTACAACCTGAAAGTTATCCATTATAGTAGGGCAAGGAATGGTCATAGACCACTCCACAGGTCTTAAATCAACCATGGCATCCAACTCAGCACATGGATTTAAGATGCAAATTGTTGGACAAATTGACCACAGTGGATGACACTTTCTTTTCTTAGGCCAGAACATAAAGGTGGCCTTTGAACATCTGAAAAAGATGTTCAACTAGCAGAGAAGAACAATTTGTTTGCATTCATTTTTGCTTGGAGCATGCCTTCAGAAGGCTTCTAGCCATGTTTTGTCATACTTTCTCCAAAATATCCACCATCATCTTACTATATGCACTGCATAACCTTCTGCTACATATGAAATTATTGGGTTCACTTGCTTCTATTCAGTGCGGGAGACATTCGGGAGCCAACTTGCTCATGCCAATTGCTTAAGCCATCTCCTCACTCCAATAGGATGAGTCAAAGGCACATTGTTGTAAAGTATATTAGAAGAATGATGCTATAAAAGATTGTGATGAAGGCAAAAAGAATATAATGTTTTCCTTCTAAAGTATCAGCAAAGCTTTATGTAACTGGCAAATGCTATTTGCTTAGTAGCATATTTCATTATCTTTAGGGGCACTTTCTCTGGCTGCAATAAAATACTTTTAAAATTATCAATCCCTGGCTGATCCATGCATGACCTAAAAGCCTTTCATTTTTAACAAATTTGGTTGGAAATATAACTACACAGTTTCATAAAGATCCATTGCATTGCATTTTTAGTAAGATGATTATAAAAGTCTAACTTGCCATTCAGTTTGAGAGCAAAAGGTCAATGACAGAAAATATATTTTATTGAGCTGACATTTGTGGGGAGAAGACTGTGTAAGCTATTGGTTACTGTGCTGCCTAATGGAAGTGAGTTCTGTGTAACCATGCATTCATTGGCTGAAATCTAGTAGGAAGTTGGCCTTCTAGTAGGCCACTGAATTAACTAACTTATAGAGGGGTGGCCAACCTTTTTGTGCCGTGGACCTGACCATGCCCCTGAACAGCTGAGCAGGCTGGACCACACCCCTGGAAGCATAAGCGAGCACGTTTATGGCTGACCTACATTTGCCCACTTCCACATTTACATCAGTCATGGGGACATTTGTGCATGTGCAGGCACATTTTATGTCTGATGTAAATGCTCCCGCTTCTACATCCGGGTGCGGGGGAGAGGGCAATGGGCCGATAGGAATGACATCACTGGCTGAGTCCAGCCCTTGGGCCATAGGTTGGGAACCCCTTTTATAGAGTAACTGGGTCACCAAAAATCCACACTGATTCAATGGCCCTACTTTAGTTGTCACTGCTCTGTTTCTGGCTTACTACATGGAACCAAGCCCGATAGCCCATGCTGGAGAGTGGAGCTTTGCCTCCTTTCCCATGGAAGAGATGATATGCTGGACATGCTGGGTGAGGGAGGGAGGAGCCAGGTTGCCTGAGAAGTGGTTTCCCCCTACCCTCACCCTCATGCCCATGACCTGTTGACTATGCTGTTAGCCTACGGCCCTGAGGCCTGAGAACAGCAGTGGTCATTACACCTGAACGGCGAACCGGGTCGGGGACTGTTAAAGAACAGGATGGTCCCGATGAGCTGGTAGTCACCTAGAAGTGAGTGGAGAGGGTGAAAGATGATTACCTTTGCTCCATCACTGAGAACAGTACTACACAGTCTCCACTGCAGGCTAGGCAGAATTGTGGTTAACAAATTAAAAGTTAATAAAAGTGTCCCTGAGTTTTAACTGAAAACACTGTGTTCATCTCTTTACTCGGGGGTTGGGGGCAAGGAACCAAGCCCGACAGCCCATGCTGAAGCTTTGTTTCCTTTCCCCGGAAGACATGGTATGCTGGGCATGCTGGGTGAGGGAGGGAGGAGCCAGGTTGCCTGAGAGGCGGTTCCCCCCTACCCTCGCCCTCTTTCCCAGCCAGCAGGTGAGCTGAAGCCCACCCTCCCTACCCTAAATAACAGTGTGAGATTAGCTGGTTGCTTCAGAGCCGGATGGGAATTTTTGCACTGTCCTTGATTGGCTATTGAGATGGTGGCATTTTTGCTCATTCCACATTGTCATGGACGGGTATAATCAGTATAATCAGTCAAATGATAGAATTTGGTCAGTTTGGTGGATAGTGCTGGTTAAAAATAGATAGGTGAAGGCCTAGGATAATTCAGGAATGGGACAGGGCATGGCAGACAGCCGGGAATATAGAAACGTATGCTTCCATTCCCCGTTGGTTGGCATGCTCATGACCTGTTGATTATGCTGTTAGTCTACTGCCCTGAAGCCTGAGAACAGCAGTGGTCATTACACCTGAATGGCGAACCGGGTTGGGGACTGTTAAAGAACAGGATGGTCCTGGTGAGCTGGTAGTCACCTAGAAGTGACTGGAGAGGGTGAAAGATGATTACCTTTGTTCCATCACTGAGAACAGCACTACACCGTCTCCACTGCAGGCTAGGCAGAATTGTGGTTAACGAATTACAAGTTAATAAAAGTGGCCCTGAGTTTTAACCCAAACACTGTGTCCGTCTCTTTACTCGGGGGTTGAAGGGCAAAGTAATGTGTGGCAGAATAAACCCTGGGGGTGTGTAGGTCTGTTTGTTTGTTTGTTTGTCTGCATTCTTCTCAACTTCTTTCTTTCACTATGACAGGACTGGGAGTATTAGGTGAGAGCTGAGAAAGAAGGAATGAATAACAGATGTTGACCATCCACAACATGTCTGACCTACATGACCTGCAGATGAGCCTCAAGTAGCATGTAATTGCTGAAAACACAACTCAGGACAGGATGGACCTTGGTGCAGTATGCACCTCTGGATTTTTTTAAATTTAAATTTAAATTTCAAATAAAAATACAGATAAAACACTCCAAGAATAACAAAATAATCATAAAGAAAGTAAATCAACACAAAAAACACAATACTTAAAGGATACATTAAAATATAATATCCACATTTATTCTCTATTATCTTCTGATTACACCAGTGGTTCCCAACAAGGGGTACACAGCCCACTAGTGGACTTCAATTCCGAGAAGCCTAAGTCAGTACATTGACTGATCAGTGCTTTGGGGAAATGACTTAGGCTTCTGGGAATTGAAGTCCAAAAACCAGCATTTGGGAAACACTGGATTACACTATTCCCCGACAAATTCTATTGACCACTTTTACAAATGCATCAATATTCAGTGTAATATCTAACATTCTGTATAATAGCTAACTTAAAATACACAACACAGTGATATGTACAATGCCCAGGGTGCTGGCTTTATTCATCCAATCCTACTCAATGTAGATTCCACAAATAATTGCCAAATTTTTAAAATCTATTTTCTTGTACTATGCTTTTTTTAAATAATTAATTCCCATGTTAGCTTATCATTTAAAGCAAGTTCCCACATTTCTTTATACCAATCTTCAATTTTTAAAACAACATAATTTCCCCAATTTCTCGCAATACACTGCCTGATGTTAACATTATAGATATTAACTCTTTTTAAAATGTTCATCCACTTTTATATTGTCAACGTCAGTCAATAACACTGTACAGTCAAACCTCGCTTAGCGAACATTTCGCTTTGCGAAAAACTCACATAACAAGTGGGTTTTTCAAAAAGTGATCTGACTCGCATAATGAATATTTTCGCTATGCGAGTTGGACTTGCATAGCAAAATTTTTCACTATGCGAGTCAGACTTCTCCTATGGAAACACTCGCATAGCAAGTGTTTCTATGGGGTAAAACTCGCATAATAAAAAAAAAATCTACTGCTCTTAACATTCATCATCACATAGAATCTCTGGTTCTGGATAAAACTGCCAAGCTTGTTATTCTCTTTAATTAAGGAGTCCACATAATGCAAGTAATGGGTATTTCATGCACTTACCATATATACTCGAGTATAAGCTGAGTTTTTGGCCCCAAAAATGAGTCCCAAAAAGGAGACGTGGCTAAGTAATTGGTATTTCATGCACTTACCATATATACCCGAGTATAAGCTGAGTTTTTGGCCCCAAAAATTAGTCCCAAAAAGGAGACATGGCTTATACTTGGGTCAATGACCACAAAAGTCACAGGATCATGCCGGATTGAGACGTGCTGACAATTTAATTAATTTTACCATTTTGTTGTTGTTTGTTGTTCAGTCGCACAGTCGATTCTGACCCTCTGCGACCCCATGGACCATTGTCCGCCAGGCACTCCTGTCCTCCACCATCCCCCTCAACTCGCCCAGCTCTGTGCCCATCGCCTCCACAATACCATCAAGCCATCTCATCTTGGGCCATCCCCTTCTTCTCTTGCCCTCGACCCTTCCAAGCATCAAGGCTTTCTCAAGTGAATCCTCTCTTCTCATTTGATGTCCAAAGTACCTTAGCTTCATCTTTACTATTTGACCTTCTAAGGAGCAGTCAGGGTTGATTTCTTCTAAGATTGACCTATTTGTTCTCCTCGCTGTCCAGGGGACTCTCAAAACTCTCCTCCAACACCACATCTCAAAGGCGTCTATTCTTCTGCGCTCAGCTTTCCTAATGGTCCAGCTCTCACAGCCATACATTGCCACAGGGAATACCATTGCTTTGACTATGCGAATCTTTGTTTGCAATGTGATGTCTCTACTTTTCACTATGCTCCCCAGGTTTCTAATTGCTTGCCTCCCAAGAATCAGTCGCCTTTTTATCTCAGCAGCTGCATTTCCCAGCCTCGGCTTATACTCGGGTCAATCTATTTTCCTGGGTTTTCAGGTCAAAATTAGGTCTCTAGGCTTATGTTCGGGTCGGCTTATACCCCCCCTTTTTTAATCGTTCTGGTCATTGACCACAATAAAGCTTGATTGAGCAGCAGCTGCATTTCCCACCCTCGGCTTATACTTGGGTCAATCTATTTTCCTGGGTTTTTAGGTCAAAATTAGGTATCTAGGCTTATGTTCGGGTCGGCTTATACCCCCTTTTTTTAACCGTTCTGATCATTGACCACAATAAAGCTTGATTGATTGGATAATGCAAATAATAATTTCTAGAGAGATGAACTTGGTTGGTTAAATTAATTCAATTTATACAATGCCCCATTAGGGCAAGTACTACTTGATTTGGTTTAAAAGATTAAAACTTAAAACCCTAAAAAAAACCCACAATAACAGCAAAAATAATAATAATCCAAAACAATACAGTGATATACTGAAAGTCTTTTTAGTTATACAGTAATACCTCGGATAACGCTAAGACTTGGTTCCACAAGTCTTGGTGTTATCCGATTTTTAGTGTTATCCGATCCATGTTAAAATCCTATGGGATGGATCGGATAACGTTAAAGCTCCATAGAGATACATTGTAAGCGCACAGGCTTTAGCGGTTGTTATCCAATCCATCTCATAGGACCTTAACATTATTCAATCCAATTCTCCACCCCAGATTGCTTAACGTTATGCGATTTTAGCGTTAACCAAGGTAAACATTATCCGAGGTATTACTGTACTATAATCTTATCTCTCGTTACTGTGAAAAACTTTATGAAAGCTAGAGTATTCCAGGTGAGCGTGGTGGTGATGTTTTTTGAGTTTCAGTTTTTTGAAAACTTGAGTTAAGCAATAGGAAAGTTTGTCTGCAGAGAAGTGCTGCATACAGGATGAATGGACACCAGGGCATTCTGAAAACGAATAATTAAAACTTCATTGTTGATTTTCAGAATGTTCTTATAGCTATTTTAAAAGCTTCTTAGAAATATATTTCATTTTAAGAAGGAAAAAGTGCACAATTTAAAGCAATAAAATAAATTCAAGTACTAAAAAAAGAAGTAACCAATCAAAATTTTTGATTTGATATAGAACAAAATCCAACTATTTGTTATGCTTATAGTCCTGTGATTTATTTATTTATTGTATCTCTATAATTCCTGCTCAATGGAAAACTGCTTGTTGTTGTTGTTGTTCAGTCGCACAGTCGATTCCGACCCTTTGCGACCCCATGGACCACTGTCCGCCAGGCACTTCTTTCCTCCACTATCCTTCTCAATTCGTTAAGCTTTGTGCCCATTGTGTCTACAATACCATCTAGCCATCTCATCTTTGGCCACCCCATTCTTCTTTTGCCCTTCCGCATCAAGGCTTTCTCAAGTGAATCCTCTCTTCTCATTTGATGTCCAAAGTACTTTACAATTTGATGTCCAATTTGATGTCCAAATCTTTACAATTTGACCTTCTAAGGAGCAGTCAGGGTTGATTTCTTCTAAGATTGACCTATTTGTTCTCCTCGCTGTCCAGGGGACTCTCAAAACTCACCTCCAACACAGCATTTCAAAGGCGTCTATTCTTCTGCGCTCAGCTTTCTTTATGGTCCAGCTCTCACAACCATACATTGCCACCGGAAATACCATTGCTTTGATGTACATAGTAAGATGACAAAACTCATCCTCCTCACTATTCCCACTGGTCACAATATAAGGATAAGAATTAAAATAGATATAACAATAAATGGCCATATAGTGATGTCCAAGAACAAAAAAATAATGAGAACACCCAAGGATACAGGTTACTAAGCCCCTACCTATGGGATTCTCCCTTACAAGCAACTTCAAAGAGTTCAGCCTTCACTAGCATTCTAAATAGTCAGAGGGATGGGATCTGACATACGTCCAATAGAAATGTATTCCACAGCGATGGAGACACCATCCAGAAGGTCCAATTCCTTGTTGACATACTTCTCACTGCTCTTTGTGCTGTGTTTCTCAACCTTTGGTCCTTGGACTTAAATTCCCAAAAGCACAGATCAGCCAATGTACTGACTTAGGCTTCTGGGAATTGAAGTCTAAGAACCAAAGGTTGGAGAAACACTGGTGTAGACACTTTCAGTCGCAAGGCCTGGAGGCAATGTGGGAAACAATTAGTTGTCTTTTGGAGGAGCCGGGCACTGAGGCCATAGTTTCGGCACCCCTGCCTTAGAGGTCTTCTCAATCTGCGTACTGCAGAGTTGTGGAGAAAACATAACTAGTACAAAATAATGGCCAGATGTGCCAGGTTGTTATGTGCTGTCAAGTCATCTCTAATTTATGGCAACTGAGATATGATTGTATTCTTTGTAGGAAAATGCAGAAATTAGAAATAATTTCTTCTATCCCAGCTTTTATTTGCCCATGTGCAATATAAACATGCAGCCCAAGGACACTTCCTTGAATGACACTCAGTGCCAAATGTTCTCCATTTCTAGTCTAAAACCAGTAAAAGAGTACCACGATGAAAGCAGAATTTAATTTGAATTTGGCTTAGCAGTAAGCCAAGACATTGTATATGTAAGATCATGCACCCATAGCTTTTATGTTGGCCTTGACGTAATTTGTTAAACTCTTTGGAATACAGAGTTTGAATATTTCACTTTTTAATAATGACAATTGTCAAACATACATGGCCTCTGAGCTTCAGGAATTTGGAAATTAATTGGAGTTCAGCTGAGCCTTATTCAGTGGGGATGAATGTAGATCTTTTGAACAAGGAAGGATTATGGTTGGGGTGGCCTAAGCTCAATTGTTTTTGGAGGCAGGAAGCAAAGTGCTGCATGACAGATTGAGCGCCCGTCTCTAACCCAGCTCTTGGGGATATGAAAGGAGCCTCATTTGGGCATTCCCTGAGCAGCATTTATCCTGCAAAATTCCTTTCAACCCAGAGTAATTTCTGACACGAAATTATTATTATAGTATGAGATTGCTATGACTTCCAAGATGAAAGGAATCTTCTCCTGGGACCAAGGTCAAATTCCAAGCCTCTCTTCACCCTTCTCAGGAAGCAAAGAACATCAGCAACCAATTTTAAACTCGCAAAAGCAAAGCCTCAATTTCAATTCTTTACATAGCCATCCTGTATTCATATTGCCTTTCTCAGGAGAAGGAAAAGGGAAGGAAATGCCTACATAAGCAGTTAAGTTTTCAGAAGAATTTTTCCAACTTCTGAAGAGGAGAGTTTGAGAGCCTAGACATTGCCAATGAGAAGAGCTGCTTTCCTGATGATAATTAATTGGCGGAAAGACAACCAACAAATCCTTCACTGAAGTTTCCACTGGCCAAACTTACTGTATATACTTGAATATAAGCCAACCCGAATATAAGCTGAGATAACTAATTTTGACCTGGAAACCCAGGAAAATAGATTGACCTGAGTATAAGCCAAGAGTGGGAAATGCAGCAGCTGCTAGTGAGTTTCAGTAATTAAAATGCATGAAAATACAGTAAAATTAATTATTTTAGTGATTTTTAAAAACTATATTTGCACCACCCGCGAGTGGTGGCAATGCAGGTAAAGTGGGTGGACAGGTCAATTGCACTGAGGCAGGAAGTGTTTCTCTAGCCTAGCCTCTAGCTCCCCCTACAAGGAAGGAAGGAGAATGGCTTCCTCCCTCCATCTTGGCCATATGGACCAGGCATGAAAGTAAGTCAAATACTTTCTTTTTCCACACCAGTTTGGAAGGGGACACAATTACATTATAGAGCTTATTTCTTCATCTGTGGTTTTCCATAGGAATTAATTGAAAACAAACTTTAGAATAGGAAAACTTGATTTTCAATGTAATCTAATGGGAAAAATCCCAATTTGCACCCTCTTGTGGCCAGTTGTGTAATTGCACCTCAACTTGTTTTGCAATGGAAGTCCCGAAACTTACATTTAAAATGCCCGAATTGCTCAAAAAACCATTCTTTTAGACCCTTGTAGTTGTTGCCCTGTGTATAAGCAGAGTCCCCTTTTTGGAGCTCATTTTTGGGGTTAAAAAACTCGGCTTATACTCAAGTATATATGGTAGCTAATAAAATGAAAGGGAGTCTATTAGATGTTGTTTTTCTTGAGGAGCAACCTGAGGAGCAGACTACCAGATAGGTAGCAGAGAGCTGAAGGAAAAAGCAAGAACAGGAAGTCTGAAGGCAGCAAGTAAGGAAATAGAAGGGAGGAAGAAGGCAGCAAAAGAAACTTCATAGCTTGCAGAGAGTTCAGCGTTATTAACTTGGTATCTGCAAAAACCCTAGGAAATTTATTTGAAAATATATAATATGTGGCATTTTGACTGTCAGATTTCAGATATGTTGGATGTTATTCAAAGACTGAAGCCTTTAATGCCTCAAGTATTTCCCTCTCCCCTTTTTTAGCATTAAAACTGGGGAATAACATTTTTACGCTTGATGAGCATGCATTTAGAGTTTTTTCCTACCCTGCTACATAACAAAAGGATTTATACTTTGTCATGGAAAACTCCTGTTCTAACTATGCTTTCCCCTAATTCCTGTAGCCACTCAATTAGCAAGTGCCTAGTTTTTCAAGATAGAGAATTTCATATGTAGGAGTCCCTGTATATGTCATTCCAATCAGAGACAGAAGAATGTAAATTAATTGCAATTGGCTAGAAGTCCCCACATGGGAAGACTGATATCAGGTTAATAAAACTACTGTGCAAGGAACTGCTATCTCTCTTTCACAGTGGACCAGCTGTGGGAGGGCATTACAAAATGTAATTGTGACTCAGAGAGGGCCAGAGGTCATAGATAACCAGTTAAGTTTTGTTTATTTTTGTATGTACAGTAAAACACCGGATAATGATTGGATCAGATAACGCTAAAATTGCATAACCTTAAGTAATCTGGGGAGGAGAATTGGATCGAATAACGTTAAGGTCCTATGGGATGGGTCGGATAACAACTGCTAAAGCCTGTGTGGTTACAATGTATCTCTATGGATCTTTAATGTTATCCGATCCATCCCATAAGATTTTAACATGGATCGGATAACACTAAAAATCGGATAACACCAAAACTTGTGGAACCAAGTTTTAGCGTTATCTGGTGTTTTACTGTACTTCGAATGACTATGTTTGCAAGTTTGCTTCTTTATGCTATACAGTACTCATTTTCTTAAGTTACCTAATAAACCTTATTAATCATAGACCCTTTGTGTCTGTTGAATTGGGACTGGGGGGATTGACTGGACCACGCTGAGAGGCCACATCTATGCTACCTAATTCTGATTCCCTGTACCCTCGCTAGCCTGGGCCAAGCGGAGCTAAGGGTAACTCATAAGAGGGGGTGCCCCAAATAGGAGAAGGCAGGGACTGCTGGTAGGAAGGCAAATGGTGAGGTGTGACAGGAAGGCATGATTAAAAAACCCTAAAAGAGGGTAAATATCATGACATACTTAGCGACAGAAGCAATTATTACAGGATGGCAAAGCATCTTTGCTTGAAATTCAGTACTTTTTTTACACAAGAAAAATTAATATTGGTAGTCAATTGAGTGAACAGTTGTTACGAATCAAGTAAGATATAAAAGGCAGAGTTTCTGATCAGCACTTTGAATAGTGGAATGGAAGAAGGTCTTGTATCATGAATGTCTTGGGCTTAAAACCAGGAAGACATGAAACAAACAAAAATAATTTGTTGGATGTTGCACATTGTGGCCATTTTTGTGCCTACACTGGTTCTTGATTCCAACTGTTGTTATCCTAGTCATAACTTAATAGCCCCTAACTGTGTAAATATCTCTTCTTTTTTGTCTTATCTTTACATTTCTGTATCCAGTCCTTGACTAATGTTACTCCATTTTCCTCTAAGATGTCCATTTTTGTGTCGATCTTTATAGGAAAATTTTTAATGTCTTGAAGTTCGATAATAGGGGAGATATCCGGTACTAATTCTTGCTTTACTTTTTTCCATTCTTCCAGTAATGTTCTTAGCATTTTGTTTTTAATTCCTTTTATATTAATTTCTTTGTCTAAAAACAACAAATTTCCTAGTTGTCTTATTTCCTTTAGCTCTATATTTTCCCAAATTGTTTCTTCTCTCATTAAGATCTTAATCACGTTTTTAATCTGGAACGCTCTATAGTAATTCTTAAGATTCGGCAATCCTAATCCCCCCTCTTGTTGTGACACGTACCATAAACTTTGCGACACCCTCACTCTTTGTTTCCCATTACAAAAACTATTTAATTTATTCTGAATCTCTTTCATCTCTTTATCTGTTATTCTAATGGGTAGCGTTTCAAACAAAAAATTTATCTTCGGTACTAGCATCATCTTGCATACGGCGATTCTCCCAAACCACGATAAGTTTAATTTTTGGTATTGCTTTATCTTTTCTTCTATTATCTTCCTTTGTTTGTCATAATTTAATCTCTTTAATTCCTCCCATTTGTTTGAGATGGTTATACCTAAATACTTCAAATTATTTTTAACCTGTATTTTATATTTTGTTTTTATTTTATCTTGGTCTTCTTTATCGCTGTTAATTAATATCATTTCCGATTTGTCCCAATTAATTCTAAGTCCAGTGGTGTCTTCTAACATGCTTAGGTGTAATTTTATTCTATCTAAGGTTTTTATTGGGTGTTTCATTATAATCAGAGTGTCGTCCGCATATAAGTTAATTTTGTTTCCCTCTATTCCTTCAATATCCCTATCATTTCTTATTGTATTTGCTAATAATTCAATGGCCATTATAAATAGTGTCGGAGATAGTGGGCATCCCTGCCGTGTTCCCGCCTCCAAAGATATGTCTGGTGTGTAATTATCGTTGATTCTAACCCTTGCTATTCCCTTGTAATACAGTTTGTCAATAATTTTTTGAAATTTGGGTCCGAATCCGTATAATTTAATAAGTTCTTTAATTGAATCCCATTGCAGCGAATCGAACGCCTTAAATATGTCGACTGCTAAAAAACCCACTTTTTCCTTTTTTTGTCCTACAATATCTATCAAATTTAATACTCTTCTTGTCAGGTCCGCCATGTACCTCCCTCTTAGAAATCCTGCTTGATCCTTATTTATGTATTGATCCATGAAGCTATTTAACCTGTTATTCAATATATTCGTAAAGATTTTGGCGTCTTGGTTTATTAAAGAGATTGGTCTGTAGGACTCTATTCTCTCTGGATCTTTTCCCGGTTTGGGGATTAATACAATTATAGATCTATACCACGAATTGGGAATATCCCCTCCTTCAAGAATATAATTGTATAATTTCACCAATTTTGGAACCACCGCATTCTGAAATTCTTTATAAAATTCTGCGGGTAGCCCGTCTTCTCCTGGAGATTTTTCCATCTTTAATTTACTAATTGTTTCTCTAATTTCTTTTTCTAATATTTCTTCCTCCATTTTGTTCTTGTAGTCTTCTTTTATTCTAATTTTGTTTTGTTCTTGGAATCTCTCCTTTAACTTTCTTATATCTATTTCCTTCTTAGAGTATAATTGTTGATAAAATTCCTCCGCGATCTTTAATTTCTCCCCAGACTTATTACATCTCTTTCCTTGACTATCAATCAATATAGTAATTTCTCTTTTACATTTTTTCTCTTTTGCCGCCCTTGCCAGCAATTTTGAGTTCCAACGTATTGCGATAGAGAACTGGAACAAGAAATATATACAAGAGAAATCCTTAGAAAGATCAAGAACAGAAATGGAGGAAATAATAAGTAAATTAAGAAAAGGAGAGATAGTAATTAAAGGACTGGTTAGTAAAATTTACAAAATATTAAGTAAAGGGACCAGAGCCCAAGAAATATTAAAAAATATATGGGAAGAGGAGTTGAAGGTGGAAATTTCAAATCAAGAATGGAGGAAAAAATGGAAGAGAAGAATCATGAAAAATATGTCAATAAGAGTGAAAGAGCACAATTACAAACTATTATGGAAATGGTATCTGACCCCGGTGAAGTTGCACCAGATTGACGATAAAAAAAGTAACAAATGTTGGAGGTGCAATCAAGCACTGGGCTCATACGAGCATATGTGGTGGTCATGTAAGGTGGTCAATGCATTTTGGGGGAAAATCGAAAAAGAAATAGGAAATATTATGGGAATGCGACCAAAACTGGGGCCAGATACTGTGCTACTAACAAATGTTGAAAAAATGAATGTGAATAATGATAAGAAAGAGTTGATATCAATAATGTTGTCATCAGCAAGGCATATTATTGCGAGAAATTGGAAGAAGGATGTTCAACTAAACATGGAAGATTGGTACAGAGAGATATGGGAATTAGCGTTGAATGACAAACTAACATGGGAGGTGATGGTCAGGAAAGGTGCAATCCGTGAGAATAGATTTTGGAAGATATGGCATCCCCTGATAGAACATTCATTGTATAAGGGTAAAGGGAATCAACCAGAACCAGATCAACTGAGTTTTTGGAAAAACAAATGAATAAGGATAACCGTAGTTTCTCCGGATATTGTAAATAACACAGGGTGATTTCTTTTTTTTTTCCTTCTTTTTTCTTCTTCTTTTTTTCTTTTATACATATATATATATATATATATTTATATAGATGTACTTATACTTTCATGTCTGTTTTCATGTCTGTTTTCATATTATTATTATTTTTGATTTTTGTGTATTGAAAAGTATAAATAAAAATTTAATTAAGAAAAAAAAAATAACTTAATAGCCCCCCAGCATAATATTATATATTAATCTTTATTAAATAATTAAATTCCTATTAAGTCAGTGTTGAGTACAGGTCTTTGCCTCTAATAATAATAATAATAATAATAATAATAATAATAATAATAATAATAATAATAATAATATGCTGTCAAGTCAATTGTGACTTCTGGCAACCCTAAATAGAAACTACTCATAAGTGGTTTACTCTTCTTTTCTCTTTGGGGCATCCTCAGACAATACATATTGACCAAGGCCGTACAGTTTGATGCTTCTTTCTGGAAGCACACCCAACTCTGGCTCTGTGGCTATATACCTAAATCATTGAGCTATCTAGCCAGCTTCTTTTTCACACGTAGGGGTTCTGGTGGCTATTCTGCCATGTTTTGAAGGGCCTTCTGTATCTTTTTGGCCTCCACACCAACAATAAAAAGGATTGGGGGCAGTGGTGGGCAGCAAAAAATTTCGCTACCACCTCGTGGGCAGAGCCAATGTCATGGGCGAAGCCAATGTCATGGGCAGAGCCTACATAATGAGGGAATTATTTTAATAATATTTGCCATTGTAAACAGCGGCAAACATAACCCAGGGCAATTGTAACCCACAGTTTTACTGTATCCTGAATTTTTGGGTGGTTGCTCAGAATTTATCCTCCAACCTGGGGAGAAGGACACATCTAGGAACTGTGCAGCACTGCAATATTCTTAATTACTCCTGCACTCCCCTATTTTTATGTTTTTTACCAGGCATTATCTATTTTATTCATTTTTTATTAGTGTTTATGTCCCACTCAGCTTAGTGAAGACATACCTCTGGGTGGATTTTTACATTATAAAAACATTAATGAAAAAGCAATGCAAGAATGTAATTTTGCAAGAAGAGCTGAACAATTGCTTAAAATTTGCATATATCTTGGTCCAAAGTAATACTGTATTCCTAGACATTTTATAAATTATATATAAATATGAAGATGTGATAAGTATATAAGGTAATGTAGTTTTTTCACAGAACCTTCATTCTAATAATTTCCAAGTGTGCTTTAGGGCACCTTAATACAATAGCTGGAATCAAGTCTGTTTATTCTGTTTAATCAGTCTACTTTTAGAATGGATTTCTAGAAAGTGGTTCACAGCAGAAACATCAGTCTGGGTAGGATCTTGGATTTCTTCAGTTGTCCTCCTGTTGAGGTGAGAAAAGTTTGAAAGCAAGAAATTGCAAGTAGATAAATAGGGACCACTTCGGTGGGAAGGTAATAGCATTCAGTGCGCTCCGGTGCCTAGTCATGCCTGCCACATGACCACGGAAACATCTGCAGAAGCAGACAGCACTGGCTCTTCAGCTTTGAAACAGAGATGAGCACTGAACCCTAGAGTTGGATACGACTGGCTTTCGAGCAAGAGAATTCTTTACCTTATACTAAGATACCGTAATTAGTGCTTTTAAGCATTTGAAGAACAAATTTTCTTTTATGATGAGTTCACATAGAACAGTTCATCAGCAACCAGAATGTAATGCTGCTTAATTTTCAGGTTTATCTTGATACAATGTTTCAAAGGAAGCATTATTGACTCACCTCCCCAAACCTTTCCTTTTTTCTCCCCAAGAGGTCATTGTTATTTTTCACATCATTTGAACTACTGTGGTGAATCAATAACTTCCTGCTCTTATGCTCTCTGCTCACTTGCCCTTCTGCTGCTGGCAAATCAATACCAGAGACAGAAATGCAAAATATGAAGGAAAGTTATGATGGCTGCTCTCCCTGTTGTGGATTCTGGTGGAGGAATGGGGGTAGGGGAGATGAAAGCCTGACACCAAGTGATATGTGGAAATGAGGCCTAAAACTCCCCAGACAGTACAAATTGATTGTTTACTACATATTCTGGTAATGGGTTACCATGCAGAGCAAGATACTTAGAGTTAACAGCATCTTCCACTATGCAATAGATAATAATACATATGGAAAGTAGGGCTGAACAGCTAGCAAAGCTAGTTAAAAATAAGCTTCCGAAAACCAGGGAATGAACGAATGTAAGCTTGTGAATGCAGATTTTCCCATTCAAAAGCTCCAGTAAACTTGGAAGCATTTTGCCGTACTAGTGAAATCCAGCTGATCAACCAACCAACCAAACCAACATTATAGTTTCTTCCAGAGTGAAAGTTCTTAAACATTTTCAGAGAAACTGCAAGCGTTTTGAGCAGTGATGGGATGTTACCGGTCCGGTCCGCCCGAACCAGTAGCTCCCATCACGAGGGGTTCGGGGTGGTGGTGGTAGAACCCTGGGTGACCGGTTTGGTTGCCTGCCTGGTTCGGGCTGAACCCCTTCCTGATTTTTTCCCCGGGAAGCCAAAATAGCTCCTCGTAACTGCGCATGCGTCAAACCTCTGTTTGACGCATGCACAGTAAGAAATAGAACTGTGAATGCATCAAATAGAGGTTTGATGCATGTGCAGTTATGGGCATTTTTGCTGTCCGGAAAGGAAGTGCAGGCAGCACTTCAAGCGGCAGCGGCAGCCTTTCCTTGGCATGGCACACCACCAGGCCAATGCACCGGTTTGCTGTCGTGTTGCAGCACCACCGTGCCACCGCCTCTTCTGCTCCCGGACAAGTCGACCCAGGGTAAGTGACCCAGGGTTTGTGTTTGGGATTTTCATTTGTGTTTGGGGTGGGTGGGTTTATTTGTGTTAGGGTGTTTGTTTGTTTGTTTAGGTGAGGGGGTGTATTTTTATTTTTATTTTATTTTTATTTCATTTATTTCTTTATTTTATTTATTTACGGGTTTGTGTTGTGGTTGTTTGGTTTGGTGAGTGGGTTGAGGGATGTGTGTGTGTGCGAGCGTGTTTATTTTTATTTTATTTTATTTTATTTTATTTTATTTGCCCCACCCACAACATCATGACATCATGACTTTGGCTCTGCCCATGACGTCATGATGTCATGATGGTGGCCATACCCACGATGTCCATGACATCATGGTGTGGTAGCAAAAGTTTTGTCATTCCATCACTGGTTTTGAGAGACTGAACATACAGTAATACCTCAGATAACGTTTACCTCGGATAACGCTAAAATTGCATAATGTTAAGTAATCTGGGGAGGAGAATTGGATCGAATAACGTTAAGGTCCTATGGGATGGATCGGATAACAACCGCTAAAGCCCGTGCGGTTACAATGTACAGTATCTCTATGGAACTTTAATGTTATCCGATCCATCCCATAGGATTTTAACATGCATCGGATAACACTAAAAATCGGATAACACCAAGGCTTGTGGAACCAAGTCTTAGCAATATCCAAGGTATTACTGTAGTTCCTTCTTGGAAGAATTTCACACATGCTGTTTAATGCTCCTCTTCCTGGCTGATTTCCCCTTCCTACCATAGGTTTCTAGTCTTACAAATGTAAACTAGGTGATATGGATAGCAGGATATGTTTAACTGCTAAAAGACTTATAGAGATTGTCATGCTATGAACCTTTCTCACCTCCTGGACCTTGCTTTGTTTTGTGACTGGTCAACAGAAAATCAACATAGCCTGCCAAGTATTTGCAAATTTGATTAGTCAGATATAAAGTTCTGAGGGAATGGTATGATTTAGTTTTTAATGATGTGTTCTGTATTGTCCTGTCTCAATCCAGGAATGAGCTCTGTGGCAGAGCTGAACTAATGCTGCCTCTCAATGTGATGTTGACTGTTCTTTTATTGTGTACCTTCCAAACAAATTTATTTATTTATTTGTTCGGATTTATACTGCCGCCCACTCACCGAGGTGACTCAGGGTGGCTTGCAGTCAAAACAGCAACAGTGCAGTACAAATCATAAAATACAACCTCACAAAACAACCAAAGCAGAACACAGACTAACTCCCCTCTGGCTGTTGTTGTGGGCCCAGAGGAGGGGGCAAGTTCCTCAGCTGCCTGCCAGGCCATGGAATCTTCTCCTTCAGGCCATTTATGTCCTTTGTGTCCTTTGATTTATCTTTATTATTATTATTATTATTTATTACACTTGATACCCCGCCCCAATCGGGAGAACCCGACTCTGAGCGGCTTACAAGACACTAAAAATAAAAGTAAAAACATAAGAACAATTTACACCAATAAAAGCATCAAAGTTAAAAGGTCATCAAAATTTTACCACAAAAATTAAAAACAATACACAGTCCCACTTCCAGACCCAGGGTGGCAATCCTTTAAAAAAGCCACCTGGTAAGGGAACTCGTATTCCTGGGTCCCCAAACCTGACCTGCCAGCCAGGTTTTCAAGCCCTTCCGGAAGGGCAGGAGCTCTGTCTGAAGGCGCAGTTCGGTGGGCAGGGGGTTCCAGAGGGCTGGGGCGGACACGGAGAAGGCTCTCCTCCTGGTGCAGGCGAGATGCGCCATTCTCCCCGAAGGAACAACGAGGGAGCCTCTCCGATCCGCCCTGGTGGGCCGGACAGATATTCTTGGGGTGACGCGGTCTCTTAGGTATCCTGGCCCACTACCATATAGGGCTTTAAAGGTAATAACCAGCACCTTGAATTGTACCCGGAGACATACTGGCAACCAATGCAGCTCCCGGAGCAGCGGTGAAGCATGAGCATAACGCCCACACCCCACCACTACCCGGTCCGCCGCATTTTGGACCAGCTGGAGTCTCCGGATGGTCATCAGGGGCAGCCCCATGTAGAGCGCATTGCAGTAATCAAGTCTGGAGGTGACCAACGCATGTGTGACCATAAGCAGAGCATCCCAGTCCAGGAGTGGGCGTAACTGGCGTATTACACGAAGTTGTGCAAAGGCCCTCCTGGCCACGGCTGCCACCTGCTCTTTGAACAGTAGTCGTGAGTCCAGGAGGACCCCCAGATTATGCCCCATCCAGCACCAAAGATGGCAGCTCCTGGGTTAACACAGGACCTCTTACCCACAGCCACTCAGTCTTGCCGGGATTCAGCTGTAGCCCGTTGTCCCCCATCCAGACCTTAACAGCCTCCAGACACCTGGAAAGGACTTCCACCGCACCCTTGGGTCCCCACGGGCGGAGATGTATAACTGGGTATCATCTGCATATTGATGATACCTTACCCCGTGGGAACGGATGATCTCACCCAGCGGCTTCATATAGATGTTAAACAGGAGAGGAGAAAGTACTGAACCCTGAGGCACCCCGTATTGCAGGGGCCTAAGGCTGGACTTCTCCTTCTCCAGGCACACCGACTGGGTCCTGCCCCTCAGGAATGAGGCAAACCAGGACAGGACTGTGCCCTGGATCCCCAGACCCTGGAGCCTACCCAGAAGGTTACCATGATCGACAGTATCAAAAGCCGCTGAGAGATCGAGAAGAGCAAGGACAGACGGTTCCCCTCCGTCCCGCTCTCTCCAGAGATCATCCACCAAAGCGATTAGTGCAGTTTCAGTACCATATCCGGGCCTGAATCCTGACTGAAACGGGTCCAGATAATCCGCTTCATCCAGGACTTCCTGCAACTGCTGCGCCACAGCCTTTTCCAAAACCTTACCTAAAAAAGGTAGGTTGGACACTGGACGGTAGTTGGAAATTATCGTGGGGTCGAGGGACGGCTTTTTCAAGAGGGGGAGCACCAAAGCGTGTTTAAAAGGTGCGGGAAAATGCCCCTCTTTTAAAGAAGTATTGATGATCGCCTCGACCCAGCCACCTGCCACAGACCTGGAAGCTCTTATTAACCAGGCAGGGCATGAGTCCAGTGCACAGGTCGTGGTGCGAACAGATGCAAGAAGCCTGTCCACTTCCTCAGGGCCAACAGGATCGAACCGATCCCAGGTAACATGGCTAGACTGTGCTATGGTCAACCCCAGCTCTGTACGTTCCACGCCGGGATTCAGCTTCGAGCGGATCTGAGCGATTTTCTCCGTCAGATAATCAGCAAAATCCTCAGCTGATCCCTGGCACCCAGGGCCCAGCCCCCCTCTACCGAGGAGGGACCTGGTCACCCGGAACAAGGCCGCTGGGCGATTATCTGCGGAGGCAATAAGGGTGGTGAAGTATTGGCGCTTCACCACCCTCATCGCCACTAGGTAGTCTTTAATAGCAGCTCTGACAAGTGTTCGGTCAGACTCGCTCCGAGTCTTCACCCAGTGGCGCTCTCGGTGTCTCTTAGCCCGTTTAAGCTTCCTTAGTTCCTCAGAAACCCTTCTCTTTGCATCAGGTTTCTCCATTCTGCAAGTGATCGGAGGCAAGGGTGTGTATGCTGTTGCTCAAAACCTGTTTTGCTGTGTGTTGCTAGGAATTGCTTTAGGCTGTTGAGTGGCCACCAAACCTACACAATGTATTTTGCTTTAGCCTTTCTAGAAAAGCAAGTTAAGCCATTAAAACCTCCGCCAGTGTGTGAGGATGAATACACTCGGACTCAAGCGCTCCCAGCCTCTTTCTTCTCTCCCATTCAATCTGTCAGAATAAATAAAAGGAATCCAAATGAACTGTTCTGAATGCTACAGAAATATGGACTGAAGCGAAACCAAGGTTCCAGCTCGACACATTATGGGCCTGGTTTGCAGCCTGGTGGCTCAACATATGGCCGTAAACAGTGTGCCATGTTCTGCTACAACAGGACTCTCCCCTGTGTACCATTGTGATTTATAGTGTCATGCTTTCTGCCATGCCACAGCTGTATGTTTTTAAAAAGGGAAGAACATCTAATATTGACTTTTGCAGGAAAGCAGAGTGCTAGAACTAAACCATTTGCATTAAAATATAACTTGAAGGTTGCAATGGGCTGCCTAGTAACTAAATGAGTGTCTGCTTTCAGAATGCAGATCATTCTGGAGCTTTTGCTGGATAAAAGGAAATGAATGTGAAATTAGGATGTGGAGGGTTTTTAAAATAACATATCAAATTTCTCCAGAAGCTTCTCAATATATTTATTTATTTATTTATTATATTTATACCCCACCCATCTAGGTTATTTTCCTATTCTGGGTGGCTAACAACAGAAACCTCACACATTTAAAACAGTCATACATTTAAAAAATACATATAAATAGACCAGGGACATAAAACCTGTTGGTGACGGAGAGAAATAAAATAAAATACCTAACAGTACCTTAAATTAGTTGAGAGAACATGACAAATAACAAGTTTGTTGTAAGCTAGAGTATCTTTTTATCGAAAATCTGG
Organism: Furcifer pardalis; assembly: GCA_030440675.1. Lineage (NCBI taxonomy): Eukaryota > Metazoa > Chordata > Lepidosauria > Squamata > Chamaeleonidae > Furcifer > Furcifer pardalis. Next base: position 42,595,761 of record CP126897.1, on the reverse strand, counting down.
AGCACTAACGTTGGCCACCCCTTGTCAGGAAACAACATATTTCCTAATGTTTCCCAAGGCTTGAGGTTGTAGTTTTAGCTAGGCCTCAAAAATCCTTTGTTCTCTCTGTCTCACAGACTACGTGTCACGAGACGGTTTGTTTTCAGCCAGTGTTCCTGCCTGTATCTCCCTAGCTAGCATGTTTTGACTTCACTAACTGTACATGTGTGCAAACAATTATTGTTTTGATAGTTTTCCTCTGTTCCCTGATTGGCCAAGGGTAACTCGAATCTCCATTTTGCAGAGAAGTTAGTTAGTTCATTTTTGGATCTCAATGGCTTAAGACCCTGGCTATAGTGTGGGACTATTCTGTTTTGTACTGTATTTTCTTGACTGTAGTGTATTTTTCTGATTGCATTACATTTTTCTGATTGTACTGTATTTTTATTTTTTATGTAAGATTTACTAACTACATTGACTGTATTATATTTGTTGTTATATTTATATTATGTCATTTTCATATTGAGATTGTAACACCGTTAGCCTCTCTGAGTCGCTTCAGCGAGGAGAGCGGCATATAAATCTAATCTAACAACAACAACAACGATGACAATGATGACTAAGAGGACAACTACAATGACAACTCCTCTAGATAATATTTATCAACTATTAAAAGATCATGTCAGAATTTTACTTGACTCCTTCTTTTGGTTACAGTGAAATTCCCTAACTGCTTGTAAGAAGCAAAGGATGAAACAGATTGCTGGAAGTTGCATCTCCCAATAAAGTCAGAAAAATGTGCAGGTTTGTTTCAGGTTTCTGATCTGCTTACTTGTTTTTATATGCTTGTTTCATAACAGAAGCACATTTGTAACATTCTGTCAATTCCTTGCTAATATACTGTGCGACTGAACAACAACAAAAAATAAAGATAATTTGAAGGGAGACTTCATTTACTGGTGAGGAACAGCCTGAAACATCTGAATCTGCTCATGTTACACAGGCTCAGCAGAAATTTTGTGCTCTAGATGTTCTTCGACTTCAACTACCAGAAGCTCAAGTCAGCACTCCTGCTGAACAGGGCTTCTGGAAATTGAGGGTTCAAGAAGATCTGGTGAACCAAAGTTGGCCATCGCTGCTGTAGACCCTTCAAGTGACTGGCAAAAGGATTTTAAAGTATGAAATTACTAGAAAGCTATGTTGTGCAGCTTCCAAAATGGACCTATATTACTCCCTGGGACATTAGGATCTTCGTCTTTGTTAATAAATACTAGGGGAAATGTGATTCTGATTTTATTGCTCCTCATATTCAAGGTTAGTGGTGACTTGTCACTTACAGTTTTGGCTGTATTTTTACTTAGATCAGTACATTTAGTCACATGTCTGACATTTGGCACAAACAAATAATTTCTCCAATCCATTAAAAAACTTATGTGTGACTCATCTAGTTATACAACAACAAGCTTGCTATCTATAAAGAAAACCAAGATCATGGCAACAGGCCCTATCAGTCCCTGGAAAATAGATGGAGGAAAAGTAGAAGCAGTGACAGATTTTACTTTCTTAGGATCAAAGCTCACTGCAGATGGTGATTGCAACCATGAAATAAAAAGGTGACTGATTCTTGGGAGGCAAGCGATGAGAAACCTGGGGAGCATAGTGAAAAGTAGAGACATCAAATTGCAAACAAAAATTTGCATAGTCAAAGCAATGGTATTCCCTGTGGCAATGTATGGTTGTGAGAGCTAGACCATTAGGGAAGCTGAGCGCAGAAGAATAGATGCCTTTGAGATGTGGTGTTGGAGGAGAGTTTTGAGAGTCCCCATGGACAGCAAGGAGAAGAAATAGGTCAATCTTAGAAGAAATCAACCCTGACTGCTCCTTAGAAGGTCAAATTGTAAAGATGAAGCTAAAGTACTTTGGACATCAAATGAGAAGAGAAGATTCACTTGAGAAGGCCTTGATGCTGGGAAGGGTGGAGGGCAAAAGAAGAAGGGGGTGGCCAAAAATGAGATGGGTAGATGGTATTGTGGATGCAATGGGCACAGAGCTGAGCGAGTTGAGGAGGATGGTGGAGGACAGAAGTGCCTGACGGACAGTGGTCTATGGGGTCGCAGAGGGTTGTAATAGACTGTGAGCCTGAACAACAATAACAAATTTCATTTCATGGGACTACACTTGGGAACTGTGTGCTGATATAATTCATCAGCTCTTCAGCTGAGACAGGCTCCAGCTTCTGCACTCACTGGAGATCACTTCTAAAAAGTAGTTATTTGAAGTGGGACAGTGACCTTTCTCCACTGATTGGTAATGATGATCTGTAATGATTTGTTCATAATAAAACCAAACCAAACAACAAGACCTAAATAAGATATTAACACAAACAATGCACAACATAAAAGCAAAACTACCCAACCCAAAAACTCCATATGTTTTAAAAATCTTGGACCCCAAAATCACTTGTGTTCTTTAAAGGGCATGCGGCAATCTTGCCATATTCTAAGGCCCCCCCAGCCCCTTGAATCCCACACCCCTCATATTTATAATTTTCTTAATTTTTAAATTGTTGCTGTTTTTTTTAAATGTTCTATTTACTACTAAAAGGCACAAGATAGCTCATGTAGTAATGGAAACTTTCCTTTTTAAATAAAAAATGTTGGGTAGTTGTGAGTGTGGTTGTCCAAAATATATAGCTTGGCAAGTGGGAGCCCTCAATCTCTGGCATTAGCTGCAACACAGCTGACATTTCAACTTCGTCTATTTGATTTATAGCCCCCAGTTGCTTTAAAGCTGCTGCCCCCAAGACTAGCTCCCCCAGATCTCCTGTACCAGTGATGATTAACCTTTTAGAGACCAAGTGCCCAAGGTGGCAGTGGTGCATTGGTGGGCACTTCACGTGTGCATGCATGAGCACTGTTCAAGGCACACCAACAACATCATGCACCCTTGTGATGTCACAGCAATCCTTGAGCTGTGGACATAGATGCACATACATATACCCGCTGCCTCCCAGGTGGGATTTCAGCCTCCCCATTGTCAGAGGGAGATGGCTGGGTGGGGAAGTGATGGTGCCATTGGCGCCGGAGGCATAGGGCATCACAGGGTGGGGCTTGCCTATGATGGCAGGTATGCTGACAGGAAGGGCTCTGTGTGCAATCTCTGGCACATGTGCCATACATTTACTAACACTGCCCTATACCTTTGAGTTGTGCCTGAAATGATATATTTCCACAGAGGAAATAAGCCAATGTATGCGGTCAAATAAATGATGATGTCAAGAGGCTTTTCAGTATGACTTCAGCATAATTCCTTTTGTTCTATGCCCTAACCATGTGATATGCCTCTGTGAGGAGGCCACTGATGGAGGCTTCTCAGACCTGCTGGGTCTGGAGCATTTGCAGGGTAGGAATGATTGGCTTGGGAGGGGGAAGAAGGCTACCCCAGTTGAAAGCTCTCCGGGGAAAGATGAAGGGAAGGGAGATACCTTGCAACTGGGGGCTATAGAAGAGACCTTGGAGGAGACCACAGGAGGTCTGAAATGAGACAAGGGACACAATAGGGGAGTCCTCTGACCCAGAGGAAGAAAATATTTGGATATACCTGGAAAAGGTTAGAAGAGGCCATGGGTGCTAAAGAGATCCCTGAAAAAGACAGGGACTGCATCAATAGAGAGAAATTCTAGATGTGGGTCCTTGTCCAGCTTCAGGTTCCTTTTGAGACCAGTTCAGCCCTCTCTTACCTACCCTGCTACTATGACTGCCACAAACATCCAGTGCTGGGCCAAGCAGGCTCAACACCCAACTAAAGATAATGCTAGAGGCAGAAAGGGAAAAGGGAGTAGCACCAGTGTTTCCAGAAGCAGGAGGCATTTCTAAAGGCTGTTTTACTGCTGTGCTTGAACTCAAGAAAGACACTGAAGAAATGCTATCTTGAGATTTTGAGAAGCTTTCACATCTTTATCCTCGATACAAAGCAATGGGTTGCATATTTTTTGCTTTCATGAAAGGACATTTCAGTGGTTAAAACACTGAGTTTGGACATTGGAAGGTCGGGTTTCGATACCTGAGGGCTGCACTTGGGGACATGAAAGGAGCCTCATTCAGGCATCCCCTGAGTGGAGTTTCTCCAGCAAAAATCTCTGGCACGAAATTATTATTGTTGTACCACTTTGTAAAATGACAGGTGGTTCATGCAGATGTTGAGTTTTTATTAATCTTGCCATTCAGAGTACCCCCGAAGAGACTGAAAACTGAGAACTGCAAGAAAACTCAAAAGGTACATATCCATTAAGGATGTACTCCTTTGAGCTATCAAGCAGTTCAGTTGAAGAACAAATGCAGAAGAACATTGCTCCTATTTTGCATGTGTGACAAAGACATGGTACTTGTTTCTTCAGAAATGGGACATAAGTACAAGAATTTTGGATAGCTTTTGCTTGTTTGCAACAATCATAGCAGAATACATTTTAAGTAGTTCTGAAGGTGTTAACATCACCATGAATAGTGCCTGGAGCCAAATAGAATGAAGTAAAAAGGGAGTATTTGGGGAGATGGATAACTGGGACTAAACAGCTGCCATAGGGAAACCATAGGATTTATCTATGGTTTTTAGTATGGGCAAATTACTTTAAACAACTTCCATTTACCAGAGTGAAAAGATAAGTGGAGAATAGTTGCTAATACTAAAGAATTGCATTTTCATTCCCAGGAGTATGAATTCACAGAAATGTAGCACTAAGGTTAATGAAACCTTAGAATTAATTGCCAGAGAGATCCATTCAAACCAGCTACACAACGTGTGATAAAGCTGTATTACTCTAAATGTCCATACAGGAATCAAATATTACTATGCCTCAAAGCTCCTGAAGGTGGAAATATAAAACTGATGTAAGATTATATTAAAAAATCACGAAAACTGACAGACCAGGTTGGAATTTAAGGAGACTTGACATCTCTGGGTGTGACTAGATGGCCCAATTATCTCACCCTGGATCAATCTAAATCATGCTAAATAAGGTCACTTTGAGGTACAGCATATGGGGGCAATCCTTGGATTCATATGTGAGGACAACATACTGCACCTCAAGTGACCTTGCTTAACATGATCTAAACTGATCTTTTCCTTTAAAAGAAAAGGAAAACAAAACCAAACAAAAAACCCACCCATTCCTGTCTTCTTCTCTGTGCTTTGCCTAAGCTGTTTAAGACTTTTGAGAAATTGAAAGTTTCCTTGCCCCTCACCTGTGTAGGGGAAGTGACAAAGTTTTTCCATTTCTTTTACATTGTTGTTAACTGACAGTGCATCAGTGATACTGTACTTGGAAAGGGCTTTTTGAAAAACCCCTTTGAAGCATACTTATGGTTTGACAATAGTTTTAAAAAGTGGAGAACTTCCTCTCTCCCTCCACAGATGTGCAGCAGGGAATTTTAGAGATGCTTCTTTGAAATGACTTTTTAAAAAAGCCACATCAAACCACTGCTGATGTGCTGTTTAGATTTAGCAGCAGTTTTAAAAATGAAAAACTTCCTCTTCTTTCCCTTCCACAGGGGAATGGTTGGTCAAAAGGGAGAGGAGATTTCTTAAACTTGTTAGGTCAGCCAGAGACAGAGAGACAGCCATTTTGGTTCAATCCCAGCAATTACACATGATAGAATTAAATCAAAATGGAGCAACCCTTTCCACATACACAAAGAAGTGTCCCATTACAGGGACCCAAAAAGATATACCGTAATCATTGATCAGGGGCAGGTTACTTCATGTCCATTCTTCTGCAACCCCCATCTACTGCTCTTGCCATTCATCACCACATAGAATCTCCGGTTCTGGATAAAACTGCCAAGCTTGTTATCTCTGGTAAGATTATTTATTTCATGGTGCAGGATCCTATGGTTGACAGTATTGTATGCTGCAGTTAGGTAAATGAAAGCCACTCCCATAATTAGCTTTCTTTCAAACCCATACTCAATGTGTTGCATAAGGTTAAGAATTTAGGACCTTTCTGCCCTAAAACCTGCTTGCTCCTTCCTGATCTTTTCATCAATAAATTCTGACATATGATTGAGAATCAGGTACCTTTATTTTGGCAGTTTCACGTTTGACCTAGACATGGAAGAAGAAGAATATACGGGAAAGAAGATGGCAAAGAAGTGACACTGGTCAGTAGTTTTTTTTTTTTTTAGATCATCTGGTTCTTTGCTGAGTTTCAATAAAGCAATGACTCCTGCCTGCTTCCACAGCTTATGTATCTTAAGCTCATCTATGCAGTGGTTCATCAATTGCAGAAGCCATTCCAAAGTGTGAGGTCCAAATTGCTTTATCTGCTCACTTCTTACATCATCAATACCTGCTGCTTTATTTGGTTTCATCCTCTTTATAGCTTCCTCCAGTTCAGATGTCAAAAAGGGGGTATTAATTAATTCCTTCTCTTATTTTTCTGGTCGGATGGATTGTACCCATACTTTTTTGCCTTGAGTCTTATCATTCCTTAGAAACTGTCTAGCTACTTGGTCTGCTGTTACTCCAGCGTGCTGTTGTTGTGCTTTGGCTAAATCTCCACATGAATTTTTAAGGAGACCCTTTTTAGGAACTTCTGAATCCTAGTGGATGGTGGATGGGAAGCTTATAACCCCCCTGAAAGGGCTGTGGCATGACCATGGCAGATGGCACCACTGGGGTTCCGTGGCATATCATACGTCCACAAGTACTTCCTCTCTCCCCCTTTTGTATGGTTACTCCAACAAAGTTGCTAATACCTTGTGGAGGAGAGAAGTGCCTGCAAAGTGCTCATTGCTTAATTACTTCTTGTACTATTTTCAAAGCAAAAATTATAGAGTTGATTTGGGAGTGCATTTTCTGCTGCTTCCTCTGGGTGCCAAAATTGCTATTTACGACTCTGTTCTCATCCCTATATACAGCAAGCACTCTATTAAGGAACAGTATTGTGACTGCTGCCACTCCTGGTACTTTCATTTCTGTAGGATTGGACTAAATTCAGTTAGTCTAAGAAGAGATCTACTGAACAAATTGGAATTGCTACATCGATTCTTATGTAAGTTCCTTTGTTTCAAATGACTTCTTCTAGCTGGGACAAACAACTGGATTTAGTTTATTAGGTAAAAGTCCCCCTTGCTCAAAAGCTAGTCATATCCAACTCTAGGGTTCAATACTCATCGCTGTTTACATCTGCAGACATTTCCATGGACATGTGGTAGGCATGCCTCACCCCTGGAGTGCACGAAACACTGTTTACCTTCCCACTGAAGTGGTACCTATTTATCTACTTGCAATTTCTTGCTTTCCAATTACTAGGTTGGCAGGAGCTGGGACAGAAACGGGAGCACACTTTGTCTTGCAATACTCGGGAATCAAACTCCGACCTTCCAGTTATTGAATTCAGTGTCTTACCCACTTGAGCCACCGCAGACCTTTAAAAACATATGGAGAATCTTGCAAGCATGAGACTAATGAACAGATAATTTGTATGCACACAGCTCCTATGCTCTTAAAGCTAAGTGGCCAGTGATAGCAGATGGGATCATCTTAGAACATGGAACATTCTAGTTTAAAATGAACTTGCAAACTTTATTCATTACTTCTTGGCAGCCTGGTTATTACTGCTTTGATGGTCTAATCAAACAAGTAATTCCCTGCATGTTATTTGCATGTTACAATACCAGCTCCAACAGGTGACAAAATGTTGGGTAGTGCTTTGGTAGCAAATTCTGACATTGGACCATAAAAATATATATTTTAAATTAAAAAAAAAATACAAGACCACTTCCTTTGACATTTAGAATAGCATAAAAATGTTGAAATCCTTGTAAAATGTGTCTTAAAATGATCTTTAAAAGTAATTTTGACTAAAAATGGATGTTGTTGCATCTGACAAAACTTTACCCAAAAAAGTAACATTGAGTTACATTAGCTTGAATCCAAGAAATAACGGTTTATAGGTACAGTAACTGGATTTTGCCCCATAAAATATGTTCAATCTGTGACAGATTCAGAAGTGTTCATTAGAGTTGGTCCTATCACGGCAAAGCACAAATGTTCTTCAAACACAGGGTGTTAGGGATCAGCTTCCATCAAGACGAGATGTTTGAAAAAGAGAAGAAGAGGGATATTGCAGACATCCATTTATTTCTTCTCTAAGCTGTCAGTAATTGTTCATTAAAGTTCCCTGCAGGTTTGAAAAAGCACACCTTTTTGTTCCTCTTTGATTTTTGTGATAACATCTGATTCTGTAATGAGGCACAGCAGGTGGAAATATGTTGTGGGCTGTCTTTGAAAGAGAATGAAATAAAGCAAGCTTGAAATCCTTGATATTGTGGGAAATGATATAAAGCTGGCACCAAATTACTCTGCTGCTGATGGGATACATTTCCTATGATAAGATCTTAAAGAACACATATAGGTACAAAAGAGAAGTAGATATATAATGGGCAGCAAATTGTTGACCTCCATTTAGTGCCTCTCTCGAGGACACATAACTCTGAACTATGAAGTTAAAATTGTAGCAAAAGTCAATACTAGTTCTGCTTCTTATTACTTCTTGCAGCAGTAATGCTTTATGGCAGAATCATCTCATGTACCATTATGGAGTTACTGTGATTTACTATAGGATGTTCTCCAAAGCAAATATAAGAACAAAGGTGGACAGAAAGTCCATAGATTTCTGCAAGCCTTAAAGTTTTTCAGTGGAATTTTAGTTAGGTTTTTCTATTTTTCCTCTCTTTCCTCAAATGCAAACTGGGAAAATAACTAAGAAATTGCTACCTCATTTTTTTCATGGTAATATAATTTTTTAATGCAAAAGGTTTAAGTGCAGACCAACTGAAAATGCATGAAGATACACAATTTGAATCTTGAAAGGTAGATAAATGAAGACTATCTTGTTAAAATGATTACAGTAATACCTCGGATAACGCTAAGACTTGGTTCCACAAGTCTTGGTGTTAGCCGATATTACAACTTTCCTGCCAATTCTCTTTAGTAAAACAGAAAGAAACCAGGTACAGGTGTTTGCCCCCCCCCCCCCCCGACATGCAGGTCACAAGTTGATCAGAGACCATAATGGGCTTTCTCAGCAACCTTGAGATTGAAAGGGAGTCATTTAGAGTTTATCTGAATAATCTATTGTTGCTAATGTCTGTGTGAAGCTGCAATCTTGTGCTTGCTTGTCTGTCGTCTTGCCCACACCCCTTCTGTCGTCTTGCCCACACCTCTTCTCCCTTTGAGCCCCTGAATTTGGTATATAAAGAACATGCCTGTAAGTTTCACTCTTTGTCTGATGAAGTGGACTTGATCCACGAAAGCTAACAATAAAAATATAGCAGTTAGTCTTTAAAGTGCTACAGTGTTTTTTATTTTCTTTTCTTTTGTTTTGTTTTGTTTTCTGATATGCCAATTTTTAGTGTTATCCGATGCACGTTAAAATCCTATGGAATGGATCAGATAACGTTAAAGCTCCATAGAGATATATTGTAACCGCACAGGCTTTAGCGGTTGTTGTCCGATCCATCCCATAGGACCTTAACGTTATTCGATCCAATTCTCCTCCCCAAATTACTTAACATTATGCGATTTTAGCATTATCCAAGGTAAACGTTATCCGAGGTATTACTGTATATAAAAAACTCAAGAAGGCTGTTGTGATTTCATTAGATATCATACGCTGTGGACCTCACTCTTGAGTATTCAGGACCTTGGGTAAACACACATGCATTCACACGCTCCTTTCTAAATATCACTACTACCTGGATCTTTGTAATATTCAATTCTTTATATTAATAGTTATGTTACTTTTGACTCTTAGCCTCTGATCCAAGGATGGGAAAAATGCAGGCCATGCAGGGGTTGAATAACTGTGCAAACCTTTCCGGCTTCCAACCTTTTAATCCACAACAATATTTTTGGGGCTCCCCTGGCAAATTGTACTCTCCAAGAGATATGACATGACATTTAATATAATTTTGCCCTAGCTTCTTAAAAGGCTGTAACTGAAATTGGAAGTACAAGTAATACCTCGGATAACGCTAAGACTTGGTTCCACAAGTCCCATCTTTATCTGGTTTTTAACGTTGTGTGATGCATACATTGTACAACATAAAAAAGAACAAAACCTCGGTTCCCTTTCCGAAGATGAAAGGGAACAGGGGGACGATCCACCTGCCTCTTTGGAATGGGCAGAAGGGAATCCATGTATGGAATCCCTACTGCCCATTCCAAAGAGGCAGGTGGATTGAGCCAAACACTGGTTTGGTTGGAGTGAGGGCGTGTGGGCCCGGTTTCCCCCCAACCAAACCAGTGCTCTGAGCATTGGACTGCCGGTTTGGTTGGGTGGAGACTGGGTGCGCCCGTTCTCTTCCCGACCAAACTGGCACTACGAAGTTTGCAGTGGTGGCATGGCTGGGAAGCTGACCGGGGCCTCCCCATTTGGCTTCCCAAACACGCCGCCGCTGCGCCCTTCGTAGCAGCAGCATGTTTTGGAAGCCGAATGGTCTGAGGCTCAGATGTGAGGCTGCTGGTTTCCTTGGAGTGAGTGCGTGCAGGCTCTCACCCCAAGGAAACTGGTGGTGCGAGGCTCAGATGTGAGGTTTGGGCCACCAGCTTCCTTGGGGTAAGAGCCTGCATGCACTCACCCCAAGGAAACTGGTGGTCCGAGGCTGAGACACGAGGATAATTTAGGGGCTTAGCACCCAGCCAGTTGGTGTTGGGAGGAGGGCGATCCAAGTGGATAACTTGCACAGACTCCCCACAGCCCCTTTGCAGTCGTCCAGCCTGGGTTGCTAAGCCCCTTAGAGATCCAGGTGGCTGACTTTCAGAGGGGCTGGGGGGCTTAGCGATCTAGGTGGGTGGGTTTCAGAGGAGAAGAAGGTTCCCCCCAGTCCCTTTGCAAGACACCAGCCTGGGTCGCTAAGCCCTTTCAGAATAGGAGGAGAAACTTCAAAGGCCCTCCAACCCCCCCCCCCCGGATGGGCTTGGAAGATCTTCCTCCTTTTCTGAAACCCACCCGCCTGGATCGCCAAGAGCTTAGTGACCCAGATGGGTTTGTTTGGAGGGGCTTGGAAGATACTCTTCCTCTTCTGAAACCCACCTGCCTGGATCGCCAAAGGCACACACCCACAACCCATTCTGGCGGGGATTGGAGCCAAGTACCTGGCCTGATCCCTCCCAGGGTGAGCTGCCGGGGTGTGTCTGCACACACCCGCAACTCATCCTGGTGGGGATTGGAGCGAAGTGCCTGGCCCGATCCCTCCCAGGATGAGCTTTCGGTGTGTGTCTGCACACACCAGCACTCTGAGCTTCGGCAGCGTGGCTGGGAAGCAGACATTCTGCTTCCCAGGTACTCTGTCACAGTGCGGTTAGCCAGATGGATTCACCTGCCCACCCTGCTCAAGTAACAGGGTGGGCAGGCGAATCCATCTCCAGCCAAGATCAAACCTAACAGCGAGAGAGATTCACCCTGCCCCACCTGCTGAAACAACAGGGTGGGCAGGGTGAATCCCTGTGATCGCCACTTGGGTTGGGGGGAAGAACAGGTGTGCACCCAACCCAAGTGGCGATTGCAGTGGAGATCTCTGCCCCAAAGCCCTGCAGGCTTAACGTTGTGCGATGCAAATTTTTGCCTCAAATTCCCCAACGTTATCTGATTCTAGCACTATCCGAGTTAAACGTTATCCGAGGTACCACCGTAACTGATTAATCATCTCTTGAGAAAAATGTTAGGTTATATTTAGCAGCAGCACAGTAAAGTGTGACAGTTTTTAGACAAATCTTAGTTTGAATGCAAGTTCTCCTGAGCTTTCTCCCTGTTTAGCCAGCCTATGAATATACTTACACTATATGCTCATTTACTCAGTATTAGATCAGATAAATATACAGTAAAACCTCGGATAACAAAGGGTTCTGATAACAAAAAACTCACATAATGAAAGGAAATTGAAAGGAAATTGTGCCCTTGGATAATGATTTCCCCCTGCTTACCGAAATCTTTTCCCCAGGGTGGAAGAGGTGGGGGAGCATTTTTGAGCCAAATTTCAAATTTTTAGGTGTGGTTTTGATGTCACAGAACTTCCATTTTTGGCAAATTTTGGTGCCAAAAAACACGGCTAAAATTTCTTATAAATTGCACAAAAATGCTCCCTTTAGCCCACCCCCATCTATGGCAAGCCTTGGAATAGCAAAAACAAAAACTGGAAGTGAATCGGCAAAACTGGAAGTGCTGAAATTGGTTCATTTTTTTGCTCGCTTTGGCCTGGAAAAGCCTCCCTTAATTAAAAAAAGTTGGAGAAAATTCCCCCCCTCACCACCATGGGAACCGCTATTCCACTACTGTCAGGAAACGACATCTTTTTCCTAATGTTCTCAAAGCTTGGTGAGGTTGTAGTTTCAAATAGGCCTCAGAAAAAATCTTCTGTGAGCCTCAAGGCTGTGTCACAGACAGCCTGTTTTTCAGTAATTCTTATCTTTCTAAGCTAGCTGAGATCCATGTTTTGTCTAGGTGCCAGAACACTCTCTGTGCACGTGTGTAAACAATATATTGTTTTGAGAAAGTTACTCTTTGTTGTTCTCTGTTACTTGATTGGTTAAAGCTAAACCACCTGACTGAAAGTCTCCATGTTAGAGAGAAGTTGAGAGTTCGTTTTCTGCCTCTCCATGGATTAAGACCTGTTTTGATTTGAGAGTTTTTGTTTCGGGATCTCTATGGGCTAACATCCTTAGCCTAGGAGCTATGCATTTTTGCTCCTTAAAAATGGTTACCTAGATTACCTGTGGACTGTATTGGACTGACCTATGCTACTGACTTTTATGCTTTATGAACCTGATCAATAAATCTCACCTCTGCCCCTTCCCCCCTGGATTCGCTCCACCTGGCCGGGGAGATAAGAGGGCCACCAGCAGGAGCCATGGCTGAAGACGCTGCCCCGGCTGGGTGGTTGTTTCCGCGACCCTGGCCCTGCAGGTGGATGAGGACCCCTCTGCCCGAATGTTAGAACTTTTGTGAACTTCCCCCTCCTTTTGTTTCTGTTTTGCTATTTTGTAACACTGTATTAACTTCGTAAGCCACCCTGAGTCGCCATGATGTGGCGAGTGGGCGGCTATAAAAATGTGAACTATAAATAAATAAGTGAATACATGATACTATGGATTTGAATGGATTTCTGATTGGGAGGAATGGATTTTTTCTCATATTCAAGAGAAATTTGAATTAATTTCATTCTGTGCACAATGTGTTATTGCTGGAACAAAGTATTTTGTCTCCAAAAGAATGCTTTGATGTATCAATGTATACCCCTAATTATAATAATTTGTGTCCAAATATTTCTTAAACAGTACCACCAACTTCGAGAATGGGAGTGTGTAGGCAAAAGTTCCTTTCTTTTTTCCTTTCTCTCCAGGGAGCTTGTGTTTAGGTGAAATGAGTGTTAGATGCATGGAAGATATCCTCTTTTTTTGTTGTTGTTCAATTGCAGTTGATTCCGACCCTTTGTGACCCCATGGACCCCTGTTCACCAGGCACTTCTGTCCTCCACCATCCTCCTCAACTCGCTCAGCTCTGTGCCCATTGTGTTTACAATGCCATCTAGCCATCTCATTTTTGGCTGCCCCCTTCTTCTTTTGCCCTCCACCCTTCCCAGAATCAAGGATATCCTCTTAGTAGCCCCTTAATATCTTGCCCAACTGTGACCAAATCAGCTCAAATCCTAGCTCATGCCAAGTCTGATAACAGAATGCTGCATGTAAGATACCCCTCCTCTCTAGAATGGGGAACTTCTTGAGCTGCCCTTGAGTGACTCTATTAACATACGAATATCGCTCCTTCACTTTATTTGCACACTTCCTTTCTGAAGCCGGTGACCAGCTCTGTTAATAATCAGTGTGTTTATTATTCCTTCCCCAATTCCCCAAAAATCAAGTTTCCAAGAATGCTTTCTCAATGTCTTCTCCTGCCACAAGGTGTTAAAACTGTGGGCTTCTAAGAATTCAAAACACATGACTGCTTCAGGTGACCTTTTGCCACTGCTCTGGCAATCCTCTACCCTAACAGGCCCACCAGACTCCACTATATGTCTCAGGGCTTACATCTGACTGAAGGTTACATTTCAACATCAACTTCCCTTCACCTCTGTACCCTCCACTGTTCACTATGTCAGGCACAAAGTCAGTAGCTGCCGTTTACCACCTCTCTTGCTATATAAGTGTCTTTGGTTTTTCTGTCTTACAGAAGGTCTCTAATATAACCTTTGCTGCTAACTGATGAAAGCCCCACCTTCACCCAAAATATTGCTAGGTTCTGTTCCGCAGCATGTAACATCAGAAGAACAATCCTGGCAGTTCCTTCAGCTAAATAAACCACTTCAGCTAAATAAACCACATATATACAGTAATACCTCATATAACATTAGTATCGAATAACACTAAAATCGCATAACATTAAGGAATCTGGGGGGAAGAATTGCATCAGATAACATTAAGATCCTATGGGATGCTACCGTTAAGTACCCTCATTTTAACTTCTGTTCTTTTTGCTGTGCTATGCTAGTCTTGGACCTAATAAAGATTGATTTGTTGGTTGCTTGGTTGCTTGGTTGGGTGATAGCCTTTACTGTGTAAAACATTGTAATAATAATAATTTAGTGTCAGAAATTATTCTGGGTTGAAAAGATTTTTTGCTGGAGAAACTCTGCTCAGGTGACGCCTGAATGAGGTTCCTTTTATGTTCTCAAGATCTTTTCCCATCGAAGTGGTCCCTATTTATTTACTTGCAATTTCCTATGTTCAAACTGCTAGGTTGGCAGGAGCTGGGACATGGTGATATGTACTGATACATAAAAACTACTTTTGAGCAAGCTCACATAAGACTCCAGCATTATTTTACTCTTCCCACTTCCCTCTTCATCTGTCAAGCACAGCGATTTAGACAGGAAAATCATCTTTAACTTTCCTCTGTTTAGTTGAGGTTCGCCTCATCATTAAAACACACTGGCAGAAGAACTGCTGGGCATACTTGGTTTCTTGGATAATGTCAGTATTCAAAGTTGTGTTGCAAGAGATGCCATGGACCTATTCATCTAACATTTGACAGATACAATCTCCTCATAATTGGCTACTACTCTTGAAAATGCCATCGAACTCAAACAAACAAACAAATGAACAAACAAAAAGAAACAGCAGCAGCAATAGCTATTTATTGATTTCTAACGAAGGTCAATGGCTGCATTGGCAGCTAAAAAATGATTCTGTGCAGCATAACTTTGCCAGTACTTTGTCTGCTAGGGTTTAATAGAGCGTAGAAGCCTTAATAGCTCTTGTTCTCAGACTTTCACCAAACCAATCACATGGAACCTGTCTTTAAAAGGTTGAATAAACTCTATCAGGAGTTTTCACCAAATGTGATAGAAATATATTATTTGCCTATTGAAAAAAAATTGGAGGGGGAAAAGGGGTCAGCATGTCAATTTTTGTAACTTTTTAATTTGCTGTACCTATTGCAATTTCTGTTTGTTTGTTTGCAACTTGGCACATTTATATATTGTGCCAAATATGTCATAGCTGTCAGTTTTCAAGTTATTATCTCAACAGATGTAATTTCTATCTGTAATTCTGAGGCTTATATAGGTGAAACCTTTGGGGGTGCTTAATTTAACTCATGGAACATCCAACAGCTCATGATTCGTCATACAGGTCCACAATGAATTCTTGGTAACTGGCTTGAATTAAAAAAAATTATGTTAAAGGATGTTAGAAGATTATGTTGTCAAACTTTGCTACTTTGGTTACTTATCATCAACAGTTTTGCATGTTATATGCCATCAAATAACAATTAACTTACAATGACCATGATAGAGATGTCAAGGTAAGTGAGATATCTAAGGAGGGATTTGACCAGTTCCATACATGGCTGAGTGGGGATTCAAACCCAGGCCTCTTGAGCCTTAGTTCATCACTCTATCCATGACATTACATTGAGTATCCCACTTATGAGCTCAAAGGTTATTCAAGATCAGATAAATAAATAGATCACTTATTTTGTTCAACCCTACAAAGGTGTCGGCTAGCGGTCCAGAACATTTCTCCATTCTGGAACCACAGATCAGCTAAGTGGTGTTGGGTACTCTGTCATTGCTCTAACATGGCCAACTTTGACATGAGTTCAACTGTGTCATCGTATTAAAAATGCCCAAAGGACCATCAAAAACATGGGTCTCAGTCCCTCGTGCACCATCAGACACTGCTATGGTAGAAGTAGGACCTCCCAATTGAGAGAAGCCACTAAAATCTTATGGGAGATGATGCTTCAATCTGCCATGTCAAACTAGATGTGTGAAGTACAGATCAAACAAGTAACTAAGTAACTTACACACCATGACATTTTGTGCATATATTCATGTTACATTTATGGGCTTAATTTGAAGATATCTGGAATTACATAGAACCCTAGATTCATTAGTGATTCAAGTCATGCTGTTTTAAAAGCTACACTGAAAAAAGTTACCATTTCATTAAATAATACAGAAAAATTATCCAAAAATACAGTTATTAAAACCTAACATTAATCTAAACTACAGTAAATCAGCACTGATATAAGGGGCAGTGGATTTACTCTAGTTATGGCTACAATCAAATTTAGTTCATTAGTCAAAGCTTGTTGAAAGGGTGTAGCCAAACTTCACAGTGCAAGGCATTTCGTAGTTGAAGAACAACTACTGAAAGTCCAATTTCTAATCCTACTACAATGTGAATCCATCCTATATGAGACATAAAAAATGAGCCTCTCAGGAACTGCATAAGATTATATGACTCCTTCCTTGGGTCTAAGCCAGAAGCCATTTTTTGTAAGTGTATTGTAACAAGATCATACAGGCAAATATCTACCACCATTCTTGCAATTGCATTTTAGAACAGTTGAAGCTTACAAATGTTACTGAAAGGTAATATCAAATATTGTCTTGGCAGTAGTGTAGCGTGGGATTCAGCCCCCTGGGGCATAAGCCAAATTTGCTGACACCTGCACCCACTCCTGCTAGGTCCAAGAACACCCGTATGCCCCAAAAGTGCCGCCCAGGGCGGGCCGCCCCTGCCCCCCCCCACTACACTACTGCTATAAATCAGAATTGACTTGACAGAACATATTCAAAAATCTAATTATATTCTCATTAAGTCTGTGTCTATTGTAAAATTCCATTAATACAGTTTGCCACAAGTATCAGTTGAGCAAATTAGCCTAGCAGTTGTTGTTTCTGAGGAATAAAAATCTTGTATACTGTCATCTGAACATTACATGATTAGTTTTAAAGAACCTTTTGGAAGGTACACTAATTTTGGGAGGTCTGTAGGTGGAGCTCCAAACCTGTCTTTATTTCATGCAGTGGTACAAAAAGTCCACAAGAGAGAATAGAGTTCAGAAGACAGTATCACAATAATAAAACTTCCCCAGAAGAAGCTGTTTAAAATTTTCATAACATAATGCTTTCTAGTGGAGGAATAATGAGAACTAATAGTATTTTTATAGTTACAAAACTGTGTTGTTTATTTCCCTCAGCTTCTCAGTTTTATCAGAAGAAGCAATTTCTCTCTTTTTTGAGCCTTTTACTTAGTCTTATAAATTTTAAAAATTTAGTTCAGAAGGAGGGTAGGTAGCTGCTTTCTTTTTAATGGTTGATACATTATAAATGCTTGGCTTCTCAGACACAAGGCTGTTCCATATTTCTTAATTCCAGGAAGGGCATGAAGGAGAGTTGTTGTCGACATCCTTGGCACATGGAGTCACTTGAATTTAATCTTAACTCTGAAGATCCTGCATACATTTGACTTTCATACCTCCATTTTCAGTGAAATTAAGTTGTGCATCAATAGTGCTACAAATTGTATCCAATTTGTCAGCACAAATTGTATCCAATTTGTCAGCACATTCAATGTGATGACTCTTTCATGTGCACATTTTGAGTTAAAAATATTATTACATATCAGTGCTGCTTAATATAACAGAATTCAACCCTTCCCCCACCCCCAACTTAAATATTTTTATATTTCACATGATGTCTCAAACTAAACTTCACCTGCCTTCAAACAATATGTGAACATAAATAATCACGAGGATGTGCAATGGTACAGGAAACAACCTGGCGATGCCCTGCTTCTGTGTTTGGGCCTAAGGTTCAGTTGGGAATCTTGCTCTTGTACCTGACTCCCTGCAAGGTAGCAGATTCACTGCCTGAGCTCCTTGAGGCGGTCACCATGTTGGTGTTGGAGTTTCCCAGACTTATGGTCTTGGGGGACTTCAATTTGCCATCACTGGGGGCCAGTTCTGAGGCAGCACAGGAGTTCATGGCTTCCATGGCAGCTGTGGGCTTGACTCAGGTAATTCAGGACCCAACCAGGAGCAGTGGCCACACCCCAAATTTAGTTTTCTTATCGGAGCAGTGGCAGAGTGATCTGAATTTACAGAAATTAGACATTACTCCTGTGTCATGGTTGGATCACTATCTGGTGACTCTGGACTTTCTGGGGGCGAGGTCTCACTGTAGGGAGGCAGGGCCAGTTCCATTGGCCCACCCCTGGCAACTGACGGATCTGGATGGATTCCAAAAGGAACTGGGGTGTATTCCTCTGGATCCGCAATATGATTCACCTGAGGCTCTTGCCGACCTCTGGAAAGAGAGGGTGACGGCGGCCTTGGACGAAATCGTGCCACTATGGCTTTTCTGTGCTTGTGGGCTCTGCTCATCCATGTGGTTTACTGAGGAGCTGAGAGAGCTCAAATGGATTAAGAGATGCCTAGAGCACCGCTGGGTGAAGACCCAGAGTGACTCCAATCGAACACTGGCTAGAGCTGCTATTAAAGCCTAACTAGTGGTGATGGGGGTGGTGAAAAACCAATATTTCACCACCCGCATTGCCTCTGTGGATAATTGGCCAGTGACCCTGTTTTGGGTGACCAGGACCCTGATCGGCAGAGGGAGGTCGGGCCCTGGTTGGCAGGGGTCTGCTGAGGCTTTTGCTGATTATCTTGCAGATCCAGGGCAGTGTGTGGTCTTGGTTTTCCTCATTCCTGAGGTGCCGGACCCAGTCGGTGTTGTTGGAGAGCGAGAGATCCAGCCGTAGGATCTCAGGGATTGTTACTCTTGCCTCTCCTATTTAACATCTACATGAAACTGCTGGGTGAGATAATCCATTCCCATGGGGTGAGGTATCACCAATATGCAGATGATACTCAGCTGTATATCTCAACCCATGGAGACCCAAGCGATGCAGTGGAAGTCCTTTCCAGGTGCCTGGAGACTGTGAGGGTCTGGATGGGGGACTACAGGCTATATCTGAATCCTGGCAAGACTGAGTGGTTGTGGATCAGGGGTCCTGTATTAACTCGGGAGCTACCATCTTTGGTTCTGGATGGGGCAGTTTTGTCCCAAACAGACCCGGTGTGTAATCTGGGGGTCCTCCTGGACTCACGACTCCTGCTCAAAGAGCAGGTTGCAGTAGTGGCCAGGAGAGCCTTTGCACAATTTCGCGTTATATGCCAGTTACGCCCGCTCCTAGATCGGGACTCCTTGCTCATGATCACACACACTTTGGTCACCTCCAGACTGGATTATTGTAACACGCTCTACATGGGGCTGCCCTTGGTGAACAGTTGAAGGCTGCAACTGGTCCAGAATGCAGCTGCTCAGATCATGATGGGATCTGGGCGCTATGCTCATGCCTCACCACTGCTCTGGAAGCTGCACTGGCTGCCGGTTTGCCTCCAAGTGCAATTCAAGGTGCTGGTTATTACCTTTAAAGCCCTATATGGTAGTGGGCCAGGATACCTAAGAGACCGCATCGCCTTAAGGACATCTGTCCGTCCCACCAGAGCAGACCGGAGAGGCGGTCTGGTTGTACCATCAGCTAGAGATGTGCACCTCTCTAGCACAAGAAGGCCTTCTCTGTGTCTGCTCTGGCCCTATGGAACCTTCTGCCAACTGAGTTGCATCTCCAGACAGAGTTGCTAGCCTTTAGAAAGGGTGTGAAGACCTGGCTGGTGGGGCAGGTGTGGGGTTCAGGCCAGTCGGTTACCCCGGCTGGCTGGCTAATCTGACTGTTACCCCCCTCTCCATCATAATTTTAATTAGGGAATTTTAACTTTTAATCTCTTTTTAAATTTTAACCTTTAAAGTTTAACTTTCTGAGATGGGTGGGTATTTTATCATGGGTTTTATTGTTGATTGTGTTTTTAACTGTTGTTTGCTGCCCTGAGTCATTCATGATGAGGGCAGCATAGAAGTGTGACTAAAATAAATAAATAAATAAATAAATAAATAAATAAATAAATAAATAAATAAATAAATAAATAAATAAATAAATAAATAAAGGGATGAGAACAAAGAGGAAGAGAAGGTGCCTAGAGGTTGTCTCTTGCTATTATTACATAGATCATCCTTCTGCATACCCCACTACCTAGCAAACCTGACATGGATTGACAGCACAACAGCAAGTGGTTATGCAAAAATATGGAACAGGATTGGTATAATCATCAGGCAAAGTGAGGCAAATGTTTCATACAGCAGATTTGGGATATTATAAAAGGGCTGCAACAATTAGTTAATATATTTGCAAGAGATGGGATGGGGAAATCCAGTGAGGTAAAAGTGGATGTTCTACCCCATGCAGCAAAATGTATTGGACTCAGCTTGACAGGGAGTGCTGAGCTGAAGACATTGAGACATGCTCCCTACATTGATCTTAAGTCAGAGGATGGTGTTGAGCAAGTAACCATCTCTCAATCTAATCAATTTAAAAACATGTAACACCTTGAGCAAATTGAAGGAAGAGTGGGATGCGAACTCTGTTGAAATCTTTTGGAGAATGTATACAGAAGTGTAATGCCATCACAAAACAGCTGTGGAATATTTTCTAAAATGAAAGACTACCTTTTCTCTGCTTTGAATTTGTTGAGTATTTTAGAGCAACCCCAAACATGCAATGGGTTATTAATGCTAATTCTATCTCTAGCCTACCAATAGAAAAATCTACTATCTCCCTGCGTCTAGGGTCACCTGGCATGGTTTTTATGTATTAAGCCTTTGTTTTCCAAGTCCAGTGGTGGGCATCAGCAGGTTCGCACCAGTTCGCCAAAACCAGTAGCATAAATTTCGGCTGGCCCCACCCACCCAAGTTTTGAAATAAAGTAGTGCTAATTTGGATGCAACGCAGGGCTTTCCCTCTGGCCATGTCCACCATACTACACCCACAGTGTGGTAGTAAATTTTTTTGCAGCCCACCACTGTTCAGGTCACTCAATCTACTTTCTAGTCTCCTTTTTCTAGTCTCCTTCTTTTTGCTAAAATCATGTATGTTTAGGAGCATCATTTTGTTTGAGCATATTGCAGCCTTTATGAAAAGAATGTTTACAAAGCAACACACATATTTATTTCTCTGAATCAACTTTAAGTAAAGAATACGGTACTTATGTTATGTTTCTAAAACATTGTGTGGAGGGTGCTTAATTGCTGGACTAGAGTGAGGAGTATAAGGCTTGGAGTACTGTACTTGCAAACTCAGACTAAAGCTAATTGTAAATCTGCTCTGCTTTACTGCTGAAGGAAAACTTAACAGTATGTTCTAACATGCAAATACAGTACAGTAATACCTCGGATAACGCTAAGACTTGGTTCCACAAGTCTTGGTGTTATCCGATTTTTAGTGTTATCCGATGCATGTTAAAATCCTATGGGATGTATCAGATAACGTTAAAGCTCCATAGAGATACATTGTAACCGCACAGGCTTTAGCGGTTGTTATCCGATACATCCCATAGGACCTTAATGTTATTCGATCCAATTCTCCTCCCCAGATTACTTAACGTTATGCGATTTTAGCGTTATCCGAGGTAAACATTATCCGAGGTATTACTGTACTTCCTTTGTCATGTGGAAGCAATGGGAGTCTTGGGATCGGAGAAGGAAGTTTTTCATTATAGAAAACCATTGCTACTGGATTACATCAACAGCAAGGGGAGATTTTCAGTAATGGAAGCCTTCTTCCTTCCCTCCCATGACTCTCATAGTTTCCAGAGGATGATAGGATTGTTTACGTCAGAAAAACTGCAAGAGAGAAAAGGAATGCCTTTCATTGCTGAAAATCTCCCCCTTCTGTATTGTCATCATGTTCCACATATATAACTACTGTATATTAAATGGATTTCAACCCTTACATTTTAAAAAGTGTACCCTGTATGTGGGACTTAAATGCATGTGGTTTGGTTGCAGTGCTATCATGCAACAAATTAGGAAAATATATATACTCATAAGTAGGCTGACAATTTATAATTAATTGAAGGAGCTAAAGCATGGCAGGGAAGACCCCCAAGTTTAAAATATTTTCATTACATTCCATGTTTAATGTTTTTTAAAGTACTGTACAGCCATATTTCAAGATAATTAGTTGTGGTTTATAATTTTATACCTCATTATACCTAGATCAATGTTATCAGCCCAGATCAGTCACCGTTTTTAATGCAATTTTTTTTGCATATATTTATGGAACATGGACTCTATTTATAATTTATGACCGGGATAAACCCCAATAGCAACCCAGGACCAATTTGAACTCCTGAAGCAATTTTATTTGGCCCTCTGGCAGAATTACTAAATTCTGATGAAAGTAAAGTGGAAAAGATTGATATTAGAGTGAAATTCTGTGGTTAGACCTGTCAGCCCAATGAAGCATTATGTAGTGTTGGCCCCAGCATTCAGATGCATCAATTTAAAAAGTCTTTAATACAGTAGTTGAAAGTAGGAGTAATCACTGGAACTCAATGAATGAAAATATTTCTACCATGTTAAATCTTTTGTCTCTTGATTTCTTTATTTCTCTACATGACAGAGAAATGCAGTTTTAATTTTGATCATGTCTCCCATAGCAATAGTCAGTGGTGGGCACCAGTAGGTTCACATCGGTTCACCAGAACAAGTAGCAGAAATTCTGGCTGGCCACACCCAAGTTTTGAAATAAAGCAGTCCTAATTCGAGTGCAATGCAGGGCTTTCCCCCTGGCCATGCCCACCATACCACGCGCACAGTGTGGTAGTAATTTTTTTTTAAACCCACCACTGGCAATAGTAAGCCCTAAAGGTATCAATTCATCTCATATTTGGTCTTCCTCTTTTCCTGCTGCTCTCAATCTTTCCCAGCATTATTGTCTTTTCCAGTGAGTCTTGCTTTCTCATGATGTGCCCAAAGAAGGAGAGCCTCAGCTTAATTATTTTTGTCTCCAGAGACAACTCAGGCTTGACTTGTTCTGGGACTCACATGCTTTCTTTACTGACCAGCTTTCACACCTATACATGGTGATTGGGAATACAAGGAATGGATTATCTTGGTCTTTGTCTCTATTGACACATCCTTGCACTTGACGATCTTTTCTAATTCCTTCATTGCTGCCTTTCCAAGCCTCAGTTTTATTCTGATTACTTGTCTTGCAGTCTTCATTTGGATTGATGGCCAGACCAAGGCAGGTCCACCACTATGGCTTTTACAAAAAGAAGGAAAAATCCTACAATCCCACAAGGAATTGTAACTGCCAATTTGTATAGTGACATATCAAAACCAGGGCTCTTTTCCAATCATTGGAGTCTTGGCTGCCTTTCAATATTACATGGCTTACAGAGAACATAAAATTCTGCTAAATATTTGTACTCAACACTAGAATCACAAATTTACTACTTGCTTTACATAGTTAATACCAACCTTGCATACACATACACACATCTATTCCATGTTTCTATGGTCTTGGTTCAGATGATCCACATATTGCCTTCACCATATTAAGGCAAAACAAAATGCCAGATTTAAATAATAATAATAATAATAATAATAATAATAATAATAATAATAATAATAACAATAATAATAATAATAATAATAATAATAATAATAATAATAATAATAATAATAATAATAATAATAATAATAATAATAATAATAATAATAATAATAATAATAATAAAAAGTTGCTTTGGGACCTGGGAAAGAGGTGTGTGGATTAAATAGCTACTAGTCAAAAGACACTTTCCTTAATAGTGCTGAAACAAAACAGCTAGAGTTTTAGAGCTTGCATGGAAGATATGCATTAATTTGGTGAAGATGCATTCTAATTCACCTGACTACGTCTGTATCATTACATCTATCTTCATCTTCAAGACTAATCAATTCCACAAGTGAATTAATGATTCCCACTCCTCTAGTCAAAGTATTGGACCCTGAAGTGGCCTGGTTTTATCTAGACTTTCCATTTCCTCTCTAGTGCTGATTTGCAAAGTAATCTGTCCCTTGGGACTAATGTTTTACAAGTAAGCCATTTCTCCTTTAAAATCTGAGGAGATAATTAATAAAACATATAGTTAAAATTTTCAAGCAAGTATAGATTGTTCCTGACTCACTTTTTGGAACATCCTCAATATAATGTTGGCATTTCTTGTTCTACATTCTAAGATAACCAAACCCATCTTTCCTCCTTTATTCCACTTCTTCCACCCAATAAGACTTCACTTTCAGTCTTCATCATACCTACTTCCATCCTCACAGTTTCAACTTATTTTGAATTCCAATAGCAAAGGAATTCACACTAGCCTTTCTTAACCCCTGCTCCGCTGAAGGAGCAGAAAAACACAGTGACCATCTTAATTCACTAAAAGCAAAGGCTCCATTTTGATTCATTACATATTGCAATGTCAGTATCTTTCCATCTTGTGTTGAGATCTACAGAAGCCAATTTCCACTAGGGAAAAGGGAGGCACATTTCCCACCAACCATGCACAGAATACCTTTTCAGTCATGCCTACTAAGAATATCAATGGTAATTGTCTGCTAGAACATTGCCAAATGTATATATGTATGTGTGTTTTGGGAATACAGTGACGTAGAGAGGGCAAGATTAAACCTACAACATTTGGTACCATTTCAAAACAGATATTCCTTTCCATACTCTCTGTTGCATTTTAAAAAAAGAAACCTTACGCAACACTATAGGTGGCATGTTTTACATTATACACAGTCATGCTTTGAATATGCTTCTGAATCTCAGTGGCAAGAGATCAAGCATCACAAATATCAGATTCGGGAATCAGAAACTAGAAGAAAGTCGGGGCTGAGGTACCTATTTCAGCACTTTGAAAGGTGCTGTTATATGACAGTGTTTACTGGATCCATTTTAAATTTGGCACATTTGTAGAATTTAATTATGTAACCCATGAGTGTCAGGCTCCACAAATATTATCTTTCAATAAACAATAGAATTTTGATGCTTATTATGATAGAGCCATTTTTCTTTTGCAGATTATCTTAACAGAAGTGGCACTTCTTGATTAGTAATCACAGAGCTCTTGGTTACTCTAGTGTTCTCTCTTCTGCTGCCATATCGTATTAGGTCCTATCCTCACATTGAAATGCTAGCAGGAACAGATCCTCAATTACAGTTTCATGGCACATTTTTTCTCATGGTAATGTTCTTGCAGCCCAGAGTAGTGCTTCATAGGAGCCCCTACAATCCAACTGAAGCAGAAAACACATGGTAGGATGGCTTGTAAATAACATGTAAGGAGAATTGGTCTCAGCAGATGCTTGCAATTCTGATATGTCCATGTCTGTCAATTACTGGAGACAACATTCTGGATTTTGCTCTGCTAACCCAGCAGGTATTTTTGATGTATTTATGGCTGGCTGTGTTTGTTTCTCACACCACAATGTCCAGAGGCACCACAAATCTCCTACGGTTTGAAATGCTGGAAGATTTCATGAATTATTCCCATTTGTCAAATATTTTATAAGATAAAAATACTGTTGATTTCTTCTGATACTCTTATCTTTAAGCTTTAAGACTAAGCAACATGATTTCTTAATGACAAAAGCAATTATCACCCATATGAGTTAATAACTGTATGTAATCAAACAATAATGTCTTCATTAATGTAGGGCTGGACTCTTCTTGGAAGAAATTTTTCATTTTTATCCACAAAAGAAAAAGATATCTAAAGATGGGTTGTTGTTGGTTTTTTTGAAGCTTTGAAAAACAACAACAACAACAATTTTAGCATGTGAGAGCTTTGCATATTCCAAAATTGCCAAACGAAGCCTGTAATCAGGGGCAATTTGGCACTGATGATGACAGCATTCCCATTGTGCATGTGAAGCCGCGCCGCAGGATTTCAGCCAGCATATGAAAAGAAAAATGCCCAGGCGATATGTATACAGTAATACCTCGGATAACATTTGCATAACGCTAAAACCGCATAACATTAAGCAATCTGGAAAAAAAATTGCATCACATAATGTTAAATCCTATGCGGTGCATTGAATAACGTTCACTAAAGCCTGTGCTGGTTACAATGTATCTCTATGGAATTTTAACGTTATCCGATGCATCTCATAGGATTTTAATGTTATCCGATGCATGCATCAGATAACATTAAAAATTGGATAAAACTAAGACTTGTGGAACCAAGTTTTAGTGTTATCTAAGGTTTTACTGTATTGTGGAAAAATATACACAACATCCTTTATATTAGGCAGAAAATCTTGTATTACTACTTAGAGGGTAGACTTTGGTTTTTATCTTTTGAGCACAATTCTCCCTCCCCTTCCCTTTCCTCTTTCCCCCTTTTAATACTTCCTCTCCATCCTGCTTTTTTCTTCATCCAGGCACAACTGTTCTATTCATTCTTCCAACTTCATCACCCCTTCCTTCTTTTCGTCTCCTGCTTCTGCAGCTGTCCCTTTAGTCTACCCCAGCTTCCTCAGTAAGAAGGTAACATAAATTGATTTTAATGTTTACCTTTGAACTGCACACTTACACTTGCCAGTGGTAAGTGCCTGAATCAGAGTGGCTGTTCAGCTCTTTATCTTCCTTCACTCGGCTGTTTCTCAGACTTCTTTTAGAACAATGAGGTCCCCTTGTTTTAACCCTAAAACAAGAAAATAGGACTTTGAGTGCATAGACACACACAGAGCCACTTGGCATATGACTGAGGCATAAAATAGCCTCAGACTTGCCCTCAGCATGGTTGTATAAAATATCCAAAATTATCTTCATTCCTTACTCAAGACTGACAATTGCTCATCATGTTTCGAAGGAAAACAAAAACTCTGAATTTTAACTGCCATAAAAGAATGCACAAAAAAAAAACCACACACCTTAAAACAGGTTTGGGAAAAAATGATGAGTTTCTTACATAAAAACTTTAATTACACTGAAGATTTTGTTCTCATTCTCATCAAGCCCTCCAGGCCTTTTAAGATTTTCTCTGTACTCTATCTATTGTGTTTGCTTGGAGAAGGACTCTAAATTGCTTTCTGTAGGCTATTAGATTGCTGTTTGGCAGATTTGTTTTCTCCTTTGGATTGGAACAAGGCTGTCTGCAATATTCTTTTTTCCCCTTCTTTTGCTGTCTGTATGGGAAAGACTGACAAATGGCGTTCTATAGAAATCCATATATATCTTAGTCTTGATTCCAGAGAGCCAGATGATGGCTAAAACCTGTTCCTTGGTAACTTGCAACTAAAGTAGGCCCTTAGAATCAGTGTGATGACTCAACTTGTGTATAGATTTCATTGATTCAAACCACATATGTCGCTCTACTGGTGACTTATGCCACTAAGCAACACGATTTCAAAGCTATAAATTACTGTAAATGCACAAGAGTTGGAAATAATGTCTTATTCATCTGAACATTAATGGATTTGACCACTGGCTAACTAGAGTTTCATGAAGTATTCCAGCTCACTCTAAGGATTGAGTTTGGAAATTTCTGTGTACAAAACATGAAGTTTACGACTGGGGCATGCTCTCTCCCATTCTCTGTTTCACTCTGCTCTACCTCACAGGATTATTATGGGGAAAAAAGAGGAATAAAGGCAGCTTCTGAGAAATCATGCTTTACAACAACCATTCCTGACCTAATATTTTCTAATCCTTTGAACTACCATTCCTAGCTAGCAGCCAGATGGTGGGATTTATGGTGAAATGCTTCTGGAAATTGCTGGATTGAGGAAATTATATGAGAAGAGCACAACCGAAAGATTTCACAACAAAATTTACCACAAGGTAGCATCTTTGTGTCCGCTCCGGCCCTATGGAACCTCCTTCCAATAGAATTACACATGCAGACGGAGCTGCTGTCCTTTAGGAAAGGAGTGAAAACCTGGCTGGCAGGTCAGGCTTGGGGGATGGATGGAACAATATCCTCAGCCGGTTGGATGATTTGTCTCCCGTGCCTCTTAGCTGCAACTCCTACTTTTAATCTGTTAATCTTCTTTTTAACTTTTAATATTTTAATTGGTTTTAAACTATTTGATTGTTATTGATGACATATTGTAAATCGTCCTGAGTCACTTCAGGGAGGAGGGCGATAAACAAGCGTGAATAATAAATAAATAAATAAATAAATAAATAAATAAATAAATAAATAAATACATACATACATACATACATACATACATACATACATACATACATATTTGTTTTCCTCAATTAATGGAATAATTTAAAGTAGGGACTGGTATAATTATTAACTGAACAAATCAAAATGTTCTTCCTTCAAAGTAACACATTAATTTTTGACTTTACTAATGAACTTGGTGGATAGGAAAATTTCTCTTGAAAATCATGTAGGTTGTTAACTATTTACAGAAAGTGAGGAGAACTGCAGGTGTGTGTCAGTTTGGGTTAGAACTGAAGGAACTGTTGAAAGGGGAAAATAAGAATTGCCTTAAATATTCACTTCCTTGCCTGTGGCAGAGAAAAGAAGCTAGATACAGCACCTAAGTGAAAGAGGGGAGTTCTTAACTAAAATGAGTTTTCTGGGTTTCACAATGTAAGAGTCTCTTGCTCTTGGAAATATGTAAATTATCTTCCTTTCTTTGGTGATTAGTCTCCAGGATTTAAGCATAATATTCCTTTTAAGTCCAATTTCAAAAATAAGGAATGATTATCTCAGTCATCTTTATGCAACATAAAACTGCCCTAGTTATAGACTATCTCTTAGATTCATCCCTGGCATAGTTGTGTCCAGTGATCTGTGTTTAGTTTTCCTTCGTTTTTATCCTATTGGAGAACAGAAAATCCTGTAGATTCAAAATTACTATCTCTTCCTCTCAGCTGAAGCGTTTCTAAATTTTTTCCAGGGGTTTTCATAAAAGAAAATGACAAGGAAGGGGTAGCTTTGTGAACTGCATATATTCCATCCAACTGGGGGAGTTACTTTACCAATCTCTGCAATACAACCTCTTGAGAGAGATATCAGAATAACAGAGAAGTATTTCTTGTGTTAACTGTTCAAAGAGCAGTAACTTTGAAAGAGCTGAGGAACAGTTTGCAGTTGTGTTTTGCTTGTGTGACCTTGTTCCAGTGCCAATAATCATTTCCTAAAATACACTACCTTACTTCTGAATTTTGCCTTCTTCTTAATGTCTCTCCTGAGAACTCATTGTTTATATAACTAAACTATCTTTAGGGTGGTCAAATACACCCCAGCATGTTTAATAACTGCATAAGTTGACCTTTCAGCAACTTGTTGTTGCTTTGTCAGGTTGTTGCTTTGTCAGGTTGCCTTCAGTTTATGACAATCTTAAGAATGTGTGGCTTCCAAAATGCCCTATCATTAGCAGCTCTTTTTAGCTCTTGTAAATTTAAGCCTGTTTCTTCCTTTACAGAGTCAATCCACCTCATATATTAGTTTGTTGAAGACAGGGTATACATTTCCTTAGCTTTACACAACATTGCAAAATAAGGAATATTAGTGACAGTGTCAAAATAATTTCTTCTTTCTCTAACCAGCATTCTGTATAGCTAGCACAAAAGACCCACACTTGTCCCACTAACATTTGACAGGCCTTCTCTGCTTAGAAATAGCTACTAGGCTATCACATCTCAGGCATTTCTGCCAAAAACTATTACTGCAATTTGCTGATTTTCCCATTAGAGTCAAAGTGGAGGCATACGATTTTCACAAGCTAAGTTATGAAAAATAACCTAAACCAAAGCAACCTTTGGCTGGTCTTTTACGTTTTATTGCACTGTTAACTTTTATTGTATTGTTATATTTTATTGCATTGTTATTTTTATTGCATTGTTACATTTTATTATATTGTTACATTTTATTGTACTGTCTTGTTTGATATCTTGTGATTTTTGTGATTGTTGCATAATTTTTGTATTGTGTATTGATTATTGTTTCTGTTATGGGCCATTTTTGTAGGATGCATATTGTGTAATTTTTGTGCATACTGTATTATTATATATTGGATATTGTATCATTATTGTTCTTAAGTGCTGTTTCTTTTTCTTTTCTGTTCTTTGGATGTGTATTGTATAATTGTTGTATATATTCAGAGGTGGGATGTCAAAAATTTTACTACCCCACCGTGATGTCATCATAGTGTGGGTGGAGCTAACATCATGATGTCATGATGTCATGGGCGGGGCGAAAGAAATAAAATAAAATAATAAAATAAAATAAAAATAAGCACACGCACATGCACACGCACACACATACACACACACCTCAACCCACTCATCCACCCACAACACAAACCCGTAAATAAATTAAATAAATTAAATAAAAATAACATTAAAATACACCCACCCACCAAAACACCCCCCCAAAACATAAATCAACCCACCCACCCCAAACATAAACCCGTCACTTACCTGTAAGTATAAGTGACTCGGCAGCACCATGTTGCAAGATAGATATGGTCATCGTACCGGTTCTCTGGGATAATATGCCTTAATGTAAATGTAAAACAGCTGTATCTCCTTAAGGGTTCTCCAATTGGAACAGCAATTGGAACAGCACAGGTGTAGCTTATTGATGAGGTAACTCCAAGACTTTGCTTAAAAACCCCAAGCCATGCTGCTATGCCTGGCAGCCGCCAGGCCTTTTTAGGAATTGTGGTAGTATGTCAATATAGGTAAAGGTATTAAATACACATTAAAATACACACAGACACACCACATCCAAAGGTGAGTCACTTACCCTGGGGAGTAGGCTATAGGGAGCTGCAGGCTAGCACCTTGTCTTCCTCCTCCCCGCTTGGGAGGACAGCAAGGAGGCATACACACCAAGCACTGTAGGGATGCATGCACACCAAGTGCTTGGCGCACATGCGCAGTGGGGAAACCAGTGAAAAGGTAAGCCCGAAGGTGGTTCCCCCCAAAGCTGCTACCGGTTCTCCGGGACACTGGGGAAAGTTACTACCGGTTCTGGCGAACTGGTGAAAACCTGTTACATCCCATCACTGTATATATTGTATTGCTGTATATTCTGTAAGCCTCCTAGAGTCGCTTTCACGAATGAGGCGGCATAGAAATCTAAAAATTAAATTAAATTAAATTAAATTTTCTCTTCTCTGATGCAGATTCCAAAGCAATTCCCTCCTTTTCCTATTATTCTAGAGATTGCAGTGTTCATAAAATATTGTTTAATATGTAGAGTACACCTGTCTTGATTAAAATGGGCATTATACTTGACTAGGTCCAAAGATACAGATTTCTGTAGGCAGTTATCAGAACCATGGGCAAGCATCTTCTTTGCTATTATATCTTCTCTTTGCCACAATATCTTGGTGAGACTAATGCTTTTGAGATTCCCAGTGCCCTTCAAACCTACCATGGGCTCTGCTAGAAAATGGTAGCATGTCCTTGCAGTTTGCTTTGTTATAAATTACTCACTGTCCATGTGTTGGCAGAAAGAAGGATAATCTATGCTGTTCTTACTTTCTGTGCTCCAAGGGAAATAGAACACAGGGGCTTGCTTAGCCTCTCCTGATGAATACCAATGCATTCCAAAGTCAAGCTTGGTAATCCATGCATTGCAGTATAAAACTGTGTTATGCTGGCAACCTTTCCATTGCTGTTGCCAGAATAAGTGGTTTTGCAGGGCCGTTAACCAATATAAAGGATGGCTGATTATTTCTTAGCTGCTATGCCAGGATGTATTATGCCAGAGGTTGGCAAGCAGGCAGACAAGCCGGCAGGCATACTTAGACTCTGTGATTAAGATAGATCTCAGGAACAAAAAATGAAACAACCCCCCCCCTCCCCTGAGATAAGTGGATAATGTACAGAAGAAGCATATTAATCAGACTTTAAAGGACATGAAATCCAGGAAAGAAACATGTCAACCTTGAGGCAAGAAAATGATCCAGTGACAAGTAAGTACTTCAAGATGATATTGTAATCAACATGACAGACAGACTACAACATGGCTTTCCCATGTGCTTTTGAGCCAGTTCTTGCTCCAGAGATGTACCTCATTTCCTTTGTTCAGCTGTCAGATCAACAAGGAGTAGCTGGGCTATATCTTAATTTGCCAAATAATATTTACATAAGTTTGGGAAATTATGTTCTCATCTTCAATCACTTTCTTGAATTCCGAGTACTTGGAATGATAAACACCAAACAAAAAGATTTGCATTTGTATGTGATGCACAGTTGATTCTCTAGTACAGATAATTCTTCCAAATTAATTGTCTCACCCTGCTGGAGAATAAAGACATAGTTGTGAGGCAAATTGAGGCAACAACTTTACAGAAGCATTGCTAATGTCTGATATAAGCCCTATTCAACTACCTAACATTAGGCTTTCAAACCCCTTTTAGAGCAAGGCTTTAATATTCTGTGCTTGCATATGATGCTCATACTTTAGAACAGCCACTCACTTTTCACAGGGCACCCACACCAAGTGGTTCTGCTTTGCGTATTCTACTCCCTATAGACATATTCCATCCTGACTATGGAAAGAACAGAGGAAAGGAATTGTCTCTGTGCCTGCAGTACTATTTGAAGAGGCCTGCTGTTCTACTATCTTATTTCTTTATATCCTACATCTGCAAAAGACCACCTCAGTTTTGTTAGCAACTTCCTGAAGCAACTCATGGTTGTTGACCAGTGATGGGCAACAACAGGTTCGCACCAGTTTGCCAGAACCGGCAGCAACTTTTCCCAGTGTCCCAGAGAACCGGTAGCGGCTTTTGGGGGGACCCACCTTGGGGGCTTACCTTTTCACCGGTTCCCCCACTGCGCATGCGTGCCAAGCGCTTGGTGTGTATGTGCACCTACAGTGCTTGGTGCACATGCATGGCCTCCTTTCTGTCCTCCCAATTGGGGAGGAGGAAGAGAAGCTGCTAGCCTGAAGCTCCCTATAGCCTGCTCCCCAGGGTAAGTGACTCACCTTTGGGTGTGGTGTGGGTGAGTGTATTTTAATGTGTATTTAATGTGTATTTATTTTTAATGTGTATTTTAATGTGTTTTATGTGTATTTAATTTGTATTTTTATGTGTATTTATTTTTAATGTGTATTTTATGTGTTTTTATGTGTATTTTAATGTAT
The DNA here is from genome assembly GCA_030440675.1 of Furcifer pardalis. NCBI lineage: Eukaryota > Metazoa > Chordata > Lepidosauria > Squamata > Chamaeleonidae > Furcifer > Furcifer pardalis. The sequence continues at coordinate 42,562,415 of CP126897.1, read as the reverse complement.
TTTATGACTATTTAATTTGTATTTTTACATGTTCAGTATTTGCGGGCGTATAAGACTACTTCTCCCCCCCGAAAAACATGCCTCCAAGTGAGGGGGGGGGTCGTCTTATACGCCGGGTGCACTTCAGTTGGGATAGACATAGTTGCCCATAGTGGCCTCCCGATGCTCGCCCTGTGCCCATAGTGGCCTCCCGATGCCCGCGTGGTGCCAATAGTGGCCTCCCGATGCCCACCCACCTCATTCTACACACCATCCAATATCGCACGGTATTCAGTGTGGCTGCGGTGAGCATCAGCAGCGAGACAGGGGTGCCAGCCTTTTCGGAATGACCGGCCTGTTCTGCTCGGTGGGAAGCATCGGCGCTCTGCCCCACCTCTTGTCTACGCAGAGCTCGCACATGCGCACTTGCACACTAGTGCCAGCCACAGGGAGATGTTGAAATCAAATCTGATGTTCTTTTATGTTTTATTTGGTGTGTGGAAGGTGTGCGGAAGAGGGGATAGTCTTATAAGGCGAGTATATAACAAACACTATATTTTGAGTGGAAATGTTGGGGGGGTTGTCTTATACGCCCAGTCGTCTTATACGCCGGTAAATACGGTACTTATTTTATGGGTTTTTTTATGTTGGCTCCACCCACATCATTGGCTCCACCCATGATGTCATGACATTGGCTCTGCCCATGATGTCATGATGTTGGCTCCACCCACAATGTTGGTTCCGCCCACAGTCTGGTAGTAAAGATTTTGGCTGTCCACCATTGTTGTCGACTGATGTGAGGGGAGAGGGATATGGAGGAAACGAAAAGGAACCAATGCAATTCCTTTTACTTCATTCAGGGCATGTCCTGACTAGCAGAAAGCACTAAGCAGAAATTGGGATTGTTAAAGCCTGATTTCAGGTCATGCAATTTCTGAGCCGGGTACATATCCATACTAGTCCACCCCCAAATCAGCTGGAACCCATCTCGGCTGTTTAGTGGCTGGGATCTGCTCTGGCAGTGGATACTAGCCTCCAGCTGATTGGTGAAAACCTCCCCAGTTGACCCATGATATCTCTGCTGTTCCCATGAATCAATGTAGAGGTCCCCCAATGATCAGCTAATGGGCAGTAGGCAGTTCCTGCAGATCAGATGATTGGTGGAAGGGATCGGCAGCAGCAGCAGAAATGCTGTGGATCAACTGGAGATCAGTTGGAGCCTGCCTCTGCTGCCAGGGAAGATCACAGCCACTGATCAGTGGAGATGGGCTCGAGATAATTGAGGAAGGCAGTCCTCAGCTGATTTGCAGCATCTCTGCTGCCTCTATGTATCTTTGCAGAGATTCCTTTCTGACTGGTGGCTGAGAGATGCTGGAGGGGATTGGCATCAGCGGAGATGCTATGGATCAACTGGTTCTATGGTCTTCCCTGATCAGTTGGCGCCTGTGTCCACTGCCAAGTCAGATCACAATCACCAGGACAGTTCAAATGTATATTAAAACAACAATAACAAGATCCACTGAAGCAGTTGAGAAGGTCTCCAGATGATTGGTACAGATCGGTGCCATTGATTTGTGGCTACATGGAGATGCCATGGATCAGCTATGTCTGTCTCTGCCAATTAGCTGGAGTCTGTGTCAGCTCCCAGTTTATCTGGGACACTCCAGATAAACATTGTTAGGAGCAGGTGCAACACCCAGATTGATTTATTTTACACCAGTTCAAGTGCCAGGATAAGATAAATGAACCCAAACTAGAAGTTTCAGATAAACTGTTTGGCAGACAAAATAAATTGATTTTGGCTATGTGTCATCTAATTTCTGATCTTTCTCATTTGGGAACTGAGCCACATGTAGGATTTTTTTAAGGAATGTAGACACACCTTCAGGCATTGAAAACAATACTTTAATTTCTAGAATTTCACTTTCAGTGTATTTGTTTGCAAGGACCTCAGTGAGAGCTGTTCCTAACAACTTTCTAGGCTTCTTCTCACCTCTTGCTTTGTTTGCTCAAAACACCAATCAGAGCATCTCACACTGCCTGTGATACTCTTTCTGTGATTAGTAGCCTTATGGAAGCACTTATGATACAAGCCAAGGCAAGTACTGTCTCCCTTTGGTTTCTCATAGGCTAGTGGTGTCCTGGTATGTATAGAGTTAGTCCCCTTCCCTCTATTTATTATTTATTTGTTAAACTTATATCCTGCTCTTCTAGGAAAAACTTTCCTACTCAAGGCAGCTTACAGCATAAAATTCAAAAAATAAAAACTGATACAAATATTAAAATTTTCATATAAAACCCTGAAAACCCAAACACCCTAATGAGAATGCCTATGTTGGAAGCAGTGGGGCAGAATAAAATGCTTCTCTTCTTCTCCTCCCAGTTGTTAGTGTCCCAGTTGTTTTAAAACTGTTAGGATCCCAGTTGATTTATTTTGGTGAAATAGTACAAATGAGAATTATATTTGTGAGAGGTAACAGAGAGTAGTAGCTATGAGAAAAGAATCGTCTTGGCTTTGAATCTCTTTAATGGTGCTATTGTAGGGAAGAGAAAGATAGAAGAGCATGAACTATGGGGATAAAACCTGGGGAAAGAAGAGGAGGAGTTACTCTATTGTCTTTGATAAAAGGTACAGTTGTACCTTGCTTAAAGAGCATAATGTGTTCCATAGGATTGCTCTTTAAGCGAGTTTGCTCTTTAAGCGAAACACCATTGTAAATGACCAATTGTGGGGGAATTGTGAACCCCAATTTATTTGTTAAGCGAGTTATTGGTTGGTTTTATTTGTTAAGCAAAGTGAACATTCAGAGAAAATTCTGCTCTTTAAGTGAGTTACTCTTTAAGCGAAGCGATCTTTATGTGAGGTTTGACTGTACAGTCCATTGATTTGTCAACCTGCTGGTTGCATACTTTGAAAAAGCCAAAAGTGGAAGAAATCCAGAGAAGAGAAGAGAGATGTCTGCAGCTACCACCCCATAGTTAAGAAGAAAGAAACTGCAGTGAAATCTAGAGAATAAAACTGGCAAGCTGGAGGTCATGGGGATTTGAAATCTTTTCCTCTCTATGAGAGAACCATGAAAAGCAGACAAACTCTAAATGTATAGAGAGCTAAGGCTGTGGTAGGGATGGGGCGCACATATAAAGTCTACCCTGCATATATTCAGCACCATTAGTGAACTTTGTGTGGAGAAGTTAAAGACCAGAAGACAATTCTGTTAAGGAGGTCTGGCTCAGCAAAACACAGAACTCCCATTATCTGGAACTCTTCCTATTTGGTAACTACAAGAACAAGAGTTTGTGAATAGAAGAGTGGAAGAAAGGATGATCAAACTAACAATGTCAAATGCTTCATCCTATTCTCTGCATCAAAATTTCTGCAAAAATCAAATAATTGTCAGTGCTAACAGATACATTCTACATCCAAATTAATTGTCTTCCCATGACCGCAGGGAAAGCAGAACTTGAAGGGACCCAGGTGAATGACAGGCCAGCATCAGACTTACTTATAAGGAGACACATTTATTGGGGACTTATAACACTCTTCTTCAGCTGCTGTATCCATTCCAGATGTTGGCTATCATCATGCCAATAGTCTTCCTGTTCTTAGCTCCTGGGAACAGTTCTTCCTAGGACATGCCACACCAGTCTCTCAGGTTCTTCAGCCATGAAGACCATTTACATTGAGGGCCTCTCTTCCCAGGGATCTTCCCTTGCAGAGTGAGTTGGAATATTCTATATTTTATGTTGTTCCTCATGATATGGCCAAGGTATTGGAGCTTTCTTTGTGTGATGGTCTTAAAGAGTTCTTTTTCTTTATCCACCCAGCGCAATAATTCTACGTTAGTCACATGATCAACTCATGATATCCTTAGCAGCTGTCTGTAGATCCACATTTCAAAAGCTTCGATTCTCTTTTCAGATGCTTTAGTCCAAGCTTCAACTCCATATAGCAACACCAGGAATACATAACATCTCACTATTCGGATTTGTAGCCAGAGTTAGATTTATTTATTTATTTATTTATTATTTATTTATTTATTAAATTTAATACCCCGCCCCAATCGGGGGGACCCGACTCTGGGCGGCTTACAATCTAGTAAAAACAGAAATAAAACCCAACTCCATGTCACTAAAACATCAGAATTAAAAACATCAGAATTAAAAATCAGCACCGAATTAAGACGACGCAGGACTACACATCAGTATTCCCATATTCCACCCCAGGGAGGCAGTTCTTATGTAAGCCACTTAGTGTGGGAACCCATGTTCCCAGGTCCCCAAACCTGTCCTGCCAGCCAGGTTTTTACGCCTTTCCGGAATGGTAAGAGCTCCGTCTGAAGGCGCAGTTCGGTGGGCAGGAGGTTCCAGAGGGTCGGGGCGGACACGGAGAAGGCTCTCCGTCTGAAGGCGCAGTTCGGTGGGCAGGAGGTTCCAGAGGGTCGGGGCGGACACGGAGAAGGCTCTCCTCCTAGTACAGGCGAGGTGCGCCTCTCTCGCCGAAGGGATAACAAGGGAGCCTCTCCGATCCGCCCTGGTGGGACGGACAGAAGTTCTTGGGATGACGCGGTCTCTTAGGTATCCTGGCCCACTACCATGTAGGGCTAGATCTCTATTGCATAACAAGTGTTGCATATTTAGGAAGGTGGATCTTGCCTTTTCTATTATTTTAATCTCGGGATCCCAATTTTCATTTAACATACTCGCCAACTAAACAATTGTATCCACTCTTCTGATTTTTTTGTTCCTGCCATTAGCGTGCCTTGAGCTGGTGTTCAGCTTATAACCAGATATTTCATCTTCTTGACATTGACATCCAAACCATATTCTTAGGGTTGCCATATGTCCCATTTTTCTGGGATTGTCTTGGATTCAAGCTCAGGAAAATTGTCTCGGCTGGGTCAGTAAAAAACATGTTAAAGTCCCAGATTTGCACCACGATACACGACACACACAGAGGGAGAAAGGGCCAGAGAGTGCATGAAGTGCTATGGGGCGGTATAGGGCCAGAGAGTGCACGAAGTGCTATGTTCATGGCGTCAGAGGGGGAGAAGTGCTGCTTTTGGTGCCACTCACCCTCTAGTGGGAGAAAGATGGTGACATTGGAGGCCACTGGGCTTGACTTGACACTGGCCTGCTTTCAGTGGCTGGCTGGCTGGCTCACTCTCCTCCACCTACCTGCCTGTCAGGGACACTGTGAGCCAATGTGGGGTCTGTAAAATGAGGAGAGAGTGGCTCGCCAACACTGTGCATGGCCAGTGGGCTGCCATTGGCATAGCCACAGGGAGTGATGCAACAGGGAGTGTGGCCTTTACTGGAATTGGCTGACAGTCACCAGACGGGAGGAAGTGACAGAGGCAATTTTGGAGTCTGTATCTCCCAAAAAGCATCCTCAGAGTGAGAGAGGGGCTGAAGCAAACAACTCCCCCTCCCGGTTCCCCATCTTTGTATGAGAATCAACATTGTAAACAGTGCCTCTCTGGTACCCATATAATTCTGGACGCCAAATTGTGTTTCACCTGTGCTTTCTTCATACTTCTTATAGATTCTACTATGGATTATTTTCAAGAAGACTTTAAGAGCATGACTCATGAGACTAATCGTTCTGTACTCCTCACAGGACTTTGTGTTTGGTTTCTTTGTCAATGTAACAAAGGTTGATAGTAACCAGTCACTTGGAAGAATTCCTGTGTCATAAATGGTGTTAAAAAGGTCCATCAGTTCTTTGATGTTAACTTCAGACAGAAGTTCAAAATTTCTATGGGATGTCATCTGGTCCTCTTGCTTTCCCTTCTTTGGATCTTTGCAAAGCTCTTACACCCTCACTCTCCAGTATTGGTGGTCCAGTACTGCCATTTATAACATCACTAAACAGCTCTACAATGTATTCTTTCCATATATTGATCTTATCCCTTATTTCCACTGCAGTATTCCCGCCTTTGTCCTTTAACAATGAATGTGTCTTCTGTTGTCTTCTGCCAGTCACTTCATCGATCTTTTATGTACATTGAAAAAAATCTTGCTTAGTTTGGTATTCCTCTATCTCACTGCATCTGTCAGCCATATAAGCTTCCTTTGCAGCTCTTATTTTGTGCCTTATCATCCTCTGTAGATCATTATATTTTTTCCTTGTCCTGATTCTTATAGGTCCTCTTTATTTCCATTAAATTGAGTATATTATCTGTCATCCATTTCTTATTCTTATGGTTTGGATTTTGTCTACAAAGGTGTTTCTGTCTAACTTTCTGGGTTATTTCTTTTATTATATCCCATTTCTCTTCTACACCAGAGCGGACCAGAGAGACTCTCTAGTTGTTCCATCGGCCAGAGAAACACATCTCTCTGGCACTAGGAGGAGGGCCTTCTCTGTGTCTGCTCCGGCCCTGTGGAACCTCCTGCCAACCGAGCTACATCTCCAGATGGAGTTGCTGCCCTTTAGGAAGAATTTAAAAACATGGCTGGCAGGGCAGCTATGGGGTGCAGGAGGTATAGTGACCCCGGCCCGCTGGATGATTTAAGCCCCTCCCTCCCTCAAGATGTAGTAATTTGGCTTTTTAAAAAAACTTTTTAGATTTTAGATTTTAAATTTTAATCTTGCACAGTTTTATATCTGAGGGTTTAGGAATGTTTGTGTTTTGTTGTGGTGCTTTTGTGATTTGTGAGCCACCCTGGGTCACCTCAGTGAGGAGGGCGGTGGATAAATAAATAAATAAATAAATAAATAAATAAATACACACACATCTTTCCCCTTGATGTTTTTGCATTTTGTCTAACTCCTCTCTCATTATCTCTTCCATCACTGTTGTACATTCTTTGTCCTTAAGGACACTGACATCAAAACCAGTTTAAATTGTTTTAGTTATGATTTTACACAATTTTAGGAGGAGATGACATATTAACGGGTTATGGTCTGATTAAATATGTGCTCCAGGATAGGTCTTTGCTGACAAGATGCTATTATGAAACCTTCTGTTTATAAGAACAAAGTCTGTTTGATTTCTGACAATATTATTTGGCCTATCAGCAGGGGATTTCCAAGTGTAAAGCCATCTTAAACCATGTGTTGGTGATCACTAGATCTTCTTCTCTGCAGAACTGTACAAGGCAATTTCCTCTCTCATTCCTTTTTCCAAGGCCATATAGTCCAACTATATCATTCTCCTATTATTATAACACTCATATGCACCTAATAATGAGACAAAACACAGCCTGACTCATGAATCAGGGTAGGAGGTCTGAACACTAGTGGATGGAGCAAAATAATTCTTTATACATTTTAACTGTTTATACTAACAAATTGCAGCTGTGTAGTATATAACTAGTTACAAACATGTTAATACTCCTCATCTAGGGTCCCACCACAATAAATTCAGGTATGCACTAACAAGCTTGTTAGCAATATTTGATTAAATACAATAGTTTTCCTGCTTTCCCAGAATATAAGCCTTAATGCCCCTCCAACCATTTTCATACCATAAGAATCGCTCAGTTGCACAAAATGGAAGAGAGCAAATGAAAAGAAGACAGTTTCCCTAGCAATCAGAGTAATACACTAACCAACAGGGAGTGCAGGAGCTGAAGGAACGTGAGATTCCATCTTAATAAAATATTCTTCCAGTTTAGCTCAAATAGTTTACAGTTCCTGCCTGCAATGGAAATGTGGTAAATGTATATTACAGATACTTAAAACCCAGCAGGTTTTAAATTTTCTGACGACTGCCACAGGAATCTGATTCTAGTGGGGTTACAAAGCAATTAAGAAGACATAAAGCAGGCAAGTTCTGTGCTATGTCTACTTGTCTACAACAAAGTAGCTTCAAGCTATGGGAGCTATCCACCTCATTAACTGCATCTCAAGTCAATTCAAAATATGACCTTTTCCAGAGTTTTCTAGGTAGAGAAGTGATTTATCATTCTTTTCTTCTGGGGACATCCTGGGAGTGTGCAGCTTGCCCATGGCTGCACAGGCTGAGTCTTCTCCTGGACGGAACAGTGGGTGATTGAACCCCTAACCTTTGGTTCCACAGCCAGATACCTAAACCACTGAAATACCCAGCCTGCCTATCTACTCCATTCCTGAAACTGCAAATCATCAAAGGAGTTAATAAAGTTAGCAAAGCCATTATTCACCATTCTAATGTTCATCCAACAATAATCCAAGAAATAATATCCAAATTGGAGTCACTCTTAGACATTATTTAGTTACTATTGTTATGTTGCTCAGTGATTCCCTTAATGGCATATTACTAGTAGGATGGATGACAACTGTATTGGGTTGGGATCTAATGAGATGTTCATAATAAGATGTTCTTAATAAGTACTGAGGGCTGGTCCAGTGTAATAGTTTTCACAAACTGATTTTGCATCTGTTTCTCACAAATCATTCATTCACAAGTTGGTTTCAAGCAAACATATTTGCTGTCACAGGACTCTGGGCTAGGTTCTTTTTACACCTTTGGAAAGAAATTTTATGTGGTTTGGCAGAAAACTCAGAATTTTAGCTGATTGTGTTTCAGTAAGTACTATTCATGTTGCTTACTTCAGTGAGCATAATTTGCCCAGTACAACTGCCCAATACTATTGAATTCTGCTCTTTTATTGAAATAAGAGTACAAAAATTAAGTAGATCTATCTTTACTGGCTTGGATAACTGATTGCTAGAAGGTTCTTTGACTTATCAACTCCAGATAGCACACTTCCTCCATGAGGAAGATTTTCACTGGAGATTCGTTATTGGAGCATCCCAAGAAGAAAGATCCTAAGTGAAAGGTTTTATCATTATGTATAATCATTCTCTTTTTCTGTAAGCTGCCTAGAGTCAGGTTCACCTGATTGGGGATAATCAATCTAAATAAATAAATAATAAATAAATCATAGCTGTACAGTCAAATCTCTCATAAAGAGTGCCTCGCTTAAAGAGTAACTTGCTTAAAGAGCAGAATTTTACCTGAATGTTCGCTTCACTTAACAAATAAAACCAACCAAAAACTTGCTTAACTAATAAATCGGGGTTCACAATCCCTCCCACCAGAAGTCACAATTGGTCACTTACAATGGTGTTTCACTTAAAGAGCAAACTTGCTTAAAGAGCAATCCTGTGAAGTACAACTGTACTGATATATTGTTTTATGTTCTGAGTTTTGTTATCTAACAGGGGTTTAATGAACTGTAAGACTTCTGTTGAAAGAACTCATAATTATACAGACTATGGATTATATTGAAAGTATCATGAGAGTTTCAAAAGGCAGCAAGGGTCTTAGCCAGTTAACGGCATCGTGGAATTTTAATTAACATCAGATTCTCGAGGGGGTGTTGAAGCAAAAAACAAATACAAAACTTTATATTGCCATACTTTTCTTTTTAAATCCTAAAGAGATGTGTGCCACTGAAATGAAGAAACAGCAACCATAACTTAGTTGATGCCTACCAGTGTAAGTGGGAAGAAAGCAACTGGCATTGGTTTTCTTAATGGAACCTCAGTTCATTCCACTGAGTCACAGGATGAAATGTCAGTGGATGAAGAATGTTCCACATGGCTCCAACAACAACATTAGCCAAAGGTTATTAGGCAGAAAGTGAACATCTTCACATGTCAAGTGGTCAGATAGCACACTTTTTATGACACCCCAAATAGGACTTCTGGTTCCTTGCAGTTTATTGGCTTATTGCATGGAAAAGGATATGTTTGCTGACCTGAAGAATGAACAATACAAAGGCCAGGCACTGGGCTGTGGAGAAGTGAAAAATGTTGTTGGATCACCTCATAAGACTTGTTTGCCTTTGCAGACCAATTAAAGCTGTGTCTATTGGTGTCAAACTGTTATTTTCATCATATTAAAGGAAAATGCATCTCAGTAAACCAAACTGGGATTTCTGGTGGATCTTCCAGGCAAAATGGCTGTGTTTAGTTGAGTTCTCAAACCTCAACTGAAAATTCTCCTGGTATCCTGGATCCAGGATTTGAGAGAAGATCACAAAGGCAACTGAAAACAGGCTTTGTTCTTCATTCCCTTTGTGGAGACACAGTTGGAACCTTTATGGCTCTAAATCTAAGATTCTAGTCTGTATAATCTACTTTAGTCTACAACTAAAATAATACAACACTCAGTTGAGAGACTGCACAGCAAAAGAACCACATTTAGATCTTCCGTCTCCAATAAATAAAACAATTAGAACCTGCTTTCTATCAATCCTGACATCTGCAAAAATTAATATGTGAAAGCTTGTATGTGAGATCACAGAGACTGGCATTTTAGCAAAGAGAGGAAGAGATGGGTGATGTGGATCAACACTTAGTAATTTCTTCTCTAAAGTGTTGTAGATGCCCTGAAAAGCCCCAGAGAAATGGGTTAAAGCACTGAAAACCACTATGGGTAAGGTTATTCTATGAGTAAATGCTAGTGATGCATAAATATCAAAGGTGATAGTTCCACAATAGAATTTTAGATGCAAATATACAACCTTGCTAAAGGGAGTTGGACATTCTGCAAGAACAATCTGCTGATTTGGAAGGATTCAATAGATGACACAATTTAAAAAATGCAGAAGGGCCTGTGTGGAAGTAAAAAAGTAGTTTAGATTAGTGCTAGACTTTTTAAAAGAATCTCATTGTTTCCTGATCATCAGTAAGCTGTTAAGTGCAAGTAATTAAGTAATTTAGTAGGAGGAATGAGAAGATATTCATCAACTGCTTGTCTATACTGTATTATGCAAGAGCTAAATAGTAGAAAGGATTATACAACAGATAATATCTTGCTCCAGAGAGAAAAAGTAACTGCAGGACTTGGAGGGAAGAGTGAGTATTAAATTTGGAATGCCAGTCAATTATTTCTTGTGTAATATTTTTATCAAGTCATTCCTTTATATTTCAAAAATTAGTAAACCCTCAGGTCTAAATTTAGTTTCTAGTTCTAACTGCAGAAGACCCACTGAATCAGTGAGACTGGCATATGTGTTGACTTACTGAAGGCCAACAACTATGGGTAGATGACACCCTTTAGGTTTTGTGATGGTCCCCTCAGTGGAGGAAATGCCACTGGAAACCATTATATTGGGCCCAAAGGCAAAATGAGCTGAAGAAGAACTCTGATTTCCAACAGCAATGGAGGGTGAAGAGGCCATGCCAGATGGCCTGGCTGTGAAGGTCCACCTTGTTAAGGTGCAGTCCCAGTGTTAAATCTTGCATGTCTCATTTCATATGTGCCAAATGAGATGGCTCCATGAGCATAGTGTGTGGGTCACTTCATGGCAAGCTGGGATCCACCTTAAACAAATTCGGGGGGGGGGGAATACATTCTTGGATATGAGTTGCAGCCAACAACAACAGTTTAATTCTCCTAATTCAGCCTAATTCTGTTGATGGGGATAAGGATGATGACTGTTAGAATAACCAAAGTGCATTTAGTGTAAGTTCCAAAAAACACAGCAATAAACTGTTACCAATTAACAGTTGTTTATTTGTTAATTAATTGTTTGTTATCTAATCAATGCAAGAGGTAGTCTTGATGTCCCCATTGAAAACAAGAATGGAAATCTGCTGCTACAAAGAAAAAGAGGCATGATGGGTGGAGCATTTTAAAGAGACCTCGAATCAACCATCAACTAGTATGACCTACGATTTTAGTAATTCAGATTCTATTATGTCATTGGATGTTGAACTGGACATCATTACCATTGATGAAATTTGATTTGCAGTCAGACAGCTGAAGAATAACAAAATTGCTGGTATAGACCAGATGCCAGTGGATCTCTTGACAGCTGGTAGAGATGATTTGGTTGTTAAACAAGTGTTGGTGCGCACAATATTTTCCTAACGATTGGCAGAAGGGTGTTATTATAAAACTTCCCAAGAAAAGGAATCTCAGCAATTGCAATATCTGGTGAGGCATTTCTCTCCTTTATATACCTGACAAAATATTCTCAATCCTTCTTAGGTATCTGTAAGAAGAGATTGATAAAATGTTATGGGAGAAACAGGCTGAGTTTCCTTATGGCCACTCATGTCCAGAATAAAATTTCATACTATGCAATATTATTGAGCAGTAATGGCCACTTGCCATAAATTTTATAGATTTTAGGAAGGCATTTGATAGCATACATTGAGACTTCCTGTGGAAGTATGTATGTATTGCACCTGCATGTGACTAAGAATGCAAACAGCTACATTGATTGATGTTTTACATTTTGACAAGTTCAGGTCTCTGGAAGTATAAACATCCCTCCCTCTGACACTTCTCAAAAAGCTGTTGGCAGGACAAACTGGGATACCCTTGAAAATACCACACTGAGCTTCGCAATGGGAAAAAGACAAATTAATTAATTAATTAATTACATTTATATACAATTGATGAGTATCATCAATATGCAAAGGATACCCAGTTATATATCTCGGACCGTGGTGACCCAAGCGATGCAATGGAAGTCCTATCCAGGTGTCTGGAGGCTGTTAGGGTCTGGATGGGGGGAAACGGGCTACAGCTGAATCCTGGCAAGACTGAGTGGCTGTGGGTCAGGGGTCCTGTGGGTCAGGGGTCCTGCTACCATCTTTAGTACTGGATGGGGCAGTTTTGCCACAAACAGACCCAGTGTGTAATCTGGGGGTCCTCCTGGACTCACGACTCCTGCTCGAGAAGCAGGTGGCAGTCGTGGCTAGGAGGGCCTTTGCACAACTTCATGTTATTCGCCAGTTATGTCCGCTCCTAGATCGGGACTACTTACTCATGATCACACATGTGCTGGTAACCTCCAGACTTGATTATTGTAATGCGCTCTACATGGGGCTGCCTTGGTGACCATTCGGAGGCTGCAACTGGTCCAGAATGCAGCTGCCCATGTGGTGATGGGGTGTGGGTGGTATGCACATGCCTCTCCACTGCTTTGGAAGCTGCGCTGGTTGCCAGAATGTCTCTGGGTGCAATTCAAGGTGCTGGTAATTACCTTTAAAGCCCTAAGGTAAGAAGCCCTTAAGAAACTGCGTCACCCCAAGAACATCTGTCCATCCCACCAGAGTGGACTGGAGAAGCTCTCTAGTTGTTCCCTTGGCCAGAGAGGCGCACCTTTCTGGCATCAGAAGGAGGGTCTTCTCTGTGTCCACTCTGACCCTATGGAAGCCCCTGCCAATGGAGCTGCACCTCCAGATGGAGTTGCTGCCTTTTAGGAAGAATTTAAAAACATGGTTGGCAGGGCAGGTATAGGGTACGGGTTGTACCAGGACCCCAGCCTGCTGGCTAGTGTGAGTTCCCTCTCTCCCTCAATGCCCTTTTAAAGTAATTTTAAGAGTTAGTTTTATTTTTTTATTTTTAAACTTTTTAAAATTTGTTTAGTTTAAATCTTTTAGAATTTTGAATGCATATCGGTGATGATGTTTTATATGAGATGTTAAACGCCCTGAGTTGCCCTGGCAAGGAGGGCAGTATATAAATTCAAGTAAGTAAGTAAGTAAGTAAGTAAGTAAGTAAGTAAGTAAGTAAGTAAGTAAGTAAGTAAGTAAGTAAGTAAGTAAATAAATCCATCTAGGTAATTTTATTTATTTATTTATTTTATTTTGTCCAATTTGTTATCCCGCCCCAATTAGGTAAACCCAACTCTAGGCGGCTTACAACACTACCAAAAAAGACATGACTTAAAACAACAGTACATAGTAAATATCCAGCCAATCTGGCACTCCGACATGCCTTGTACATATTATAATTCAATTCATCCATTACAATTAAGACTACAATTAATTAAATGTTAAAATGTTAAAAATTCAGTTAAAATTAAGTTAAAAAATTAAACTTTAAAAATTATACTTACACAAGTTTCAAAACAGCAATGGGTCAGAGCAGGGGGTGGCTGACTCAATTAGATCAGCCACCCAGCATGAGATCCAACATTCTTAGATCCCCATACCTGCCCTGCCAATTTTAGCACTCTGGTCAGGATACAATACAGTTGTACCTCACTTAAAGAGCATAATGCGTTCCACAGGATTGCTCTTTAAGCGAGTTTGCTCTTTAAGTGAAACACCATTGTAAATTACCAATTGTGTTGGGGATTGCGAACCCCAATTTATTTGTAAAGTGAGTTTTAATTGGTTTTATTTGTTAAGCGAAGTGAACATTCAGAGAAAATTCTGCTCTTTAAGCGAGTTACTCTTTAAGCAAGGCGCTCTTTATGCGAGGTTTGACTGTATTAATTTTTTCCAAATACAACAAACAAACAATCCAATCAACCCAATCTCCACTGGTGAAATTTGAAGTAAAGAATAAATTAAATTAAAAACATAACTAAATGATCGAGACTGGGAATCATCACCACAAGTTTTATAACTTGTCTCTGTCTTGGGGATTTTGTTCAAGATGAACAAAGTGCATTGTGGATTTTTTTAGATGCACTCTACATGTAATGCATTTTTGCTCATCTTGAACAAAAACCCCCAAAATATACAGAAGTTATAAAACTTGCATTGGGAAATCTGTGAGCCCTACAAATATAAAGACTGTACATTAAAAAGCACAGTATATCTCATACAACCTTCCTCTAGCTAGCCCATGGACAAAACCTGGCCTGTGGATGGAATGAAGGTTGCCTAATGATGGTCAGGAAGAAGCCACGTGTCTGTCATTAAACCCCTCCCTGAAATAGTGAAAGTTCATAGGCCTGGATGAGTGTGGAGCTCTTGTTATCTCTGATTTTTGCCAATCCTCTTTGACTTGCAAAAGGAGAGTAACACAGCTGTATTCAGTGATGGGATGATACCGGTTCTGACCAGTTCTCCAGAACTGGTAAGAACAATCCCAGAGGGTTCTCCGGGAGGGTAGTTCTTTTTTTGAGGCGTCCGGTTCTGAGGCCTCAAAAAAAAGATTTTTTTAAAAAAATTGGAGCCAAAATGGCTCCAATTTAGTGCGCATGCACAGAAATCAATCTGACGCATGCGCGCTACAATTGTGAAGCACGCATGTGTCAGAATGAATTTCTGCGCATGCGCAGTAAGCTTTGGTGAGGCGAACAGGGTTTGGGGAATCAAGCCGCGCTCATGTGTGGTTTGGTACAACCCCCCCCCCCCCGTTCACCTCACTGAGGATTCAGTGAGGCGAATGGGGGTTTGGGGATCAAGCCGCGCTTGTGCGCGGTTTGATCCCAAAAACCCCTGTTCACTTCACTGATGCTTCAATGAGGTGAACGGGGGTTTGGGGATCAAGCCGCACTCATGCACAGTTTGATCCCCAAAAAGGCAAGCTGCTGTGCTGACTGCCTAGTGCCTGCTCCCCAACCCCAGGCCAGGTAAGTAATGGGTTTGTGTTTGGGATGGGTGGGTGGGTTGATTTGTGTTTGGGGTGGGTTGATTTGTGTTTGGGATGGGTGGGTGGGTTGATTTGTGTTTGGGGTGGGAGAGAGGGTTGATTTATGTTTTGGATGGGGATGGATAGAATTTTTTATTTTTTAAACAAATTTCTTAGGCCCCACCCACAATGTCATGATGTCATGATGTTGGCTCTGCCCACTATTTCATGATGTCATGATGTTGGCCCCACCCACGATGTCCATGACATCAGGGTGGGGTAGTAAAAAATTTGTCATCCCACCACTGGCTGTATTAGCATTGAGTAAAATCCAAATTCAGGATTGAGTAATGCCTTTATTGAGACATCAGATGAAAGATCCTGAGACATACTCAATTAGTGCCTCAAGACCCACCACAGTGTGCCTGCCATTGTCCTCCTTTCATCTGTTGTGTGCAAAAAATGATGGCAAGATCATAAGGTTGATCCCTCAACCAGAGTGCCAGCTACTTTAGCGGTACTTGGGCTGGAAAAACAGAGACATGGAAAATAGGGTCACACTTTAACATACCGGTAAGTTATTTGATAAAAGTACATCCAGCCTTCCCCCTTCAACCTGTGTGTCAAGTCTATCCTATTGCTGTGACCTGGCTAAGCAGTATTGCAGTAGAAAGCACTCTGCTGCATTTGAAGCATCTTCCTTCCACAATAGATGCCATTGCACAAAGTAATACTGGAGCTCCTAATCCACTCAAGAGACATTTTCTCCCACAATGCATCTGCAGAAAGGATACAAAATATTTCAAGTGACATGACTGGAGGGAAGAAATGGCTGTCTAGTTGTTTGAAGGATTACATGAACTTCTACTATGTTGGGAGTGCAGAACAGGCCTTCAAAGGGGAGAGAAAATTTTGAACACATCTCTAAAACTAACTAGCAGCTCTCAAAAGTTTCTTTTGTTCTTGAGACAGATGAATGAAGAGCTGGTGGTGAATCTAAGGCAGACTGTCAAAATCTGTCAATGACTCATGAAGGTTGAATTACACCATAGGTACCTCTGAAACATTCCAGACTGTTTGTTTGTTTGCTTGTGTATTCCATGCCATTCACTTGCAGGCAATTATTTTTGAAAGCATTTTATTGCAAGAATCAAATGCTTAATTTTTTTTTAAAAAAGGAATTATTGAGGACCAGTTGACCCATGAATGTGTCATTTACAATCTGAAAACTGAACTTATTAATAAAGACAACCAGGGACTGTGTTGCCTATTAGTTGCTGGTATCCAGTTTTCCAACTCTGTTTCTCAGTGTGGTCAATAACAGTTTGATACTGGATTTACTTCTTATCATGCTTCTGCTGTGAATCTGTTGGGTTAATGTACTTGGCTAAAAAAAATCAACCAAAACACGCCATATTATTCCAATGAACAAACTTGTGGGCCTTGGCATTCAGCAAAAACAATATTTGTACGCAAATGCTATTTACTGAATTTGTTTGCTTGGGTTTCTCTGTTTTGTTTTAAATAGTGATACAGCTATCTACAAAATTTCCCAACCAACTACTAGCTATGGTTTACTGTTGTCACATCGTATTTTGTCAGCTTGATTGTATTATGTCATATGGTATGACAGACACAGCCCTTGTGACAAATTGCACAATCCAGGGTGTCAGCAGGGAAATAAGAAAACAATATTTTTGTGGACAATATTTCTTAAAGTTCTTGGGAAATCATTTTTCTTTTTCACACTTGCACCATCTGCAGTTGATTCATGAATATCTTAGTCTTCAAACCAGGACAGTGGGTTGAAGACGTAAAATAAACCAGTGAAGTAATAGGATGGATTCCAGTGCCAGGGCAATCCTTGTGCCCAAAAGGAGGGCGATAAGTATTGGACAAAAATGTTATTCCACTGGTGGAGAGGGGCTCTACCACTAGGGTATCTCCCCCACCCCAAAGGCATCTCCCTAGAAGTATCCACAGGCACGAACAGAACAATTAGCAGTCTTTTGCTATGGGAAAACTATTTTATACTTATCAATTGGGAGAAGAATGGAAAGATAAGCCACTTCTGAATACTTTATACTAGAAAACTCTGGGAACAGTCACCGTAAGCCAGCATTGATTTGATGATGTTAAATTATTAATATTAGATGTGAAAACATCTGTACCCTGTCTATGAGAATGTCCAGACAAGAATATAGCCCACTCTTTGCAGCTCTCAGAGGTTTGTCCTTGTTTCCAGCCTCTACATTTCATGGATACTGGAATGTCCCAACACCCTGCTGACTACTTGTCTTTAAGAATCAAGATATTCTAATTTTGTATGTGTCTTATTTAACCTCTATCAAGGGTTCTGCTTTTTGCTGTGGACTCTGGGAATGATGTACAAGAGGGGCTTGCAGCCATTAAAGACTGCTTATACTGTAAACATCCAGTAATGTTGAAGGGGCTAACAATCCCTTTCAGCATGCCCAATGTTGGAATTAAACACTTTTCCTGCTCTTTTTCAAAGGGGCAGGGAATGTGTAATCACCCTCCCCCAAATAGCCAATCATTGCAGTACTGCATTGAGTAAGTTAATAAAAAATATTCTTCATTTCCTCTTGTATTACCAAATGAAGCCACAGTGGTTAGCAGTTTCTTGATTGGCAATACAAGGAAAAAATGTTTACCTCCCTAACTGATACAGTGCTACAAGAAGCAGCTAGGAGAGAGAAATGATTACACAGTGTTTAATTTGCCCATATAGAGAAATGACTGATCAGCCACTTTGCTGTATGGGCAAAGGTCAGTTGGAGTGTTTGGATGGGGGAGTGGACTAAACTCAGTGGAGTTTGGAGCAATGTACCGTATTTGTCGGCGTACAAGACGACTGGGCGTATAAGACGACCCCCAACATTTCCACTCAAAATATAGAGTTTGTTATATACTCGCTGTATAAGACTACACCCTCTTCCGCACACCTTCCACACACCAAATAAAACTTAAAAGAACATCAGATTTGA
Source organism: Furcifer pardalis (assembly GCA_030440675.1). Taxonomy (NCBI): domain Eukaryota; kingdom Metazoa; phylum Chordata; class Lepidosauria; order Squamata; family Chamaeleonidae; genus Furcifer; species Furcifer pardalis. Next base: position 42,544,168 of record CP126897.1, on the reverse strand, counting down.
TTTCCACATGTTAATTTATATTCAAATGCTTATGACATGCAGAAAAAGTGTCACAAGGCTGTATGTTATCAGACATGTACAGTAAACATAAAACAGTGCAAGTTTATTAAACGTAATTCACCAAAGACAATTCACTAAAGCTGAATGGAACAATAAACCTATGGGAGCTGCCATGCTGTTTGTTTTCTAATCTGTTAACCAAACTGGAACTGTCAATGATAGAAGGAAGATAACAAATAGAGGGAGAGAGCAAGTGCCAGGCACGTCCCTAGCAAATTTGCTGGCATGACAGTTTCCCTTTAAAAGCCTTCTAACTCCTGTTTGTCATCTGATATTAAAAGTTGTTATTCGATCCATCCCATAGGACCTTAACATTATTCGATGCAATTCTCCTCCCCAGATTGCTTAACATTATGCGAAACGTTATCTGAGGTAAAAGTTATCCAAGGTAAACGTTAACGGAGGTATTACTGTATTTTATTCAACTGAAGTGTACCCAGCGTACAAGATGCCCCCCCCCTTGGAGGCATGATTTTCAGGGGTAAAAAGTTGTCTTATACCCCAGCAAATATGGTAAATATCTGCATATTTGGCTATTCATCCAGCTGAGTTGAGGAGGCCGTCAGCACTTCTTTTTCTTTTTCATGCATCCATAAAGCAGCATTTGGAAGCCAAGCAGCTGAAATGATCTAGTCTGGAGAGCATGATTACCAGACCAGCCTTGAGAAAAAATACCAGCCACCATTTCTGCATGGAATGCTGTAGAATTAGGCAGTGTTTGGAACATTCTGGAAAAGATAAAATGACAGCTATCAAGGATAGGCAGAGGAGAAGAGAAACTTTCAACTTTAGGACAGGTGGCAGGAAAAGAAAAACAAGGAAAATGTTTAAGACAGAAATAGAAACAATTTAAATAGATGAATAATAAAACAATAAACAAAACACAATGGGTAAAGTCTCTAATAACAGCAAGGAATAGAATAATGCATTGAAATAAAAATCACTACCTCTATCTGAGAACATAGCAAAACTGTAGTTTTAAAAAGAGATCATCTACAATGGTATTTGTATGTCAGTAGAGAAAGCCTTTTGTGAAGGATACTCACAGACAATGATTTGAATTCTACCTAGCCAATCAAATAGATGAGATGTTAAAATTCCACTCAATGGAAACCCATGGTAGTTTAAATTAATATCTTGCTTGACAGCTTTATGTCTTTTAGAGTCTATGGCTACTGCATCTGATAAATGCTACACCACTGAGAAACATCACATTCTTGTCAATGAGATGCATTATTGGTGCTATGGTGTCACCCTTGGTGAATGGCATCTGTTTACAGCAGTGATGGGATGACAAATTTGTTGCCACCACTCCATGACATCACGACGTCATGGGCGTGGCCAATCTCATGACGTCACGACGTCATGGGCGGAGCTGACGTCATGACGTCATGACGTTGTGGGCGGGGCCTTAAAATAAAAATAAAATAAAATAAATACACACACACACACCCTCAACCCAACCCACCCACCCACCACACAAACCCGTAAATAAATTAAATAAATAAATAAAATTAAAATTAAATAAAAATACATCCCCAAACACAAACCCCTCACTTACCCCTGGGAGAGCTCGGCAGGGGCAGACGGCCACCATTATTGCCATCGCTGCTCTCACTGTTGTCGCCGTCACCGCCGTTGCTGCCGCCATCATCGCCGCCGCAGGCGCCGCCACCACCATCGCTGCCGCCGTTGCAGTTGCTGCCGTCATCGCTGCCGTCATCATCGCCGCCGCCGTCATCACCGCCCGGTGTTGCTGCTGGTGTTGTCGCCGCTATTGGTGCCTTTGCCGCCGATTTTTTTTTAAAATTGGAGCTAAAATGGCTCCAATTTACTGCGCATGCGCAGAAACTCAATCTGCCGCATTGGGCATGCGTCAGATTGAGTTTCTGCACATGCACAGTAAAATTGGAGACAAAATTGCTCCAATTTTATTGCGCATGCGCAAAAAATCAATCTGATGCATGCGCAATGCGGCAGATTGAGTTTCTGCGCATGTGCAGTAAATCGGAGCCATTTTTGCTCTGATTTAAAAAAAAAATTTGTTCGGTGAGGCGTCCGGAACCGGACGCCTCAAAAGTTAATTACCCTCCCGGAGAACTCTCCGGGATTGGTCCTATCGGTTCCAGGGAACTGTATAGAACCGGGGACATCCCATCACTGGTTTACAGGCATTCCAGTCTTGCAAGAATGGCTTTGCGATGAAAAACCTGGGGAGCATAGTGAAAAGCAGAGACATCAAATTGCAAACAAAAATGCATATAATCAAAGCAATGGTATTCCCTGTGGCAATGTATGGTTGTGAGACCTGGACCATTAGGAAAGCTGAGCGCAGAAGAATAGATGCCTTTGAGATGTGGTGTTGGAAGAGAGTTTTGAGAGTCCCCTGGACAGCAAGGAGAACAAATAGGTCAATCTTAGAAGAAATAAACCCTGACTGCTCCTTGGAAGGTCAAATAGTAAAGATGAAGCTAAAGTACTTTGGACATCAAATGAGAAGAGATGACTCACTTGAGAAAGCTGTGATGCTGGGAAAGGTCGAGGGCAAAAGAAGAAGGGGGCGGCCAAAAATGAGATGGCTAGATGGTATTGTGGACACAATGGGCACAGAGCTGAAGGAGCTGAGGGGGATGGTGGAGGACAGGAGTGCCTGGAGGACAGTGGTCTATGGGGTCGCAGAGGGTCGGAAGCGACTGTGCGACTGAACAACAAAACAAAGCTTATCATCACACTGACCTCCTGTGCCAGTCACTGGCATACGTATAAGATTTATTGCCTGTCCAGACTGCCTGTCTAGGTGCACCTGGATCAGCTGGAAAAGCATCAGTTCCTGATTGTGGGGGAGGAACCCTTCTGGTCCAAACGGGAACTGACCCTTTGGGTCTGATTGAGCATTTCTCTGATCATCTACAAATAATCAGGGGACATGAACCCAATGCTAATGTCTTCTTGATCATTGCTTGTGCGATTATCCCTTTGGTTAAATTATTTTTTAAAAAAATCCTTAGTGTGTGTATTGCTGACTGTGAAACATCAATATGTCAGAAGTTGATCCTTGAAACAGGTGTAAGGCTCTCAAATATGTAGGACAGTGATGGTGGACCTTGGCACTCCAGGTATTCTGGAATTTCAGTTCTGAACAGCAGGAGTGCTGACTTGAGTTTCTGGTAATTGAAGTTCAAGAACATCTGGAGTGCCAACGTTAGCCACCACTGGTCAATGGGAATGCACCAAATAAGTAGATGGGGGCCTCAAAAGATGTGTATTATGGGAGACTGGGAACACTTTGGCATCCAACATGTATGGATGCCATAAAAATGATGCAGACCAGCCTACCCTCAGATCTACTCAGAGAGAAGACTTAATGTCTTTGCAGACAACCCCTTAATCTTCTTCTTTTGTCTCCAGATCAAATTTTGAAATGCCAAAATGAAGCCACTTTCTTGGCTTTGTCATTGGCCAAAATTAAGTCCTCATCGGTACATGTTTCCAGTAGTAATTGGCAGACCAGCAAATGAACTGGTTATTCAATACTGGCCTGGGGCTTATGAGGACTATGTGTGCCAATAGGGCTAAGGGCCACAAAGTGATGCATGGAACTGGATCAGTGGTACAGGTGTCATGCTGCTATGCGAAAGGCAAATGGAAGGCCACTGCATCACATTCTCAGGACAATCTTCATGGCTGATTGCCATTTTGATAGCCAATATTCGGAATCAGATATGGCACTTGAACAAAAAGAGTATAATAGTTACTGTACATCAAAAGGAAGATGGGGAAGGAGCCAAAATATTTTCTGACTAGAGGAATTCTGGCACCCAGAAAGAGCCTCCTCGAAGATTGTGGTATTTTCGAACCACAATCAAACGTGCTCTGGTAATGGCAACCTTGTGTTGCCAGCTAATCTTTCTCACATTAGGTCAGGTGAAGGGAACTGCAGAATGAACTCACCAAAAAGTGGCCTAGATACAGAGAAAGTACTGTATCTGTGTCCAGCTACGTGAAGGCATAAAGATAAGTGTAGAGAAGATTCTTCAAATTTGCTTTGAATTTTGCTTCAGCCAAAATTGAGTTAATAGCCACAATATTTTGCATTCAGAGTGTTCATGCTATAGAACAGTAATTGTGAACCTTTTAAAGACTGAGTGCCCAAACTGCAACCCAAACCCACATATTTATTGTAAAGTGCCAACACAGCAATAGGGGAGGAAGGAAATGCTCCCATTGGGCTATTGAGCAGAGGAAGGAAGTGCTCCCATTGGGCTGGCAGGCAGAGGGGGTGCTGGGGTGACTGCATGAGTGCCCACAGAGAGGGCTCTAAGTGCTACCTCTGGCACGCGTGCCACAGGTTCGCCACCACTGCTATAGAAGTTTGACTTCTACCTAGACTACACAAAGATGTTTCCAGGAACTCCTTGCACAAATATAAATGGACTATTTTGCATAGGGATCCCCACTTGTGTAAGGGCCAATACTTACATAAGCTGGAGGACCTTCATTATTGGTGAGGCTTTATGCTCTATCAGCATTGAGGAGGATTCTAGACAAAATATGCAGAGGGGTAATGCCAGTGTTACTGAAATCCTGTTGGCTCTCTTAAAGTATTTCAAGACTTCCCATCAGATTTTTTTTCAAATGCCACTAAAAGAAAATTTGGGGTAGAACTCCAATAAGAGCAGTTCTTATGAAATGACCCTCAAGACTGTACTGTTACTAGAAATTGTGACACATCTAATTTCCCACTGATTCCTCTTATAGGTACAGTGTTAGCCAAATATATGCTAGATATAGAGTATTCAAAAAGATACCACTATCAGGTCTGTAAGAGAAGCAGAATATTATTTTTTGTTAACCTCACCTGAGATTTGATGAAAGTAGGATTTAATGTTAGCTGAACAATCTTAAACAAATGGGAATGACTGAATCACATATTGGTATGCTAAATAGGTTCTATATTCAGGCAATCAGGGATTGTTGCTGTGTCAAGGTAAAAAGAAGTCACAAGATCTCTGAGCTCTTCTTCTTTTTATGCCCAAAAAGGCCAATCTAAATGCAAATTTTATATCTGAATAAAATCCAGGAAACATATACTGATAGCTCTCAAGGGGAAAAAAAACCCCTGTGATGATGCTGTCGCACAATCTGGTGTATAGTTCTAATTGTTATTCAAAATTGAGACCCATTGTTTTCCTTAGGTTCATTCATACCAAAACCTATATATAGAATCATGACTAGTTTTGGAGATTAAGTATGACATGATTGAATCATCAACATTGATCTCTTCAGGAGACAAAGCTGTCCCCAAAAAGCACAAAGCAAACTATTATAACAGCTAAAACGATTCACTCTTCCATTTCATCCACTATTACAAGGGCAGGGAACTTGTTTTGGGCTGAATCCCCACACTTCTTACACCCCATGTACCCCATGACATAAAGAGACACAAAGGATGTGGCCCTGCCATTGCATTATGAATTCCTCAGTCCAAGTACCTAGTGGAGTTTCCAGCTGGTAGTGAAGCTCCCGCTAGGGCTTCTGAGAATTGTAATCCAAGAACACCCATAGCCCATAAAGTGCCACCCGGGGCAGGCCGCCCCCTGTCCCTCCTACGCCTGTGGTCTAGGGGCTTCCAGGGAAACTGTAACATTTCAAGGTGTCAGGATCTCTCTTTAGTCTGAAAGATTGTGGCATTCACTCAGCCTTGTCTCCTCTAAGTACCAGGTACTCTTTTACCTACCTTTTCTTATTGGCTTCTTCCCCAGTTTTCTGATTACTACCTCTTACGTCTCAGACCTGTCCAGCCTCAGGGCATATGACAACTCTACAATGTTGGCACCATATTAAGCTTTACAAGAAAAAGCAATGGGCTGAAGGATTTGGGTACATAGAAATAAACTTAATAGGAGCCAGGCTTCATTTATCATTCCAGCTTTGATTTTTCCTAAATTTATGGTAATGAATAGTAAACTTTTCTAACAATTCCAGTCATGAAAAACTACACCTGCTACATTTTTGCAATCTGCTGTTCAAAGAAGGAGATGGTCAGCAAACAATTTGTTTACTGTTTACAGTGGGGGAAAAGAAAGGGGCTATGAGGCATAGTTCGGCCACACCACTCTTTTCCAAACCCCTCATGAGAGCCTAACATACTTTGTACTTGCCAGCTTTTTGCTTTAAATGCAGTTTTATGGTTATTCTGCAAGTAACATGTGGCAAGAATGACAGGAGGCAGATTTCACTGCATGTGACAACTTATCCAGAATATATCTTTGACATTCTTTCACTAAAGCACTGAAGTATACCAGGGCATGTTACTAAACTATATTTCAGAGTTCTGGGGAATCGTAGAGTCTTTGGTGCTGATCTCTTAAGAAAAACAGAGAAAGTCAGGACTCAACCACTGTCAAAATATGCATGAATATTGTTCAAGACTAAGAAATCATGCCCTGGAAAGCATCGTGATGTTACATTGTAAACCATGTTTGTTTTACAAAATTATTGTGTGAAATGAAATGGGTCCTATTGGTAGGAACATGCTTTCTCTTTTAGGTGGATGTAGTGTGTAGGGCATGAATACACAGTGAGAAAAATATGAAATCACTTGTGAAGTTGCCCATGGGAATGCAGGTTTCCCTCAGTAAGTTTGTATTGAGTGGCTGCACAAAGAGAGGATGAAATTGATTAAACAACTTTGCTTGCAGCGTGTTAGCATAGCTCTCCTGTAGTCTTCCTGATTTTTATGTCATAAAATGGGAGAAAATGTGGACCAGGGCATCCCTAGCTTGTAGCATTTCTTGCATTTTCTGTTAATAGAGTTGCAGATTTTTCTCCTACAAAAAATAGAGGAGGAGACTAGAGGATTAGCAATCTTTGACTTGATTCTAACAAAAAATAATAATCAGAAAAATGATAGGTAAAGTCCCAAGGCAGGAGATACTTACAGGTAAAGGAGTCCAAGATGGAAGTTTTTAAATAAAGGATATTCTAAAGGCACAACTACAAGACAAAAAGATTACAAACATTTAAAAAAAGACCAATGAGACTTCAGACTATGCTCCAAGTGTGCCTAAAAACAAAAAAGGACAAATATAGGAATTGGAAGTAAGGCCAGGCTCCAAAGGAAGAGTATACACAAGTAGCAAAAAGTTGAAGGGGAAAGGTCAGAATGAGCTGGTTTAGCAAGAGATGATAAAATCAACAAAAATAAATTATTCAGATACATGCACAGCAAAAAAACAGAGAAAAGAAACAATAATTCACCCAGTGGGGATGGGATGGGACAAGAACAGATGACAAAGAAAAGGCAAAATTGCTCAATTGTACTTCACCTTAGTCTTTCCCAAAATATAGGATATAGCCCTCTAGGCAAATTTTATTTATTTGTTTTGTTTGTTTGTTCAAATTTATATTGCCGCCCACTCGACATGGTGACTCAATACAACAACAGTAACAAAATATGGTAAACAAAAACAGAACATCTCCCCTCCAGCCATTGGTGGGGGCCTGGAGGTGGCAATGAAGCATAATTCACCTACTCAACAAGGATGGGACAATGATGAATGCTCAGTTCCTACTTTGGCTAGGTCTTTCACCTCAAAACATTCTGTTACCCTCCAGGCAAATTGAAATACAAAGCTAACTAGGTATGGCCTGGATAGTATATGTATTAGGTGAATACATAGTTGGTTACAGAATTGTACTCAGGGTGTGCTTATCAGTGGCTCCTTCTCAAATTTGGAGGGGTTAGCAATTGGAGTACCACAAGGGTGGATTAGCTAATGCCTTAGAAGACAGGAACAAAATTCAAAAAGCCTTTAATATGCTTGAGCACTGGGCAGAAAACAGCAGAATGAAATTTAAAATGGTAGGTATAAAGTTCTGCAACTGGAGTGAAAATTCACATTTACATGATGAGGGATTCTTGGGCTCAGTAATAGTATGAGTGAGAAGGATCTTGAAATTGATGTAGATCACAAGCTGAATATGAGCCAAAAGTGCAATGTGGCTGGGGGTGGGGTGGGGAGGGTAAATCCTATTTAGGCTGCATTAACAGAAGTATCGTTTCCTAAACCTATGAGGCCCTAGCCCTCCTCTCTTCAACACTACTTGGGTCTCACCTAGAGTACTGTGTCTACTTCTGGCCCCAACAGTTTAAGAAGGTTGCCAACAAACTAGAAGAAGTTGAGAGGACAGCAAAAATGATGATCAGGGGACTGGAAACTATTAGGAAAGACGGAAAGAACTGGGCATGTTTAGCCTTAAGAAAAGGAGACAGAGAGGGAATATAATAGCACTTTTCAAATAATTTAATGATAGGCATGAAGAGGAGGAACAGGATCTGTTTTCAGTATTCCCAAAGTGCAGGACTTGCAATAATGGGCTCAAGTGACAGAAAACCAGTTTTGGTTTGAATATCAGGAAAAATGTCTGAGATGTTCTAGCAATAGGACAGTGGAACCAATTACCTCAGAAGATTCTGAGCATTGCAATGCTGGAGGTATTCAACAGAAAATTGGACAATGATAACTGAATCTGCTTTGATTTGCATTTCTGCATTAAGCAGGTGTTTAAAATCAAGCTCTCATGAGCCCCTTCCAACTCATTTATTCTAAGATTTTATGATTTTATAAATTTCTAGTTTATTCATCTATGGAATTCTCTCAAACTATGGATGGCGTCACTCATTGGCTAAACACATTGAAATGTTTGATCTCAGTTAATGCGTATAGATTTAAACAGTGGGCAATGAAGAAGCCTGATATGGAAAAAAATATGGATTCATTTGATATGTGATGTCATTTAATGTGTGCAGATACCATAGACTGCCAAAATTAGAAACAAATGGATCAAAGATAGTCTGGAAACTGAGGCTATTGTTCTTTGGCATATCATGAGAAAACAAGATGATTATGCTCTGAAAAGATGAAGGCAGTAGGAGAAGATAGACATGGAATATAATGGATGATCATTGTAAGGGAATAGCAAGTCTGAGTTTGTAAGAATTGCTGCTAATGATCAGGCATTCTGGAGGTCACTAGTTCATAGGGTTGAAATAAGGGTAAGGCAACTTGATGGGAGAGAAAAAGTAACAATAGCATGCAACCTTTGAAATGTTACTCTTTGGGACTACAACTCCCATAATCCTCCCAAACAGAATGGCCACAAAACCTTCAAGATTGTGATGCCACTGATCAGTTGTACTCAGATTTATAAGATAACCACAACCACTCATAAAGGAGAGGGAGTTGCCATTTAATATTGTCTTTTGTACACAGGTCCTTTATACTGCACAATATCACTTGTCAGTCTGTCCCACCACAGGATTTTGGTGTGCTGTCCAAAGCCTTCCAACAGGTTGCATACGCCGTGGATTTTGTGTTCCATCAGAAGTGGACCTATCCAAGGGGGAGTGTAAGACCACAATTCTTTTCACGCCATACTTAGTCTACATTGTTCTCTTTGGTAAAAGGCACAAACAAAAGCTTCTAGCTTTCAGAAGACTGCAGGATAATAGTTCTAATAAGAAGGATAGGAAAAAAAATCTTCCACCTTAGATCCTCTGAGGGAGATCGGATGGGAATCAATAATCAACCATAACTATGTGGTGTATTTCAGCTGCCAGTAACGAAATCTGCTGTGTTTATGCATGTATGAATTTCCTGTAATTTGGGAAAGAAAGTGGTATACGGAAAGTGGAAATTTAACATAAACAGAGGCGTCCAACTCTACAAAACTGAATGAGGGACAGTGGGGCGGGGCCAACGTCATGACGTCATGGGCGGGGCCAATGTCACGACGTCATGACATCATGGGCGGGGCCAACGTCACGACATCATGACGTCATGGGCGGGGCCAAAATAAAAATAAAATAAAATAAAATAAAATAAATAAAATAGAATTAAAATGTCAAAAAAAAACCCCACACACACCTCAACCCACCCACCCACCCACCCACCCGAAACACAAAAACCTCACTTACCTTAATCCTGGGGCCTCTTCTTCCTCCGCCTCTGCTGTCACCACCGCGCCGCCGCTGCTGCCATCGCACGATCGCTCCCTCGCTGCTCACGGCCCCGAGAGGCCCTCCCCCCGGTCGCTGCGGCGCGGGGGCTCCCTGCTGCGCCAGCCCGGGTGGCACTCTCCACCTCGACGCTGGGGTGGGAGTCCAGCTGCAGGACCAGCTCGCGCGCCCCGTCCCGCAGGTGGCAGGTCAGCTCCAGGCGCGCGTGGCAGGTCAGCTCCACAGGCGCGCTCCAGGCTGGAGCTGGCCTGCTGCCTGCCATGGGACGGGGCGCGCGAGCTGGTCCTGCAGCTGGTGGACTCCCACCCCAGCGTTGAGGTGGAGAGCGCCGCCCAGGCTGGCGCAGCCAGGGAGCCCCCGCCCGCGGCGACCGGGGGGAGGGCTTCGGAGTCGGGGCTGCCTCGCTGCGCCCGCTCGCCTCGCCTTCCACAGCCGCCCCTTGCCTTCGCCAGCTCAGCTACGGCTCCGCGCGCTGCAACTCGGCCCTCTGACGGCTGCCATCGGAGCCGTGCTTAAAAGCTGCGGCTCCGACTCCGACTCCGCGACTCCGACTCCGTCTTTTTTTTTTTAAATTGGAGCATGGCTCCAATAAACTGTGCATGTGCAGAAACTCAATCTGATGCCTGCACAATGCATCAGATTGAGTTTCTGTGCATGCACAGTTTATTGGAGCCATTTTTTGCTCCTTTTTTTAAAAAAAAATGCCTGCTGCCGAAGAGAAATCGGGACAGCCGGGATGTCATGGGGGAATTCCGTGACCATTTTCCTAAAAATGGTAACTCGGGATTCCCCCTCTCAAATCGGGATTGTCCCGGAGAATCCGTGACAGTTGGCCGCCCAGCTTTAAACTTCATGATGCCGATACACTGTATTCTATTGTATATCAAAAGAGACTTTTCAAGTTACCACATCTGACAGCAAACACTAACAAAAAAAAAACAGTTTAGTAATACAGTACTGTAGTAAAGAAAGAATCTACAAAGCTAATGACAAAGTTTCATATAGTATCACTTTGGGAACCGACAAGAAGAACAAACCAAGTTTAAAAGTAGCTGATTTGTATGATTAAAAGTGCACTGAAAATTTTGTAGGCTACATTCTGATTGGGGTCAGAATGGAATTAACCTGGGATAGTTTATGGAAGTTCTTTTAAAGATATATTATGAGCTTGAAAGGTGTTGAAAATACAGAGCCATCTCTATTAATATGCAAATTAGAGAATTTTTATGGCAAGCAGATATAACTTCATGGTCCTTCACTTTGAAATCTCAATAGTCAGTGTCTAATCCAGTGAACAAGACAAATTATTACAGATAAATTATAATCTTTGCATTACATTCTTGCCCAGAGAAGCTTAGCTAGGTAGTCCAAAAAGGCCAAGCAAGGTTTCTGGCTGTGAAGGGATTTGAAGCTGATATTCTTCCCATTCACATTATCTCTAATCATATTTTCCAAGTTATATTGATGTTCAAATTTTTAAATTTATCACAATATTTTTAAATAGCATTTCACGTGTGTGGCTTTCTAGTAAGTCAAAAAAGTAATCAAACAATTCAAAAACCATAACAGATTAATTATCTGCCTGCCAAGCAAAATGAAAATAATTTGTGTATTACATACATATGGCTAGCTATATAATTTACAGTTTAAGTACCTTTTTGAGAGATAAAAAGATCTTTAAAACTTGCAGTTAATCAGACATACCAATCATAGGTGCCCTTCACATCCAGGCAGCAACTGGAGGGGAACCCTTTGTCTGGGTTAAATTTCCAAACTGCTTGGTGCTATGTGTGAACGGGGCAACTGCAATTAAGGTTCATTTTGTGAGTGCTGTTTATGTGACACAACATGAAGTAAAGTCTTCTGTGTGACTACACTAGAATGCCAAATTAGAATGATTTAGCTTGGGTTGGCTTTGATATGATTTTAAGCCTTTATTATAATTTAAGTCATAAACAGAGCTTGCACAGGAGCTGTGGGATGTTTTGCTGCTGCTGCAATTAGCATTCCAGCCCACAGTCCCCTTTCTTCCCTTCCTTCTGTTACCTGAAAAATTGTAACCTTTTAAATTTAAGGGAACATTCCACAGGCAGGGTTGAAGCAGGAACCAAAGACCACATAATGAGCCCTAACTAAGAAAGGAGCCACAAACAGCTTGTTGCAATTAGAGAAGTTTACTTGGAGAATAAGACAAAGACAAAAATAAACATTGGCTAGAGACAGAAAAAGGAAGACTGTGAGACAATTGGATTGCCTTCACAGGGTAGAACCAGGAAAATAAGAAGGTTCCACCCCTGGCAATGGCTGCATGCAGCTTTTACGAGCATTCAAAAATGGAGAAGGGAATTGCACAAACATCATTGGTTCAAGGCATCACATGGGAGGGAAATGGGTCTCCCCCCCCCCACATTTGATTTGCTCAGAATTGTCCACATGGGAGAGAAGTCTACCCCCAAATTATGGTTGGTCCAAGAAGTCACATGGAGGGCTGGGAGGAGATTTGTCATGAGGTCAGCTTCAGAGCCATATATGGTGCTTTCTCAAAACATTCTCCTGATTGGTGAATCTTCCCAAGGAAAGCCTGGCCTCCCGTAGTCCCATTATTGTTGCTGATAGTTCTCCTGTCTGGCATTAGGTGATTTCCAGGTGTTCGTTGTCTATTTGTTTGGTTGTTGTCTGGCAAGCATCACAGTTTACATATGGTAAATAGAGATTCCCGGATGGCGATGGCTATTATCTTCTTTGAGTAGGGTGTGACCTTCAAAGGATTATGCTTAACTGGTTTCTAGGTGAGAGGTCGCAGTGTCCCTGGGTTTCCAAGCATTCCCTGAAGGGAAATACCTCTGGGTGCTGTTTCTTAGAAATATAGAACAAAACATGTTAAGAATATTACAGAGCAAAAGAAATACCAAAAAAACCCCTTTTATTAACATTTATACAAAGGGCAATTTAAGAACTTCCATTCATGAACAGAACATGGCACTAGCTGAATCCTGAAGCAATTAACACCTTTTTATCAAGGTAAACAATCCCAGGACAGTCTGGAGACATTCAATGAGGAAATTCTGGTTTGGATTGAAAGGTTTAATTAATTGATTCCTATCCTTTGGTATCATACTGGGAAGGCAAGACTTGCCAGAAAGGATGGTTAAACTGGAAAGTACTTTCCTAGATATAACACCAGTTTGAGATCTTTATAAAATTTTAAAGCATATTTTATTGAAAATAAAAGTATATATAATACTAAACATATTAATTTCAAAATTATGGTTACACCTCTCCCCTCTGGCAGTCCTTCTATAGCTTCCTGTAAAGCCCACTTTGTTTTGAAATATAAATACTCATAGAAGCGGTACCTATTTATCTACTCACTGCTGCTTCGGGAGCTGCACTGGTTGCCAGTATGTCTCTGGGTGCAATTCAAGGTGCTGGTTATCACCTTTAAAGCCCTACATGGTAGTGGGCCAGGATACTTAAGAGACCGCCTCACCCCTCAAGAACATCTGCCCATCCCATTCGAGCGGACCGAAGAGTCTCCCTAGTTGTTCCATCCGCCAGAGAGGTGCACCTCTCTGGTACTAGAAAGAGGGCCTTCTCCATGTCTGCTCCGACCCTATGGAACCTCCTGCCAACTGAGCTGCATCTCCAGACGGAGTTGCTGTCTTTTAGGAAGAATTTAAAAACATGGCTGGCGGGGCAGGTATGGGGTACGGGTTATACAATGACCTGAGCCCATTGGTTGGTGTAAGTTCCTTCTCTCTTTTAACCTCTTTTAAAACTTCTTTTAAACTGAAGAGTGTGTTTTAATCTTTTAATTCCATTATTAATATGTCTTTTTAAGCTTAAACTTAAAATTCTTTGTTCTATACTTTTATTGATGATTTTACATGATATGTTAAACTGCTCTGAGTTGCCTTGGTAAAGAGGGCAGTATACAAATTTGAATAAATAAATAAATAAATACTTGCAATTTCTTGCTTTCGAACTGCTAGATTGACAGGAGCTGGGACATGCAGCACTCGGGTCTCAAGCTGCTGACATGCCGACCTTCCAGTCATCAAGTTCAGTGTCTTAACCACTAAACCACTGAAGTCCTATCTCATTATATATATAATATATCTATATAATGTGATATGTAATATGAAGATTTGGATGTTATCAAACCCTCTGTTTCATTATTGATATTGATATGACTATAGTTTATCCATGACGGTAATTTACGCTGTAAGCCGCCCAGAGTCGGGTCTACCCGATTGGGGCGGGATACGGTACCAAATGTGAGCAATAAATAAATAAATAAATTACTAACTGTACTATGTGTGTTGCAAATAAGATTGCATTGCAGTGTTTGCTTGTAAAAAAATATTAAGGAATAAGAAAAGTGCATTAGTGCACCCATGTTCTAAGTGAGGATAGGGTATATGTAGAGATCTAGGAGTAGATTTTCTTGGGTTTTAATGTATGGTTTTAGCCACCATGTTTTGCTTTCACTGTTCTTGACACTGGGGACCTGGTCTCTCCCATGGATATTCATGGGGAGTGTATGTGGAATTGAAAAACCACTCCTTAAAAAGCAATTACACTTGTATACTGCCCCATAGCACTTAAAGCACTCTTTGGATGGTTCACAAGATAATTAGCATTTTTGCTTCCTACATGGTGGGCACTCATTTTACCAACCTCAGAAGGATGGAAAGCTGAGTCAACCTGGGGCCTTTCAGGACTGAACTCACAACATACAGTACTACAGTTTAACCACTGGACCACAAGAAATCCTAAATGCCTTACTTGAAAAACCCATCTGATTGGGTGGCACATCACAATAGCTTGAAGGCAAAGTTGCAGCACAAAGATGTAGTTAATAGTGGAAGCTCTACCTTCTGAATTTCTGAGAGTTATTCAGACCATACACTCAGAGGTATCCTTTGAGGGAACGTTAACTATCATATTAGGGTGACACAGAAGCAGGGTCTATGGGATTGTACATGTGGAACTTTTTTGCTCCCTAATAGAAAATCACAATATCCCTGAGGCATAATTCTAGTAACCAGAAATAATAACTGCATGCCATCAAGTCAATTCTAACTTGTGGTGACCCCATTCCGAGGTTTTCTAGGTATAATTCATTTAATTTAATTTCTATGCCATTTCTTCTCCGAATGAAGGAACCCATGCTGGTCCATAAAAGATTTTAACAAAAATTAACTCAATGGTCCAAAAATTATAATATTAAAAAAATCCCACTTAACATATAATGATATTTGAAAAGTCCATAATATAAAAATGTTTAAGACACTTTTAGTAATATAGAGTACAGTTGTTACTCAGACAAAATCCATTAGTGAAGGAAAACTGTGCAGTTTCTAAATGTTTCAACTTAGCACCATTGAGGTGTACAGAAAGTGATATTTCCTCCTTCATAATTTTTGACATGGATGTACCGTATACTGAAGAGGAGGCTGCATTACAAAACATTACAAAAGACCTGCTCAGTAACATCACATGAAATTCAGCTGCCCAGGGCTGAAGCCAAATTTGCCGCCCCCTGATGGACGCTGGGACCCACTCCCACTAGGGCTTTTGGGAATTGTAGTCCAAGAACATATATAACCCAAAAAGCACTGCCCGGGGTCAGAGCTCCCCCAAGGCTTCCCTAGTGACGACACTGGACCTGTTCCCCAATTATTGTTATGCATTCAGCTAATATGCTACATAGAGGGATTGTTGTGGCTCAGTGATTAAGACGGTGATCTTGATGACTAGAAGGTTGGTAGGTCAGCAGTTTGAGACCCGAATACTGCATGACCTAGTGATTTACCATCTTTGTCCCAGCTCCTCCTGCCCTAGCAGTTCTTTGCACTCCAGTGTCCAGTGATGTCTGCCACATGTCCATGGGAAACATCTGCAGACACAGGCAGCACTGGCTCTCTGACTATAAATAAAGATGAGCACTGAACCCAAGCGTCAGATATGACTGGCTTTCGAACAAGGGCAATCTTTACCTAATATGGTACATGTTTGGAATCTCCATAAAGGTTGAGGTGCCAATCTAATGTCATAGTCAGTGTCTCCATATCCACATTTCCCATGATACCACTGACAACAAAGAGTTTAGACATTTCTAAAGGGGATTTGATAACAGTATAAATACAGAATTCAGAAAAGTTACTTGTGCAGATTATAACTTGCTGTAGCCCCACTGACAAGGAAAATCTGAGTTGTAAATCTCAATAATCTTTATTTCCTATAAGAGAGGGGCCATGGAGAATAAAACATTTGGGAAGTCTTTCTGCAACAGGAAGCAGCTCATGGCTTGAGCAAGGAGGCACTTTGACCCATCATTTCTCAGTGAGGCACTTCACCTGCTCCAGCTATGCACCCTCTGTGACGTTAACATAATGAGAACAGAACAGCTAACAAATCTTGGGGAACCATAAAGAGGAAAAGAAACAAAAAGAAAAACTGCCAGAAACAAGGAGCCAAAGTAAATATCTGAATTCTTAAACGACCAGTAGTGCAGTCGAAATGATTGTAAATCACTTGAGAAGAGAAGTTGATGCACATTGAATGTTTGATCGATGCAGCTCTGAACAGACAGATGCAATGAGAGGTTCTGCATAAATATTCATAAATCGGCCTCAGAAACATGCACAACAGTTCAATTCACCAATCCCCCTCCCTTCAACTTGTTCTTCTGACTTAGAATCCAAATTGAGTTTTTTAACTGCTGAGAAAGTGATGCTGTTAATGTCACATCTTTAGCAAACATGTTACTTGGGTGATGTGAATACAGTATTATTTTGTATTGTATGTGGTTGGTTCTGGCTTCTTTGCTAACTAAGAGTGGGAGATGTTGTCTTGCCCTTTCTCTAACACAAGTGCCCAGCATGTTGGGGCAAATGCTCATTAACTTGTGAACTACCTAGAAAGTGCACTAAGCTCTATGGGGCGATATATAAGTGTAATTGCTATTGCTATAGTGTAGCATACAGTCAAACCTTGCATAAAGAGTGGCTCGCTTAAAGAGTAACTCGCATAAAGAGCAGGATTTTCTCTGAAAGTTTGCTTCGTTTAACAAATAAAACCAATCAAAAACTTGCTTAACAAATAAATCAGGGTTTGCAATCCCCCCCCCCCGCCAGAAGTCACAATTGGTCACTTTCAATGGTGTTTCGCTTAAAGAGCAATCCTGTGGAATACATTATGCTCTTTAATCGAGGTACAACTGTACTAGGACAAAGGGGACCTGGCCTCTGCCATGGATATTCATGAGGGGTGTAAGTGGAACTGGCAAAACCACCCCTTAAAAAGCAATTACACTTATATACTGCCCCATATCACTTAGAGCACTATTTGGGTGGTTCACAAGGATAAACAAGGATAATTGGATAAACAAGGCATTTTTGCTATTAGGAAGCTCAGTGATTTTTTTTGGGGTCCTTTTGGGGAGGTGTCACTTTGGTTTCAGGTGTTTCATGTAATGGTTTAACATGAAACAAATTTTATTTGTACTTGCTGTCATTAGAACCTTTTAAAACTACTCCAAAAAGCAACAGCAATGCCGGCAAAAGAGAATCAATCCAAGATTCATAGACTCCTTGCAAAAACTAGTAAAAGAAAGCAAGTGGCAGGGTAATGGAAAAGGTAGGCAACAATACATGAGAAAAAAATAAGTAAAAATACAGAAAGTTAATCAAATAACAAATTTAAAATATCAATTCAACAGAGAAAGCATTATACCCGGGGGGGGGGGGGGAGACTGAAACAAACCAAAACCGTCTCTTTCCCCTCAAAACAAAAATCCAAATAAGCAAATAAAGGCAAAAGATACAGTCATAGCTTTCAAAAATAAAATACCATATATACTTGAATATGAGCTGTTCCTAATATAAATCGAGGCACCTAATTTTACCTGAGAAACCAGGAAAACAGATCGACTCATGTATAAGCCGAGGGGGGAAATGCAGCAGAATGAAAGAAAGAAAAAGAAAGAAAGAAAGAAAGAAAGAAAGAAAGAAAGAAAGAAAGAAAGAAAGAAAGAAAGAAAGAAAGAAAGAAAGAAGCCAGAGAAATCTGTTGCAAACCCTGCCATAATATGGCAATGGGGGAAGGAATGGGTAAGAAAGATCACTCCAAAAGGAGCAATCTTGCCAGGCCCGGGCCCAGCACCACTGCCCATCTGGAGATGACTCAAGTATAAGCTGAGTCCACTTTTTTCAGCACATTTTTGGTACTGAAAACAAATCAGCTTATACTCAAGTATATACGGTAAGTAGAATATGGGGAGATTTCTCTCTCCTCTACCACCAAATGTCTTATTTCCTGAGTTCAGCAGGCAAGCAAGGAAGCATAATACAAGATGAAAGACATAGAAGTCATCACATAGATCCCATAACAGTGATTGAAGCGAAGTAGTCTCCTCACTGGGTCCCAACCAATCCAGGCCATTTTTTAGGTTCAAAATTCTATTATCTTGCCCCCCGGATATCCTGATAGGCTGTTGTGATGCTATTGGATTAAATTTTGTAAGACCAAAGAGTGAGTCACCCCTCACCCTGTGAGAAAAGTTCCCTCTTTTCCTCTGTGTTTAGGCAGCCCCAGAAGGGAGAGGAAGGGGAGAGACATCTTGATAGAACAGAGATGTGCTAGCCTGGTCCTCGCTTATCTGTAGGTGGCATTCCAAAGGATGGGGCTGGTTCTTGGGGAGTGAGAAAGGAGGGCAGAGGACTCTAAGTGAGTGACTTTGGTAATTAATCCAAAACGGGCCTGGTGATTGGAAGACATCTGGAGGGAAGGAGGAGAATGGAATTTGGAGTGATGTAACATTATAAAAATGCATGTACCCTTTGTATACTGATGCTGTGCTTTTTCTGAGCTTCTGTTTTTTCTATGCTGTGCTGAAAAACGCAAATATCTCAGCCTGAGGGAGGAGCGAAAATGGAGGGGGCGGAAGCCCTCCTGGCTTCTAGCTAGGTTTGTTATTTTAGCACTCTTTTGCCTATGTATGCTCTGTGACATCTTTGCCTTACAATAAACATCCAGACTACTGAAAATCATGTGATCTGTCTTGGAGGAAACAAGATTGGGGGAAGGCAACGCTACCAAAGGAGAACCCCAACCTTAGAAATGTTGCCTAGTTGATTTGGGGGACAAAAAGGTAAAAAAAAAGGTTAAATGAAGGAGGGAAACTGTAATGCATCCCTCTTTCATTTGTGTATAAAAATCTCTTTCTCTCTTTTTAGAAGTTGATAATGCAAAAATGGTGAAAGAAAGCAAGAGAGCCATTTTTATGCCTCTTTTCCATTCATTATTATTTGCTATTTGTTGCTTGATTGATGAATACTAATTTCTTGTTCATTTTTTTGTAGCAACTTCAATACAACCAGAACCCAAGCGCTGAATTTAAGAAAACATTTTTAATTTTCTTTAAAGGTGATGTGGAATAAAACTTCTTATTTCGTTGTTCTTATTTTCCATTGGCTAACACTCATACTTTGAAATGATGTTTTTAAAGCCTATGAAAATGCAGACCTATGGAGTATAACAGATGTTGGTTCATTTGCTGGGAAAAAAACAGGTCTCTTTATAGGTAAGGTGCTGTTAGAATTACTATTGGATCAACAGTTTTGAGTGCTTAGTAGAACATATTTGTTATTGGTCTCTGTGTGGCTATAGGTAAATATGTTTCAGTATTCCTTGAGGTATGCAACACATGTTCTAGTCAATCTGCATTTTTCTTTAGAGGCCCCTGGACTGCTATTATTTCTGTTTCCAGATAGTTTGTCAGCCACACGAGTGGAATGCTTGCTATAGACTTGTTTATTCCAAATTAGTTATTTGTTATAACATTAATTCTATGAATTGCTAAGAAGGTCTGTAAAGTTAAAACCCTCTAAAAATTCCATTTTTAAGTCTGGCCAGGTTATTCTGCTATGGTAATAGAGTAGACTATACTGCCAGTGACTCAACGCCGAGTGTCAGGCAGCAGTTAACTAACTTGACATCCCTAAGGACTAGTGACCTTGGGAGTCGAAGTCCACTAGGAAGTGTGATGGTCTCCAAGTGGATTAAATCCCACTTGAATCCATCTTGATGGAGGTCAGAAGCTTCATCAATACTGGCCTGAGGCTGGGGAGGACTTTGCATGCCAAAAAGGCTCAGGACCAGAAAATGACTCATGGAACTGAATCAGTGGTATGGGTGTTATGCTGCAACATGGAAGGCCACTGCATTATATTCTCAGGACAGTCTTCATGGCTGATTGCCATTATGATCACCAATATTTGGAATAAGATACGGCACAGGAAGAAGAAGAGGAAGAAATCCTTTTTCTTCATAGCCCTAGATGGTAGTGTGCCAGGATACTTAAGAGACCACATCGCCCTAAGGACATCTGTCCGTCCCACCAGAGCGGACCGGAGAGGCTCTCTCGTTGTACCATCAGCTAGAGAGGCACACCTCTCTAGCACTAGAAGGAGGGCCTTCTCCATGTCTGCTTCAGCCCTATGGAACCTCCTGCCAAGTGAGTTGCGTCTCCAGATGGAGCTGCTGCCCTTTAGGAAGGGGGTTAATACCTGGCTGGCAGGGCATGTGTGGGGTATGGGCCAGACGGTTGCCTCAGTTTGTTGGTTCATCTGACCCTCCCTCTCTGTGTGTGACTTGTTTAATTTCTTTTAACTCGTTTAATTTCTTGAATGAGCATAATAATCCAATAGCCCCAGTTGATAGTTTCCAAAGAATCTAAGAAGACACTGTTCCATCTGTGTTTTGCTCCCAAGAGTGGAGATTCAGTGGAGATCTTGGCTAAAATGATGTTATTTGGGATCCAGCATCTTCCACAGAGTAAGGGAAGGAAGGAGAGATTGCAGGTAAACCCGTTTCTGAAGTTTACTCATTTAAACTGAGAAATTACTCCTTTATACTTTGCAGCTTGCCATGGTCTTACTGAATATAAGCAGACATCAGCCAAACATGAAACAATTGCTATGACTGTTTTTTTGATAAATGCTAATAAACACAAAAGGATATCCTTATACACTAATTTTTTTTTTTTTTGGGGGGGGCATTTTTTTCAGGAGGGGCAAAAAATATATATAACATTGGCATCACGGTGGGTGGGGATGGGGTGTTAGCTCAGGAGAGTTTCGCCACTCCTTCCCCCCCACCTCCGGCTACAGCCCTGGGTATGTGACATGTTGTTTGACCTGTATTTTCTAATATCATGTCCCCCCCCCCCAAATAATAACAATCTAGGTACTAGCTATGGCCCTGCAGAGACCATAATCTCTGGTACAATTTCCAGAACAATAAACTAGTATACCTTTTATTATTATTATAGGAATAGACTAATCTGTCAGTTTCCTCTTCCCTCACATTCAGAAGATTTTAATCTAAACCATTTCACTGAATTTCTTAAGAAGTTGACAGATACAAATTGAAAGAAAATGTCACTGCTCTGCATCATGTAGAATCAATAAATGCAGCTACACTTCTACCTCGCTTAAAGAACATAATATGTTCCACAGGATTGCTCTTTAAGCGAGTTTGCTCTTTAAGCGAAACACCATTGTAAATGACCAATTGTGTGTGTGTGTGTGGGGATTGCAAACCCCGATTTATTTGTTAAGCGAGTTTTTGGTTGGTTTTATTTGTTAAGCGAAGCGAACATTCAGAGAAAATTCTGCTCTTTAACCGAGTTACTCTTTAAGCGAAGCACTCTTTATGTGAGGTTTGACTGTATTTCCCGAGTCATGTTGTTTTACTTGTCTCATTCTCCCATCCCATCTAAAGCCATGTAATTTACTTAAGATTTACCCCTCAGCAGGTAGAATACCCAAGGGCTTCTTTGTGCTTCTCATTTCCAACCTACCCATCTGCTTCATGTTTACCACCATTCTAGTAGCTGATATTGTTAAAAGTAAAGACAAAACAGGGGGATAAAGATAGCTTATATCCTATTCCTGGCCAGGTTAACCTGCTATGGTAATAGAGTAGACCGTACAGCCAGCAACTCAACACTGAGTGTTGGGTGGTGGTAAATAACCTGACTTCCTAAAGGGGCCAACGGCTATGGGCAGATGAGCCTAGTGGTGGGTTGTTAAAATCTTCGCTACCCCACCATGACCTCAACGACGTCATGGGTGTAGCTGATGTCATGACGTCATGACTTCATGGGCAGAACAAAAAATTAAAATATATATAAAAATGTCTGTGCATGCATCAAACCTCATTTTGACGAATGCACAGGTTTTTTTTAGTGCGCATGCGTCAAACCGCTATTTGGATGTACAGTTTTTTTTTTTTTAGTCCACATGCGTCAAATGGAGAAAAACATTTTTGGAGGGTGCTGGAGAGGCGACCAAACCGGTCGCCTGGGGTTTTACCACCACCCTGGCCACCCCTCCTGATGGGGCACTACCAGTTCAGGTGAACTGGTCTAAACCGGTAACATCCCATCACTGGATGAGCCCCTTTAGGTGGGGTGATGGTCCTGCTCAGTGGAGGAAATGCCACTAGAAACCATCATTTTGGGCCCAGTGACAAAATGAGCAGAGGAGGGAACATTCTGATTCCCAACTGTCATGGAGATGGTAGAGGCCATGCCAGATGGACTCTCTGTGAAGGCACACCTTGTTAATAACCTCAAGGTTGTGACAGTCCATTGCAGTTCCGCTGTCAAACCCTGCATGTCTCATTTCATGTGCTGTAGGAGATGACTCTGTGTGGGAGTACTTCATGGCAAGTTGGGATCCACCTTAAACAAATACACACCAATGGCATTTCCCCTGCTTGTCATTCTTCTTTCATCCATCAACTGTGAAAATGATTTTCAGTATATTTATGTATATATATTCGGACATGAGTAGCAGCCACCACCAACTATTCCTAAAGCTACTGTGACGCAACCAGGCCCTTGCTTGATTGGACTGGGATTTGCAGCTGCTCATGAGCAGAGGAGAAAAATTCTCCACTGAAAGTACCAGTTTCTATCTCTCTAACAAGTTATTCTTGCAAAATAGTGTCCAGCCACAGAACAAGAGAATTCCCACCCAGAATTCTGTGGCTGGGGTTTCCAGAAGAGCTTGGGCTTTCCATTCACAAGAGCTGTGGATCTCTTTCTGCTTTGGGCTTCCTGGTTCTTTTATTAATGCACTACTGTTGCTTTTCCAATAAGTGCTTTTTTCCAGCAACTTTGACACTCCCCCCCCCCCACTCCCCAATTCACTTCAAGCTCTGCTTTGGATGCTTTGCTTCATTCTGTACTAGGGTTGCCATATGTCCCGAAAAACTGGGATTGTTCCAGATTCAATGTCAGAAAAATTGTCCTGGCCAGTTCAACAAAAACCATGTTAAAGTCCCAGATTTTTAAAACTTACTGATTGTGTATTATAACACACCATTAAAATAAATTTGAACTCTTGCCATCAAATGAATGATTTCCTACTATATTGGAGTTGGAGCATACCTGTAGACAAATCTTAATGTCCTCGCCTTGCCTCCCCCCACCCCACCCAATGAGTGTGACCAGTGTGTTTCCTGGAACTGAGGACGCTAAGAGTTGACCATGACAAAACTTCTCAGAAGTACAAAAAATCATCTTATAGTAGGAATTAACTGTTGTAAATAAATTCATTTATTTATTGATATATTTCATGTGAAAGTGTTTTATAGCTGTCATTATATTATGTTTTTTTAAAAAAAGTTATTTTGTAGATAACAAACCCATTTTTGTCAAGTATACTTCTGTCCCCGTTTTGTGGGAGAGAATTATAGGAATTCTATTCTGTACTGGCTCAGAAACTGATAAATAACTCTCCCTTCACTTCAGGTTCTGAATAATTTCCAAACTTTAAGCACATCTCAATTGCAAACATATTTAAATACACAGAGGTTCAAAGCCAGGCTTTTAAGATTCATGGATTCAAAGCCATCCACATGCATCTCTCCACATGTGTGGGCAAAGCTATCAGTTTCATTAGTTTCTGAAGTCAAATCTTTTCAATCTCAAATTTTTCTACTGTGTTTATGTGCAAGTTATGATATATTTTCATCAACACATTAAATACTCATTTTTACTTATGAAGGATTTCCTCCTGCTGGCTGAGAAGGTTCTTGTAAGCTGCAAACCATGTATAATTTCTACTTTTTTTGTAATGAGCACACATTTGGGATCACTGTGCAAACATTTCACTGTGCTTCATCATCTTAATATATTTGTTTACTACACTTAACATTTGCCAAGTAACCTCTGGAGTCAGCAAAATAAATATAGCCATTTTAGATTCAGTAAGGTCGGTCAATTCGATGCGTTCCACAGCTGAAGCTGAAGCAAACAACATTTGCACTTCATGAATAATTGTCATGACCTTTTGATGAATCCTCCTGAGTTTCTTTTGGTCTGCTTTGTGGGTGGCATCTCTTTGGCAAATTTTGCACAGGAGGATCACAACAGAGGTTGAAGTACTCCTTCAATGCAAAGGAACCATTTTATTCCTTACTGGCAACTGTGGGGTTAATTTCCATCTTGTTGGAAAGTTCCAAAATTAGATTTGAAATATTATAGGTGGGAAATATAGATCTTAGTCAGCCATGGTTGAAATGGGTTGAAGAAGGTCACAGATATACACAGTGGTGGGCAGCCAAAAATGTTACTACCACACGGTGGGTGGAGCCAACATTGTGGGTGGAGCCAATGTCATAATGTCTTGGGCAGAGCCAACGTCATGACATCATGGGTGGAGCCAATGATGTGGGCAGAGCCAACGTAAAAAAACCATAAAAATAAGTACACATAAAAATACAAATTAAATACACGTAAAAATACATAAAAATACACATAAAACACATAAAATACACATTAAAATAAATACACATTAAATAGACATGAAAACACATAAAATACACATAAAACACATAAAAATACACATTAAAAATAAATACACATTAAATACACATAAAAATACATATTAAAAATAAATACACATTAAATACACATTAAATAGACATAAAACACATAAGAATACAAATTAAATAGACATAAAACACATAAAAATAAATACACATTAAATACACATTAAAATACACCAACCCACCCCACACCCAAAAGTGAGTCACTTACTCTGGGGAGCAGGCTATAGGGAGCTTCAGGCTAGCAGCTTCTCTTTCTTCTCCTCGCTTGGGAGGACAGCAAGGAGGCCACACATGCACGCCAAGTGCTGTAGGTGCACATGCACACCAAGCGCTTGCCATGCATGCGCAGTGGGGCAACCAGTGAAAAGGTAAGCCCCTGAGGTGGTTCCTCCCAAAAGCCACTACCAGTTCTCCGGTACACCAGGAAAAGTTACTATCGATTCTGGCGAACTGGTGTGAATCTGTTGCTGCCCATCACTGGATATACACATCTAAAAATTCCTTATCTAGGTGGGTAATTCAAAGCAATCAGAAAATTACACTCTGGACGATGGAGGGCTGTACTCACTCTGTACAAACCCTTTTGGTCCTTCATGTTCCCAAATATTTTTGAGACCATAAGAGTGGCCATTTTTTAGGGCAAGGCAATTAGCCCTTTTGGCCCATTTTCAGGGGGCTCAGTCCCAGAAAGGCCTACTTTTTTCTTCCAATCAAGAAGTGGCTTCCAGTAACTTCCAATTTTGAAAATAACCACCAGGCCTAAAACTAGCCTCAAGGATGATTGGCCAACCCTTTTCCCTAGGTACTTCTGGAGGAAATTGTTTGGAAACCAATTTCAGTAAGGAAAGTGGGTACAGGCAATACTAGATTTGCTAAGGGGAATTGTTCAGGTTTACTTTTTCAAACATTTAAATTTTCTGAATTTCAATATCCAATTTGGTTGCCTGGACCAGTTCATGGACAACGGGGTTCACTTCTCTGACACTGGAACTAATTTCTTCTTAGAAGACCTGTGGAGGGGTATTTTATTTGTCCTGTAGGGGCAGATGGGGTGAGAGGAGCAAGCTGGTACTAGCCCTCTTTTGTGATGGTTAGTGCTGAGTGGATGGGGTTAGCAGTGACTCTTCTTAGGCTTTCTATTGATGAGATGGCACTGATGGCCTGGCTTGATTCATGTGAATCAGTTGGGCATTCAGGGCACAACATGAAAAAGCTTTGGGTGGTGGTGCGCTTCAATTTTTTTAACCACACTGTGGGCGTGGCCAACTCTGTGGGTGTGGCCAACTCTGCGGGCATGGCCAGGTGACTGGGTGGGCATAGTTAAACTTCTGTATTTTAATGTGAACTTCATCAGACCATTACTTACCAATTACACTTTGATGCTCTAATTTTCCTTTAAAGAGTATCTGCAGCAGAGTAACTGCTGGCTCAGCCTCACCCCACTCCGGGCACCTGGACCCACCATTGAGGATGTTGGAGTTGTGTCTGGAGTGGGGTTAGAGGAGGAGGGGGCAGGTCAGGGCATGACAGTGGGTGGGGCCAGACAGTTTTATTACTGGTTCTCCTGAACCTATCCGAACCTGCTGGAGCCCACTACTGGCTTTGGGCAACATCCTACATTCATTCATGTGAACAAAGTTGGAAATGGACCTAGGGTTGTTACCCCAAATAAAAGCAAAAGAAAGGAAGGAAGGAAGGAAGGAAGGAAGAAAAAAAGAAAGAAAGAAAGAGAAAATGTGTTAGCCTGACTATAGGTTTGCAAACATGTAATTGGAAGTGTAGGAGAAATTTATTCATGTGAACTAATTCTGATGCCAAGGATATAATGTTGCAATCAAAACAGAATTGTGCTCTCTCTCTCTCTCTTTTTTGGCAGGGGGAAATCTCAGAAACAATAAACTGAAAGCTTGAAAAATTGCCTCAGATAATTTTTGTACGCATAATCTTTGTTATATGTCCCCTTCTTTTCAAGGTTGTACACTATAGAGCAGCATTACTCAATGTTTTTAGGTTGCGGGCCTGACCACACCTCCTGGACAGCTGTTCGGGCTGGTCACTTGGTTCCTCTCACCAGGAAGCAGAAGTAAGACACACACAGTGCATATGCAGAACACATTTAGCAGCATCCTGTGCATGTGTGGGGCACGTTTTACTTCTGCTTCCAGTAGCAGCGAGGGTGTCGGGGGCTGGATGAATTGGCATCAGGGGCAGGGGCTGGCCCATGAGCCGTAGGTTTCAAATGCCTACTGTAGAGGATGAATCCGTTTTTGGAAACCTGCAAGTTTGGGATATTTCTCTCTGTACACTGTGTTTCTTTTGATACCTTACTTTGGCACAGAGGTGTTGTAAGGATTAATTAAGCGTTTGTTGTAAAGTACTTCAGGAGAAGATTTCTGTTAAAATCTAAAGATTGTGTTAGATGCCCACCACTTCATCCCATTGAAGTAATGAGCCATATTTATTTATGGATAATGCTTACTGGAGCTGCAGCTCTGCAAGGACCCATCACATCAGTAAGTGCCATGTTAAAGAAAATTAATCTTTACAACTCTAGCTAGTTAAATTAACCAGGTGTGGCCTATCTCTGTCCCTACCCCAACATAAAGTCTATGCTGAATGAAGCCATGAATGGTTGCAAACTATTGGTTTGGGCAGTGGTCGGATCCAAAAAGTTTTACTACCACACTGTGAGTGTGGTATGGTGAGCGTGGCCATGGGGGAAGCCCTGCGATGCACCCAAATTCGGACTACTTTATTTCAAAACTTGGATGGGTGGGGCCAGCCAGAATTTCTGCTTCCAGTTCTGGTGAACTGATGCAAACCTGCTGATGCCCACCACTGGGTTTGGGATGATAATTAACTTCACTTTTAATTATGAGTTCTAAAGCATGCCAATTTAAACATACCAAATTAATTACTTAGTTAATTAACTAGGTTTTGTGTGGCAGGATTGCCATGAATCTTTGACCATGAGATGCAATGAGATACAAGGACATCAGAATCTCAACTCCTGAGAAATAGAAGTTCAAATGTAGTGGGCAAGGATAATGAGTGATCAGAGCATAGTGGAAAGGAAAGACCCTCAGGAGGTAGAAGGTTCTCACGGTGTCTGAGGAGAACCATGTAAATAGCATCTGACTCATCACCCTGCAAACAAAAATTTGCATAGTCAAAGCAACGGTATTCCCGGTAGTAATGTATGGTTGTGAGAGCTGGACCATAAGGAAAGCTGAGTGCAGAAGAATAGATACCTTTGAAATGTGGTGTTGAAGGAGAGTTTTGAGAGTACCCTGGACAGGGAGAAGGACAAATAGGTCAATCTTAGAAGAAATCGACCCTGACTGCTCCTTAGAAGGTCAAATAGTAAAGCTGAAGCTAAAGCACTTTGGTCATCAAATGAGAAGAGAAGAATTGCTTGAGAAAGCCTCGATGCTGGGAAAGGTGTAGGACAAAAGAAGAAGGGGGCGGGCAAAGATGAGATGGCTAAATTGTATTGTAGATGCAATGGGCAGAGCTGGGTGGGTTGAGGAGGATGGTGGAAGACAGAGATGCCTGGAGGGCAATGGTTGATGGTCGGAATTGACTGTGCGACTGAACAACAACAAGTTTCATTTTCAGCAAACATCCACAGATATAACTGGTAAGTATAGCAGGGATGTGGTAGTTGCATTTATTAAATGAATTGCTCAGTCCTGAGTGCTATGGTACATGCATCTTCAAGGACAAAAATGGCACAGTTTTTAAAATATGGTTTTGTATCTCTTTCAGCAGAACAAAGTCAATAAATAAGGAACAGACCCAACACCTGCAGCTTCACTGGTGTAGTAATTGCTGTTCAAGCAATAGCAGCTCACAATATTTATGAGGATTTTTTAAATCCATGAATTATAAGAGGTTTATTTTCAAAGGTTTAATAACTATTCAACAATTTATCGGCTTCAACTCTTCCTATGCTAGCAGTTTCCTATGCCCCAAGAAATGAAAGAGCTTGGATTAGAGCAGGTTTTTAGTTCCTTCGGTAGTACTGTAGTTGATATTAAAGCATGAAAGAATTTTGCTAAGTGCAAATTACAGCAGCACTCTGCTTTGATAGTCATGAACTTTTTAAACAAGTAAAAATTCCTTATTGGGTATAAAAAAGATGCAGCTGGGGAGAATGTTTTTATCTTTATAACATTCCTTACTTCTCTTGTGATAAGTCATTTAAAAAAAGTAAATTACAGTAGTTTGTAAACAGAGTGAATTGTAAACTGAAATTTTCAAATACTATCATTATCAACAACAACAAAAGGAAAACTGTCAAACTTTTAGATGAAAACAAATTAACAGTTCTCTACCTCAAATTAATTATAGTTTTAAAAGCACAGTGATAAATCTGTTCAGGCAACACATATTCTATCATTTTTTTGGTAGGTGGACATACAGTCAAACCTCGCATAAAGAGCGTCTCGCATAAAGAGTAACTTGCTTAAAGAGCAGAATTTTCTCTGACTGTTCGCTTCGCTTAACAAATAAACCCAACCAAAATCTCGCTTAACAAATTAATTGGGGTTCACAATCCCCTCCCAACAATTGGTCACTTACAATGGTGTTTCACTTAAAGAGCAAACTCGCTTAAAGAGCAATCCTGTGGAACGCATTATGCTCTTTAAGTGAGGTACAACTGTATTCATATAGGCACCTAGTGCTACATAGCAAACCATGCTGTGGCGATTTAATAAAATGCAGGTGTGTGGGTGACCAGAATAATATGGTTGATTGCTGCCTTGTATGAAACTGTCATATCTAAACAAAATTCCCTTTTCTTTGTGACTGCTTCCCTACTATGAGAACATGGGCAACAGCTTCGACAATGTGTGTGAATGAATTAGTCCCTAAGGGAATTAACGTTGATACATTTGTCAGAAACCCCTAATAATGAGATAGTTAATTTAAAGCTAGAAATATGTTGCCTGCTTTCAGAGCTGACAATTTGTATTCTGTTATCATTCTCCCTTAGTCTCTGTCTCCCCTCTTTCCATCTCTTTCTCACACATACTCTCACACTTTACATCACTGGGTGTCAAGTTCACCATCTGTTAGAGACTTAGAATTGCCTGAAGAGACATTAAGCAAACATACATTCTGAAACAGTCCAGAGCAAGTTGCATTTGGTATGCTACTAGGATGCTATGACAATCTGAAGAAAGAAAACTAACAAAACAGTATCATTTTTAGCATATATTCCACTAGGAAGCGATTTTGGGGCTCTATGGTCTCCATTACTCTCTTCCCACAATTTCATCTAAGTGTAAAATGTTGTGAAGAGAAAAAGGCCTCATGGGTTGACCTTGCTGCTACTACACCAGATGAATTTGAGAAGACAGGAGTAGTCACTGGAGAAGTTTGGTTCAAGTAACAGCCAATTCACCTGCTCCTTCCTTTGGTTATGCAGGATCCAGTTGGTGTGGTTGGAGAGCGAGAAGTCCAGCCCTAGGCCCCTTCAATATGGGGTGCATCAGGGCTTGGTACTCTCACCTCTTTTATTCAACATCTACATCAGTGGTTCCCAACAAGGGGTACACAGCCCACTAGTGGACTTCAATTCCCAGAAGCCTCAGTCAGTACATTGGCTGATCAGTGCTTTGGGGAAATGACTTAGGCTTCTGGGAATTGAAATCCAAAAACCAGCATTTGGGAAACACTGATCTACATGAAACCATTGGGTGAGATCATCCGTTCCCATGGAGTGAGGTATTACCAATACACAGATGATACCCAGCTGTATATCGCAGCCCGAGGAGATCCAATGGATGCAGTAGAAGTCCTATCCAGGTGCCTGGAGGATGTCAGGGTCTGGATGGGGGACAACGGGCTACAACTGTATCCCGGCAAGACTGAGTGGGGAGCCCAGCAGCCCTCAGATACTCCTTCAGGAAACCCAGGTACTAATGTTTTGATCACCATGCAAGGGGTTCTTCTTCTTCTCCCAGCCAAATGAAAGCAAACCCATATTCATTCTGTTTTGAAAATGGTGGTTTTGGAACCTGTTGAACAGCCTATTCCAGTGCATGAGCAGGGCCTTTTGTTAAGTATAATACCCCACTACCACCACCAAATACGGACTGTGCCACAAGATAAGGACTGTGAAAGATGGCCCACTGTTTTTGCGTGGATGTATGTGGCAATCAAAGGAACACCATCTATTTCAGATTAGGAAACATGAATTGGGTCCAGCTTATTGCCTCACAGAACCTTACTATTTCAAGTGGCGACCATGAAGGGACCCCAGCCAGGAGTCTGAAGTCCAGCATCTATTGTTGCAATTTAACCACTTAGTTACTCCTGAATCTTATCAGCCTAGTGAATTACTTTCTGCACAGGAGTGTTAAATTCATTTCTGTGTTAGAAAAAGGTGTTTGCTAAGGGAGCACAATTAAGGCCAGTAAGCAGTGGTATTCCCCCCCCCCCGAGACTTTTGTTATGGGATAATAGATGTTCACTCTAGGGAGACATTGATTAGTTTTGTATAACCAGATGCAAATCGTCTTTTTCTATGTATCAGACTCTCCACATATCAAGGTAAAGTGCTACCTTGTGTATACCAGATGTTTCCAGATGCAAAGATCTACATGATCTGTACACCCTCTACAAAGAGACATCAGCACCCAAAGGAGAATTGCCAAGTGAGAAGAAGGCTCTGGGCATACCTGATGCAACAGATGCAGAGAAACAAAAGCTCCTTATTTCCTGTTGGTAATCTTTTGCCACAGAACTTGAGATGCAAATTCTCTGAATACAGCTTCAGTTTAGTAATTTCAGTTCCCAGTGAGAGATGCAAGTTTAATATGATCTACTTATTGGTATTTTCAGTGGTCCATTGTATTCTCCTCCAACATAATATTTTCCTTGACAACTTTTTTCATTATCCAAATTTAGCATCTATACATAGTAATGAAGAATACAGTAATACCTCGGATAATGTTAAGACTTGGTTCCACAAGTCTGGCTCAGTCAAGGAGCATGGAACTCAGCAGGAGCAGCTAGGCTGACCAAGGGCCCTGCTTCCAAATGTCGAAAGTAAGGAGTGGGTAATAAAAGGGGTGTGTGTGGGTCTCCAGTCTGGTGGCAGAAGGAAGGTTCTGGTGACTCCCCATAGGTGGGCGGGCTTGAGAGGGCCACAATGGCCGTGCATGCTACCCTTGCCTGGGCCGGCCATATGTTCCAGGGCTAAGAATGTGCCTGCTTGTCCTCCAGCACCGGCAAGCAGCTCCCAGCCTGGCTCACTGCTCAGACACCCTGAATGGCACCCCATTGCTCCTGGGGGGCAGGATGGAGGGAAGTGGCGGGGGGAGGATATCTTCACAGACCTCTTCTAAGACTCAGTGTTTTTCCTACTTCTTGGCCGGTTTCCAGTTTGAATTATTGAACTAAGTTGCAGAGTTTTTACATCAGTTACTATTCTTTCATTATCTTCACTAAAGTTATGCTATTCTTTATAATGTATAGCGATAATCCTATTTTTGTACTTTCTCAGCCACTGAGTCTGAATCTGTCAAAATCCTAACAAGAATATGCTATCAAATATGCAAGAGAAAACAATGTTCCATAAACTGGAAATGTTCACTATACATGGCAATCCCAAGGAAGGAAATGCCAAGAGATGCAGTAATTAATTATATGAACATTGATTTGATTTCCCATGCAAGCAAGATGATGCTCAACTGTTGCAACAAAAACTTACACAGTGGAACCTCAGTTAACATAATTAATAAACTCTCTGGGACATTTCTTATAGCAAACATTATTTTAACCAAAATTCCCGCAGGAATACACTGAACATAATTTCCTGTAGGAATGCATTGAAAACCAAAATACTTTAACCAAAATGCAGCTTCTCATAGGAATGCATTGAAAACCAATTAATCCATTCCGAAAAAAATCCATAAACTGAGCCACTATTTGTTATGGATTTCCTTTTGTTATGTGAGTTTTATGTTAACCGAACTGTTTGTTAACCATGGTTCCACTGTACTTTATGTGCAACAGTAAATACCTGATATTAAAGCTGGATTCTGAAAAGGAAGAGGCGACTGAGGTTGTATACTGCAAACTGGGGTATACTGGGGCACATCAAATAATTTCGGAAGATCAACCTGTGCCTTATAGACTACTGCAAAGCCTTTGGCTGTGTGGATCATGAGAAACTAAGGGTGGCTCTGAAAGAAATGGGTGTGCCTCAACACTTGATTGTCCTATATAACCTACACAGTGGTGGGTTGTCAATTTTTTTACTACCCCACCATGATGTCATGATGTCATGGGCGGGGCCAATGTCATGACGTCATGAAGTCATGATGTTGTGGGCAGAACCAAAGAAAATAAATAAAATAAAATAAAATAACATAGAAAAAATCATTAAAAATTAAATAAAAATACCCCAAACACAAATCAACCCACCCCCCACCCCAAACACAAACCCATCACTTACCTAGGCAGGCAGTAGGCAGGCAGGCAGGAACCGCTGCAGCATGGCGGCAAACTGCCACTGAAGCACGGCGGCCTGGCAGTGCAGTGTGGCATGGCAAGGAAAGGCCGCCGCCACTTCTAGAGGTGCTCCCTGTGCCCTTCCTTTCTGGGCAGCCAAAATGGCTGCCCGGAACTGCGCATGCATCAAACCTTCATTTGACGCATGCACAGTTTTTTTTACTGCACATGCATCAAATAGAGGTTTGACGCATGCCTGGAAATACACTTCTGGAGGGAGCCCGGAGAGGCGACCGAACCACTCGCCTGGGGTTTTACCACCACCACCCAGCGACCCCCTTGTGATGGGCGTTACTGGTTCAGGTGAACCGGTCCGAACCGGTAACAACCGATCACTGAACCTACAGTATATTCTAGACAAGAAGTTACCACTAGGACAGAATATGGAGAGACATAATGGCTTCCTACAACCAAAGGTTATCTGGTCAATCTGTATGCAGAACATCTCATAAGGAAAGCTAGACGATGAAGGAGGAGTATCTCACAGTATTCTTATGCATCAGCTTTCAAGTATAGGACTGGGGGCACCATTCTTTGCTAGTTCCCATTCTTCCTCAAGGGCTGTTCCCAGACAGAACAGCTTGGGGAGGTCATGTCCACCCCCTGAGACTTCTGTTGTGGAATCCCTCAGGACTCAAACAATTCCCACAATGCCTTTTTAACCTTTTTAAGCTGCTGGGAGAAGTCATTCAGAGATTTGGAGTTTGTTGTATCAATATGCAGATGACACACCATAATATTTCTCCTTTTCTTCATCTACAGGTGATGCAGCACAGGTCCTGAAGAACTGTCTGGATGAGGACAAATAAACTGAAATGGAATCCAGATCTGACACAGATATTATTTTTGGGAGGTTCATCAGTTAGAAGAACATCTACTTGACCTGATGGGGTTATGCTCCACCTGAAAGATAAGGTCCATAGTTTGCATGTTCTCTTGAACACAGCTCTCTCTAAGGAAACACAAATATCTGTGTGGCAGTTAGTGTGTCTTTTCATCACTGAATCCAAAGAACAAGATTCAGAATGTTTCCCATTGACTAAACTGAGAAATATTGCAATAGTTGTAGTTACCTGGATATAAATCATAGGCATACTATAATTTTTAAGGAGATGAAACCTGTTGTATTTCTGGAGAAATGGGTACAAGGATTTGTTACTAGATGTCTCTTCTATGGAGATAAATTATGCTGGATTTCAGATAGGTAGATATAGTGATAATTGTGCATGAGGAGTTTTTCAGGTAACAAAAAGAGGTTGCTTCTTGTGACAGGAAAATGTTCCTGACAGTAGAATAACTGTTTTCTAGTGGAATTGACTGTCTGGGAAGTTGGTGGATTTTATTTCATCTGAAGTTTCAAAGAGAGGTTAGATGTCCGTCTGTCAGGGAAGTTTTAGCTATGGATTTCCTGCTTGGCATTTCTGATTTGTTTCTCAGTAGTCTACCTGTTCAGTCATCAAAGCTAGTCTGTTCAACAAATACTTCACTTCCCTGTTCAGTGAGCATTGTTTTTTCTTAGATTTCATGAGGCTGCTTTTGTCTGAACCAGGTGACAGTTTATAAGCTACCACTGAGTTTTTATGAATTCTTGTGAAGTGTCACTCCTTAGAATTTTACAGTATAGCCTCTTGAAAGTCTACCATGTGTCCAATAAACAAACATCCAGCAACTATTTTCATTTGTGTCATATTCTGTGGTTGTACATTTATACACTTCTATCACTGCTTGAAGGTTCAAGATACTTTCATTTGGTAGGGCATTTTATTGGTTCTGGGAAGTGTCTACTTCAGCTCCTTGAAGCAACATATGTTTGGCTAGGACTATAAACAGGATAGTAAGTTTGCATATATAGCACACTTAACAGAAAGAGTGCATCTACTCACTAGGTCACTAACAGCAAAGTGTGAGGGTACACACATGTGATATTTCTGAACCACAATCGGTTGTACCCAGGTAATGGCAACCTTGTGTTGCCAGCTAATCTTTCTCATACTAGGTCAGGTGAAAAGAACTGCAGAATGAACTCACTGAAAGGTAACTTCATTTTGGCAGTTTCACGTCTGGTCTAGACATGGAAGAAGAAACAATGTATGATAATTAAACATTCATATACAGACTGTTCAAAAGACAGGCTCTTTTGATATAATCTTTTCCAGGTTTTGAGATCTTCAGGGGACACCCTTCTTTCTGTCCTATTTCTCTTACAGGCCAATTTAGTGATGACTCAAGAGAGGGTCTTTGTAGTAGTTATTCCCAGGCTGTGATACTATTTTCAACTGGAAGCTGAACCATTCCTTTTTGTACTACTGTTAATGGCTTTTAGACAAACTTTCAAGCTACATAGAAAGGAGCTTTAATAGAAGAAACTTTATTTCCAGTTTTAAAATTATTTTCCTCATTGTCATTTTTAATCTTTTCTGTCACACAACAGTCAATGAACAGGAGACTTAACTGGTCTCAGGTTTTGGAGGTTGGCAACTCTATTTTATTTTTGTTACCAGTGTCTGTCCTGTTTGGACTATCTGCTAATTTTTAGTTTATTTCATTAATTATTGCTTTAGTTGTGTTTTCTCATGCTATTTGTAACCATGTATGTTAACCATCCTAAGTAGCTTCAACCAGTAGGGCAGAATGAATGAACGAACAAGCTAATGAACTAACATTATTTTAATTGATTTTAATAAGTTTCTTTAGCAGTCAGTCAAGGCATTACATCCATATGTTAGCAGGTACATTGTAGAATTAAGCAATAGTTTCATCAAGGAGGTTCTTTTCACATAACATCAAAGTGTTGAGTAAATGCACGTACACATGCTTTTTTATGTCTTGTAAATAAAGATAGTAGATTCAAGGTGGCACTGGCTGAAAGGCACAATTAATAGATATGATCTCCAAATAGTGGGAAAGGTCTGAGAGGGGTTATCTGTGGTAGAAGACCAGAAGCAGCAGCAGAAGTGAGTTGGTGGCTGGTTGTGTAGCACTTGTGCATGGGATCTGTGACAAATGGGGAAAGGGAATCTCACTGGCATGCTGTAGTGACTAGTGACATGTCCCCAGGTTGTCGCACCCTTAACTTCCTTTTATGTTCCTCTTATGACTGCAGTGGCTCAAGTGGTCAAGACACTGAACTTGACAACTGGAAGATTGTCAGTTCAGCAGTTCAAGACTCAAGTACTGCACAATGGAACGAGCTCCTGTCTCTGTCCCAGCTCCTGCCAACCTAGCAGTTCAAAAGCAAGAAAATGCAAGTAGATAAATAGGGACCACTTTGGTGGGAAGGCAAACAGCGTTCTGTACACTCCAGTGTCGAGGCATGCCTGCCACATGTCTACGGGAATGTCTGAAGACACAGACAGTGCTGGCTCTTTAGCTGTAAACAGGGATGAGCACTGAACCCTAGAGTCGGATATGATTGGCTTTTGAACAAGGGCAACCTTATGTCTGAGTGATGTGATATAACTATGTTTGTAATGGCTTACCAAGACTGCTTCAGAGATAGAGGGAGGCATGGTTTCTTATTTAATCTTTAAAATGGAAGGTGATTAGAAAAGTCACACCTCAGAGAGGGTTCTGTTGAACAGAGGAGAAGTATACAGGATATTTTATTGGAGTGGCAGTATGGTTACTGAGTGTGTTAATATAGCCCTGCTTTCAGAAGATTTCACTATATTAGAATCTAATTAGAATTACCAAATGATTCCTGACAGAGTGATAATATCTTGAAGGCATTTTCTGTAGAATACTTGGGTGTTGCTTACAAGGCAACCATTAATTTCTGAATCACAAATCACAGATCTTTCCTGACAACCTCTCATGCTGTTTTGCATATCAAGGAAGAAAAGTGCTGTAGAAACAGTTGCCTGTATGCATATATCTCGTGTTTTTAATCTCAGAATTTCTAAACACCAAGAACAGCTTTCTGGTTCTCCTTCAGAACACCTGTCTCCTCTATTTGGGTACTCAGTGGCCAGCTGTAGGGCAGGAGCTCTTTAGGAGTGCGTCACCGCTCTACTTAGTTGCTTTGAGTGTGGATGTTGGTAAGGAGCAGGGCCATAGCCAGAGAGAGACTGGGGGGGGGGGACCCTCCTGAGCTAACAGCCCCCCCCAACCTACCCTAGGATGCCAACGTTATATATGTGTGTGTGATATTGTTGCCCCTCTTGAACACCTGCCCCCATCTAAAATCCTGGCTGTGGCCATGGTAAGCAGGGACAATGGATTTATAAGCCCCTCCCGCAATTATGTCCTCCACTTTCCCATACATCCACCCTCTTCATTCATTGCAACATTTATAGGGCTTGTTTGTTAGTTCCTTCAATCAATCAATTTCTATACTGCCCTACATGGGGTAAACGACAAACATACAAATAAACCCAACATGTGGAAGCATAATAAAACATACTATCAGTTTTGAAATACCCCCCCATCCCAATCATCAAAGGCAGAGCAGATCTGGTAAAATAAACAATAACAGCAAAAATGATTAATAAGCTACACTTTAACTGAGATAAGAAATCAGAGAGTAAACAAAACAAAAAAGACAAAACAACAACAACACTGTGCCACATTAAAGACTAACTTCTGTATTTTAATGTTAGCCTTCATGGACCAAATCCACTTAATCAGATATAAAAATGGATTTTCATGGTATGCATTTATAGCAGAGTAGTTGTACAAATTTGGTTGGTTCAGGAGATGGACATGTAAATCAATGAGTATCTACAACGGCAGTGATGGGATGTAACAGGTTCACACCAGTTCGCCAGAACCGGTAGTAACTTTCCCCAGTGTCCTGGAGAACCAGTAGCAGCTTTTGGGGAAAACCCCCACCTTCGGGACTTACCTTTTCACTGGTTCCCCCACTGTGCATGTGTCCCAAGCACTTGGTGTGCATGCATGCCTACAGTGCTTGGCATGTATGCATGACCTCCTTGTTGTCCTCCCAAGTGGGGAGGAGGAAGAGAAGCTGCTAGCCTGAACCTCCCTATAGCCTGCTCTCCAGGGTAAGTGACTCACCTTTGGATGTGGTGTGTCTGTGTGTATTTTAATGTGTATTTAATACCTTTACCTATATTGACTTACTACCACAGTTCCTAAAAAGGCCTGGCAGCCTGGCTTGGGGTTTTTAAGCAAAGTCTTGGAGTTATCTCATCAATAAGCTACACCTGTGCTGTTCCAATTGGAGAACCCTTAAGGAGGTACAGCTGTTTTACATTTACATTAAGGGATATTATCCTAGAGAACTGGTTAGGCAAAGACTTAGTACCTAACTTTTTTAACTGTTGAAAAGTTGAAAAGAGCCAAAAAGAAGCCATCTTGTGGTAAGTTCATACTGTAGTTCCTTCCATCTGACCTAGTGTGAGAAAGATTAGCCAGAATAAGCTTTAAACTCTGGTTTAAAAGCTCTGGTTGATTTATGTTTGGGGTGAGTGGGTGGGTGTATTTTAATGTATTTTTATTTATTTATTTATTTATTGAATTTATTTACGGGTTTATGTTGTGGGTGGGTGGTTGGTTGGTTGGTTGGGTTGAGGTGTGTGTGTGTGTGTGTGTGCTTATTTTTATGTTATTGTAATTTTTTATTATTTTTTATTACTATATTTATTTTTTCTTTGGCTCCACTCAGGACATCATGACGTTAGCTCCGACCACACTGTGATGAAATCATGGTGGGGTAGTAAAATTTTTGATGTCCCACCACTCTGATGGATGAGATAAGATAGTGATAGAAAGCTGTAGTTAAGGACAAGTTAGTTGTATCAGATTTTGCAATTTTAAAACAGAGGAAAAGCAATGAGAAATACAAAATACAAAATAATCTAACAACCTTCAAAAATTTCAATCTAGAAGTTGGCAGTGTTAGGGAGGACAGCCTGTTTTGGGATGGTCCATGTTTATTCCAAAGTTTGGAAAGTAAGAATTGCTTGTTCATAAAAGTTTAGAATTTGAAGAGTGACCTCTAGCAATTCAATAGATGTGTAAACCCTAATCAAGCAATTCAAGTGCCTGTGCTATGAATGTGTTTAGGGGGAAGCCTCACCTCATGCATCATGTTCTTCATTTTCTTCACTAAAGTTATGGAATTCTTTATAATATATAGCGATAATTCTATTTTTGTACTTTTTCAGCCACTGAGTCTGAATCTGTCAAAATCCTAACAAGAATATGCCATCAATTATGCAAGAGAAAACAATGGTCCATAAACTGGAAATGTTCACTATACATGCCAATCCCAAGGAAGAAGATGCCAATGTTCTTCATGGGTCCAGCCCTGTATATGAAAAGAAGGATTATGCTTATATGTGAGCTGTACACATAAAGAAGAATGTGATTTTCGAGGGCTGTCACTCAAATGTACAGCCTATGCTTAGGCTATAACCACTCCTCATCAGACCTGCTGCTGAATTAATTTGTAATGTGTGAATAAGGTTGGTGTCTGTTCTCTGCTTTCCTCTTTGATTTTGCTGAAGTTAGATTTGCAGGTCACATTCTTTAGTTGTATAATGTTGTTTGAGGAACATGTTTCTGTATCAGTTCAGGAAAGAGGTATTGACTATGCTTTCAATACACTATAGTTGTATAACATAATTGTTGTTTTAATTGTTTTATATGGGAAGAGCACTCTTTATCCTTAGGGCTAAGAGGGTTTTACCTGAGCTTTCTGAGTAAGAACCCCTATTGGCTATCTGTAAGACGTTGTTTTGAGAGTACTCTGGACAGCGAGGAGAACAAATAGGTCAATCTTAGAAGAAATCAACCCTGACTGCTCCTTGGAAGGTCAAATAGTGAAGATGAAGCTAAAGTACTTTGGACATCAAATGAGAAGAGAGGATTCACTTGAGAAAGCCTTGATGCTTGGAAAGGTCAAGGGCAAAAGAAGAAGAAGGTGGCAGAAAATGAGATGGCTAGATGGTATTATGGATGCAATGGGCACAGAGTTGGGCGGGTTGAGGAGGATGGTGGAGGATAGGGGTGCCTGGCATGTGATACTCCATGGATCTTCAGGGGGTCAGAATCGACTGAACAACAACAAAAAGACTGTACATGGGAGAATATGAGAAGGAGGAAATATATCTATGCAGCTGTTTACCAGGAAAATGAGAGACAATATCACAGAGCAGAGGTTGCTAGGGAAAGGTTAGGGTGCTGGAAATGGGTGGTGGTGGTGGTGAGAAGGGATTTTTTTTTTGGGGGGGGGGGAGGGAAGCTATTCTGTTAATTAAAAAAAACTTATGTTAGCCACATGGGGAAGGAAGCAGCTCACAGAGGCAGAGATGTTCATTTCAGTAAGAGCAGAAAGCAGCCATTTATGCAGATAGATTTACAGACCCAGTAAGATATGTGAGTAAATAAACTGCCCTTAATTTGCATCCCTTTGAATTAAAGATTTGTGCCAGTGAGATTCTGGGATAACAAGCAACAGTTCAGAGTTCCGGATATTTTTAGAGCAGTGCTTTAAGTTTACCATAATAGTAATAATCAGCACTGTTAAACATTAAAACATATGTGACACTATATTTAGGAAGATCTCTGTGTTCTAACAGCACATTGCACACTCTTCCTTTGTGTGTCTCTAAGATGCCATTCCCAAAGGAAACTGGTCCCCTAAATCTGTTTGGTCCCTCCTTTTCTAACAGCCTGTGTTAGGAGCTTTCTGTTCATGGCAAACTGCTGGGAGACTGCAGCTGTCAAGGCTTTAAAAATGTTGGCCCTTCAAAGAACTAAGGGGAGATGATGCTGTTTGTTCAAATAGCCCATGCAGCAACTGTAGTACAGCTTCACTTTCTAAGAGCCAGCACAAAGTCTGGCAAAGTTGCTCTCTCTGCCCAGGAGGGAAATGGACAGCTTTAGGAATTGCCTGCTGGCATTACCAATTTGAGCTTGTCGGAGACCGCTTTAAATTAGGCAAGCCTGTTTACAATAAAAATAATAATATGAGACTCAAAAAAGAGAAGACCAAGGGAATGCAAACTGGAAGGAAACAAAATACTGTAGCCTAGACATCAAGACAGAGGGAACAAGTGTAAAACAAGTGGCAGAGTTCAAATACCTAGGAATTTACTGAAAATGGCAAAATTGACGAAGAGATTATTTCCCATGCCGCTCCCTCCGTTCACTTTTATTTTTCATAGTGCTGAATGGACCAGACACTACAGCATCCTTTATTAAATGTAGCAGTAAATTATTGTTGGATTATATCTCTACATTGTATTGTTGGATTGTATAGTTATAGTATTGTTGTTTGATTGCATTGCTACATTATTGGTATTCTGCTGTGTGGTGTTCTATCACAGTATTGCTGCC
The DNA here is from genome assembly GCA_030440675.1 of Furcifer pardalis. NCBI lineage: Eukaryota > Metazoa > Chordata > Lepidosauria > Squamata > Chamaeleonidae > Furcifer > Furcifer pardalis. Next base: position 42,502,347 of record CP126897.1, on the reverse strand, counting down.
CTATTATTGTATTGTATTGCTGACTGTATTCTACTTTTTGTGCACTGCCCTGAGTTGGCTGCACCAAGTAGGGCGGTATAGAAATCCAAAAAAATAAAATAAATAAATAAATATGCGGTGCAGTAAGGCAAACCAAATATTGGGACAGTTAGATCCGCTCTAACAACACCAGGCAATACCAGTCAACACAAATAAACACTTCATACGAAGCATATTCATTTCCACCTTATGTTACCAGTGGCCAAACATGGACACTTACAACAAAACATAAACAAAAATTGGTCACCACAGAAACGAGATGTCTGAGGAAGGCCGCTGGAGTGACTAGAAGGGATAAAATCAGGAATGAGGTTATAAGGGGGAAATTGAAACAGAACTAATCTTGCACTACATACAGAGCCACCAATAAAGTGGTTTGCCCATTTGGAGAGAATGTCTTAGATTTCCATACCTTACAAGGCATATGTGGAAAGAGGAGAAAGACAAAGACCCAGAGGAAGGTGAAGAGATGACATCAAAGAAATATTACAAGAACAGCAGATAACACCTGTGGAGGCCACTAGAAGTGCCAGAACAGGAACCTTGCATCTCCCTTGACACCCAATTTTTGCAGGGGAGGGGAGGAGGAGGAGGAGGAGGAGAAGAAGAAGAAGAAGAAGCCGCCCCTTCTTAGAGCCCATTGGAAAGAGAGAAAGAGATGGTGACTAGAAGCCAAAAAAAAAAGCCATGTAGTTTATGCAGATCAGACGCCACACAATCTGACAGCACGTGAGCCTGCTGGTGCAGCCTCTAATTATGGCAGAGTCTGTGGCAGTACATTGGCATTGCTGGCTGGTACTGTAATACCAGTAAGAGCTCTGGTGGTACAGTGGTTAAACTGCTGTACTGCAGTCAAAATGTTGTGAGTTCGATCCTGACCTAGATCAAGGTTGACTCAGCCTTCTGATATTGGTATAATGAGTACCCCAACATGTTGGGGGAAAATGCTAATTAACCTGTGAACCCCCCCCCCCAAGAGTGCACTAAGCGCTATGGGGCACGGTGTAATTGCTATTGCTATTTTACCTGAAGATCTCAAAACCTGGATAAGTTCCTATGGAAAGATGTAGTCTTTCAAACAGTCTGTGTATGAAACTTATCACACCTTGCTTCTTCTTCTTCCATGTCTAGACCAGACATGAGACTGCCAAAATGAAGGCATCTTTTTGTGAATTCATTCCACAGTTCCTTTTGCCTGACCTGGTGTGAGAAAGATTAGCTAACAACACAAGGTTCCCATTGCCCATAGTACGCCCGATTAACTACGCCCGGTAGTTAAAAAATACCATAATCTTTGAGGAGGCTCTTTCTATATGACCCAATTTAACAAGTGTGGAAAAGCTATAGTAAAAATGATTGTGAATCACTCTATAAAAAATTATGTTATACATGCACTTACTACAGTTTTGGAATAAAAAAATCTGAAAACTCTCTATAGAATCCAATGGGAAACCTATGTGGTACTGGAGATTTGTCATTATTCATATTCACGATTGTTCCCTTAATATTACCCTTAGACAAAAATGCAGAAGTGTCTGTTGCTGTGTAAAGTCTCAGCATGGAAGATCAAGTGAGAAAAAAATACCTAAACCTATATCAAAGCTTCCCTTTCATAACTTACAAAATTGTAAATTTATTTGTATAGAAATTATATGTGTTGCATTCTTTTTGTCCTTAATCAACATGATATAATTCCCCCTCTTTTACTCTATGAGGTTTTGTGCCACCTTCTCAGTATGACTGACACAAACCAAGTAAGGAATATTTTGCCTTCCCTGTGAGTAATTAGAGTAGGCTCCCTGCAGTGGCGTCGCGCGGTGTTCAGCCGCTTGGGGCGAAGAAGAAAATCGCCGCCCCCCCCAGCTCCCCGCTGCTGCCGGTCCCCCCCCGGACCCAGGCAGAAGGCGCCGCCCCCCTGCTGAACAGCGGCGCGCGCGCACCGCACACCTCTGCCCGCTCACCCTCCAGGGGCACTCCGTCACCCACCCCCAACGAGCGCACCTCCACCTCCGGCAACTCGCTCGCCCGGCTGGCCATCGCTTCTTGCCTCGTCCTGGCAAGGAGGGGTGTGTGTGTCTGCAGCGACCTTCGGGGCCGCCGTGTCCCCCCACCACCACCACCGCAAACGCCTGGCCGGCAGGAGGCGGCCCCTTCGGCTTCCAGAGCCAAGCCGGGGGGCGCGCTACCCGGGGCGCAAGAGCACAGCTGCCGAAGGGAGGGAGGAAAGGACGGAGGTGGCGGGCGCTACCCACCCCCGGAGGAGGGCCGCGCGGGAGCGAGGGCCGGGGCCTGAGCCGGCTGGCTGCCGGGGCGCCGCCGCCGCCAGGGCGCCACTCGGGGGCTCTCCTGGCGGGCGGCCCGCATGCGCGCGCACGCTACCCACCTCCTGCCCAGCCAGCCGCCAGGGGCTCCCCGCCACGGCGCCACCCACCCCCGACGAGCGCCCCCGTCTGACGGCAAGCTGGGTGGGTGGCTGGGCGGGCGGAGGCGAGCAGCGTGCGCGCGCACGCGGGCCGCCCTCCAGGAGAGCCCCCGACGGCTAGCCGGGCGGGCGGGGCCCCTCCTTGAATGGTGTCCGCCTTAAAAAAAAACCCTTTTTCTCCTCCTCGCCCCCGACGGCCAGCCAGGTGGACGGAGGCGAGCAGCGCTCGCCAGCAAAACGGCCGCCCTCCGCCTGGGAAGTCCTGCTTCCTAAGCCCGGCCCCAGGCAGAGGGAGGCCAAACTGGTGGGGACATTTTGCCGCCCCCTGAAATCCGCTGCCCGGGGCATCCGCCCCCCCCGCCCCCCCCACGCGACGCCACTGGCTCCCTGCACCCATGATTTTAGTATTCATGATCCAAAAATATTCACTGAAAAATTCCAGACATATGTAAGATATATGTATTTCCAAGCATATCAGAGAGAGAAAAAAACAACAAAAGACAAAAAGTTGTGACTAACTACTGTATTTAAATGTGAGCTTTCATGGATCCAAATCCACTTTGTCAGACATAAGAGTAAGACCTTAGGCCTTACATCAGACATTAGTAAGTACCTGGAGAAGACTTCAGGTCCTGGACACTGGCAGAAACCAGTTTTGCCTGGCTGAATGACTAGAGGCCACTTGAGAAAGTACCAGGATCTTTATTCCAGATGTTCTAGGGTAAACCAGTCCTAGGAAATATTATGTTTTGATGTCCAGTTCCATTGTCCTTTGATGTCTGGCTTGTTGATCATTTTCCTCTTTAATGAGATACGTTATTATCATTTAAACAATTATAATAACCATTGGGGGAATTGGTTTTAGGAAAATGACACATAAACACACAGTTGCAATATGGAGAATACTTGGCTCAGTAATATTACAAGTGAGAAGGATCTTGGAATTGTTGTAGATCACAAGATGAATAGGAATCAACACTGTGAAGTGGCTACCAAAAAATAAAAAAACAAAAAAGGCCAAAAATGGTAAGTTGATATGCAGCATATTGCAGGCAACGTCAACATCAACGTCAACGTCAACGTCAACGTCAACGTCAACGTCAACGTCAACATCAACATCAACATCAACATCAACATTTTTATTATTAAAGTCGTAGACCAGTACTGTATATGTTACATATAAGAATTATGTCTAAACACAGAATAAAAGGCCTAAGCTCAGTGGTGGGATGCCAAAAAATTTACTACTCCACCATGATGTCATCACAGTGTGGGCGGAGCTAGAATCATGATGTCATGATGTCATGGGCGGGGCCAAAGAAAATAAAAATAAAAAATAAAATAAAAATAAGCACACACACACACATACACCCCTCAACCCACCCACCCACCCACCCACAACACAAACCCATCACATACCTGTTAGTATAAGTGCCTGGGCAGCACCATGTTGCAAGATGGATATGGTTATCATACCTGTTCTCTTGGATAATATGCCTTAATGTAAATGTAAAACAGCTGTACCTCCTTAAGGGTTCTCCAATTGGAACAGCACAGGTGTAGCTTATTGATGAGGTAACTCCAAGACTTTGCTTAAAAACCACAAGCCAGGCCTGCCGGCCACCAGGCCGTTTTAGGAACTGTGATAGTATGTCAATATAGGTAAAGGTATTAAATACACATTAAAATACACACAGACACACCACATCTAAAGGTGAGTCACTTACCCTGGGGAGCAGGCTATAGGGAGCTTCAGGCTAGCAGCTTCTCTTCCTCCTCCCCACTTGGGAGGACAGCAAAGAGGCCATGCATACGTGCCAAACACCGTAGGTGTGCATGCACACCAAGTGCTTGGCGTGCATGTGCAGTGGGGGAACCAGTGAAAAGGTCAGCCCTGAAGGTGGTTCCCCAAAAAAGCTGCTACCAGTTCCCCGGGACACTGGAAAAAGTTACTACCAGTTCTGGTGAACTGGTGCGAACCTGTTACATCCCATCACTGCCTAAGCTATGAGAACTCTTCCGTCTAAGAATGTGACAGTCTATAATTGTAATTAGTAACTAATGCATATATACAGATATCACAGTAAGATTTATAAAATTTTATACATAATTCTTATATGTAACTTGTAGTGTAAAGCAAATTAATAGGCAAAATGTTTATTACCCATGAACTGCCCAGAGAAAGCTTTAAGCTCTATGGGACAGTATAATTGTTATTGCTAACATGTTCAGAGGAGGACAACAGGGATTATCAGGATACAAGAAACAAAGCCCTACAAGGAAATTCTGAAAGAACTAGACATGTTTATCCTTGAGGAAGGAAGACTGAGAGGTAGTATGATAGCCTTAAATAGTCATAAAGAAGAGTACAGTACAGTATCTGTTCTCAATCGTGTCAAAGTGTGGGACTTGTAATAACAAGCTCAGGTTACAGTCTGAATGTCAGGAGACAAAATGTTGGAATAGTACAATAATGGAACCAATTACCTTGGGAGCTGTTGAACACTACAATACTACAACACTGGAGGCTCTCAGGAGAAAATTATACAACCATCTGTCAGATCTATTTTGATTTGTATTCCTGAATTGAACAGGGGGTTGTACCTGATGGCTTCATTTGCCCTTTCCAATCCTGTTATTTTCTGGTTTTGCCAATTTGTGACGTTGGCTGTATAGAGATGTGTTAATGAACATTTTCCCTGTCCCAGAAAGGTATACAAGAGCTAGCTACCTTGGCTTTCATAATGCCTCGATCTTAATCTGCTCCAGAAAAGGCGCTACAGAGCCTGTAAATCTCAGGGGCTGCCAACCACCATTGTCCACGCATGCACTGAAAGTTAAGGTTACCCTGGTATGCGCACTGTTCTCCTGTCTCTCTAATAAAGTTTTGTGCAGTTTCCCTATCAATGTGTTCATTTTACCAAATTCCAAAAGAACCTCTTATTAGTATTAGTATGACACTTCGTTACCCTAAGCTTCCTTTCGTGAGAAGCATTTCTTACTTACAAACACTTCCAATTCTTCTATCCTTTGATGTCTGGCTTGCTTATCATTTTGCTCTTACTGAGATGTTCAGTTATCATTTGCTAATTAGTGAAGTTGGCTGTACAGAGATTAGTTCCTTTAATCAAACAGCTGAACACCCACTCGATAGTGTGGGTGTTAGCTGATCCCTCATTAATCCCAACATTCTTTGATAATTTTGGCCATCCCTGAGTTTTTAAGAAGAGAAACATTAAAACATGCGAACTCTAACTCTTTCTGAATGATTAACAAGGTGGGGTAAGATCAGAGTTTACTGTCACACCTATGGTGCATGCTGGAATATGGGGAATCTTGTGAATGAAACAAGAAAATAAACTACTCAGGAACAGTTACAGTGCACAGGGGCGAGTGAGGTATAATGCCTGTACCTGAGGCATAAAATATGGTAGTGATCAGTCTTTATAAATCATAAATTTGGAGCTTAGCACAGAGTGGTTGTCATGAAATAATCCCCGTTTTAAACTGTGCTTTTTTCACAAGCTTTTTGACCACCTAATTACCTTTGCTTTTAGCCTCATTCAATATGGCGATTTCAGATCAGGGGGAGAGAGAATGGAATGTAAACATCCTTGCCTCATGAACTGCCTCTTGGTTTCAAAGAACCAAAACTTAATGTGTGTTAGACATCTCATGCTGTAAAATCATTAGTTGGAATCCTTAAGGAGGAGAGCTATAAGGTAGACCATTTAGGAGGACATATAACCCAGAGACTCACTCACACACACTGAGACGCTCTCTTGGTTGCTATGCTTTTGAACTGCAATCATGTAGCCTATTTGCTTCTGATGCTTTATTCTGAACTTTGCTCTGATTTCAATATACTTTTAAAATAACTGAAGAGACTTAGACTGGTTATTTGGCTCAATGCTACCTTATCTACACATATCTAGATGCTTGTGTTGTCCAGCCAGGGAACTGCAACTTGGAAGAATGATAGGGCCTACTCAAGAGTAAGGCATCCTATCATTACAGTGGTTTTTCCATGAAAATGTTTGCTTACCTAAGGTGGTGTTCTGTTAAGTCATTAAAGTTCTGTCCTACAGCGATAAATGGTCCTAAGTAGTATTCACTAGACAGCCAAAACATCATTGAACTGGATGTTTGGACTATAACCATTGGTCAGAACAATAATAGCATTGAAACATTTCATCATTAAAAATAGCCTTCTGGCTCATTTATCATTTGTTGTCCAGGGAAAAAACACCTATTCTAGGAGTGGCCAAACTTTTTCGGCCACAGGCCAGTCACGTGGTTGAGCGGGCCGGTAACATGGTTCCTACCACTAGAAGTGGAAGTAAAACTCACTTAAGAAATAAATTGGGGTTCACAATCCCCCCCCACACACACACACAAATGGTCATTTACAATGGTGTTTCACTTAAAGAGCAAACTTGCTTAAAGAGCAATCCTGTGGAACGCATTATGCTCTTTAAGCGAGGTACAACTGTATTTTCAATTGAATGAGTTTCTTATTTAAGTAAGTGAGAAATTAAAAGAGTGATTTTCCCAATTCCTCAAAGAGTTTTATTATTATTATTAAATTCAAATTTATATGCCGCTCTCCTTGCCGAAGCAACCCAGAGTGGCTAACAATGTTACAATAGAAAACATAATATACATACAATATAACAAGTACAATACAATCAATGTGGTCGGCAAGACCTTCATAAAAAATAATAATATATATATATAAATACAGTACAGTCAAAGAAATACAAAAACAATCATGGATATACAGTATATACAATAGGGAAAGTCCTCATCCCTTATAAATATTTCAATTAGTAAATATACATTTATCTGGAGGAGTGGCTGGCCGTGGTTCAGCTGTGGCAGTAGTAGCGGGACTGGCATCCTTAGTCGGCGGCGGCGGCAGAAAAGTTCTTTTTATAGCCGCCCGCCTGGAGCCCCCCAGGTGTTCCTCGTTCTCCCCGGCCGGCCGGCAGGGGAGAACATCTGAAAACGTCCGGCGTTGGTCGTGTGGCGGCGGCGACAAGAAAGTTCTTTTTGTAGCTGCCCGCCTGGAGCCCCAGGTGTTCCTCTTCTCCCCGCCCGGCCGGCAGGGGAGAACATCCGAGCGTCCGGCGTTGGTCTCGCAGCGGCAGCGGCAGGAAAGTTCTTTTTGTAGTCCTCTCAGCTCCAGATGTCCATTGGGGTGGCGGCAGGTCTTATAGCCGCCCGCCCGCGCCGCGCAGCAGCTGGGCTCACTCATGGCTACTCATGGCTGAGTAGGAATTCAAACCCCGGTCGCTGAGTTTCAGCTTGTTACTCTACTCACTACACCATACCGGTATCCCTAAAAGTAATATTCAGTAGCACCTCATACAACAATCACCCCATATAGCAACAAAATCGCATAACAATTAGGTTTTTGGTGGAAATGGCGTCCTGCATAACAATTTGCCCTATGGAAAAAATCGGACAACAATTTTTCAATGGGAAAAACCACTTAGCAAAAAAAAAAAGTTATACGATGCATCCCATAGGGAAAATCGCTATACGATGCATGCATCGTATAGCAATTGTTTCGTACAACAACAAGCCCTGTGGAACGGATTAATATCATTGCATGAGGTACCACTGTATCCACTCAACAATGCCCAAGTGAAGTTACTATATATCCTATAAAAAATTTAGAACACAGAGAAAAATAGTACAGTACTAGGAATAATAACCAGTATAAAACAAAATACTACACACAGAGGAAGTGAAAAGGAGCACTGAGCAGAATCGTTCAAACAGCAGTACTGTTTAACTGTTTGATTAAAGGAACAAAAGAACACAAAAACAAAACAAAAGAAGAAAAGCAGCAGCAGCAAAATTGTCAATAATCCCAGGAGTGTTATCTTTAAACTGGCTGAAAGCCCGGAAAAGGAGAGAAAACTAAGGGATGAGAGGGAATTTATTTCAGACTGGAAACACGTAGACTGTTTCTGCATTAGCTCTTACATTCATTCTTAATAACTTGGATAGACAAGAGCCAGACTAACCCCACTCCAAATGTTTGTAGCTAATATTTAATTATCTGTTTCAGAAGAGTCTTCAGTAATCTCAGAAATGAAAGACAGTAAGAGTGATTGTATCCTTGCTAAAAGGAACTCTGCTGTTGAGGCAACTTAAATTTGTTGGTTTTATCTTTCTGATCCACATAGGAAAATTGTAGGTTGTTTGGTATGATACTGTATGCTTCCTATCTCTTGAAAGCCCATGAAACTTCATGAATTGGTGCCTTAACTGTGAAACCTCTTTTATATCACCAAGCTAGAGTATGACATGGTATCCACTAGTGTTACCACAAAATTTAGAGGTAGATTTTTATTCTGACATTAATGAAGATTTCCCTGCTCATTCACATGTCTGTGCAGGGGTACATGGGCACAGAAGCCCTGAAACAGTTGTTTACAGAGGCACTACACCAAGGGTATTCATTTGGGGAAGTTCTAGAAAGAAATATGTGTAAAATAATATACTGTATTATTTTGGGAAGTATTGGGTTTCCTTATAAATCGCTATGTAATATTAATGAAAACTAACATGGTCAAATTGCAAATTGCAAGACTGAATAAATTACAAAACCCAGGAAAAGCCACCTGGAAGAGGCCATAGAGAACAATAGGTGCCATTAGAATGAGCAGCTAATCCCATCAGAGGGGTGGGATATAAGTGTAAAGAATAAATAAAATAAATATCCTTTATTTAATTTTACTCTTTGCAATCTTCCTTTTCTCTCTTTTATCTTCACCAATTTCATCCTATCCTCTACCAGACTTTACCATCTAGATCAGGGGTTCTCAACCTATGGCTCAGGGGCTGGATGCATCCCATGACACACCATTTCATGTGCCCCCCCCGCCTCCTGCCACACCAGGAAATGCCAATTGTGGCAGGCAGGGCAAAATGGCCCTCAAAGCTGTCTGAGGAAGTGTGACCCAGCCCTCGGCTTGAAAAAGTTGAGAACCACTGATCATTAATGCTTCTCTAAAAGAGGGGCATTTTCCAGCACCGTTTAAACACACTTTGGTGCTCCCCCTCTTGAAGAAGCCGTCCCTCGATCCCACGGTAATTTCCAACTACCGTCCAGTGTCCAACCTACCTTTCTTAGGTAAGGTTTTGGAAAAGGCTGTGGCGCAGCAGTTACAGGAGGTCCTGGATGAAGCGGATTATCTGGACCCGTTTCAGTCAGGATTCAGGCCCGGTTATGGTACTGAGACTGCACTAGTCACTTTGGTGGATGATCTCTGGAGAGAGCGGGACGGAGGGGAGCCGTCTGTTCTTGCTCTTCTCGATCTCTCAACGGCTTTTGATACTGTCGATCATGGCATCCTTCTGGGAAGGCTCCAGGGTCTGGGGATCCAGGGCACGGTGCTGTCCTGGTTTTCCTCATTCCTTTTTTTTTTTTTTTTTTTTTAAATTTTATTTAGGTATATTGAAAAAAAGATACAGAAAAACACAAAAAGATACAAAAATACAGATCTATAAAAATACAGAACAAAACAATTACAAAAAAAAAAAAAATATATATTGAAATATGAAGACCTTGTAAATTATTCTATTCAACAATATTTCTTTTACCACTCTACTATTAAACATGATCTTCTCCACTTTGTATTCTACAACATCATTAACATCACCCTGGTGCTATGTGTAATGTCCGGGGGGATCTATACCTTCAACATTTCCAAAAGTCATACTGATCTTGTGCAGGGAGTATGCCCTTTTTTCTCTCTAAAGTGTAGTTTATAAAAGGTTCCCAGATCCTCCAAAAATTGTTGCTTTGCACTTTTCCTTTCCTGCAATTTAAATCCCATGTAAGTTTTTCGTTTAAGGCCAAATCCCACATTTGCTTATACCAATCTTGAATAGTTGCCTGTTCATTACTTTTCCAGTTTTTCCCTATACATTGTCTCGCGACTGTCAGCATTATAGCCAGAAGTTCTTTATTATCCTTATTCATATCATAATCTTCTATGTCGGTTAGAAGAATTGTGTCTGACCCCAATCTAACCTGCATATTTAGTATTTTTTCTATTTCTTTTTCAATTCTTCCCCAAAAATTTTTTAATACATCACAGCTATACCACATATGTTCGTACGTTCCCCTTATTTTCTTACACCTCCAACATTTATCACTCAAATTGTTATACATTCGATGCAGGCCGACTGGGGTCCTATACCATTTCCATATCATTTTATAATTATGCTCTTTAATTCTAACCGACATTGTCTTCATTATCCTTCTTTCCCACATCTTTTTCCATTTTACTGCTGTTATATTTCTGTCTAAATCCTGTTCCCAGCTTTGTCTTAACACTTCTTGTATTCTTTGGCTTTTATTCAAGATCTTATAAATTTTGCTAACTAATCCCTTGACCCCCAGTTCTTCATTTCTGACTTTACCCATAAGTGTCTCAAGTTCTGTGCATTCTCTATTTAGACCATTTTCCCTTAAAAACTTTTTATTCCAATTATTTATCTGGAGGATCTTAAACCAGTCCAACCGTAATTGCGTGTACAGCTCCTCCCTTCTTTCCTGGTCTCTGCAAATATTGACCCAATCTTTTAATAATTTTATCTTCTTTTCTGCCAATATATCCCTGATCCTTTTGTCCATCTTGATTGGAAAATCCTGAAAGTCTTCGACCTCTAATATTGGTGACATCCCTAAAGCAAGCTCTTTCCTCACTTTGTCCCATATCTCTAATGTTGCTTTTAGCATCAGTCCCTGTGATTTCTTCTCCCCTCTTTCCTTTCCACTCCCTAGAAGTTGTGCATTTCCCTTCCTCATAAGACCTTTCCTTTCAATTTTTTCCCATATTGTTTCTTGTCTGTTTAAAATCTTTATAATATTTCTTATTTGAAAGGCCCTGTAATATTTACCAACATCTGGAATTCCTAATCCACCCTCTTTTTGTGGGACATACCACAGTGATTTAGCTATTCTTGCTCCTCGGTTTCCATTACAATACCCATTAATCATATTTTGATACACCTTTAACTCCTTATCTGTGTGTCCTAATGGCAAAACATCGAACAAGAAATTCAACTTTGGGATCAGCTTCATTTTGCACATAGCAATCCTACCAAACCATGACAGATTTAATTTACTATATTGTGTGATTTTCTTCTCCAATTCCTTCTTTTGTCTGCCATAATTCAGCTCTTTTAATTTTCCCATTGTACGTGATATTATCACTCCCAAATATCTCATTTCATGTGTAATTTGCACTTTATAGTTCCTTTTTATTATCTCTTCATCTTCCTTATTTCCATTTACTAAAATCATCTCTGTTTTATTCCAGTTAACTTTCAATCCCGTTACTTCTTCAAAATCTTCCAAGTGTTTATTTATTCTAGCCAAACTTTCTATTGGATGTTTTGTCGTTATCAATGTATCATCCGCATAAAGGCTTACTTTAGTTCCTTCACTACCTATTATTTCCTCATCTTGACGAATCATATTTGCCAGAAATTCCATAGCCATAATAAACAATAGTGGTGACAATGGACAGCCCTGTCTCGTTCCCGCCTCTAGTCTAATATCGTTTGTATAATTTTCGTTAAATCTGACTCTTGCCGTCCCTTGTTCGTATAACCTTCCAATAACTCCTTGAAATTTTTTTCCAAATCCATAATTTTTAATCATCTCATGGATCGTTTCCCATTGTAAGGAGTCAAAGGCTTTAAAAATATCTAGAGCTAAAAATCCCATCTTTTCCTTTCTTTTTTCTGCTAAGTCCATTATGTCAACCACTCTTCTTATTAAGTCTGCCATGTGTCTATTTTTAACAAAACCAGCTTGATCCTCCTTAATATAGTTGGCTATGAATCCATTTAATCTGTTTGCCAAAATTGTTGTGAAAATTTTCGCATCTTGATTAATCAGGGAAATTGGCCTGTAAGATTCAACATTTTCTAAATTTTTACCAGGTTTGGGGATCAAAACTATTATCGATCTATTCCAGGAATTTGGCGTTGCTTCCCCCTCTAAAATCCCATTGTACACATTCTGCAGTCTCGGGGTGACCCAGGGCCTGAAGTCTTTATAGAATTCAGCTGATAGACCATCCTCCCCGGGGGCTTTCTCTCTTTTCAATTTTTTTATTACATCTTCAATTTCTTTTATAGATATTGCTTGTTCCATTTTATTCTTATGGTCCTCTGTGATTTTTTTAGGTATTTGCTTCTCTAAAAATTCCCGCAGTTTCTTCCTATTTATCTCCTTTTTAGAGTACAAATTTTTATAAAAGTTCTCAATTAGGAGTGCTTTATCTTTGCTTTTGTTACATCTTTTCCCATTTTTATCTATCAGCACCCCCATCTGTCCTTTATTCTTTTTATCTCTAGCTGCTTTCGCTAATAACTTGGAGTTTTTATTACCAAATTCAAAATATTCCCTTTTTAAAAATATCAAATCTCTCTTGATTTTTTCAATATCTTTCCCGTCTAACTCTTTCTTTATTCTTTTTATTTCCTGCAGTGTTTTCTGATCCTTCTTTTTTGCATAATCTTTATGTAAGTTTGCTAATTGATTTTCAAGTTCCTGGGTTCTGTTTCTATTTTGTCTCTTTCTAATACTACCTAATTTTATCGATTCCCCTCTAAAAATTGCCTTCATTGTATCCCAAACTCCCCCCCGGCTAACCTCGTTATTTTCATTAAATTTCCAGCTTTCATCCCACTTTTCCATAATCTGCTTTCTCATTGATTCTTCCTGGTATATCTTCCCATCATATCTCCAAATGTAACCTCTTTTTTCAATTTCTTTGAGATTTATATCCACAGTGACCTTTGCATGGTCAGATTCCCTAAATGTCCCAATCTTTATATCCTCTATTGTTTTAACTAAATCCTCTGTTACAAATATGTAATCTATCCTTGAATACATGTCATGTACCTGTGAAAAATATGTATATCCTCTTTCCTGGGCTTTAATTTCTCTCCAGACATCCTTTACTCCCATGGTCTTCCTCCACTCCTCTAATATGTATCTTTTACCTCTCTTTTTTACACTTGTACTGTCTATATCCGAACACATCATGTTAAAATCTCCTCCTAAGACCATGCATCTGGTCCCTTCCTTTTGCAGAATTTTTCCCACTCTGTCAAAAAATTCTTGCTGTTTATCATTTGGGGCATAAATATTAACCAGCGTTATCTCTTCTTCTTCTATTTTACCTATAACTATTAAATATCTCCCTTCTGGATCAGCTATGGTTTTATTCACGGTAAATCCCAGTTTCTCCGAAATCAAGGTTGCAACTCCCCTGGCTTTGGACGTCCCATATGCTTTCTCATATATTTCGATTCCCCTTACCTTCAAATTGTTCACTTCCCCTGATTTTTGATGGGTCTCTTGCAGAAAAATTATATCAGCCCTATCTTTATTGAGCGACACTTGCAGTCTATTTCTCTTCAGGGCGTTCCCTGTCCCCTTCACATTCCATGTTATTAACCTCAATGACTTAACCATTTATATATACCTCCACACCCCATAGTTCATTTGTCCCCCCGGACGTGTTCCCTAGTGAAATCCAACCCGTTCCCCTACTAAAAAAACTATACAAACTAACATGGATATAGGATCCCTTAAACAAGAAATAATGATAATAAAGAGAAATAAAAACAAAAACAAAGAACTTACCTATTCTCTGCCCATCTTCAACCCTCCCCGCATCTTCCTTTCTAATGCTACCTTTGTTCTTCAAAGAGGGGAGGGGGGGACCGGAAAAAAATGGCATATAATTCCTCCAATAAGATCTTCCTCCCTCTGCCACTATTTAAATTTATTCTTTGGTTGCTGAGAATATTCCTCCCACCTACTCCGCTCCTGTCCCTGGTAACTCTGCTCCTCCCACTGCTCCCTCCTCCTCCCGGCCCACCAATGGTCCCATCACCCCTGCTTTAAACAGCTCTGTTCGCAACAAGATCCAATCAGTATCAGCTTCCTTGATCAAGCCAATTTGCGTCAAGTACAACAGTGCATCAGTATTCACATCTAACACGTGCCATTTTTTATCATAAAAAAATCTTAGCTGTTGTGGAAATCGCCAACCATATTTGACCCCTTTTGCCATCAGCAATCTTGTTACTGGTTTCATTGTAAATTTCCATTTCCTCTCCATGGGCGCAATATCATTGTAGACCTCCACATCCTGCCCTTCTATTTTAAGGGCGCCAGACCCAGCTTGTCTAATAAAGGACATAACTTTCAATTTATCAGCCCAATTTGCAAATTTAACTAGAACGTTTCTAGGTGTCTTCTTGTCTCTCCTTCCCCCCACCCTATACACAGCGCCAATATCATCCGATCCAAAATCTTTTCCCATTTTGAGTGAGTTCAACCATTCCAGAACTCTCTCTTTCAGCTGATCTGGCGACCTTAATGGCACGTGTCGAATCACTAAATTAAATTTTCTCCATCCCTCTTCCATCATCATCAATCTTCTCTCTTGCTCCGCCATCTTGTCTTCCAGCACATGCTCTTGAATATATAACTCATTCACTGTTATGATGGTCTGTTTAACTTCTTTGTCCATTGTCTTTGAAATCTCATCAATCCTTTGTGTATTAACTGCCACATCTTTCTTCACATCGGTAAGGGCCTTAGCCAGGCTTTCATATTGTAGCCTGGCAAGTTCCCTATCTTTTTTCATTTCCTCACTGTTAGACTCAACAGCTTTTTCTACTTTCTGCAATGTTACTTGAGTGTCAGTCAAATTCTTAGCCATTTGTTGAAGTAATGTCGTCATATTTTCCATTTTTTGGGCCAGATCGAGGGAGGTTCCTTGCTCCGTAGCTGTGGAAGACTCTACTATTGTTTGAGGCTCCAGATTCGGTGATGGAGTGCTCCTCTCCTCCTCTTCCTGCTCTTTGCCCCTCTTACCCTTCCGGCCCTTAGGTTTAACTACTTCCTCCATCTCCCTTCCCTCCCTCCCCAACCAACACCCCAGTGTCCTTCGTCCAAGTCCAAAATTATAGGGGTGGGTGGATAAGAGAAAATTTCAAACTGAGCCGAAAACCAAAAAGCAAGTCAAAGAGGCGAATCTGCCGAGCGTCTTCCCAGGGCAGCTTTACCCAGTGCTTCTTTATGCGTGTCTCGCCAAACAAAGAAAGCCCTTCGTCTCCGCCCCTTAGAAAACTTTCTCCTCCGCCATTGCTGCCCCGTCCGTCCACACAGTTATATAAGCGATCAAAGCCCCTTCGTTTATTCAATGCCCACTGTCTCTCATCAATGTATTCACTCTACAATCCACACACAAAAAAAAAATAAATTTCCAGCCTCCTCTCCAACCTTCCCAGCAGTTTTATTCCAGCTTTGATCACTTGCGCTTCTCTATTCCCCTCCGAAGAGCCCCGCTCCCGATGTCCTCCTCTCCAAATACAATACGAGAGAGAAGAAAATAGACCTCCTTCACTCTTATCTTGCTCCAACGCACGACTCCAACCCTCCGAAGCTTCTCACAACTGCCTCCGCCTCGCCAGGAATCTCCGCTCTCATTCGACTCTCACGCTCGCCAGCACCCCGTCTGCCCCCCGTCCTCAGCTCCAGCTCATTCACAGCTCTCCGAACCTTCTTTTGGGGTGACTCCGGTGCCGCAGCTCCTCCAGCCGACCCAGATCTCCGCCCTCAAGCGGCTCAACGGACTGGTTCGGGACCTCGATCCCCTTCCAAGGATCCGATCCACCTCCCCGTCCGGAGCGCGCTCTCCCGGGCACCACTCTCCGACTTTTTTCTTCCCCGAGCGCCGTCTCTGAGCGAGGCTTTTTTCTTTTTCTTTCGCTCCCACGCGCTCTCAGTATCGCGGAATCCCTTTTTTACTTTGATCGCAGTTAGCTCTCAGCTAAATCCCATTGTTTTTACCCATTCTTCGGCAGAGGGAAAGAAATCCGCTCCTCTCCCTACGCCATCTTAACTCCGCCCCCCGGTTTTCCTCATTCCTGAGGGGCAGGACCCAATCGGTGTGCCTGGAGAAGGAGAAGTCCAGCCCTAGGCCCCTGGAATACGGGGTGCCTCAGGGCTCGGTACTTTCTCCTCTCCTATTTAACATCTATATGAAGCCGCTGGGTGAGATCATCCTTTCCCACGGGGTAAGGTATCATCAATATGCAGATGATACCCAGTTATACATCTCTGCCCGTGGGGACCCAAGCGGTGCGGTGGAAGTCCTTTCCAGGTGTCTGAAGGCTGTTAAGGTCTGGAGGGGGACAACGAGCTACAGCTGAATCCCAGCAAGACTGAGTGGCTGTGGGTAAGGGGTCCTGTGTTAACTCAGGAGCTGCCATCTTTGGTTCTGGATGGGGCAGTTTTGCCCCAAACAGACCCGGTGCGTAATCTGGGGGTCCTCCTGGACTCATGGCTACTGTTCGAAGAGCAGGTGGCAGCCGTGGACAGGAAGGCTTTTGCACAACTTTGTGTAATATGCCAGTTACGCCCACTCCTAGACTGGGATGCCCTGCTTATGGTCACACATGCGTTGGTCACCTCCAGACTTGATTATTGTAACGCGCTCTACATGGGGCTGCCCCTTATGACCATCCGGAGACTCCAGCTGGTCCAGAATGCGGCGGCCCGGGTAGTGGTGGGGTGTGGGCGTTATGCTCATGCTTCGCCACTGCTCCGGGAGCTGCACTGGTTGCCAGTATGTCTCCGGGTGCAATTCAAGGTGCTGGTTATTACCTTTAAAGCCCTATATGGTAGTGGGCCAGGATACCTAAGAGACCGCGTCACCCCAAGAACATCTGTCCGGCCCACCAGGGCGGATCGGAGAGGCTCCCTTGTTATTCCTTCGGCGAGAGAGGCACGCCTCGCCTGTACTAGGAGGAGAGCCTTCTCCGTGTCCGCCCCAACCCTCTGGAACCTCCTGCCCACCGAACTGCACCTTCAGACAGAGCTCTTACCCTTCCGGAAGGGCGTGAAAACCTGGCTGGCAGGACAGGTTTGGGGACCCGGGAACGTGGGTTCCCATACCAAGTAGCTTATATAAGGATTGCCTCCCTGGGTTGGAATGTGGGAATACTGGTGTGTAGTTCTGTGTTGTTTTAACTTCTGATGATTTTTTAATTTTGACGCTTTTATTGATATTGAGTGTTTAGGTTTTATTTCTGTTTTTATCAGGATGTAAGCCGCCCAGAGTCGGGTCCTCCCGATTGGGGCGGGGTATCAAATTTAATAAATAATAATAATAATAATAATAATCTAGATAGCTCTGTCATCCCCCCCATCATTATGGGGGATTTTTGCATGATTAAATGGTACCCTCATTAAATGGTACCTTTATTTTTACCACAACCTTAATCTTGGTCTCTTATTCAACTCCGCCAGTGACTGTTCCTAATTTAAGTTAGTTTTTCCTCCATAGCTTAGCGACCTGCAGGTCAACTATAACTTCTAGTTGAGGCTAGTGGTGGGTCACCCACTCATGTCTGTGGCATGGAGAGGTCTTTTCAGATAACACTAGGTATTCAAGCAGACTGCCTGGCAAGGGCCAAGAGATGATCTCTAACTTTCAAATATTGCACAGTTGTTAGAATCAGGGTTATTAAACCTGTTATTTATTTATTTATTTATTTATTTATTTCCATTTAATATCCCGCCCCAATCGGGCGGACCCGACTCTGGGCGGCTTACAGCATAGCTCATAATATATATGGCCTTAAAATTCATAAAATTCATAAGAAATTCATAAAAAATTTAAAACATTGAACAGTGAAAACGGATAAAAACCCATAATAACAGCTACCAGATGGGGGCGGATGGCTGCTCTTAAATTAGCCATCCTGGATGGGAACCTGCATTGCTATGTCCCCACACTTGACCCGCCAGCCATGTCTTCAGGCCCTTTCGAAAGGGCAGAAGCTCCGCCTGCAGGCGCAGCTCTGTCGGAAGGAGGTTCCAAAGGGCCGGGGCGAACACAGAGAAGGCTCTCTTCCTGGTGCTCGTGAGGCGAGCCTCCCTAGCCGATGGAGTAACAAGAGAGCCCCTCCGGTCCGCCCTGGTGGGACAGGCAGACATTCTTAGGGTGATGCGGTCTCTTAGGTATCCTGGCCCACTACCATGTAGGGCTTTAAAGGTAATGACCAGCACCTTGAATTGCACCCGGAGGCAAACTGGCAACCAGTGCAGCTCCCGGAGCAGTGGTGAGGCCCGAGCATAACGCCCGCACCCCATCACTACCCGGGCTGCCGCATTCTGGACCAGCTGAAGCCTCCGAATGGTCGCCAAGGGCAGCCCCATGTAGAGCGCATTACAGTAATCAAGTCTGGAGGTGACCAAAGCATGCGTGACCATGAGCAAGGCATCCCGGTCTAGGAGGGGGCGTAACTGGCGTATTACACGAAGTTGTGCAAAAGCCCTCCCGGCCACGGCTGCCACCTGTTCTTCGAACAGTAGCCGTGAGTCCAGGAGGACCCCCAGATTACGCACCGGGTCCTTCTGGGGCAAAACTGCCCCATCCAGTACCAAAGTTGGCAACTCCTGTGATAACACAGGACCCCTCACCCATAGCCACTCAGTCTTGCCGGGATTCAGTTGTAGCCCGTTGTCCCCCATCCAGACCCTCACAGCCTCCAGGCACCTGGAGAGGACTTCCACTGCACCGCCTGGGTCCCCACGGGCCGAGATGTACAGCTGGGTATCATCTGCTGTCAGGAAATGGACCTATTTCCTAAGACTTGAAATTGCCAATTTTCAAATAGGCCTCAGAAAAATCCATTTTTCTCTCTCTGAGCCTCAAGGCTGTGTAACAGCATGTTTTTCAACCATGTTTTCAGTATTTCTTATCTTTTGTAAGCTAGCCGAGAGCCGTGTTGTGTCTTTTCATAAAGGTAAACAACTATTGTTGTGAGAAAGTTTTCTCATTTTGCTTGCTGTTACCTGATTGGCTAAGCTGTCTCACCTGACTGAAAATTCTCCATTTTGGAGAGAAGAAGGAGTTCGTCTCTGTTTCTTCATGGATTAAGACCTGTTTTTGATTAGAGAGCTTTTGTTTCTGGATCTCAATGGGCTAGCATTCTTTAGCCTAGGAGTTATGCATTTTTGCTCCTTAAAAATGGTTACCTAGATTTACCTGTGGACTTTATTGGACTGACCTATGCTACTGACTTTTATGCTTTATGAACCTGATCAATAAATCTTCATCATTTTTCTGAACAACGTGTCTTCATTGGACGAAAAAGGGTAAGAGCTGCCTTTCACACACACAAATCTTTGAACACGCTACCAAATAAAAACCCCTTAAGAGCTGATAAGCAGATGAGAGTTCTATCTCTGTTCTAATTAGCCGTCCAGCTCGCCCTGTGTAGGTTTGTTTTGGTTTCCAGGGGTTTACCAGAAGAGTGGGGGCCGGCTGGATTGTGACATGGTGGCAGCGGTGGGATAAACGAACCCTGAAGAAGTTTTTTTTTGTGTGTGTGCATGCTCCACGTCTCGGCCCAGCAAGAAGCAGCAGCCTTTGTTTGTTTTTGGCTGAAAGCCTGCAGCAGAAGCTGAGAAAGTGCCTCCTTGGACTACTTTTGTTTTCCTGAGATAAGGTGCTGAAAGGAAAGCAACTGATTGCTGTTTTGAGTTTTGAGTCGGATTCTCAAACTCCCAGATCTGAGGGCCGTGGGCCGAGGGCCGTTTCCAGTGCTGGCAAGTCCAGAGGGACTGAGACGTCTTCCAAGCCTACAAGATGGAAGGTAAGCCAGTGGCTGATGAATGTACCCCCTCACCACAGTTAGCACCCCAAGACAGACTCCATTCCAGATGGGATCTTGGAGAAGGTGCCCAGATGATGTTTAGCCAAAAGGAAGGGCCCAGGGTGGGTGAAGCTTGTCCAGATGACTTCTGAGACTTCCCCAGACACCCAGCAAGCCCCATGCCCTAAATAAGACTCTTTTGTGTTGAATTAGTGTCAAAGTGCCTATTTTCACTCAGAAGCAGTTCCCTGAAGTAATTTTCCCCCAAAGCCAGGAAGAAGGAGTGGAACCCTTCAGATAAGATTTATTTTCCTGCATTGAAGTTCCTAGTTGCTGATTACATGTGCTGTTTGGTCTTTGAAGACCTGGAGAGTTTGCAAATTGCCTCATTGTGTTTGAGATACCAGCGTAAAGGTGGAAGAGCTCCAACGGACTCCTCCACGTGTCCAAGGAAGAAAGTTTGCTAGAGTGTGTGTGCCAGATCCACCACTCTGAAAAGTGTTATCTACAGGCTGTTACACTACGCTGTTTTGGTCAGCTAGTGGGAAGTGGGAAATAATTGCCGGATGCAGTGTTTCCCTGAGTTTTACTACCCTCCGAAAGCCAAGAGCTGAAGTGTGGGAGTAATAAGTAAAGATGGCTGTGGGAAGCCCAACTAGCGGTTTCAGCAATAGCAGAGGCCAGATCCAGATCCAGATTCCCGACGTACTGAGGAGAGTGAATGGAACCCTGCGCGCTCTTGAGTTGAGAAGCTAGTCAAGCCATCAATTCTGTTGCCTGTTTAGTTCCCAAACCTCACAGGGATGAGGATGCGGGGTTGTTTGATTGATTCCTTTGGACTGTGTTCTGATAAATACCTTAAAGGTTGTTTCTTGAGTTTGTTTACTAGGAGATGCACATGTTCCTGACGTCTGAAAGAAAAGCTGATAACGGAACTCTAAATGGACTTTGTTCAACTGGCTGGTTTAACTGTTTGCAGGTGCAACATCAAAGAAGAAGAAGGGGGAAATGTTATTGTTTCTTGCTAATCATCTGTTTATTTTTCCAGAGGCTCGTACAAGCGGCTTCTGTGACATGTGTGGTGTTACTGACCTGTTTTCTGATTTAAAGGTTGTTCTGTTTGGGCAAAATGTGTTTTGGAAAGGGAAAACCTTTGGTACCTGAAAATGCCCAAGTCTTTTGTTCCAGCAAGGTTTTATACCTGAGTTTGCTTGCAATGCAGAATGTAACTTATGTAACGTGTACCTCCAGTAACTAAAACTGGAAGAAGCTTTAATGCTTGATATCCTACATATATAAGGGATAGCTTGTTTGCTCAATTGCTTTGCTCACATTGGTAAATGATGCCTTTTGGTAAAGTCAAACCCCCGGTTTGCCTTTCCAGAAAGGAGGGCGTGTCAGGAAATGGACCTATTTCCTAAGACTTGAAATTGCCAATTTTCAAATAGGCCTCAGAAAAATCCATTTTTCTCTCTCTGAGCCTCAAGGCTGTGTAACAGCATGTTTTTCAACCATGTTTTCAGTATTTCTTATCTTTTGTAAGCTAGCCGAGAGCCGTGTTGTGTCTTTTCATAAAGGTAAACAACTATTGTTGTGAGAAAGTTTTCTCATTTTGCTTGCTGTTACCTGATTGGCTAAGCTGTCCCACCTGACTGAAAATTCTCCATTTTGGAGAGAAGAAGGAGTTCGTCTCTGTTTCTTCATGGATTAAGACCTGTTTTTGATTAGAGAGCTTTTGTTTCTGGATCTCAATGGGCTAGCATTCTTTAGCCTAGGAGTTATGCATTTTTGCTCCTTAAAAATGGTTACCTAGATTTACCTGTGGACTTTATTGGACTGACCTATGCTACTGACTTTTATGCTTTATGAACCTGATCAATAAATCTTCATCATTTTTCTGAACAACGTGTCTTCATTGGACGAAAAAGGGTAAGAGCTGCCTTTCACACACACAAATCTTTGAACACGCTACCAAATAAAAACCCCTTAAGAGCTGATAAGCAGATGAGAGTTCTATCTCTGTTCTAATTAGCCGTCCAGCTCGCCCTGTGTAGGTTTGTTTTGGTTTCCAGGGGTTTACCAGAAGAGTGGGGGCCGGCTGGATTGTGACATCTGCATATTGATGATACCTCACCCCGTGGGAACGGATGATCTCACCCAGCGGCTTCATGTAGATGTTGAATAGGAGAGGAGAGAGCACCGAGCCCTGAGGCACCCCATATTGAAGGGGCCTAGGACTGGACCCTTCCCTCTCCAAGCACACCGACTGGGTCCTACCCCTCAGAAATGAGGAAAACCAGGACAACACAGTGCCCTGGATCCCCAATCCTTGGAGCCATCCCAGAAGGATACCGTGGTCAACGGTATCGAAAGCCGCTGAGAGATCGAGAAGAGCTAGAACGGACGGGTGGCCTCCGTCCCGCTCTCTCCAGAGATCATCCACCAAAGCGATTAGTGCAGTTTCCGTACCATATCCGGGCCTGAATCCTGACTGAAAAGGGTCCAGATAATCCGCTTCATCCAGGACATCCTGTAGCTGCCGCGCCACAGCCTTTTCCAGGACCTTTCCCAAAAAGGGTAGGTTGGACACTGGACGGTAGTTAGACAGTACCGTAGGGTCGAGGGATGGCTTTTTTAGGAGGGGGCGCACTATGGCATGTTTGAAAGATGTTGGAAAAAACCCCTCCTTTAATGATGAGTTGATGATCGCCTCGACCCACCCACCTGCCACGGCCTTAGAAGCTTTGACCAACCAGGCCGGGCATGGGTCCAGCACGCTGGTCGTGGCGCGGACAGATCCAAGAAGCCTGTCCACTTCCTCAGGGCCAACTGGATCGAACCGATCCCAGATAACATGGCTAGACTGTGCCTCGGTCAACTCCAGTTCAACACCTTCCACGCCAGGATTAAACTCTGAGCGAATCTGAGCGACTTTCCCCGCTAGGTAATCAGCAAACGCTTCAGCAGATCCCTGCCAACCGGGGCCCGGCCCCCCTTTGCCAAGGAGGGACCTAGTCACCCGGAACAGGGCCGCTGGGCGGTTATCTGCGGAGGCAATGAGGGCGGTGAAATATTGGCGTTTCACCGTCCTCATCGCCACTAGGTAGTCTTTAATGGCTGCTCTAACCAGTGTTCGATCGGACTCGCTTCGGGTCTTTGCCCAGCGGCGCTCTCGGCGTCTCTTAGCTCGTTTCAGCTCCCTTAGCTCTTCTGTAAACCAAGGGGCAGATCGATCCCCACGAGCATGGAGAGGCCGTAGTGGTGCAATTACATCCAAGGCTGCAGTCGCTCTCCTGTTCCAGGAGTCGACAAGGGCTTCGGACGAATTGTTTCGCAGGTCAAGAGGACAAGAGGTTAGCTACTCAAAAGATTTTAGCAGCTCACTCAATTTACAATTTAAGTTGTAAAATATGGAATAGCTAATACCTTGGAAGACAGGAGCAGAATTCAAAAAGATCTTGCTAGGCTTGAACACGGGGGGGGGGGGGGGGCGGGGGCGCAGATGCAGATTTGTGAGATGAGGGATACTTGACTTAGTAATGCTATAAGGGAAAAGGATCTTCAGTTTTTTGTAGATCACAGGTTAAATATGGTAGTGGACTCCTGCATTGAGCAGTGGGGAGGAGTTGGACTTGATGACTTAAAAGGTCCCTTTCAACTCAGTTATTCTATGATTATGTGAAGGTCATTTAAGAATAGTCCCATCACTTCCACAAACCTACCCTACTCTGTCTGACAGGTAGATGATCAGAGCTTTTGACAAAACATTGTTTTAAATTAGTACAATTGAGAGTGGCCAATTTGTTTTCATGAACACTTATTTCAACCTTCCCATTCTGCATTTCTGTACTGATTAAATCTGTCAATCTCTGAAGATACTAAACTGAATCATTAATAGTGTCATCATTAGCAGAAAGCTATTTCAGTTGCTTGGATTTTTGTTGAAGCTGAGCAGACAACAACAACAAAGCTTCCTCCCTGTCACCAGTTTCACCTGGAATTTTGACTGGGGAATACAATCCCATATTTGCTTTTCTGCCTTTGTAGCTCATAGTGGTTAAATTATAGGATGGGTTATAAACAGCGAACAAGTTTAAGAATGAACAAAAATAACATAGTAGAATGATGTTGGGATAATAGTTTGGCATGCACTAACAACTGCATTAGTGAGAGGGTGCTTTACATGCGATTTTCCCTTTGCCACTAATTTGATTGGTAATGTTATTTTTCTGTTTCTGGAGTTTGAGGCAAACCCATGCTCCCACTTCCTGTTTGTTTACCTTTTCCCATTGTTTTGTTGATAGTTATTCTCTTCTCTCTCTGACCTCTGACCAAGCAACAAACATGGAGGTCCTCTCCGTGTGCTGGAGACTCAATTTTCTTATTTTTTATTTTACTGACTGTAACTACAGATGGCAAGTGTATGTCAAGATACCATTTTCTACTTTAAATGTCACTAGAGTTATTTTTTTCCATACAAAGTGCTGTTGGACGGGGCGTGCGCGGCGAGGGAGTGGTGGTGCGCGGCGGCGGCGGCAGCGGCGGCAGCGGTGACAGCAGAGGCGGAGGAAGAAGAGGCCCCAGGAATAAGGAAAGTGAGGTTTTTGTGTTTCGGGTGGGTGGGTGGGTTATTTGTGTGTTGGTTGGTGGGTGTATTTTTGTTTAATTTTTATTTTATTACTTTTTTATTTTATTTATTTCAGTTATTTACGGGTTTGTGTTGTGGGTGGGTGGGTGGGTGGGTTGAGGTGTGTGTGTGTGTGTGTTTTTATTATTTTAATTCTATTTTATTTATTTTATTTTTATTTATTTTATTTTTATTTTGGCCCCGCCCATGACATCATGACGTTGGCCCCGCCCACCGGTCCCGCTTTCAACTTTAATAAAGTTGGCTGCCTTACTTCTAGTCCCTAGTCAGGTATCTTCTTGGGCTGAAGTGTGTCATTCTGCTGCCTCTCTAGGAGTTCCTGTCAAATGCACTGCTAACTTTGGAATAGTAGCCGTGTTAGTCTGTGTTTCAGGCATATAGAGAATAAACAAAACAAAGCAAAACAAAAATGCTGTAGCACTTTAAAGACTAACTGTTATATTTCAATGTGAGCTTTTGTGGATGAAGTGGACTTGATCCACAAAAGCTCACAGTGAAATATAACAGTTAGTCTTTAAAGTGCTACAGCATTTTTATTTTGTTTTGTTTATTCTCAATATGCTTGGTAACTTTGGGATCAGTGATGGGATGTAACAGGTTCTTACCAGTTTGCCAGAACCGGTAGTAACTTTCCCCAGTGCCCAGAGAACCGGTTGCAGCTTTTCGGAGGAACCACCTTCGGTGCTAACCTTTTCACTGCGCATGCGCGGCAAACACTTAATGTAATTTTTATGTTATTTTATTTCATTTATTTTATTTTATTTTATTTATTTACAGGTTTGTGTTGTGGGTGGGTGGGTGGGAGGGTTGAGGGGTGTGTGTGCTTATTTTTATTTTATTATTATTTATTATTATTTATTTTTCTTTGGCCCCGCCCATGACATCATGATGTCATGACATTAGCTCCGCCCACACAGTGATGACATCACGGTGGGGTAGTAAAATGTTGACATCCCACCACTGTTTGGGATATCTTTGCCTTGGATAATAGAGCTACTAAAGAAGCAGAAGCTATAATGGGCCAACTCAGAAGAGCAAGGTCTGGCTGCTTTAGCAGTGGCAGAGGCAGGCTGTGTTGTCTTCTTCAATAGTTTTTAAGTCTCTGAATCTTTATTTATTTATTGTTTGAATAGTAGCCATGTTAGTCTGTGTTTCAAGCATATCAGAGAATAAACAAAACAAAACAAAAACATTGTAGCACTTTGAAGACTAACAGTTATATTTTAACATTAACATAACATTTAGTCTTCAAAGTGCTATAATGTTTTTGTTTTGTTTATTCTCTGATATACTCCATTCTTGGACTCCTTAATAGTATTGCAAAGATCTGGGAGTCCAGGTTTAGATAACTTTCAGTGAAACAGGAAGGTGTTCTGAAAAGGAATAAATTTGGAAATGTGTGTCGTCGTCAGCTGCAACTCATATCCAAGAATGCATTTTTTCCTAAAGCAGGAGAAATGTGATTGGTATGAATTTGTTTAAGATGGATCTCAGCTTGCCATGAAGTGACCCACACACACTATGATCATGAAGCCATCTCCTGTGGCTCAGATGAAATGGGACATGGAGGATTTAACACCAGGACTGCAATGGACTGCCACAGTCTTGAGGATACGGACGAGGTGCGCCTTCACAGCCAGTCCATTTGGCATAGCCTCTTCCACCTCCATGATAGTTGGGAATCACAGTTGCTTTTGGACCCAATATGATGGTCTCCAGTGGCATTTCCTCCACTGAGGGGACCATCACCCCACCTAAAGGGGGTCATTCTCCCATAGCCATTGGCCCCTTTAGCGAGTAAGGTTATTTACCGCCACCCAACACTTGGCACTGAGTTGCTGCTGTACAGTGTACTCCATTACTTATGTCCATCCAGACATCTCAAAATATCTATAAATAAACTCATACATTATAGAAGATGTGTAGTTTTACATGTGGGAAATTAAAAACAAAGCAAAAAATCAAAGCTGTGAAATTTGACACAAAGAATGGGATGGGAACACCAGATACAGTAATCAATACTTAAGCATCCTTCTCCCCCAACAAGGGACTGTATTTTTGTGTGGCAGTGCTTATGTTACCTATTTATGAAGTGTATCATGAGTCTTTAAATACAGTATATGATTTTATTCTGAATGAGGCTAGCAGCAATTACACTGAAAATTGCTTTGCACTCAATGTTCTTATCAGTGTTCTCAATATGTAGATGATTAGATAGAATGTGAGATACATCACTTATAGAGAAACTAACCAAGAGGTAGAGGATCGAAATGAATTACAGGAGATTCATCTATATTCACTGTAACTTGGCATCCATGTGAACAAGTAGAATTCACCACCTAAATACTATATGTTAGTATAAGTGCCTGGGCAGCACTGCCCCACTATGTTGCAAGCTTGATATGGCCATTGTAGCTTTAAGGTTTGTTGCAAAAATGGCCAGGTGCTCTGAGTGAGCCCTACTCAGCTACCCTCTGAGCATATGTAAGAGGCACATCTGAGTGGTGTTTTTGGGGTTTCTTTTTTGAGCTTGATGGTTCGGTTTGCTGTTGGTTTGCTTGGCTTGCTTCATTGCCTGCCCTTGGCTGCTGTGTCCATTCGACTGCCAAGGTTGATGCCAAGGTGCAGGAGACAGATGAGCTACAAGGAGAATTGCTTAACAGCTTCTTCGAGGCTGTGGAACTGATTTCAAACCAACGAGGTCTGCTGCCCAGTGGTGTCGCGCAGTCTTCAGCCGCCTGGGGCGAAGAACAAACTCGCCGCCCCCCCCCCCAGCTCGCTGCTGCCGCCGCCCCCTCCCCCCGACCCAGGTAGAAGCTGGCCCCCTGCTGACTAGCGGCGCGCGCATGCGCGCGCCACACACCTCCGTCCGCTCGCCCACCACACACCTCCGTCCGCTCACACCTCCGTCCGCTCGCCCGCCCGGCTGGCGGTCGGGGGCTCTCCGCCGCCTGTTGCCCCTGGCAGCGGCTTTCAGGGGGCGGCAAAATGTCCCCTCCCCACCCTTTTGCTGGCGAGGAGGAGAAAAAGTGTTTTTTTTTAGGCGGACAATTCAAGGAGGGGCCCGCCCGCCGGGCTGGCTGTCGGTCGGGGGCTCTCCTGGCGGGCGGCCCGCGTGTGCGCGCATGCTGCCCACCTCCTCCTGCCCAGCCAGCCCCCAGGGGCTCCCCGCCACGGCGCCACCCACCCCCGACGAGCGCCCCGTCTCACGGCAAGTTGGGTGGGTGGCTGGGCGGGCGGAGGCGAGCAGCGTCCACGCGCACGCGGGCCGCCTGCCAGGAGAGCCCCCGACGGACAGCTGGGCGGGCGACCGGGCGTGCCCCTCCTTCCCTCCCCACCCTTTTGCTGGCGAGGAGGAGAAAAAGGGTTTTTTTTTAGGCGGACAATTCAAGGAGCCTCCTTGAATTGTCCGCCTAAAAAAAAACCCTTTTTCTCCTCCTCGCCAGCAAAAGGGTGGGGAGGGGACATTTTGCCTCCCCCTGAAAGCCGCTGCCAGGGGCAACAGGCGGCAGAGAGCCCCCGACGGCCAGCCGGGCGAGCGAGCGGATGGAGGTGCGAGCGGACGGAGGTGTGTGGCAAGTGGCGAAGCGCACGTGGGGCGCTCGCCAGCAAAAGGGTGGGGAGGGGACATTTTGCCGCCCCCTGAAAGGCGCTGCCCGGGGCATCCGCCCCCCCCCCCCCGCCCCTCCACGCTACGCCACTGCTGCTGCCCACACATGTTGGTGGCATTTGGGTAAGCAGAGCAGAAAGGTGTGTTCTCTAACTTTACAAGAGAGACCGTGTGTTGGACTTTATGAACTTTGTGTATATATCGCTGAATTCAAGCTAGTTTTTGTTTTCCTGCCATCACTGTAAATATAATACACTACTCATGAGTAAAGAAGCTTTTGTTCTTTTTACCAAGCACCTGACTGCTTCTCTTTGTTTGCAAGCCACGTAAGCTGCGCAGCTGGCACGAGTGTGGTACTCAAGGCCGCAGGGGCAGGTTCCGCAAACAAAAATCACCATCACTATATGTTCTCAGGAGAGGGCATTTAGAGATTCAAGATTAAACTATACAACACTCGTGGTCTCTTACTGGTCAGGCTCTTACTCATTTGCTAGTTATTAGTACTATATGTACTTCCTTGTTACTAAGTGAAACAGTTTTTAAAAATAAAGAAGCGATAAGTGGAAAACTTCAGCTTCTACGATTTAATAATGTGCTGGGGATTTTTTGCAACAAGGATGGTGATAGTGATATATAGATACAATTGTAGTAGCTGGAAACAATCAGGCATTGAGATCTAATTATTATTTTTTAAATGTGCAGAAAAATTTTCTGTATATAGTAGTTTATTTCTACATTTCAAGGAAATGTCTAAGTGTGAAAAGTTCTTGTCATTAGCCTTAATAGGCTAGTGAAACTTCAGTTACTACAGGAACATAATCTCCTGCAAATTAAAAAAAGATGAATACAAATAAAAGGAGTTCTGTATTATAAGAGGACGTGCAGGGAAAATAAATCTGAGAAGCAAAGAAAAATGTTAAAAGAGAGTGAACAAGTGTGAATTTTACTTATCACAACTAAACATGCACTTAGTAGGGTGAAGTTTGACTCTCTGAGAGGCTATTATCATCTGGCGGCGGAGGCAACGAAAGGACGCTCCCGTTTCTCCCCGGGTCTTTCCACCTCGCCCGGGGATGGAACAAGCTGCTGCAGCTGTGGCTGGTGAGGCATTCCCCCCCCCCGCCCTCCCTCCGGGACCTCTTCCCATCTCGGCCCGGAGGCCGATAAAAGACTGGCGGCGGGGGCGACGAGAGTTGATTAGGAACAGCTATTGGCGGGCGTACGTTATACTTGTGAAAGTTGATGATATTTGTATTTGTATTTGTGACTTGATATTTGTATTTATGACACTGAATCATATTTGTAATGCTGAATGGAATATTATCTTGCTATTATATTGTTACATTTTTTTAAATATATATACTGTATATTGATTGAATTGCATTTTTCTGATTGTATTGTGCTTTTGGTTTTATAACTATATTGACTGTATTATATTTGTTATATTGATATGTTGTTGCTTTTATATTTGATACTGTAACATTGTAAGCCGCTCTGGGTTGCTTCGGCAAGGAGAGCGGCATATAAGTACAAATATAATAATAATCTGATACCAAAAAAAAAAAAAGCTCAGTAACAGATTATGGCAGCTAGAAGCCCAAATATTTGTGTTTTTAAACTGAGAATCAGGCAACTTCCTAATCTATCTGCATCCAAACAGATGTTTTTATAATATTTATTTATTTATTTATTTATTTTATTACATTTTCGTACCATTACATTTCCTTGTTAAACATCTGTTTACTGTGCAGAAGCTCATAAAAGAAGCTTCTGGGCCATGTGTGATTTTACTGCTTTGTTTTTCAACTTGAAAGTTGTTCTGTTTGGGCACAATGTGTTCTGGAAGGGAGGGGGGACACCCTTGGAAACCCAAAAATGCCCAAGTCTTTTGTTCCAGCTTGGTTTTACACCTGAGCTAGCTTGCTTGCTATGCAGAATGCAACTGTATCCTAAGTGTGCCTCCAGGATCCCTGGAAGAAGCTTATTGCTGACAACCCACATATATACAAGGGTTTGCTCAATTGCTTTGCTCACGTTAGTAAATAGTGTCTTGGAAAAGTCTAGTGTAACAAGACTTTCCTAAGGGAGGACGTGTCATGGGAGACATCTTTTCCCATGTTTCTCAAAGCTGGAGGTTGTAGTTTCACTAGGCCTCAAAAATCATTTCCTCTCTATGTCACAAGACTGCCTCACAAGACAGCTTGTTTCCAGTTCAGCATAACCTTTATCTCTTAGCTTTTTCTCTCCTGTTATGACTATAGGTCTCTACACATGTGTAAACAAGGTCCCATGTTTTGGGAAATAATAATAATAATAATAATAATAATAATAATAATAATAATAATAATAATAATAATAATAATAATAATAATTTATATCCCACCCTATTCAGGAGAACCTGACTCTAGGCGGCTTACAAAGTGTAAAAATAAAACACAATAGATACAATATAAACAGCAAATCAACGATATACAATAACCAAAATACACAATGAACAAAAAGTAACAGCATAACATCATACAATATACAAAATACAATTGGAAACAGCATATAACAACATAAATGAATATAAAATTAACAGTCAATGTAGTTAATACATCTTACATAAAAATACAATATAATAAAAATATTATAGTCAAAACGGCAGGAAAATTATACAATATTTATTTATTTATTTATTTATTCAAATTTATATTGCCGCCCAATCGCCGTGGCGACTCAGGGCGGCTTACAAACAATACAATACATTACAATACAATAAGTTGGTGTGGGCACAATGGGAGGGGCAGCAAGGTCCTCAACCTGCCCTGGCTTCTTCCTACCCTGGCAGTTGGTATAGGCACAGGGGGAGGGGCGGCAATATATTGTCAATATATATTGACAATATAGTCAATACAGTGGGGAGGGGGAAGCCACACAATATTCAGTCAGACAAAACACAATATTTGATACAAAACCACTGTACCACATTACAATACCAAATACAAACAGCCTCTCCCCCCCAGTAAACGCTATCCCTGATTGGTTAGGAGGTACCCCACCTGACTCAAGAATCTCCATCTTGGAGAGAACAGTTAATTGGTTTTGAAATGGCTTAGCATTAACAAAGCCAGGGGATTTTTTTTTCCTTTTTGTTTTCATCATGATTACCTAGGTTTTGTTTTGGACTGCCTGTGGACTGACTAATGTTACTGGACTTTATTTACGTTTTCTCTATGAAATATCCTTTAAGAAACTTATTACAATAAACCTACTGTTTTTGCTTGAAGATCATCTCTTTCATCAACAAAGAAGGTAAACCGCACACACATCAGAAGGCTAGCTACACTAACCTCCCCAATTTGCTTCATTGCCTGAGCGCAGTAAGAGTTTTCTTTGTGGGCTGGTTCTCCCATAAAGCTAATAAGGGCTCTCAGTTCCCGTAAAGAGACTGGGTCTCTGGAACTGGAGGGGAGGGGCCCTTGAGTTGGGATGACCGGAGTCTAACACCCGTTTGGGCAGTATCCCGCTCTGGACAGTGTACAAGCAGATATCAAATGATATACAGTAATATCTTGGATAACGCTAAGACTTGGTTCCACAAGTCTTGGTGTTATCCGATTTTTAGTGTTATCTGATGCATGTTAAAATCCTATGGGATGGATCGGATAATGTTAAAGCTCCATAGAGATACATTGTAACCGCACAGGCTTTAGTGGTTGTTATCCGATCCATCCCATAGGACCTTAACGTTATTCGATCCAATTCTCCTCCCCAGATTACTTAACGTTATGCAATTTTAGCGTTATCTGAGGAAAATGTTATCCGATGTATTACTGTAATAGAAAACACAATAAATCAAAACAGACAACTGAGAAATATGTCTCAAAATAAAATAACTAAAATAAAATAACCAATATGAGGCTATTCTACTAAATCAGGGTCCAAATCTTGTGATTCTAATATCCCCATTTACACAGGACAACTGGATCCTCTTGTCGTTATTCTTGGCAGGCAGTGTTTGACCTTCAGTCGGCATTTTTCTAATATGCATTTCATACTAACAAGTTTCTTATCACAGGTCTTCTGTTCCTGATGGGGCTAATATAGGCCATGATTGCAACTTTTAGCGATTGGCTAGATTACCACTAGTAATTTACATGCGCATGACTGAAACTGCATAACCTGTAGCAGTAAATTGCTGATTATTTACAAGGTGCTGGGTGCATTACTGGTTGCATGGATGCTTGTTATGATGGGCACACAGCCAGAAACATAATTGTCTCATTAATTAGCAATTGCCACTGCAACTTTCATGATTTCACTTATGCACTAGAACAGGCATTATCAACCTACAGCCCATGGGCCAAACCTGGCCCCTG
This sequence comes from Furcifer pardalis, assembly GCA_030440675.1. Lineage (NCBI taxonomy): Eukaryota > Metazoa > Chordata > Lepidosauria > Squamata > Chamaeleonidae > Furcifer > Furcifer pardalis. Next base: position 42,469,546 of record CP126897.1, on the reverse strand, counting down.
ATGTCAATCCATCCCACCCCCGACACCTTCACCAATCCTGGAAGCAGAATTAAAATATGTTCTGTGCATGCACAGTGAGCATTTTACTTCCACTTCTGGGTGTAAGGAATCATGTGACCGGCCCGATCAGTGGTCCAGGAGGCGTGGTCAGGCCTGCAGCCCGAAAACCTTGAGAAAACCTGCATTAGTAACTCAATTGAACTCTGACTGTTGAATATATTGGGAAAGCTACTTCTCAAAAAAGTGCTTTGTGTCACAAAGCTTGGTAAGGTTAAGGAATTCCTAAGAAATATTCAATACTATCAGCATTTTACTAAGGCTCTCTGGTAAAGATATAGAAATAAATGAATTTTGGAAATAATTGTTCTTATTACTTTTCTGGATTCAACAAAGTTTTTTCCAGTTATATAATACTTAACTATTACAATCCGAAGTAACACCTCATTAGTCCTGGTGATCATATGAACCCAGCGTTCCTAAAGTTAGTGCTATTATATCAGCAGAAATATCAAAAGAAGAAAATCCTCCTTCCAATTAATAAATATGAGGTTCCAATTTATCACACAGACAACATGCACACCTTCCAGAATTAACCTGAAATACTGAATTATATGTTGGCATTTATCCTAATGTAAAAGTGATGAAATATATACGTGAACAAATTTACTTAAGTAAGCAGATCAAAATTATTCCTGCACAAATAGGACACAGCAGTGCTTCCTCACTCCATGCGTGCCTTTTCTACTGCTAAAAATATTTCAAGTTTCACACTGGCAAGTCACTGGTAGCAGTTTAACATGGGCAATGACAGATAGTTAAGTGTCCTTGACTATAAACAAGTCACAAACACATGAAAAGCAAATGTGTAGGCTAAGGAGAAAATTAGACAGTGTCTAAATTCGTGTAAATGGTTGTCTTGGTTATGATGGAGGTGCCAGATTGCTTGCCTATCTTGGTTAATAGGCACTGATAGTGCTCTTCTCCCATTTATGTTGTAGGTCATGGTAACATCTTGTGGCAGTGATTTTCACAAGACATTTGTCAACTTTCAACATTTGCAGCCTGCCTCCCAAGAATGGATCCTCCTGACATATTCATATAACATAGTCCTATAAATCACAGTTCTCTTTCACCATTAAAACATCAAGATATTATCAGAGTATCTGTTTAAAGCCATATGGAACACTATGTGTGTAAAGAAAATCCAGTGCATGTCTTCTGGGTGCTGTTATGGCCCTGGATTCAGATTCAGATGATGATGGCTGGGAACAAGCGCTTGAGCCCATTTCTAGCACGAATTTGCCTCACCACAATCGAGAAATCTCAAACTTGGACCCAGCAATCACTGAGTCAGAATCTGACAGCTATGAGGTTGAACCTTCAACCTCAGAATGTTGTCGACAACAGCTGCATAATGAGCTCCAGCTGCGCTGAAGATCAACCAGAGCTCGTTTGCAGAGAACATTGCCAGCTGAGAAGTCCTGATCGGGAAGTGCTCTTAAGGAGGATCGTTACAGTTGCTAATCCATTGGAACAACTTTGTTGCCATCCGACACTCTGCTACTTCATTACCTGCCTTTGAACCTTGACTGCCTGATTACCCTGTTGGACTTTGGACCCCTGCTTGGACTTTTGACTATGCTTCTCGTTCTCCCTTCAGACTCAGACTACAGCTGACTGGTAAATGAACTCTGGTAAACTCCCTTGACCATGCTCTTGGTTAAATCTTTGAAAGACTTCTGTGAGACCTTGTGTCTCCCCTCCCTCCCCATAATGCACTGCTAGCCAGGTTCTCTTGCCTTGCAGGAGGATGCATACACAGGTGCAGTATTTTTCCAGGTTTGTTCTACTTCACTGTTTTGTGATTGGTGGTGGGACATCCACCCCTCCATCTACCCATCCATCCCCTTCTCTCTCTCTCATTTATATTTACACCCCACTTTTCTCCAGTGAGCTCATGTTGGGGAGTATGGCTCTCTTCCCACTTATTTATCCCAACAGTAGCTCTGTGACATAGGTAAGGCTCTGATTGGTCCAAGATCAGCCAAGCAAAGATTTGAATCCAGGCCTTCTGCATCAGCGGCAACAGTTAGTAGTGACAACCAACTAAGCCTTAGTCACTAATAGCTAAAGTCATTGGAAAGTGACTGATGGGAAGGATGGGTGGTGTGTGTGGGACTGGCTATGTGCTCCTGCCTAGTGCTGCATCTGCGACTTGGATGGGAAGGGAACTTTTGTACTTCAATGGATGGGCAAGCAGAGGGCTGACCTAGATGGCCCTGAAGGCCCCTTTCCAGCTCTGTTGTTGAATAATATTATTAATCTATAATGTCAGTGAGCTTTATTGGGGTTTTAGTACAATGGGGAGGAATACTTCTTTGTGACTACAAAAGAATGTCAAGTTACACCTGCTTGAAAAATAAAACAAGACCCACAAAATGCAAGACTTTCTTTCAGGATTCAAGTGTCTGAGTTTAACAGTAATATTGGTTGCCATTTGATGTAAACCAAATTATACCTCGATGAACACAAGAAAGGGCTGAAGTCGAATGGAGATGTTGTTTGGACATGTTTGCATACTTGTGCCTGTTTGATTGTTGTTTTTGGCTAAAGCAGTCCAGATACTAGCATCTAGAAGATTATTCAGAATTAGTATTTTGGAAGGACTGCAGGGCTATTTGCAGCTAAATTAAAGCAGCAAAGTTAATTTAAAAAACATTTAATAAGCTGTCAGAAGCACACAAGCATTCTGCTCATCACCTAGGCTGAGCTATTCATTCTTGCTGCTGAAGAACATTCATGTTCAATCTCGTCTGAGAGACTTTTCACCTTTGCCTTGAGCAATGAAATTAGTTGCCTTCAAGGAGACAGCTTATTTGTCTCCACTGTACCTTCTTAGAAGCAATTTATTTCTGTTTTTTTTAATAAGACTGCTTCTACTAGTTCCCACAACAGCTGCTCCTTTAGACACCTCCAATGTTCTTGTAATTATATGAGAAAAGATTCTTTGGATATGCCATACCCATGCATATACAATGAGAATAATTAAATTATTGTTAGTTCTCCAAGGTGCTGGCTGGCTAGCTCAGTAGTTTAGATATATGGCTGTGGAGCTAGAGGCCAGAAGTTTGATTCCTCGCTGTACATCCTGGGAGAAGAACTAGCCTGTATAGCCCCATTCCTACCACCACAAAAAGGAAATGGGAAACTACTTCTGAGTATCCTTTATTTAGAAAACCTTGGAAAGGCTCACCATAAATCAGAATTGACTTGATGGCACGCAATTAATGTTATTAGTCCTCTAAGAAGTTAATAGTGTCGGGACAAGATTGTTACGTGATGAAACCGCAGGTATCTCATCTTTCAGAGTGTCCAAGCATCTGAAAAGAAAGTAGAAACTGGTTTAGGAAGCTATAAATTCCACTCAGTTTAATTTTAAATTATTTTCCCATTTATATACCACCCTATTCTTAAGCGACTCAAGGCAGATTAACAACAGTAACAACACACTAAAAATAATCAAAAATAACAACTCACTAAAAAGTGGCCAAATCAGGAAGGGCTACTGGTTTAGAAGGGGAAAAGAGTCTCCCACTCTTGCTCTTACCTTTGGTGTCATTTACTGGATCCAAGTGCCTGTAAATGTATTCTTCTAGGTATTAATGGAACTTGGGGGTGGGAGAGAAGAAAGCCAGGCAGATGGACATGAGCTCCCAGCCCTGAGCCCGGCTGTCGTAGTGGAAGTTCTCCGTGGTTTGTTGGCACAGCTGGATGTAGAGTTCAATTATTTCAGGTTTCCCAAATCAAGATTTGAGCAGTGCACAGAAGACTTTGAATTGTTGGTCTTGTCATTCCTTTGGCTGTTGAATTAACTCCTTGCAGTCTTAACATCACTTATTGTATTACTGTTGCAGTTTACAATTGTGCAAGGTAGCAAGGGTTGGTCTGTTCTATCTTTAACTTGCTATATAAAGGTCCTGCTATCGTAATAGTGGTACAGTCAAATCTCGCATAAAGAGCGTCTCGCTTAAAGAGTAACTCGCTTAAAGAGCAGAATTTTCTCTGAATGTTCGCTTCGCAAAACAAATAAACCCAACCAAAATCTCGCTTAATAAATAAATTGGGGTTCGCAATCCACTCCACAATTGGTCATTTACAATGGTGTTTCACTTAAAGAGCAAACTCACTTAAAGAGCAATCATGTGGAATGCATTATGCTCTTTAAGTGAGGCACAACTGTATAAGATACAGTAGCCTATATTATTCTAGCAATCATGTATCTTCTCTACAACCTGGGAAGTTTGGGAGTGTCTATTGTTCTGTTCAAGGTATTAGAACAATGGTTTTCAACCTTGGGTTCTCAGATATTTTTGGACTATAGCTCCCAGAAATATTTACCAACATAGCCAAAACTTCTGGAGGTGTTAGTACAAGAACATCTGAGAACCTTGGGTTTAGATCCACTGTATTAGAGGAAGGATGGGTAGAAGACTTTATTGGCCTATGGCAAAGAAGAGGATCACTGAAGCATTATATATCAGAGAATAAAACAAATCAAAAAAGAAAAAAACCACTGTGACATCTTGAAGACTAACTTTTGTATTTAATATTAGCTTTCATGGATCAAGTCCACTTTGTCAGACAAGAGTGGATATCATGGTATACATTTATACCAGTGGTGCCCAAACTAAGGCCCGGGGGCCGGGTGCGGCCCCCTACACCAATTCATCAGGCCCGCGAAGCCCTCGTTGCTCCTGGAAGTGGAAGTAAAACGCGTCTGTATGGGCGCGTTTTACTTCCGCTTCCAGGAGCGACGAGGGCTTTGTGGGCTGGATGAATTGGGGTTTGGGGCCGCACCTGGCTCCCAGGCCTTAGTGACTGGCTTCCTGAACCATATGATCGGCCCATGGTCCAAAAAGTTTGGGTACTCCTGATTTATACATACAGTTGTACCTCGCTTAAAGAACACAATGTGTTCCACAGGATTGCTCTTTAAGCGAGTTTGCTCTTTAAGCGAAACACCATTGTAAGTGACCAATTGTGACTTCTGTCCGGGGGAGTTTTTGCAAACCCCAATTTAGTTGTTAAGTGAGTTTTTGATTGGATTATTTGTTAAGTGAAGAGAACATTCAGAAAAAAACCTGGTCTTTAAGCGAGTTACTCTTTAATCGAGGTGCTCTTAATGTGAGGTTTGATTGTACAAGTAATTCCTTGGATAACGTTTACCTCAGATAACGCTAAAATTGCATAACGTTAAGTAATCTGGGGAGGAGAACTGGATTGAATAACGTTAAGGTCCTATGGGATGGATCGGATAACAACCGCTAAAGCCTTTATGGAGCTTTAACGTTATCCGATCCATCCCATAGGATTTTAACATGCATCAGATAACACTAATAATCAGATAACACCAAGACTTGTGGAACCAAGTCTTAGCATTATCCGAGGTATTACTGTATTTGGAATAGAGGCCCAGAGTAGATGGGCAGAGTTGGTTGGTACAAAAGATGGATATGCAAATCAATGAATCATTTAACACATTTGCTGGCATATGACTCATCAGAGTATAGTCACACCCTGTTATTTATACACATTTTAAGAGAAAGAAATAATTATCTACATTTTTCATTAATTTCCAAAATTAATTCCAGGAGCTGAGGAGAGGGGTGGTGGAAAGTAGGCTCATTTAAAGCCCGTTTCTACCCATTCCCACTATCACTGGCCACCAGGAGCTAAGGACAGTGGGATGGAAAAGAAAGAGCCTTTAAAGCCTGTTTCCACCCTATCCTACCACCACTAGTCACCAGAGGCCAAGGAAAGTGGGTTGGGGTGGGAAAGAAGGATCTTTTAAAGCCTTTTTCCACCCCATCCCACCACTGCTGGCTGCCAGGAGCTGGGGAGAGTAGGATCAGCTGGGCAAGAGAGTTCCTTTAGAAGTCACCCTTTGCCTGGCTCCTAGTGGTCAGTGGTGGCCACTGAACCAGACCAGCATGGGATGGGTGAGGGTGGCTATAAAAATAGCCCTTTCCTGTTTCCAGCTGCCGATCATCTCTAGCTGCCAAACTCCACCAGCAAAAGGGGGGGGGGGCAGGGCTGTTACTTTTTGTTTATTTGTTTTTAAAATTGGGTTCCTATAGAATAGAGTAGAGCAGAAAATTGTGATGCCTGAACCTGTTATCTGTTTAAGAAAGAATAGTAGAAATAAAAAGCTAAGACAGGTTGTTCTCATCTTTACAATGCACAGCCATCTTTGTTCCTAGCTTTCATTAACTCTGAGTCAAAAGCCTTCTGCCCCTGAGCATTTATTGTCAGCTCTCTTTCCAAGCCATGCCTGCAAGCTTGGGGTAAGCAAAATTTTAAGTCTGTTCCATTCCAAGTGGCTGGCGAGATGTGTGGCTGGCTTCTTATTGCTGCTAAATGGCTGGTAATCTGAACTGAACTCTTTCCATTTGCTCGAAGGTCTTATCGTGGGTCCAGGGAAGATGTGATTCTTCTCACGTTGGCCATGACCATGCCAGACCATTAAACCAGACACACAGAAGTGAAGTGCAGGAATTTGGATTTATTATCCAAAAGGTCCCACACCTTTTAAATGGAGGATCATCTTTAACTCTGTTTTTTTCTTAATGCTAGCTTTTAAAAGTCAAGTCAGGAAACATGGGTGCAATGTGAATTTATTTTAGATGCACATTTGTAACTTTGGGGCACAGAGGATGTTTCCTAGTTGGCTCTAGGGCAGTGGTGGGCAGCCAAAAAATTTACTTCACACTGTGGGTGGAGCCAACATAGTGAGCGGAGCTAATGTCATGATGTCATGAGTGGAGCCAATGTCATGACATCATGGGTGGTGCCAATGATGTGGGCGGAGCCAACATCAAAAAACCTCATAAAAATAAGTACACATAAAATACAAATTAAATAGACTTTAAAGTACATTAAAATACACATAAAACATAAAATACACATTAAAATAAATACACATTAAATAGACATAAAAACACATAAAAATACAGATTAAATACACATAAAACACATAAAAATACACATTAAAAATAAATACAGATTAAATACACATTAAAACACACACACACACACACACACACACACACACCATCCAAAGGTGAGTCACTTACCCTGGGGAGCAGGCTATAGGGAACTTCAGGTTATCAGCTTCTCTTCCTCCTCCGCACTTGGGAGGACAGCAAGGAGGCCGCACATGTGTGCCAAGCACTGTAGGCGTGCATGCACACCAAGAGCTTGGTGTGCATGCACACCAAGAGCTTGGTGTGCATGCTCAGTGGGGGAACCAGTGAAAAGGTAAGCCCCTGAGGTGGTTCTCCCCAAAAGCTGCTACCAGTTCTCCAGGACACTGGGAAAAGTTACTACCAGTTTTAGCGAACTGGTGCGAACCTGTTGTTGCCCATCACTGCTCTAGGGTAACAATCTTTTGAGTTGGGGAGGGCATGTGATTTTAGATACAAGTGTTTTCATTAAGAGAGCAATGAGATTTACACAGCTTAATTTTTCCCATACAGGGAGGATCTGGACTGGTATATTGATGAAAGGTGATTTTGCTTATCTCTGTGTCAAGGACTACACAAACAATTCTTTCCTGGTTTTCAGATGCAATTCCCAGAGTTTTTAACAATTTACCACTCAATGCCACATCCTGCAGCCGTGGAATCTCTAATAGTAGTTAGATTTATTACAGAGTAAATATGACTACTGTATTCTGAAGATATTGAACTTACAGTAAAGCCTCGAGTTACGCCAGAAGTTGGTTCCCTGGAAACTTTTGTAACTCAATTTTTGGCGTAACTCAAGGCATCCCTGCGCTGGCTGCCTTGGCCAGCCAGCGCTGCTGCTATCCCCGGATGGCCTGCCTGCTGTCACCGCAGGCTAAGGAAAGGTGGGGAAAAATATTCCTTTGGTCCATGACTTTCTCCCAAGCTCAGAGCCTTTGCTGTGACTGAAAAAAGTGGGGCGAGGTGACATTTTCAACCACAGTGAGGGCTCTGTGCTTGGCGGAAAGCCGCGAAGGACACCCCCCTCTCCTTAGCCTGCAGCACCAGCAGACAGGCCAGGGACAGCAGCAGAAAGAGACACGAGGACATTTTTTACAATGTCCTCGTGGCTCTTTCTGCCACTGTCCCTGGTCCATGCGGCGGTGCTGCAGGTTAAGGAAAAGTGGGGAGAAAAGATTCCTTCGGTCGCCGCCACTCTCCCAAGGCTTGACTGCAGCCTAAAATGTCCCCTCCACTTCTTAGGCTGAAGTAAAGCCCCAGGACTTGGGAGACGAATGGCGACTGATAGGATCTTTTTCCCTGACCAATGGGGCTTGGGAGACAGATGGTGACTGATGGGATCTTTTCCCATTTGTCTGGGGAAATGATTGCGTCAGTTGTTTATTTTATTTTATTTATTTATTGTTCACATTTGGTATCCCGCCCCAATCGGGTAGACCTGACTCTGGGTGGCTTACAGCGTAAATTACCGTCATAGGTAATCTATAGTCATAACAATATATAAAACCTTAAAAATTCATAAAAATCATAAAAAAATTTAAAACATTAAAACAGCAAAGCAGATAAAAACAGATACAAATACAAGGTGTGTGGGGGGGGGGTGGATGGCTGCCCTTAAATCAGCCATCCTAGATGGGAACCTGCGTTACTGTGTCCCCACACTTGACCCGCCAGCCAGGTCTTTAAGCCCTTCCGAAAAGGCAGGAGCTCTGTCTGCAGGCCCAGCTCTATCGGGAGGAGGTTCCAAAGGGCCGGGGTGAACACAGAGAAGGCCCTCTTCCTAGTGCTAGTGAGGCGAGCCTCCCTAGCCGATGGAGTAACAAGAGAGCCCCTCCGGTCCGCCCTGGTGGGACAGGCAGACGTTCTTAGGGTGACGCGGTCTCTTAGGTATCCTGGCCCACTACCATATAGGGCTACTCTCCCAAGTCCCGGGGCTGGGCTGCAGCCTAAAATGTACCCCCTCTTTTTAGGCTACAGCCAAGCCCCAGGACTTGAGAAATGGACAGCGACTGATGTGATCTTTTCCCATTGGTCGGGGGAAAAGATCCTATCGGTCACCATCCCTCTCCCAAGTTCTGGAGTTTGGATGTAGCGTAAGAAGTGGAGGGGACATTTTAGGCTGCAGCCAAGCCCCAAAGGAATTTTTTTCCCCACCCTTCCTTAGCCTGCAGCATCGGCGTATGGCTCTTTCTGCCACTGTCCCTGGACCATCCATCAGTGCTGCAGGCTAGGAAGGGTGGGTGGGGGGATTTCTTTGGTCCATGCCTTTCTCCCAAGCACAGAGCCTTCGCTGTGGCTGAAAATGTCCCCCCCCCCCCGGTCACAGCACCTGGTATTTGTATCTGTTATTATTTGTTTTTATCTGTTTTACTGTTTTAATGTTTTAAATTTTTATGAATCTTTATGAATTTTTAAGGTTTTATATATTATAGATTACCTATGATGGTAGTTTATGCTGTAAGCCGCCCAGAGTTGGGCCTACCCGATTGGGGCGGGGTACTAAATCTGAACAATAAATAAATAAATAAATAAATAAATAAATAAATAAATAAATAAATGAATAAATGAATGAATGAATGAATGAATGAATGAATGAATGAATAAATAAATAAGGGACAGTAAACTGAGTGGTGGTGGTGGTGATGATGGAAGAGGTGGTGGTGGTGATGATGATGATGATGTGGTGAACTGTCAAGTTGGTTCTGAATTTTGGTAACCCTTTTCAAACATTTCAAGATAGAGACTACTCAGAAGTGGTTTACCATTCGCTTCTTCTAGGTGTATATTGGGGTCATGCATCTCACCCATGGCTAAACAGTCTGGCTTGTCTCTTAGGACAGTGGTGGTGAACCTATGGTACATGTGCCAGAGGGGGGCACTCAGAGCCCTCTCTGTGGACACACAGTGTCACCCCAGCACAGAGTTCACCCCACCCCTCTGCCCAACAGGAGCACTTCCTCCCTCCCCCAACACAGAGTACACCCCACTCCTCTGCCCAACAGCCAAATGGAAGTGCTTCCTCCCTCCCCTGTCTGGGGTAAGGCAGGCGGCTCACATACAGCATGCGGGTGTGGCATGGAGAGCAATTTGGCCACTCGGTCTTTATATAGCAGATACTAATTCAAACAATGAGCTTTACTAATAAAGAATTCAAAGCTTTTAAACATAAAGTCACTATTTAAATTTTCCTCATTGGCAAGGAGTCCCATTCCTCTGAGGATTTTGGTTGATATTTCTACAGCACAGTCATTTATATAAAGGTATTGTGTTCATCTTAGTTTCAGTCTCTTTTCTACTAATGGATTTGGTGTTTTTCTTGAAATATACTCTAAGACTCAAGATGTTTCTTACCTGTCACTTCAGACACCATTAAGTTAAATGTGAAATAGATATCCCACCACCACCACCACCAGTGCTCATCACAGTGCAATGAGATCAGAAAAAACATTTCCCCAAAAGGAAAATTCATAGTATTGGGGGTGTTTTAGGAAGGAAACATATGCTAGAGATAGTCCACAATGAGAAGAAGAGAATCCTTAAGGGCTAATTGTGTGAGAGTATGTGGCTCCAGTGGCTAAGATGCTGACTGGAAGGCAGAAGATCAGCAGTTCGATACTTGAATAATGCAGGACGGAATGAGCTCCTGTCTTTGTCCCTGTTCCTGCCAACCTAGCAGTTCGAAAGAAAGAAATTGCAAGTAGATAAATAGGTACCACTTCAGTGGGAAGGCAAACAGTGTTCCGTGAGCTCCTGTGTCTAGTCATGCCTGTCACATGACAACAAAAACATCTGCAGAAGCAGACAGTGCTGGCTCTTTGGCTATGAAACGGAGATGAGCATGGACCCCTAGAGTCGGATACGACTGGCATTCGAGCAAGGGTGACCTTTACCTTTATCAGAGTAGGAGCTTTTTTTTTTTAATCTTCTGGAGTTTGCGGATTAACTTGCTCTGTTTTGTGATGGTTTTTCAGGACATAAGCATTGGATTATTTTGAACTAGTATGCCCCGAGCGCTAACTAGAGGCTACTTGTAACAATTATTTGTGTTGTTAGTTTAGGGCACGGGTTCTCAACCTTTTTATGCCATGGACCTGAACACACACCCTGGAAAGCCAAGTGGGAGGGGACCACGCCCCCGGAAGTGAAAGTAAATGTGCCCACCTGCATTTATGGCTGACACAACCGCATTTACGCATGCATTGGAGCATTTTACAGCTGTCTTAAATGTGCCAGCTTCCACTTCGAGGTGCAGTGAGGTCAGCAGCGGGCCAGATGGAATGGTGCCACAGGTTTGGGCTGGCCCATGGGCAGTAGATTGGGAACCCCTTGCTTAGGGGGGGACAATAACAGAGAAAGTCAAGTGGAGTTTTGTAACAATACCTATGGTGTGGAGCATATGGCCACTCTGTATTGAGACAGTGTGCTTTTGGGCTGAAGCACTACAGATGTTTCCAGATGAATGCCTGTTAACAGCATTAGTCAAAGAACACTATACACCTGTGTGTGCCCTATGTTGTCCATGGGGATTAGGAGTATCAAAGGGCCCTCTGGGTCCTGATGTAAATTCCAGAGTCAAAATTTCTTTTGCAACTCAATTTTATTTAACTAAATTCCAGACTGCTTTGAGTCCTTTAGCCCATTACAGTCAGTCCAATTCTGGACAGCCTATGGATCCTAAAATAAGGGAGAAACTACTTTAATCTCCCCATATAACTCTCTGGAGGCTTCTTACTGTCCACATTTCTGCCCTCTGTTATGGGAGAATGTTGAGTGGCCCACATAGCAGCTTCCAATTGTTGGATATGGCTGAACTGCCTCTGCCTCCTCCACTAGTGTGGCTTCAATGGAGAAAGTTCCAGAAGCTGGGGTCACAATGTAAAGCAGGGGTAACCAACCTAAGGCCTGTGGGCTGGATCTGGCTCAAAGCACCAATTCATGTGGCCCCTCCAAGGGCATTCAAGAAATAAAATGGCTGCCCCTTTGAAGCTGTTGGGACAAAATGCCCCCTCCCAACGCAGGCAGGGCAAAATGGCTGTCTGGCCCTTGAAGCTGACTAACAGAGCATTTTATTTATTTATTTATTTATTTATTTATTTATTTATTTATTTATTTAAGCAAACTTTTATGCCACCTTCCTCAAAAAGACCCAGGGCAGCTAACACAATTCTCAACACTTAAACACAATAAAAACATAATATAAAATCAAGATTAAAAGATTAAAAAAATTTAAAAAGCTAAAACAAGACAAACAGAGAGAGAGGGATCAAATGAGCCAACAGACTGGGGCAACTGTCTGGCCCATACCCCATACATGCTCTGCCAGCCAGGTCTTGACCTCCTTCCTAAAGGGCAGCAGCTCTGTCTGGAGATGCAGCTCACTTGGCAAGAGGTTCCATAGGGGCAGAGCAGACACAGAGAAGGCCCTCCTCCTTGTGCTAGAGAGGTGCACATCTCTAGCTGATGGTACAGCCAGACCGCCTCTCTGGTCTGCTCTGGTGGGACGGACAGATGTCCTTAAGGCGATGCGGTCTCTTAGGTATCCTGGCCCACTACCATATAGGGCTTTAAAGGTAATAACCAGCACCTTGAATTGCACCCAGAGACATAATGGCAACCAGTGCATCTCCCGTAGCAATGGTGAGACATAAGCATAACGCCCATACCCCATCACGACCCAGGCAGCGACATTCTGGACCAGTTGCAGCCTCTGAATGGTCACCAAGGGCAGCCCCATGTAGAGCACATTACAATAATCCAGTCTGGAGGTGACCAAAGAGTGTGTGATCATGAGCAAGTAGTCCCGGTCTAGGTGCAGGCGTAACAGGTGTATTACACGAAGTTGTGCAAAAGACCTCCTGGCCACGACTGCCACCTGCTCTTTGAGCAGTAGTTGTGAGTCCAAGAGGATCCCCAGATTATGCACCGGGTCTGTTTGGGGCAACACTGCATGACCCGGCCGCTGTCTCGAAAAGGTTGGGAACCCCAGATGTAAAGGATTGAGGTGCAGGTATTTGAGGAATTACCTTGGGTTTCAAAGGGAAGATTTAAACACTCAGTTTCTAAAGAATAATAATGAAACAAGCAAGGTTGTGATAAGCAAATGGAAAGCTTGAGGCTCATCAACTATCAGTGCTTTGGAGAAAGAACTGGAAAACAATTCTAATGCAAAATTATCAGTATCTTTGTAAATATTTTGTAAATAATGCTGTATGATATATATGAGCCAAAACTACTAGAGCTTTGATTGGAAAACTGTTCTGATGCAACTGGTAATAATTTTTGCAAATGTTTGGTAACTAATTCTGCAGAAAATTGTATTGTGGCTGATTGCAAATCTCCATAAATGCAATTCTGGATAATTTAGTATAGGATTATATTAAGATTAAAAACATGTATGGCTAAAAAGCCGTTGAGTTGCAAAGAGCCTTTAGTAGACAAGGGGATTCATAAAATAAAATCAGGATATTGTTTACATCCATCAAGCAAATATATGAATGGAAATTTACCTATAATCTGTATATAAGGGAGGAGATAATTGTATGTCCATCACCAACTCTGGCAGGGTAGGCAGCTTCACAGTCCACAGCATGGTGACTATGCAGAGATGGGTTGGTCCTGGAGGCATCATCTGGGAGAGGATTGGGACACCACGCCTGGGAGATGGCCCAACCCTACGACCTCTTTATAGAACCTATTACATCCATTACTTCTGAAGAGATTGTCTGTGGTAAGGAAATTAGGAAAGATACAGTTGGGAAATGTAGGGAGGTTATGGTTGGAAGATAGTAATTTCCATCTCCTCTGTCCTGTAAAATTTGATGAATAAAGCATGTGAAGTTCTGGAAGTTCTTTCTGCATTCTGGCCTGGTTTATGGATGTCTTGTAAGTACTGTACCTGGCTAGTTGCTGTGGAAAAACATAGTGCCAGAATACTAGGCAATCTCTTGACAGGATTCTCCTGATGCCCTTATCCCTTATGGAAACTCTAAACAGGTACTCCCAACCTAAGACCCACAGGCTGGACCCAGCCCAATGATGCCATTTCACGTGGCCCTCCACCCCTCCAAGGGCATTCAATAAACAAAATGGCCACTACTTTGAATTTGTTGGGACAAAATGACCACCCCATCATGCAGGAAGGGCAAAATTGCCATCTAGCCCTCAAAGCTGGGAGTGGGAGACTGGGGCAATGGGGTCTCATCTCATGCCTGGTAATCAGTGGTGGGATGTCAATTTTTTTACTACCCCATCATGATGTCATGACATCATGGGTGGGGCCAACATCATGATATCATGTTGTTGTGGGCGGAGCCAAAGAAAATAATAAAAATAAAAATAAAATAAACACACACACACACACACACACACACACACACACACACAGTGACCCCCTCCTGATGGGTGCTACCAGTTCGGGAGAACCGGTCCGAACTGGTAACAACACATCACTGCTGGTAATACATTTTTGGTTGAAAAAACTTTTGAACCGGGAACTTTCTGCCTGGCACTTTACAGGCACATTTAGACACCCTCTGTAATTTAAGAAATTACTTTGTACACCAAAAAATTAGAATAAAGCCATCCGTTCATGAAAAAAAGTTAGCTTTTTTCTAGGAAAAGTCCTCTAGGAGGTGGAAAAATACAAAGAAAAAAGATTTGTAGAAATGAAGAATAATATAAAATAATAACATCTTGTGATTATCAAGCTGTTAGGGAGCTGTCTGAAAAGGTCTTAAACGAACCGTGAAACTGAATCTAGTATCATCAATGAATGCATTCAAATTCCTTTAAAATGGTGTTGAGAACTTTGGTAAAAGCTGCTATTCTGCAATTTCAGGGAAATTGATTTCTTAGCATAATTATACTGCCTGATTCTCTTGACAAGGGCACGAAAGCCTGCTGCAGGAGCTTGTGCTTATGCATACATCATTCCATTTGAAACATGATATTAAACCAATTAGGCAAGGAACCAATACAAATAAATCAAATGGGAGAATGAAGGTGGGCAGAAAGTTTTGCATCATGCACATACATAGTAGATGCTGTCATTTAGGCTCATATGGAGATACTTTAAAAGCATTAGAGATAATTAATAGGAGTCTTGTGCTCAGTAGGACGATAATTTTTGCCCCATAGCAGGCAGAATATGATGGCAGGTGAAAAGGTTTCTGGGAGGCCAGGAAAGTTTGTGAGACTGCCTTACACAAGATGGGCTGTTCTTCCTTTTAACCCTTTGGCCAGAATCATGGCACTGATTCACACTTGCCTAAGGGAAACTGCAGTAGGTTTTGGCAGCAAATTGTTGCTCATTGAGGTACTCTTTGCAAAACTGGGCACAACATTTGACTTCACAAACAGGTGCATGCCCAGGAGCTCAGCACGTTGTTAATAAACGACAGTTCGTCACCAAGACCTACACAATTTTATGCAATCCTAAATCAGTATTCTGGCTGGTATTGCCTACACAAGATAGCAGAGGCTTTGCAAATTGTTTAGATGGAGAGCTGTCCCAGCCCTGGAATGCTCCTTCTAACTGGTGCTGCAGGAGCTTGTTTCTAAGTTTTTATGTATGAAAAACATCAACTGTACAACTGAGCTATGATATACCATATTTTCCCAAAAATAAGACCAGATCTTATATTATTTTTTCTCTCCAAAAGATGCGTTAGGGCTTATTTTTAGGGGATGTCTTTGTCCATTACAACAGGGAGGGGCTCCCCTGGCTGACCTGCCTGCCCGTTGCTTTCACTTTCAACTCTCCTTCGCTATTGCTGCTGCTGCTCTTGTGTGATAGAGGGATGGAAAACGGCTAATATTTTGCCGCCGCCGCCGCCTCTGCCAGTGGGAGGAACTTTTCTTTCCCGTCTCCACCTGCTTCTGGTCCTTTACCCACCAGATAAAGTGTGAGAGGAGGGGAAAGGGAAGACTCACCCACCTAAACACCCACCCTACCCCTCTCTGGCACTCTGATTAAAGTTTGGGTAAACTTGGGCTTATTTTTGAGATAGAGCTTATGAGCATCCTGAAAAATCATGCTATGACTTATCCTCTGGCTAGGTCGTATTTTCGGGGAAAACCTCCATACAGTAAGCAAAAACAAGACCAGGGGCAGATTGTGGCTCAGATCACAACCTATTGATCATAAAATTCAGACTTAGACTAAAGAAAATAGGGAAAACAATTAGGCCAGACAGATATGACCTAGACAACATCCCTAAGGAATACACAGTGGAGGTGTGGAACAGATTTAATGGGTTGGACCAGATAGACAGAGTGCCAGAAAAAATATGGACAGAGATGCAGGGCATCATGCAGGAGGCAGCAAGGAAAACCATACCAAAAGAAGAGAAGCGTAAGAAAGCTAAATGGTTGTCAGATGAGGCTCTTAAAATAGCAGAGGACAGAAGGAATGCAAAGGCAAAGGAGAAAGGATTACATAAAATCACTTGAACACAGAATTTCAAAGAAAAGCAAGGAGAGATAAGGAAACCTACTTGAATGAACAGTGCAAAGAAGTAGAGGAAAACAATATCAGGGGCAGGACTAGAGATCGTTTCAAAAAAATTGGGGAAATCAAGGGAACATTTAAAGCAAAAACGACCATGATAAAGGACAAAGATGGCAAGGAGTTAGCTGATGCAGAAGAGATTAAGAAAAGATGGAAAGAGTACACAGAGGAACTCTACAAAAAGGACGTCAACACCCCTGATAATTTCAATGATGAGGAAATTGAACTTGAGCCAGACTTCCTAGAGAGTGAAGTCAAAAAGGCCCTAAAAAGCACTGCAAACAACAAAGCCAGTGGAGATGATGGTATCCAAATTGAACTTTTCAAAGCCCTAAAAGATGATGGAATCAAATTATTACATTCTATATGCCAGCAGATTTGGAAAACACAACAATGGCCACGGGATTGGAAAAGATCAGTATGCGTTCCAATTCCAAAAAAGGGTAATGCCAAAGAATGTTCAAATTATCGAACAATTGTGCTCATCCCACATGCTAGCAAGGTGATGCTCAAGATAATACAGGATAGACTGCAACAGCATGTGGAGAGAGAATTACCAGAAGTGCAGGCAGGTTTCAGAAGAGGCAGGGGGACTAGAGATCACATTGCCAACATATGTTGGATCATGGAAAAAACAAAGGAATATCAGAAACAAGTCTACTTCTGTTTCATTGATTACACTAAGGCCTTTGACTGTGTAGACCACAACAAAATGTGGCAAGTAATTAAAGAAATGGGAATACAAGAGCACCTTATATACCTCATGAGAAATCTGTACATGAATCAAGAAGCAACAGTTAGGACAGAATATGGAATGATCGAGTGGTTTGAAATAGGAAACGGAGTAAGACAAGGCTGCATTTTGTCACCCTGCTTATTCAACTTATACACAGAGCACATAATGCACAATGCAGGGATGGAGGAATCACAATCTGGGATCAAAATTGCTGGGAGAAACATCAACAATTTGAGATATGCAGATGATACCACCCTAATGGCGGAAAGTGAGGAGGACCTAAAGAAGCTCCTGATTAGGTTGAAAGAAGAAAGTGAAAAAGCTGGCTTGAGACTCAATATCAAGAAAACCAAGATCATGGCAACAGGCCCTATCAGTCCCTGAAAAATAGATGGGGAAGAAGTAGAAGCAGTGACAGATTTTACTTTCTTAGGCTCAAAGCTCACTGCAGATGGTGATTGCAGCCATGAAATAAAAAGGCGACTGATTCTTGGGAGACAAGCTACAAGAAACCTGGGGAGCATAGTGAAAAGCAGAGACATCAAATTGCAAACCAAAATTCATATAGTCAAAACAATGGTATTCCCTGTGGCAATGTATGGTTGTGAGAGCTGAACCATTAGGAAAGCTGAGCGCAGAAGAATAGATGCCTTTGAGATGTGGTGTTGGAGGAGAGTTTTGAGAGTCCCCTGGACAGCAAGGAGAACAAATAGGTCAATCTTAGAAGAAATCAACCCTTACTGCTCCTTAAAAGGTCAAATAGTAAAGGTGAAACTAAAGTACTTTGGACATCAAATGAGAAGAGGAGACTCACTTGAGAAGGCCTTGATGCTTGGATAGGTTGAGAGCAAAAGAAGAAGGGGGTGGCCAAGGATGAGATGGCTAGATGGTATTGTGGACACAATGGGCACAGAGCTGAGTGAAAAGAGGGGGATGGTGGAGGACAGGAGTGCCTGGAGGACAGTGGTCCATGGGGTCACAGAGGGTCGGAATCGACTGTGCGACTGAACAACAACAAATGGTAGATACGTGTCAGTGATATTCCTGGTACAGTGAAAGGAAGGATTTGAACCACAATTGGCATATCAGATTTCAGTGCCTGAATCCTTATATTGCAAATTTATGGGCATAATAATTTCTGCCTTTTGTGATGTTTACAGTAAGAGCCTGGCCCATGAATAAATATGAGCTACTTTCCCAAGCAAAAGATCTTCTCTTCTCCAGGAGAAAAGTAGCATAAATGAATAATTTTATATAGATTCATACATGACTGGGAACATTCCAGTAGCCTTAAGGATCTCCTTGGAGCCAGATATTCAATCCATGAACTGTCTGAAAAACACCCATGATATGGAGCTAAGATGGCCATTTGGGGAAACAATGCTTAGGTACTGGCAGCCTGTGCCTTCCCTGATAGTTACTCTCCAAAGTCCAATCTGAAAATAAAGCAAACTAAATACAGAATAGGGAAGTGAATTAAACAACAATAGATGATGAAAGGGCTGTGGTGGCTTAGTGGTTAAGATGTTGAGCTTGACACCTGGAAGGTTGGCAGGTCAGCAGTTCGAGACCTGAGTGCTGCACAACAGAATGAGCTCCCCTCATCTGCCGCAGCTCTTGCCAACCTAGCAGTTTGAAAGCAAGAAATTGTGAGTAGATAAATAGGAACCACTTTGGCAGGAAAAGTAACAGTGTTCCATACACTGCAACATCTAATCATGCCTGCCATGTGATGACAGAAACATCTGCAGATGCAGACAACATTGGCTCTTTGGCTGTAAATGGAGATGAGCATTAGAGTTGAACATGACTGGCTTTTGAGCAAGGGAGACCTTTATCATGAAAATGGATGTCTTTTATTATTTGTGAGTGTCTCCTCTAGAGATTCAGATGTGATTGTCCATTATCCTTCTATTGATGATTTCATTATGCTTCTGTGTGCATAACTTAGGCAGCAAGATTTTGGCCAATGACTTCTTTAATCAAATGAATTGATGTTTTTTTTAAGGCTTCCTCCTAAGAGCCTAGAGGCCTTGTCCAGTGGAGTAAAATGAATGTGTCTGCAGGTATCTATTTGTGGACTAAAACTCACTGTATGTTGCTTGGGAATTCTTAAAGAATTTTGGGAGTTGAATTGAAAAAAAAGGGGAAGGCAACCTCTGGGGTTGCTGAATCTTTACCTTCCCCTCTTTGCAGCCAGGAGGTCAATAGGCCCTCACTATCTGACTGAGGGGGAGGGATGCCAGACAGTTTATCTGGCTCCTTCGTAGGACTGGCCTCTTTCAAGGTTACCTCCATCCTCCCAGTAGGTTCAGTATGAGACCAGAAGGTTGCTTCTGGGCCGGATAGAAATTTTTGTTTCATCACCAAATTGGCTTGGGTGATGGAACTGTTTTCACCTATCACATACTAATTGCTCGTTGGAATTGGGTGATTATGGGTAAGGTAAAGGTCACCTTTGCTTGATAGCCAGTTGTATCTGACTCTAGGGTTCAGTGCTCATCTCTGTTTATAGCCAAAGAGCCAGTGCATTATGGGTGAGTCCTGTTTAAATAAGTCATGCTGGCAGGTAGTGCTGTTGGGGTGGGTGGTTAGAATTAGTTTGTGTCTCCTAAAATAGACCCATTTGAATTAATGAAACTTATTTTTAATTATATTTTTATTTAATTAAAAAAACCAGAAACACAAGAAAAACACTTACAAATACCACACCAAAATTAATAATAACCACAATAATATATCAACATCTGAGCTCCTGCCACCACTGGGGCATTATTATCTTTCCATACAATCTAAACAAAATATCCCTTTCATATTTTTATCCCCTATTTCTAAAAAAAAGATAATTATTCTTGTCCTGGCTTTATATCTCTATTTCTAACCAATGTGTAGTCAATAAATTCACCCTAAACATCTATAAAATCATTTTTATTTGTCAAATCTTTCTTTAATTTTAATTCACTTGTCAGTTTATCATTTGTGGCCACATTTTATATTTCTTTACACTAGTAATAAATTACATATACATTTTCCAAATTTTGGGCATCTCAGAGCTGTTACCATAATAACAATCCTTTCTTTCTTATATCTGTCTACTTTTATATTTCTGAAATCCATTTCTGAAGCTCTTCTAGGACACATTTCTAACTTTAATAACAATATTTGGTTTATTTCTTCAAACACTTTTCTCCAAATCTTATTTACAACCTTGCACTCTCGCCATAAATGAAAATATGTCCTAATCCTTTCTTTACATCTCCAACATTCCTTTTTACAGTTATGATTATAATAGCTTAATTTGATGGTGTCATTTCCCACCTCCATATAGCATTAATGAGACTTATGGAGGAGTTGACTTAACAAATTCCCACTGATTCAGTAGGCCTATTCTAGTGTGTCTGAATACACTAAACAATAGAGTTCAGCCAATGAATATACGATTTTAATGTGCACAAGTATTTTCAATCTTGAATAATTGCCCCTAAAAACCTGTTTTTTTAAATACAGCCCTGTTCTGCCTTAAAAGAGCCAGTTATACAAAGATTTAGTTGCTGTTGAGTAAAGTGCACAGGATTACAACAAATTGTTTTCTATGCTTTTACTCAAAGGTAAGCTGAAAATGTGGCTCTTATTATCCCAGCAGGTAGGAGGGCATAACAAGAAATGACGGGAATCCATTTAGAGGACATAAACCATTGCACAGAAAATGACTTTCAATAAAATATTTACAAAACAACCTTTTTGCAGTACTTGGTGGGGGGAGGAGGGATGAAATGTAGCACAGCATGTCTGATTTAAGTATTTTTACCAGGAAGAGAAAAGGAATGGACTATTAATTCAGAAGAAGAAAGGATTGGATTGCTCAAGGCTGAGCATGGAAAACAATTTCTGAGATCACCCTGCATCCTCATTTTCTCATAGAATCATAGAATGCAGCTATGAGGAGCCATACAGCAACACAAAAGACTTCTTTGCGAGCACGCCCATTTTTTTTGGTGGTTGTTTTTCTTAGGTATAATTGTCATTGGATTCCTATGCCAACTGTGCATTTCAGTAATGTCTTGTTCACCACGGCTTGCACTTGACTGTAACCTGGAAAATGCCTAATCAGTTATTTTTGTCCCGGATTTAGTCTGTTAATAATTCCTCCTTTCCCATTCTGTAGTCATCTAAGCAAACTGGTAAGTGAAAACAGCGTAGCATGGGATTCAGCCGCCCGGGAGTAAGCCAAATTTGCCACCCCCTGGGCAGGGCCCAGGACACCGGCACTCGCTCCCATTAGGGCTTCTAGGAATTATAATCCAAGAGCACCCATACACCCCAAAAGTGCCACCCAGGGATGGCTGGCCTTCCTGGACCCCCCTCGCTATGCCACTGAGTGAAAAGTTCCATTGATGTCCTTCCCCCCCTCCCCACCCACTAATCCCTTTTTTGTCTTTTGACATTGATTCCTTTTTCTCTTTCTCTTCACTTTTGGGATGGCCTACTCAAAGGACTGCACTGGCTCCTGCCAACCTAACAGTTTGAAAGCAAGAAATTGTAAGTAGATAAATAAGTACCACTTTGCTGGGAAAGTAAACAGCATTCCGTGTCTAGTCATGCCAGCCACCTTTACCTTTACCTAATCACAGATAAATCTTTCCCTGAAATTAGAGTTTTTTTTAAAAAAATAAATATAATAACTTAGAGAATCTTAATAGACTATACAATAATAAATATAATTTCATGTCAGAAATTATTCTGGGTTGAAATGATTTTTGTGGGAGAAACTATTCTCAGGGGACACCTGAATGAGACTCCTTTCATGGCCCCAAGAGCTGGGACAGAGATGGGCACTCAGTCTGTCATGCAGTACCTGGGTCTCAAACTGCCGACTTCCAGCTAACAAGGTGAGCTTCTTAACCACTGATCCACTGCAGCCTCCACTATACATTAGAAAGCTAATATAAGCTCCTGATATATGCCTTCCTTTCATTCAGTTGCATGTCAGATGGGAAAGATGTCTAACTTGGTACTTTGGGATTTCTGCAAACAAGAACATCTTCACCCATAAATCACTCAGTGGCATTAAGGATTTATACCAGGTGCTTGTGAGATGAATTTAGGATCTATCCCCCCAAGGGCAGTGCTGGGGCCAAGAACGATTGCAGCATCTGAAATTGTTAGCTTCTGAGATGGATCAATGCCAAGTCAATTTACCAAGCTCTCTTTTCAGAGCCCTGATCTTCTCCCACACCTAAGAGTTCTTTCCAAGTTATACCAAGAATAGGAAATAGCAGCTCTGTGGTCATTAAAAAGTTTTCACTGTTCATAGGTCCAGTTTCAAAACTTCACAAACATTTCTGCTCATATTTTTTCGGGAGTGCAATGCACTTTAATGCATGTTTGCTCAAAAGTAAGTGCCTTTTTTCCAATGGGAGTAATTTCCAGGTAGTTGTGTAAAGTATTGTTCTATCCTCTCTTTGAGCTTCACCTGTAAGTGCCTCTAGTTCTTCGAGCTTGTAACCAAGCTAAACTGACAACATTTTCTTTGCTAAACACAAGCAACATAATTGAGTAAACATACTGTGAAATCACCAATCATTTCCAGAAACATTATTAAAATATAAGTGAACACATTTCAGTAGGTTATTTGGAGTACACAGAAAGAGCCTCCTCGAAGATTGTGGTATTTTGAACCACGATCAGATGTATTCTGGTAACAGCAACCTTGTGTTGCCAGCTGATCTTTCTCACACTAGGACTGGCAAAAGGAACTACAGAATGAACTCACCCAAAGGTGGCTTCATTTTGGCAGATTCACGGCTGGCCTAGAAACGGAAGAAGTAGACTGAACCATGAATCTCCAAATCTCATGGTTGCCACAATCTCACTGTGCAAAGAAAGAAGCCATAGAATTGTGGCAAATTTGTTGGAGAACTCGGGATGATATTTAACTTATCCATTCAAAGCATTACATAATGATTAGTTGGAAGGTACTATCCTTGGGTCACAGTCCTGCCCTGACTATGTTAAGATGATGTGACTAAGAGTAAGCAGGCACACCATGTTCTCACCTTCAACCATACCTTCTAACAATGCCCAACCTGGTCATAGCTCAATATCTGAGTTACATTTCACACAGATTATTGTATTACAGTAATACCTCGGATAATGCTAAGACTTGGTTCCACAAGTCTTGGTGTTATCCGATTTTTAGTGTTATCCAAGCCATGTTAAAATCCTATGGGATGGATCGGATAACATTAAAGCTCCATAGAGATACATTGTAACCACACAGGCTTTAGCGGTTGTTATCCAATCCATCCCATAGGACCTTAACGTTATTTGATCCAATTCTCCTCCCCAGATTACTTAACGTTATGCGATTTTAGCGTTATCCGAGGTAAACATTATCCGAGGTATTACTGTACTTGCAATCCTTGCCATTGACTACTACTGCTACTCTAGCACTGGCCAGAGAATAGAATGTAGGGGATCAGAAGAAAGAGAATTTTGTTCTCCTTTGTTGTCATGTATGGCTACACCCAAACTACAGCCCACAGGCCTGTGGGATGTCATCATCCAGCCCACAGGCCAGATTGCCACAGATACCAGAAGTGTCCTGATGTCACCAGAAGTGCAAAAAACACTGCATTTTTGCACCAAAAATAGTGGAAATGTGGCAACCCCCCCCCCCCAAATGGTGCAAAATGCTCCTACCACTCTTCCTCCTCTATGGGAAATGGTGGAGGTGGGGAAAATGCCCAGAAACATGGCATGAATTGACATGCCAGTGCCAGGTGGAGCCACATTACCAGCCTGCTCAGCTGTTTGAGGGGCGTGGTCAGGCCCCTGTCGGGGAAAATGTGGGCACTCCCTGGCGTAGAACATGGGTAATTGGGGGAAAGATCATATGGCTAAAATTCATCTGATATAAATTCTCAACAATATATTTAAGAAACTTAGAGACATGCCTGAAAAAAGAAAGCATACTATTTCTGGGTAGTTATTTAAATTTATGTTAATCCATGCTGTTAAAAGGAGTTCCTTATCTTCCTTGCAGATGGAATTTTGATTCTTGACATTAATTGCAGTACACACAATTAATTATAATTAATTAATAATTTAAATA
This sequence comes from Furcifer pardalis, assembly GCA_030440675.1. NCBI lineage: Eukaryota > Metazoa > Chordata > Lepidosauria > Squamata > Chamaeleonidae > Furcifer > Furcifer pardalis. The sequence continues at coordinate 42,445,163 of CP126897.1, read as the reverse complement.
TAATTAATAATTTGATTTTTAATAATAGAAAAACTAATATTCTGTTTTAATGAAATCTTGCCTTAGATTATCATGGTTTGATAGAATTGAAAGAATAACTGACCTTGAGATACTTTCTGGTCATAAGAAGAATTAATAAATTGGCTCTACAATAATTAACTGAAAGACTAATTGTGAGAGGAAGTAGATTCAACTAAATGATATTGTTAAAGATATTACTTTACTTGTACATATGCAGTCCTTCATTATTCAGCGAGGGTGAAGAGGGAGAAGGATGATTGTATGCAGGCCTTTCTAGAAGTTCCACTAAATCACTATTATGGCTCATCAATACCTTTCAGGTTATGTGTGTGCCAAGACAATATTTGGTGAATAACAACATGAATAATAGCACTATTTTGACATCCAGCAGCACTAGGCCAAATTCTCTTGAACCGTATCAATCCAGAAACATATGGAAACTAGTTTATAGTTATTGGAAAGTGGCTTCAGTTCCATAGCTCTCACATGTATTATATTCAAGAGAACAGACAAATCTGAGACCTGATTACTCCATTCTGCTCCTGACATCCATCTAGTTGGTAATGATGCTCGAACTGATCACACACCACAGTAATATTCCATACCTAGGGTCATGGACCTTAACAATGTCAGAATTCCAACAATATGCCATTAATTGACTCAACATATTGGCTGTATACTGGAACAGGAATACATTTACTTTTATAATGATGTGGATCCAACATATATTAATTGATATTATTATTCTTGGTGTACACAGAAAGAACCTCCTCAAAGACTCTGGTATCTCTGAACATAATCGGGTGTACCGTACCCCAGGCAACAGCAACTTTGTGCTGGCTAATCTTTCTCACACTAGGTTAGGCAAAAGGAACTATGGAATGACTTCACCAAAAAATGGGCTCATTTTGGTAGCTTCACATCTGGAACTACTACAAAAAGAATTATTATTCTTAAATATATGTTCAAAAGGGTGCTTGATATTTGGAAGTGAAAACATTGATTTTATACTAATTTTGACAGGTTCATATTACTATTTTGAGAATTGGAACTAGATGGTTCAAAGCCAAATCCTGTTTTCCTTCTTCTTGCCAAAAAGCCTCTTGCAGATTGCTTTGAACTAAACCTAGAGATTTTCATTGTCTCTTTAATCCTCTTTGCATAATGCCTTCTTAAAGGAAGAACAGCAGAATTTAATCATTTAAATAGAAAAGTAAAGAGACTATGGGTTAAAGAACAAAGAGTAGGTGTTTTTGCTTACCTCCTGAGAAGTAAAAATCAACAAATGTACATTTAAGAAAATTCAGTGCAATTTGATATTCCAAATAAAAGGTTTGAGATAGAATAAATTCAAAGGTTATAGCCAAGTTCCATTTACAAATCAGTTATCTTCCCATATCAAGGATGGAATGAATTTAGAAAGGTGTGAATAGAGAAATCTATCTTACAAGGCTCTTGTGATTGAATAAATATGTCTCCTGATGTAAACATTTAATTTTAAATAAGTAATACACTCAGAGGGAGGGATAAAGGATGAAAGTTGGGTTTGGTTATCTTAGAATGTAGTAGAAGAAACACCATTATTATTGTGCATGTTCCAAAGCAGGAGGAAAGAGGAGTCCAATTCAAGGTGCTGGTACAGTAATTACCAGTACCTTTAAAGCCCTACATGGTAGTGGGCCAAGATACTTAAAAGACCGCATCACCCCAAGAACATCTGTCCATCCCACCAGAGTGGACTGGAGAGGTTATCAGGTTGTGCCATCAGCTAGAGAGGAGTGTCTCTCTAGCACCAGAAGAAAGGCCTTCTCTTTGTCTACTCCGGCCCTCTAGCACCTCCTGCCTATCGAGTTGTGTCTCCAGACAGAGCTGCTATCCTTCAGGAAGGGTGTTAAGACCTGGCTGGTGGGGCAGGTGTGGGGTACTGGCCATACAGTCACCCTGGCCTGCTGGCTTATGTGATCACTCCCTCTCTCTTTCTGAATTCTTTTTGATCTTCTTGTCTAATCTTTCTTTTTATCTTTTAAATTTTTAAATTTTTAAATTTTTACACTTGATATTGGTCAGGGTCATATTGATAAGTTTTATTGTTGGACTGTGTTTTAATTGTTGTTTTTAATGCTGTGTTAGCCACCCTGAGTCGCTCGTGAGGAGGGCAGCATAATAATAATAATAATAATAATAATAATAATAATAATAATAATAATAATAATAATAATAATAATAATAATAATAATAATAATAATAATAATAATAATAATAATAATAATAATAATAATAATAATAATATGATGATGATGATGATGATGATGATGATGATGATGATGATGATGATGATGATGATGAGCTAGTCAAAATAATGTAAATGCACTTAGGGTGCCTTATCCTAAAGTTCTTGAAAACAATTCAATTGCTTGTGAGTAGAACAGTAGAAAATGTAGTCTTGGTTTTGTTAGCTCACTAAGCCAAGAGATATAGACAGATATACCGTTTTTGTTTTATTGAGGGGAAAGGGGGAAAAGTTAAAACATTCATTTTTATTTTGGTACAGTAATACCTCGGTTAGCGTTTGCATCGCATAATGCTAACATCGGATAACGTCGGGGAATTTGAGGCAAACATTTGTATCACACAATATTACCATAACGTTGTGCGATGCAAATGTTTGCCTCAAATTCCCCGACGTTGATCTCTGCCCCAAAGCCTGCAAGGCTGAAGATCAGCTCTGCAGGCTTTGGGGCAAAGATCTCCATTCAGATCGGCGGTTTAGTTGGGAGGAGAGGGCATGTGCACCCATTCTCCCCCAACCAAACCAGCAATCCAATCACACACTGGGACTGCTGGGATGTTGGTAGAGAAACCGTGCACACGCATGATCTCTCCCCCAACACCCCAGCTGTCCTAGGCAATCGCTGGGACTGCCATGGTGTTGGGGGAGAAACTGTGCACATGCACAATCTCTCCCCCAACAATCCAGCTGTCCTAGGTCCAATTTGAATTTGCCAATATCTGTTCTAACAAGGAACACCAGAGTTAGCATTTGAAGCCATTTCTTCAGTTTCCAACTCCTTAATGCTAAGAAAGTATTCAATTACATAATATCAGTACAGAAAATACACAATGTGAGGGGGGATGTTCTCTTAAAATTGAGTTCTGTACAGAAACTTCTGATTTGGATCCCAAGGCAATGTTTTATTATGACTAAAAGAGGCATTTCTTGTTATTCAGTTAAAAAATAGTCTGTGCTTAAGATACTAGGTGTGAACCAGTGTTTGGGGTTTGTTGGTATGTTTTTAAAACTGGAGGCAGCATTAAGACTCTTCTAAAGGTCTGTTAGGATTTCAGAGATCCTAACTGCTGGAGATGCAAGTTGATGGTTCCCTATATATCAGACGTTGCTAGACCACTACAGTTGGCATGGATACAGCTTAGGCCAAACAGAACCACAACTTGGTGATGTATAAGTGATGTCAAACCAAGTGGCAGTTAACAGTCATCTTGGGTCTTAACATTGTCAAGACATTTCTTCATGAAGGCACAGTGTTCTTGAAGGCTATATTAACCTCTGCCAGAAGAGGAGGGGTTTCTGAAGGATTTGTAACCTTTTCATGCTGCTCTTTCATATCTCTTGTGAAGAAGTAGCAGCATTCCTGTATATGGAAGAGTCTTGCAGATAAGGTTAATAGCGTTCCCTGCCTAGCATAACTGCCTGAATCCTTGTAGTTTTATCTCATGTAAAACTGGAGATGTGTCCTAAAATAAGATGATTGATATAAAGAGAAATGGAATATAGCTGTAAATCAAAATGAAAATGTGAGTTGAAGTTTTAAAAAGGGATCAATAAAAACATCTGATTTTATAGAAAAATGGGAGAATTTTTGGATTATATATTAGCAAAAGGGAAAGAAGCAAAGCCAGAGCAAGATGTATTATCTTTTTGGAATGAGGGGATAAATATACAGTATAAAACTTTAATGATACTGAAAACATTTAATTGAGAAGGTTTTGACTCCCACTAGTGGTGGGTGCTCGAAGTAGTTATACTGTGCTATATGTAATTTTGTTAATATTTTTGTATATGTTTTTGTAGTTGTGATGCTTTATGTGGTGCTTTGCATTTTAATTAAATTAAAACAATCAGAGGCTGATTGTCCAGTACAGTTGGCATGGATACAGCTTAGGCCAAACAGAATCACAACTCTGTGATGTCAAACAGAGGTCAGAATCTTAATAGGTTCTCTTCCTTGGGAATCCAAGAGGCAGTTAACAGTCATCCTGGGCCTTAACTGTCAAGAGATCTCTTCATGAGGGGACAGGGCTCTTTGAGGGCTATATTAACCTTTATCACAGAAGGATGGGAGCTTGAAGGATTTGTAACAAGTTTTCATGCTGTTATTCCATACCTCTTCTAAAGGAATGGCAGCATTCCTATATATGGTAGTGTTTTGCAGATGAGGTTAATAGATTTCCTTACCTAGCACAACTCCCTGAATCCTTGACCATGACCAGCAGCCATATAGTGTGGGAAAATCTGATAACTATGGTTTAAAAAGTTAGTAATTTTTCAATGCTCTGGTTTTGCCTAGGGCTTTACCTAAGAAAAAACTGACACCTTCTTTCATCCTTGCTAGATTGTGAAAAGATGGTGACCATGTTCTGTTGGGACAAACTACCAGAACTAATGTCTGCAGAAGGAGAGAAGAACACAAAGGCAAGAGATTTGCTTAGTCTTATTGAACAAAGTTTAGTCAATCAATGAAATATGACCTTTAGTGTTTGGTTTCCTTTTATCATTTGCTGTAGACCAGGGATCAGCAAAGTTAGCTTTCCAGATGTTCTTGGACTTCAATTGCCAGAAGCCCTGATCAGCAGGTGTGCTGACTTGGGCTTCTGGTAAATTAAAGTCCAAGAACACCTGGAGATCCAAGTTTGCTACACGTGTTGTAGACTAACCTCTCTCTTTCAATTAAAATTCATAGATCCTGAGCACCCTGTCCTTAGGCAGAGTGAGGGAGTCAACTATGGCCCTCAAAGAAGAACAGCAACATAATTTGTTACGATGTTTCAACTCCCCATGAGATGTCTTTGAACGATCTTCTGACTCAGGTATCAAAACAAATATGACCTGCCTTGCACATACAGTACTATGAACTTTGACTGGAGGTTGGACAGGGTGTGAGGTGGGCATCTTGTCACCATGTCAAGATTTACTTACTGATTAGAGCTTTTGGGGTTGAGAATTGTGCCCCAGTGTTAATATTTTAATTTTTGATTTTAAACTGTATTAAATATAAATTTTAAAATTGTCTTTTGTTGCTTTGTAACCCATCCCCGAGATCCAGTGCTATAGGGAGGGCCATTCATGTTAAAATAAAATATGCATTTGTTTTTGCATACTGGGTAGCATTGATGATTTGAAAGTCTTCAGAGAATAAATACTGCTGAGCATCATGAGAGAAATGGTGGAGAAGGACTTGCTCAGAAAGAAAGAGGGGAACAAGAGAAGAATGAGTTCGTAAAGAAATTTGATGCCTTCTTAACAAGGAAGGTGAAAGTAGCAAGCCACATGCACAAGAGAATCATCCTCATCTCTGACAAAACTATCCTGTATGGAATCATGACACCAAAATCTTCCTGGACAACATATTTATTTGTTTCAGGATGGATAAGGAGTCAGTGTGCAAATGTACTTCCCATACCACTTTCTAAATTAAACATTTTGATTGGCCCTCGCAGGCTTTTTTTAATATAAATTTTGATTTGTCTCCTATGTAACCCAGACAATTGTATCACTGATTAGCACTGGTTGCATCTTGGGTCATGACTTAATCTTCATGGGTCCTCCCTTCCAAACTGACTCGCAGATCATGATGACCTCTACTTGCCACCAGGTTTCAAAATATGGTTTACAATTCCATTATAAACATTCTGAACTTTTCAAATTTTCAAGATTCTACTATGTTGTGAGGCTGCAAAATTTGCTCATTTTTAGTGGAGAAAGATCTCACTTTTTGACCAGTTCTATTGTTTCTCCAAACAGGTCTCCTTGAAGAACATGGTTGATCTTAATGATGTCTCTGCCATTTGCCAGCGACAACCCAGCACCAGCCCAGCCGGAAAGACGAGAGAACTTCAGTCATTCTAGCCATGGAAAATGCTCTGTGTCATGATTGCAATCCTATGGTCTCCCTCCCCAATGAGCACTGACACCTGAGTAATATCAAGTGAGGGTCAATCCACCTCATTCTAACACCTTTCTCATTCCCTCCCTTTCAATTTGATGTGCAGTGATGCCAAGATCGCAAGCTGAGATCTTTCCAATCACTTGAATTCTGAACCATGGATCCAAATTGGGCAGTGAGGTGGGACATTCCCCTGATACAATGAAACAAATTGGCACATCTACCTGAGCCCTCCCCAAGACCCCCCATTTTCCCTGGTAAGCCCCATCTCATCCCCCGACCCATGAACCCCCAGGCACCCTTACCTGATGGCTGCAGCTGCTGGGCTCCATAAAATATGGGGCTCCAGGGAGAGTGTCGGACAAAGACAATGGCAGAGAAGGAAGGAGGGTTCTCTCCCCTTCTTTCTCCTCCCTCCACTTGTATTCACTCTCTTTCTTCTCTCTCTCTTTCTTTTCCTCCCCTCTTCCTTTCTGGCTCTTCCAATGCTCTTAGAGTAGCCTTGCAAATGTCAGAAGGGCAGGAGAGGAAAAGGAACAGAGGAGAAGAAGGGAGCTGGGAAGGAGGAGAAGGAAGGGGAGGGAGGCAGGGATGCCATTTTCCTTCCTTCCTTCCTTTCCTGCCATCTAGTGATGTGTGATTTCCCCCGCCCCCTTTTACCATCAGAGGGGCTGAAAAGCCCTTGGCTTGGCCTCTTCCAAGCAAGCTGAATCCAATTGGAGAACTGTGTTGGACCCCAGTGGGGATGACAAACTGTGAAATTACTCCCCCAACTCTTCTTTGAGCCTCCAAACAACCAACCAGAGGGAGATTAGCCAGAGGGCTGGTGGGGTGAAGGGAGGCAGCTTGGGACCAGGTAGGGAAGGTTGTAGGGTTGAGTGGTCTCAGGTTGGGGGAGGAAGGAGGAGTGTTGGAGACTCATGGAAGGGGAACAGGGAGTTGAGTTTTTTCCTGGCTCAGATTGAAATCCTAGCCAGGCAAGAACTCCAGGGGGGCTCGTAAAGCTTCCCTTGTTTTTGAGGGGAGCCTTACGATGCACCATCTTTGTGGTTCTGAGTTCGAGCCATAACAAATCCTGGCAAAAAGAGGCACCTCCATTTTCTCAGCTCAGCCAAAGTTAGGTAAGTGGGTGTGAGTGGGAGGGAGGAGCTACCTTTTGCTCTCCTAGCTGTCTTCTGGCTCAGATGGCCACATCCCTGTTCCCAAATCAGGGGCTCAGGAGGCTCAGCAGGTCTTTAATTTCTCTGACACTTGAAATGCTGCTATGACCAAGGAGGAAGGATGAGGAAGAGGAGCAGAAGCAAGAGACAAGAGGGGAAGTAAACACGGGCCAAAGAGAGGGAGAAAGAGATCTTTCTCTCCTTTTGTGCACAAAGTCATAGCCAAGGAACAGGAGAAAGGAGCAATCCTTTCTCCTCAGTTCTTTTCTGCCTTGGGTGATAGTCCAATCTAGCAAATAATGATGGTGCCACATCCAATACATGATTAGGTACAGAGGTGACTTCATAGGGTCTCTAGAAAAAGAGAAGAGAGGAAGATAAGACTGGGTTGTTAGGAGAAGAGAAATTGGGGAAAGAATCCTCCCTTCCTCCTTGACATCAGTGTTGCTGCAGTCTAAGGGCTCATTCAAATACCATGTGACCATTTTAGGGGGGAGGGGGTCGACCAAAAGTCATTCAAAGTCATGGGGGGGTGTTCAGCCTGAAGTCACATGACTCCAAAATTATTATTTCCTTTTCGCATCCAGCTGGCCATAGACCTATCTTGAAACCACGTGATTGGGGGGGGTCAGTCAAAGGTCACATAGGGGATCAAAAAGTGGCCTATTTTAGGTCACATGGTATTTGAAAGAGCCCTAAGCTCCATATAGGGATGGGGGAGAGTAGGAGGGAGGGAGTGGGTATATCTCTTGTCCCCTAGATTGGATCTGGAGTCCCTTATAATCTGGTTAGAGAATGGAGGTGGGTGGGAAATAGACCTAACTCAAGAAGAATCAATGTTTTTATTGGAACTAGGGTCCAATAAGAGATGGGAAATTTTCCAGGTGTGGTAGAAGAAGGCTGACGAAAAGCCTTTCTTATATGGATTAAGCCAACAGGAGACCATTCAACCTCTTCTTGTGCTGTGTTTCTGACCCTGGATAATTAAGATACATCACTTGTAAGTGAAAGGATCACTCAACTGAGCAAAAGAGATCACTCTCCCTATTCTTGTATGGTCTCAGTTCTTCCTGAGCGCTTGAGCAATTTCTCTACTTCTCTTTCCGAACAAGGGGCTTTCCTCACATCTCCTTGAGCCACAATTTTTTGATGGCATGTGGTTCAGTGTTTACTTCATTGGAAGCTCCACTGAGTTATCCTTTTTAACAAAGGAGCTCCTCTCATTTCCCTCATGAATTGATTGTGGTAGGCATCCAAGAAGTGATAAATATTGTGCAAACATGGGTATCATGCCTTTCTTGTCTTCTTCTGCAGTTTTCCCATTGGTTAAGTTTCTCCCTCTCTGTTCTCATGATATGAAACAACTTTGGGGACATCAGTGGAGTTGCAAATATCCAGCATTCTGGATCATTTCTTAGCCTAGGTGTATCTGTGGTAGAACTGGTTTTGTGATCTGAGTTGTTCTGATTTCTCAGAAACAACTTTTCCCTGATTCTTTCTCCAGAAAACCCAGCATTTCATTTTAGCTGTTCCAGAAAAAAGTTTGCAAGGTCTCATAGACACATCCAAGGCTTGAATTTACTAATTAGACCCTGAGTTGTTACAAGCCCTTTCCTTATACAGTAATACCTCGGATAACGATTGCCTTGGATAACGCTAAAATTGGATAACACGACGTTACTGGTTCTACCCCCAACCCAAAGGCAAAGGCAGAGAGATTTGCGCTGCCTCCTCACTGTCAGCCTTTGCCTTTTGCCTTTGGGTTGGGGATAGAAAATGGGTGTCTGTTCAACCCCCAACCCAAAGGCAAAGGCAGACAGATTTCCCCTTCCTCCCCTGCAGGATGAATCCCTTGCTGTTAGCCTTTGCCTTTGGCCAGAGAAATGCAAACCTAACAGCAAGCGATCTCAAGGTTGGGGAATTTGAGGCAAACATTTGCATCACACAATGTTATCTTAACGTTGTGCAATGCAAATGTTTGCTCAAATACGTTATCCGATTTTAGCGTTATCCAATGCAAACATTATCCGAGGTACCACTGTACTTTATTTTGTATTAAAATGTGCCTAATTTCCTCAGTCATTACTTTCAAGCAATCTATCACACCTGACAGCTATATTAAAGGTGACATATCAAGGGCTACTTTACCTTTTAACATTTTCCAAGAATTATACAGAACTTTCAATGTTTTATTTCTTATTTTGATCTTGAAATCTGTTTCTTCAAAAATAAACCTCCTTTCAGTCTCCTAAATTCTATCTGGTCTGGTTCCTCTTTATATTTTCATATGTTAATTTTTTAATTATTTTTTTTCAGCTGGAATGCCCTGTAATAGTTTTTAACACTTGGTAACCCTAAGTCTCCTTCTTTTTGCCGTTGGTACCATAATAATTTCATAACTCTTGGTTTTCCCCCCATTACAATACAAATTCAATAAATTTTGCCAATCTGATAATTTCTTTTCACTTAATCTTATTTGCAAATTTCCTAGTAAGAAATTTATTTTTGCTACTTATATTTATTCTGCCAAACCAGGAAAGTTTCAATTTGTTAAGCTGTTCTGGTTTTTTATTACATTCTTCACTTTGTTGAAATGTAATTTCTGAAGATCTTTAACATTTTTGGATACCAAAATGCCTAAATATTTCAAACTTTTTTTAATTTTAATTTGGTAGATTTCTGTTATCTTTTCTTTTTCCTTTCTGGTACTGTTGCACAAAAAGCCTCTTTTCCCCCAATTAATTCTCAGTCCTGTAATCTCTTCGAATTTTTCCAGGTGTCTCTAAATTTTCTTTATGTTGTTTTTTGGGTCTTTTATCACTAATAGTGTGCTATCTGCATACATACTTATTTTCTCTCCCCCCCTTCCTCTAAATCCTGCATCATTCCTAACTGCTGTAGCCAGAGTTTCCAAAGCTAATATAAAAATAATTGGGGACAGAGGACATCCCTGTCTTCTCCCCACACTTAATTTTACCCTTTTTGTGTAGGAATTATTTACTTTTATCCTGGTGTAGCTTTATTTATACAATTAACCGATCACATGTTGGAATTTGTTTCCAAATCCCATTTTATTTACAGTCTCTTTTATTGTCTTCCACTGGATCGAGTCAAAAGCTTTATAAATATTGAGGACTACTATACATATTTTTTCTTTTTGGCTAAATCTATGATGTTTATTAATCTAGTAATTAGGCATTCCATTTGTCTGCCGCTCATAAACCCTGCTTGGTCCTTGTATATGTATTCATTCATAAACTTATTTAATCTCTAAATATTTTTGCATCCTGATTCAGAAGTGATATTAAAAGATAAGAATCCACCCCCCCCCCCCGATCTTTATCTGTTTTAGGTAGCAGAATTGTTATTGAGTAATTCTAGGAGTTTGGTATTTTGCCCCCTTCCAAGATATAATTATACAACCATTTCAATTTAGGGATGAGGTCTTTAAAGTCCCTGTAAAATTCTGTTGGGTAACCGTCTTCTCCTGGGGTTTAATCACCCTTTAGTTTTTTTTAATTACTTCCTCAATTTCTATATCCGTTATTCTCTCATCCATTTGGGTTTTATATACTTCTTTTATTTTTAATTTTATGTGTCTATCCAAATATGATTTTAACTCCACTGATTTTATTTCTCTCCCTTGATATAAGTTTTGAAAGAATTCCTCCATGATTTGTAATTTCCATTTTATTTTATTGCAATGTTTTCCCATTTTTATCTGTTAATATGTCCCTTTTACACTTTTTTTCCTCTTGGTACTAAGAAATCTTCTCTCTTCCCCTATGCTCTGGCCTCAAAATAAGACTGGATGTCTCCCTGGGTAGTGTTTTCCTCTTTCTTTCCTACTGCAAAAGACAGCAGCTCAGCAACATCTGATCTCCTACATTTCCCAGGCTCCCCAGTGGGTCGTATAGTGGAACCCCAAATAATGAAAAAACTCCATTCCACGGAGCACTTCATTATGCGAATTTTTTCGTTATGCGAAGTACCATTGGCAGTACCCTGCATAACCAAAAAAGGTTCATTAACCCATTGAGTGGGTATACTCCAGCTAACGAAAACCCTGCATAATGAACTTTTTTTTGTTATGCGGGGTATCGCTCCTGCATAGCAAATGCTTTGTTATGCACATTTTTCACTATGTGAAGCATTCATTATGCAGGGTTCCACTGTATATTACTTTTAAAGTGCTGAAGGCACAGGGGAACTTGGGAAATGTAGCAGTCATCGCAGCCTTCCACGTGGCCAGAGGACGAGGGGCAGGAAGGCAGAGGGGGAAAGCCCTCCTGTCCCCACCATTGCTGTAGCTTGTGCTAGACCCAGAGGCAGCTTAGTGGGTGTGTGTGGGAGAGAGGGGCAGCCACGGGGAAGGGGAGTAGTTCAGAATCCAGGCACCAGTCAGAAGGGGTGCCCTGTTTGGATTCTGAACTGGGGATCCCAGGGCTCAGGGGCCTAAACTCTCCTGCCCATTAAACTTCACTTGGTTTTACCAGATGAGATCTTGTACATGCAATTTGGCATCCAAATGCCAGAGGATGGCAAAGAAAAGAGGAAGTGAGAGGGGCTCCTGGGAAGGTGTTTGATCCTACCTAATGTCACCCTGGTGGTCGGAACGAGGCCATAGGATTGTGCAGTAAGAGGACTAGAAGCCCAAATATCCAATTGTTAAGATCACAGTAAAAGAAGAATGTAAAGGTGGAGACACAGATCAAGTTTTGGAATGATCAATGTGAAAGGACTGAAAGGTTGAAGATCCACCATCGTGTGGAAGATACCTGGAGCAAGTCCTAGTCCCTTGCTGTACATCAGGTCCGGTGATCTCTAATCCCTTGCTGCCCAATCTAGACCTAGTATGGCGACCATCCTTCTTAACCTGGAGGAGAAATGAAGCCCCAACACCCCACTCTGGTTGCCAGAATTTCTACGACATCTGAGTTTTCAGCAATCCACTTCCTGCACTTTCTACAAATGCACATCATCATCTGCAAATCAGGTTGGACTGTGGATGCTTTCACCTTCCTATATCTTTTGGAACTGAGGGGCAGCAGCATCTATATCTCACATCATGACTAGTTCAGCTGGTCTTGCTTTACTATAGCACTTTTATAATGATATATATTTTCCCCACAACTTCTTTCTCTGCAGCTACAGCTAACTAACAAAGCCAAAGAATTCCTTTTAATTCAGTTGTGAAATTATTGTTCCAATCTATTAATCTGTTACATTACTGTGATATGGTTATTTTATTTTGCTAGTGATGCTTTATATGTTGCTAATGAAACTTTATGTACACACCAAAATAAATTCTGTATTTGTTATTTTTCTGCTTTACTCTGTTGTGAATTGCTTTGACCACATGGACAGAGTCCGGACACAATTTACACTTGCATACAGGAAATCATGTAATCATTGCTTCCTAATTATTACTTCATATTGGCTTTCTCAAATTAGTGATTAATACATAAATGATCCCAACACTAAAATATATTGGTACAAAAAAATGCAATAATTGATGCATTGTATTGCCAAAAAGGCCATCTTTTTTCTGGGTTCCAAAATATGGTGTACTGGCATATGGCATATGGTTGCAAGCAGTAATGGATAAGAAGAAACACATGGCCTTACTTCAATGGTGGGTTCTAAAATATTTTACTACCATACTGTGGGTGTGACCAGGAGAAAAGCCCTGTGTTGCACCCAAATTAAGATTATAGTTGTACCTCGCTTAAAGAGCATAATGTGTTCCACAGGATTGCTCTTTAACCGAGTTTGCTCTTTAAGTGAAATGCCATTGTAAGTGACCAATTGTGTGTGTGGGGGGGATTGCGAACCCCGATTTATTTGTTAAGTGAGTTTTTGGTTGGTTTTATTTGTTAAGTGAAGTGAACATTCAGAGAAAATTCCACTCTTTAAGCGAGTTACTCTTTAAGTGAGACGCTCTTTATGCGAAGTTTGACTGTATTTTATTTCAAAACTTGGATGGGCAGGGTTAGGCAGAATTTCTGCTACCATTTCTGGTGAACTGGTGTGAACCCACTGATGCCCACCACTGGCTGCATCTCTTCCAACCCACCAGGCCAACATTGTTTACATTCCAATCTCTCTCTGGTATGTGAAAAAGGGGTCTCTCCCGCATTGAAATTTCCATCATCAATGGGCTAAAGCACAAGGTAATTTGGCAGACAAAATCTCAGGAAAAAGTACAACTCAGAAATGGACTTTTTCATGACAGTGGGTAGTGCTGAGTTAGGATGGGAGCAGTGATTCCCTTAGGATGTCTTTGACTGAGGTGGAAGCTGTATCCTGTGCTGGGTTCATCTGAATTGGTGGGAATGTGGGGAACACAATGAGGCAGACATGCAAAATGACCAAGATCCACTCAGGAAAGGGGGAGTGGAAATGGTAACATGGAAAGCTGGCCCACCAATGGTTAGTGTGTGCAGCACTGACTGGGAGCTAGGGATTTGCCCGTCCAGACCACTGAGGGGGAGATTAGCTTCCCTTGCTCTGTTGTCAGGTTATGCATTACCAGCCCCTCTGTAGGTCCTGGGCATGAAAATTTTTAATAAACGTGGCCCAGGCCTTTTACCACACCAGATTGTGTCTTGGATCTTTATTTCATGGTGGGGTTGGAATACTTCTTATTGGTTAGATCAGTACAACAGTGGAACCAACCACCTCGAGCCATGGTAAGCACATCAACAATGGAAACATTCAAAATAGAATTTGACAACCATCTGTCCAGTGGTGGGATGTCAAAAATTTTACTACCCCACCGTGATGTCATCGCAGTGTGGGCGGAGCTAACATCATTATGTCAGGATGTTGTGGGTGGGGCCAAAGAAAAAAATTAAAAATACAAAATAATAAAATAAAAATAAACAAACACACACACACACCTCAACCCACCCACCCACCCACCCATAACACAAACCTGTAAATTAATTACATTAAAATACATTAAAATACACCCACCCAGTGGGGGAAATAGTGAAAAGGTAAGCCCCGAAGGTGGTTCCCCACAAAAAAGCTGCTACCGGTTCTCCAGGACACTGGGAAAAGTTACTATTGGTTCTGGTGAACTGGTGAGAACCTGTTACATCCCATCACTGCATCTGTCATATCTGCTTTGATTCAGATTCTTGAATTGAGCAGGGGATTAGATTCAATGGGCTAAAGGGACCCTATCCAAAAGCATATGCTGGAGGGCAGGGTTTTGCTCTCTTCCCTGGGAGGAGACTGAGCCTGTGCAGCATGCCTGGAGGTATTCTGGCTGAGGGGGGGGGGGAGGAGCCAAGTTGCTTTAAAAGACAGCACCTCCCAAGCTCAACCTCTTCCACGTCAGTAGGCAAACGGAAGCCCGCCCTCCCTCCCTTAATCACAGTGTTGGGTTAGTTGGTAGCTTCGGGGCCAGGTGGGAATTTTTGCACTGGTCCCTGATTGGACTTTGGGACCGTGGTGTTTTTGCCCACTTCAGACTGTCATGAAAGGGGTATAATTTGGTTGATGTCTAAATTTGGTCTCTTTGGCAGGTAGTGTTGGATAAAATGGTAGGTGAAGGTTTAGGATTATTCGGGAATGGTGCATGGCATGGCAAACAGCTGGGAATGCAGAAACCTATGCTTCCTTTCCTGGCTGGTTGGTATGCTGATGGCCTGTTGACCATGCTGTTGGTCTATGGCCCTGAGGCTTGAGAATAACATCGGTCATTGCACCCAATTGGTGAACCAGGATGGGGACTGTTAAAGAACAGGATGGTCCCGGGGAACTTGTTTGCACCTAAACATGAGTGGAGAAGGTGAAAGAGGATTACCTTTGCTCCATCACTTAGACCAGCAGTACTCGGTCCCCGTTGCAGGTAACACAGAGTTACAGTTGATAAAGTTATGAGTTTCCCCCCATCACATCTTTGTGATAAAGTCTCCCAGACAGGAGAAGCCACCAGCCATGTCACTGCCATTAAATTACTATATTGAAATGTCACCCCACTCCTTCTCCCCTTAGTATTTTCTTTCTCCCAATGCCATTTGCTTAAGTGCTTGTCATTGTAAGGTGCTAACAAACCATTGTTTGAGTTATTTACTTATGAAAACCCCCCACTGCTGGTCTTTTGTTCAATTGTATAAACTTTAATGTAGCAATAAGTAATTGGATAGCTGTTAAAGATTAGTAGAAGAGTGTAACTGGTCCTGCGTTTGGAGGGCAAGTCAGCTCTCTCATCAAATTTTCTTAGGGAAGTTCAGCACGTAGATTTTTCTAGCAGACAAAAAAAATGGGTTAGATATGGCTTTTTATCCAGCAGTGGGGCCCCTCTGTTGCTTAGATGCAATTTTTTGTCAATAAACTAATCTTATTTTTGTCTGAAATTTAAATCTCAGTGTTTCTTGGGGGGGGGGGGGTCCACCAGCAGATGATTTTGTTTAATTTTGAAACTCATCTCCACATTAAAAAAGGATTGCAATTTTTGGATAAAAACAGGTGCCGTCAAAAGCACAGAGAGGACCACCAACTTCGGGGGGGGGCACCCACTCCACCACCACCCCGAGCTGGTGAAGCAGCAAGGCCCCTCCCTAACCAAGATGATGAGGGAAACCCCTCCACCTCCCCAGACCCGGTGTCCTCTCTGTGTTTACGGCTATGGCCCGAAGGCCTGAAGGAGCCCTGAGGCCCAAGGTCTCCAAGATTCCCTAATCCAAGTTGCAAGGGAAGAGACTCCTCAAAGACTAGTATTCTTGAACCACAATTGGGCATACCCTGGTAATGGCAATGTTGTCTTGCCGGCTAATCTTTCTCACACTAGGTCAGGCAACGGGAACAGCAGAATGCACCCACCGAAAGGTGGCTTCATTTTGACAGTTTCATGTCTGGCCTAGACACAGAAGAATAAGAATAAGTGGATTGGTATGACAGGTTCCAGAGTCTTAGATTAACGTGACTGATTTTTAAAAGCAATAAAATGTTGACACTTTTAATAACAGAACTTATAAAAATCCATTAACTGAGTTTATCAACACAGGTGAATAAAGATAGAATTGTAGACACAGTGAAACATGAGGGAATGTTGACGACTATTTCATATAGCACCTATTTTCAATTTTGATATACAGTAATACCTTGGATAACGTTTGCCTCGGATAACGCTAAAATCACATAACGTTAAGTAATCTGGGGAGGAGAATTGGATCAAATAACGTTAAGGTCCTATGGGATGGATTGGATAACAACCGCTAAAGCCTGTGTGGTTACAATGTATCTCTATGGAGCTTTAATGTTATCCGATCCATCCCATAGGATTTTAACATGGCTTGGATAACACTAAAAATCGGATAACACCAAGACATGTGGAACCAAGTCTTAGCGTTATCCGAGGTATTACTGTACTTAACATTTATGTGCTCATCTGCATTTTACCCCTGTTGTTACAACAATTCTGGCATGGAACCAATACTAAAGCACCCCATAGGTCACAGAAAGCAGTAAATATGAATAGGTCAATATTCTCCCAGTACCACTTTATACCAATGAATCACTCAATTCCTCTAAATTTTGCTCTTTCCCCCAATGCGATCTATGTACATTTCATAATGGGAATAGTCTCACTTCTTCACTAAACAATCACTATGTTGAGATAATATTATTACATGATTAATTCAATCATTAATGGATGCAAGACCTATTCCTACTGGAAGAAACAAAGTTTGCTGTGGGACTCTTTAAGACATCACAAGCAAACCAAGAAAGGAATCAGTTATTTGTCATTTTCTTGATGCCAGATAGCATTCACAAGGGAAGTGATTCCTGTTATTGAAAAGACAAACATGTTGTTATGTTTGCCACACAGTAAAACAGGACAGCAATCATGGTGTGTTTATTAATAGATAACATCAGTAACATTCCCTCCAATGGATAGCAGTTAATATGCTTGTGAACGCTTCTGTACATTATAGCTTCCATTATTTCTCCATGTTCTTGGCTTCCAGCTGTATAATTAATTCAGTAATATAAGATTTGACAGGTGGCTTTAATTTTCTAGACCACTGAGGGAGAGACATGAGTTTACAATTAGGGAATACAAACTATTGCTCAGATGATTGTATTCAAAGGACTCCTTTGCTCTTTGGCTCTCTGTATATATGGCAGAAACTCATTTTCATTTGGGGGCAGTACACATTGAAAATCCCATAAATTGCATTTAATTTGTCTATGCCCCTGCTCAGCAACTATTATTTTTAACTGGGTGGTAGTGGTGGTGTTAAGTCTCCAAATTTCAACTTCTAGGGCACAAATTAAAATAAATGAGGCACAAACAGATTTCAATTGAATCAGGATACTTTCAGAACCCCTAAAAGTGCCCTTGAATCAAATTGGGAGACTTATGTGCAGTACATATATTTGAGGATGCAGGCTTATGCTTGAATTGAAAAGTGAATGTGGACATAATTTTGCTTCCTACAATTCCCTCAGATAGTAAAATCCCGCTGTGACTTTTATGTAGCAAAAGATCCTGAAAGCTGAAATTATTCAGTTCAGTTTCATATCCTCCTTCACGTGGATGTTAATAGATACATTATCTTAATGGCTTTTCTAATCATCGTAACCTGGAATTCCAATTTTGCCTGATGACATTGAATTTATGTCAGGACAAGAGGATCTTGTATCTGATTTGCAAATAGGCATCTTAAAAATATAATATTGTGTTTCAAGTGCAGTGAAAGCTGCTGGATATGGCAACATTTACTAATGGTTTAGAACAGAGATGCCCAAACTTTCCAGGCCATGGGCCGGTCACATGGTTCAGTGGGCTGGTCACGTGGTTCCTCCCACTGGAAGCAGAAGTAAAATGTGCCTTGCAATCTGTTTTGCAACAGGATGAGATAGATTTTAAGTTGCCATTTTCTCTGCTTAAACCAGGGGTGCTCAAACTATGGCCTGTAGGCCAGATCCAGCACCTGATGCCAATTCATTCAGCCCACACCACACTCATTGCTCCTGGAAGCGAAAGTAAAATGTGGCTGTATAAGTGCATTTTACTTCTACTTCTGGGAGTGATAAGGGTGTGTTGGCTGGATAAATTGGCATTGGGGGCCAGATCTGGCCCACAGGATGTAGTTTGGGCACCCCTGGTTTAGAATAACCTCAATAACTCTTGATTAAAAATACAGTATGTTTACTTGGTGACATATGTAAGTGAATTCATCAGGCCATGTCTAAGTGTGTGTACTGGGGTGGCCTTAAAGTTTGAAACATCAGGAGCAAGGAATCCACAACTAAATCTATTGAAGTTGGAGACTGGAGATGAAAAGCAGAAATGTGATCTTCAGTCACATTCACGTTGAGTACGTTAACATCAGAACAGCTGCAATTAAAAAAAATTGCAAAGTGGGTTTTGAAAAAAAGAACTCAAAACAGTGGGGTGGGTTTCATTCTCTTGTTGGTGTTGTGACTTTGTCACATTGTGTATCAACAGAAAATCATCTCAGTTGCAACTCTTATCTGAGAATGCATTTTCCTGAAGCAGGAAAAATGCCATTGGCGTGAATTTGTTTAAGGTGGATCCCAGCTTGCCATGAAGTGACCCACACACTATGATCTCAGAGCCATCTCCTGTGGCACTTAGGAAATGAGACATGCAGGATTTAACCCTGGGACTGCAATTGACTGCTACAGCCATGAGGATATGGACAAGGTGCACCTTCACAGCCAGTCCATCTGGCATGGCCTCTTCTGTCTCCATGACCGTTGGGAATCACAGTTCCTCCTCTGCTCATTTTGTCATTGGGCCCTATATGATGGTCTCCAGTGGCATTTCCTCCACTGAGGGGACCATCGCCCCACCTAAAGGGGCTCGTGGGAGTTGATCCTTTTAGGGAGTCAGGTTATTCACCAGCACCCAACACTCAGCGTTGAGTGGCTGGCTGTACGGTCTACTCCATTACTGTAGCAGGATGTCTGGCTAGACCTTTCAACAGAAAATGTATGGGCACAAAAAGAGAAACTTCAGTAGCCACTCCACATCTTTCTAGAATTTCATTTGTGAAAAGATCGATATGTTTGAATTTGAATTTCTGTCTGAAATCTCATTCCATGCACACTGGAAATAACAGCTCAGTGGTTTAGGTATAGCCTCACTGTCCCTTCTTGACCAGGGCTGAAGTCAGTGAACTGTGAGATCCTTGCAACCATGCAATTATGAAATTATTATTATTGAATCTTGGCTGATTGAAGGCAATTTGCCAATGATTACAGGTGATTTCAGAGACCTCATAAACTGCCATTTAAGTAAGTCAGGTGCACCTCAAAATCTCCTTTAATGAGTGACACTTTGTTGCTGCTGTTGTCCTTCTTGTTGCATAAATGGAAATATGCAAAAAAATAAATAAAATCCAGCCTCTGCATCTCTCTATCCCCCCCTCCCTCCACTTGCTTGATTTCTATGTATATTTCTAAAAAAAAAATGAGGCTGGATCCTCAGAATAGGATCTACAAGGATGGAGATTACTTTTCTTCCTATCAAACTAGCTTAATCAAAATAATGAAAATAAACTATTTATTCCAAAAAAAAAAAAAAAAGGAACATACAAACTCTTTGGTGATGTCATCTTGTGGCAGACTGGAATTTGAACTGAAGCAAGGAAGGAGGTTTGTTCCAAAGATAACCTGTAAAAAATGGAAATATGCAGATAAAAATGATAGAGGATAGAGCCTTCAAGCTTGGAGAGCTTTTTGCCTTAAGATGTATGAGCTCATTCAACTTGTGGGCTGCTCAAGGTTCTGTTGTTATAGAATTTATAAGCTCTACGATTATTATTCTCAAATCAATCTGTTCCATTAATCATGAATCTTCTCCACTTTCCTAGCTGATAAATGGTACACCTTCCTGTCCCTCCTTTGTCTTCTGCAACAACTCATAATAGAACAGAATTGGGGGTGGGGGGATCATAGCCTGTGAATTGTTTTCATGCACAGGGGGCAAGGGAGATGTTCCTTGGGTCATATTGTAGTCAAGCCCTGGATATATGAATTATAATTTTAAAAATTATTTCTTTGCTTTCTTATCCTGAATCATTATTTGTGGAAAAATTGTGAAGGCTATAAACTGGTGGCTGCTGGTACAAAACTAATGCTCTCATTTTATCTCATCACCTCAATACTCAGAAGAGTGCATGAGGCAGCATTTGAACAATCTAAACCAGGGGTTCTCAAACTATGGTCTGTAGGCCAGATTCGGCCCACAGACTGCAGTTTTGGGCACCCCTGGTTTAAGCAGAGAAAATGGCAGCCTAAAATCTATCTAATCCTGTTGCAAAACATATCTGTTGCATAACAGATTGCAAGACGCATTTTACTTCTGCTTCCAGTGGGAGGAACCAAATGCTTGGCCCGCTGAACCTGCGGCCCAAAAAGTTTGGGCACCCCTGATCTAAATATTCACTTTTCACTGTTAAATGAGGTCATGGTCCATAACTAGAAAAGCAACCAAAATGCTGCTCCACCACAAGTTACCGTACATTAAGCTACAGTCCTGATGAAATTGTTACCTTAAAAATTAGGGCTTGGTTTGTTTCCTGGTGGAGAATTAATTAACCTCAAAAACTGACACCGAGGCATGATTTTGATCAAAACAAAATTGGTTTATTGGTATTGAAAAAAGGGTTCTAATTTACAGTGGCCAGGCTATAAACTAGAAGTCTTTACCTCACCCGTTTTGAAGAAAAACCACCCTCATGAACCCATCCACGCTATTCTGTGAATGAGCTGAAGTCCCTCCCACTCCCCAACATTTTTATACATTTACACTGGTTGACAATTAATCCTGGATTAGTGATGGCAGTTGCAAATGCTGTCTTACTAAAATGGGGGCAATTAAAAGAGTCTTTTTATTTCTTGATTACATGTTACAAAAGCTTAATTAAACAGTGCAGAAGTAATTTCCGAAAGTACACATGACGATTTACAAATACAAAGGTTAATGGCGAATTGCTGAAGAAATCTTTGTTTGCTGGATGAGGAAATCTCCTTTAGGCAAGTTCTGATACAAAGTGTCACTTTTCAGTTTGTAAATTGTCACATTGCTTCTTGGTGTCAATCTAAGGTAAAAGCTCCATTGAGCTGTCATCTCTGGAGCTTCAGGAGATGGGAGATAAGACAAGAGATTAGTGCCATTGTTCTAGCTGCTCCTCTGCCAGGTGACTCATTATGGTGATCCTTGGGAAGCGACCAACTCTTAATCAGCAATTTTAATCTACTGTAATTGCTTACATTCCTGACGGAACTTCTCTCTTTAATCAAGCCCCTTTTTAGAGGTTTTCATTTTTTTGAGGCTTTTATATTAAGCCTTGAAATTGTTAGCAATTAAGAGTTGGTTTTCCCCCATGTATTCTCTGCCTTGGCCCGTGTATAGTAATGTTTTAATTAAACTTTATTAAGGAGAATTAAATCAAACCATATGTATGATCAAGTCAATATTGTGGTCTGTGCTGTTTTGTGAATGAATGAAAAGGAATCTTTGCTTTGTCATCAGGAAACCGGTTTTACAAAGATTCCACACCTTTTTGCAACATCTCTGGGCAAACTCTTGAGGCTTAGACAAAGAAATAATTAGTTCTAGTTTCAGCATTTCTATTAACTTTAATTGTTTGCACTCCATGCCAGAGTCTTGCGTACGTGACTGGTGGGCTTCTCCCATTTAATCAGCCCCCCTTGGAGAGGTTTCCAAATGCTTTTAAATTAAACCTTGTATGATCTTATTTCCTTTACTAGCCATTAAACGTTGGCTTCTCCATACCTTTGGCCTGTGTGTATAGCGATTCTCTGATTGTAACTTTATTAAAAAAGAAATTAAATAAAACAGTGATATTTGATCTTAAAATTTAGGTAACAAAATGAAGTGATACCTTTCTTTTTGAGAAAATGAAGTAGTGTGTGGCTTGACTATCAAAAAATAATAATAATCAGGTTTCCAATCTTTTTCTTAAAAAAAATCAAGTTAAGGTCACATGGTGCTTCTATCAGTATGTATGTCCTTTGTGAAATCATGCCTGAACATTTCTTTTTAACACTGTAACCATTGTCACCAAACAGCTTCCCAATTTCTCCCATCCCCTTAGGTCCCTACAGGTTTCTTTTTTACTTATTCCTGCTGCTGCCATCAGTCAGTTGTTAGGTTTCCAGGTTCCATTCTTAATGGGGGGGGGAGAGAAGAGATGTACTGGCTCTAGTCACCACCTCTACCTGCAGTTACTGCTGTAACCAATTGTTGTCATTATATTGCTCTGAATTTATAGAGCTGTTGAGCTAATAACCACATTAAAGGTCTTCTTTGCATGTTTACTTTTAAGCAAATGTAACTCTAATTTCGAAATTAACATTTTAATTATTATACAGTAATACCTCATATAACATTAGTATCGAATAACACGAAAATCGCATAACATCAAGGAATCTGGGGGGAAGAATTGCATCAGATAACATTAAGATCCTATGGGATGCTTCAGATAACAACCGCGAAAGCCTGTGTGGTTACAATGTATCTCTATGGATCCCATAGAGGATCAGATAACACGAAAAATCATATAACACGAAGACTTGTGGAACCAGGTTTTAGCGTTATATGAGGTTTTACTGTATATACTTTTTTTTTCAATAAAATATGCTTCTCTCATTAGTTTAAAGGTAAAGGTTTCCCTTGCTTGAAAGCCAGTCATATCCAACTCTAGGGGTCAGTGCTCATCTCTGTTTCTAAGCCGAAGAGCCAGCGCTGTCTGCTTCTGCAGACATTTCCATGGTCATGTGGCAGGCATGACTAGACACCGGAGCGCCTGGAATGTTGTTACCTTCCCACTGAAGTGGTCCCTATTTATCTACTTGCAATTTCTTGCTTTTGAACTGCTAGGTTGGCAGGAGCTGGGACAGAGACGGGAGCTCATTCCGTCCTGCAGTACTCAGGAATCGAACTGCTGACCCTCTGCCTCCCAGTCAGGGTCTTAGTGACTTGAGCCACTGCGCATGTCCACAAAACACCTTACTATTTCTCCACTTCCTCTTCATACCATATTTGGAGATGCAGGAACTCTTCCTGCAAGATGCCCTGAAGCCTTGAGACCAATTGTTTTCTCTGTTTGCATGGCTCTTTTATTGTTTTAGGAGCCAGTAATAAATTAACATATCAACAAAACTGGGTGGGGCAACTGAAATTCCTGACATCCTGCACAATCATGAATGGGGTTTTTAAACTTCCTTTTTCTAACCCTTAATAAAAGGTCCTTTTAAATATTTCCTTTGCTGTGTAATATTTTGGTATTCTTCCTATAAACTAACATGCTCTGTTCTATATTTTCAAAGTAGGACAATACTCAAAGGTATTTCCCTTCAACAAAGGATTATCTCATTCCCACCCAGAAAACAATTAAACTGACCTCTCACCTAAAGCCAGGTTTACTGAGACAAAAACAACAATGTTCACACCTGGAAATATTATTCTCTGAGTTTTCCCCATCACATCTTTTGTCCCTGGAATTTCTATTTATACTGTAATAAAGCTTATAATCACATTGGTATTAAGTTACCATGTCATAGCTACATAGAAGCATTAAGTTCAGAGGCGTAGCTACCGCCGTATCTGCCGTATCAATTATACGGGGCCCCCGGGCCATGGGGGCCCCCAACGTGCATAAACAAAACAAATCTTTACCCTTCCTAAGGGCCCCCAAACAAATTTTTATACGGGGCCCCGCCAAGGCATGCTACTCTTCTGATTAAGTTATTCAGTTACATTTTCTGAAATTAGTAACTACTTTACAAAGTCATGTATCCTTGCCAAAGTATGTAAGGTTTCATTTCCATTTCTTCTGTTATCTTTCAACAAACATTGTATGCCATTCATTTTTTAAAAAAAAGATAGATGTTAAAGGAACATCTTGAGAGAGGAGTATGATTTCTGGATGAAGAGATTCCATACTGTTAAAGTCAAAGCATATACAGGGGAACCTCAAGTTACGAACGGTTCGAGCTACGAAAATTTCGAACTATGCATGAAAATCCATAGAAAATAATAACTTGATTTATGAATTTTTTCCTGAGAAGATTAATTGGTTTTCAGTGCATTCCAATGGAAAATTACATTTAACACATTTCTATGGAAAATTCGAATTTCAGATATATTTTTTTTGTAACATGAAACATCCTGAGGAAGGCATTAAATTCATAAATCGAGGTTCCACTGTAGTTCTGTATTTGTTTTTGTTTAACCCATAAACAAACAAGGTAGGAAGCCTATTTTGGGAGTGCAATGCACAGAAGTGAGGACTCCCCCACACACACACTAGCAGTAGGACCACATTTTCAAAATCACTACCCACCTTGTGGTAGGTAATTCCTGGGAACGATAAAAAACTGTAGCTAGCAAGATACTTGACAAATCAAAAAAGGGCCCAAAGGTTAGGTAAAGGTAAATGTTGCCCTTGCTCGAAGGTCAGTCATATCCACTCTACGGTTCAGTGATCATCTCTATTTATAGCCAAAAAAACCAGCTCTGTCTGTATCTGCAGACATTTCTGTGGACATGTGGCAGGCATGTTGTTTACCTTACCACCAAAGTGGTACCAAGTTTTCTACTTGCAGTTTCTTGCTTTCCAACTGCTAGGTTGGCAGGAGCTGGGACAGAGATGGAATCTCACTCCATCATCCACTACTCAGGTTTCGACCTGCTGGCTTGCTAACCTTCCAGTCATCAAGCTCATTGTCTTAACCATTAAGTCACCGCAGGCCCTGCCCAAAAGTTAAGTCAGTATAAAAAGTATTGACAATCCCAACTAAAGTAGACCCACTGAGTCAATAGAAACCATCAGGACCATAGTTAGGGGGGCAGGGCGGCAAAAAAAAAACCCCTAAGCTAACAGCCTGCCCTCCCCCAACCCAAGGTGTAGCATGCCCAACCATTTGTAGATTGCCCAGCTCCGGCATCCTTCCATCTGAGGGGGAAAAGACTGCAATGTCTCCCTTTCAGCCTCTCACAGCTTCCTTTTCCTCCACCTTTCTCCAATTGCCTGCCGAGGGAGGGGGAGAAGGGATACAGAGGAAGCCTGGGGAGGGACCCAGGATGGGGTTTGCCAGTGATGCTGCACTACAAGCTCCGCACTGAGGCACCAGGCAGGGCGCAAGAGCTCCCATCGTCTGTCCCAGCTCCTGCCAACCAAGCAGTTTGAAAGCTGATAAATGGGGACGAGGGACCACTTTAGCGTGCATGTGTGTGTGCCCACGTGCCCACCATTGTTGTCCCTCCTGAAAAAATATTCCTCCCCCAACATATCTAGAATCCTGGCTCTGCCCCTTTTAACCATTGACTTACCTTTGAGGACTTGAGTTGGGTATACTCTGGATGGGATTTACAGGATATTAGCCATTAAGAATGATAGGGCTGGCTAAACATCAGGGGAAACAAATCCAGCCCCCTACCAAAGGAGAACATTTGCACATCAAACACCCAAGATGGGTGATCATCGAATCTCTGTTTCAATGCCTTCAATGCTGGAAAAGCCACCACCCTAGAAGGCAATTTAATCCATTGCCAAACAGTTTTAAAAGTTAAGCATTTCTTACTAATACAGAATTGAAATCTTCTTATCTGTAATTCAAACCTATTCCTTCAGATCCTACTCACTGGAGCTGCAGGAAACAAGCTTATTCCATCTTCCACGTGACAGCCTTCAGCCTTCTCTTCTCCAGAGACATGTGCTTCAGCAAACATTATAAGGTATGTCTTTTGAGACATGGGTTGAAGCTCTCAGGTAATCCATCCAATTTACCAAACAAGTTGGGGCAAAATAGAGTTGACAGGCTTTGACCAACATTCTGATTCGGACTAAGGGGCCTTTATTCATGTTTGTGTTGGAGTCTTCTTTTGGAGACACCATAGGGATGATTTAGACATTGCATATTTTGATTACTTATTTAATTAATTTTTTAATCTCAAAGTCTTTTTTTTTTTGGTAATGTGTGTTACATTTCTGTAATCATAGCCATGGGTCTATGATTTTTTTTTGTGCTTTTGCAGTTGTGGCCAATAGATTGTGCCACCTAGTTCATGAAAGCTGGATAATGACAATGCTGGCAGGAAGAGAAATCTGAGAAAAGCAATTGTATTTTGAACAGTGAGCCTGCTGTGGAGCTGGAAGAACTGTTGATAGAATTAATCTACTGATGATACATTACTGTCTCTGTACAACAACTGTGATTAATCATCATCTTATCGACAAATAAATCTAAAGCTTCAGCTGGCTATGTGGAAAATGCAGGAGATGTATACCAACCAACATTTCCAAAAGTAGAAAAAAGACTTTAAAAAGCCTTACAGGTCATAGTCAGAAAGGGTCTAAAAAGCACAGATTTCCCCAGACTTTTAAAGAATTAAACAGGAGATATAGTGATTCTAAGCAGAAATCAAAAGGTCTTTTCAAAAAAACTATAGCTGCTAAAACTTGCTAGTTAACATGCTTATGCTGATTGGGACATTATTTTAGACCAAAGAGTGTGATTTCTTACACCCGAATTTAAGGACCAGGTGTTCTATTATTAGAATCTGAATATCCATTGGTATTTCAAAGATGTGACTCAGCCAAACCTTCATGATGGTGCTATCATACTTGCAAATGAAGCCCATGTTTACATATGAAGACTACTCACAAAACAAAGTCCAGAATCTTATTGGTCATGTACGCCTGCATAAGGGAAGTCACATAAGTGTTGCACTCTATTAACATAGTGCTAGTCAATCAATCAATCAATCAATCTTTATTGTGGTCGATGAACAGTACAGTAAAAAGGGTTTAAGTGCATGAAATACCATCAAAATGCACCCCCATAAACACATTCATTTGAATTAAAACAGAATAGAATAAAATCAGTTTTTAAATTTATGCTACATTTGGGACAGGTATCTGGTTTAAAAAGAATAAAACAGCACATAAAACATTTTAAAAGTTATACTTGCAGTTATAAAATAAGGATAAAAATGTCTTTTCGCAAATGCACATAGTAGATACCAATTGCATTAATAACATATAAACAGAATTACTAGTGAAAAATTAAAATTGTTATTGTTAGTTTTTAACCTGTCCCCACTGTAGCAGATTCTGCCTAATGCTACATACCCTGGTAGCCCTCCAGGCAAATCTGGCAACTGCAGCCGTCAGGTCAGTGGTTCTATCTGAAAGCATGACTCTAAACATGTGGTTAATTCAACTCAATTTGAGGGAAGGCAGCAATAAGGTCACGTCTGAGGTTGTCATGAAATTGGCAGTCTAGGAGCACGTGTTCAGATGTCTCCATCTTCCCAGCCTAACAAATACATAAGCGCTCCTGAACAGGAACTTTCTTAAATAACCCTTCTCTGAATGCTGATGGTAACATGTTAAAACACAAAAGAGTATATGATCTCCTATGCTCTGGGTTACTTAAGCTGGATAACTTTATCTGACATAGTGCTAGTCATGTTCCTTTGCATGCATCCACTTACACAATCTGGTGTACACTTAGAAACTTAAACAGCACCTCATTAATGAGCAGCTACTTGCTGCCAAGAATTGCATGCATTTCCTTAGACAAATGTGAATCTCTAACAGGATTCTTTACAGCGTAAGCTCATTTGTAAACTGTGGGAGGTATAAAAAGCCCCTGCTGTGACCATCAGATGTCATTGGCACTTAAGGAATTCAGTTCTTTTCAAGAGCTTCCTGGAGTGTAATGTTTGTGTAGGAGTTAGTGATTTGGTGGTGAACAAGAGAAACAATGGGTGAATTCCTGTTTTTGTACTTATGTAGCAGAAACTGGCAATATAGTCAGTTAATAACTTTTAATTAAAACTATTTAAAATATTCTATTTCTCCACACCTCCACTTTAGATTTTGAGGCTCTCTAGGGCTCCTTTTTGAGAATCTTGGGATTGGGAGAAGGGCTAGCAAAAAATTACCGCCAGTAGGAGCAGACCCATGCTAGGTGGCCTGGGAGGGCAGTGGATGGAGTGATGAGGGTGCATATCTTGGAGGAGTCCAATGGGGGGGGGAAGGGATTGGTACCAACATATCTACAACCCCCCTCTACAGAACCTGTCTCTTTTTGAAAGAAAAAACCCTTCCTTTCCTCCTCCCTTAGAGAGGGGCTCCTCTCCCCCCCCCAACCTGAAGCATGATGGTAGTGGAGGATAGAGCCTGAGCACACTATTTGATTTGATTTATTGGACTTGTATGCCTCCCACTTGACTACGCGACTCAGGGCGGCTAACAACAATCACAATATATCACAATACAATTGAAATTAAATACAATAGAAAATACAATATAATACAATGCAGCAAAACAGCAAAATAGCAACAAATACATCAATATCATCAGTGCATATAATAAAACAATTACAAAATAGTCACTTCCCTCTGAGCAGACAGTTACAATCATTCCCCTCTGAGCGGACAGTTACAGTCACTTCCCTCTGAGCAGGCACTAGGTGGGGGGACCCTTCCCCGGCCTGGGAAGGTGGGGCCTGAGGCCAGCTGGGCAGTGGTGTTCAGCCACCTGGCAAATTCCGTGCGGCTGAACCAGCAAACCAGCATGAGAAAAAGAGGAAGGGAGCCTGGTTACCCCCACACCCCTTCTTCTCTCTGCCCCCTCCACTTACGCACATCCTTTGCTCTCCCCCCCAGTGCGCAGCCTTCACGCACACCCCTGCATCTTGGTGCCCTCTCCAAACTCTCACCACCCCAGCTCCCTCAGGGCCAGGTGTCACTTCCATCCCACTTCCTACCCCCAAAGAAAAAGGGGGAAAGAAGCAACCAGTAATCATCTGCCCTCCCAAGAACCAGCAATTTGGGGTGTGTGGTTTGATGGCTATGGAACCTAAAGGAAGAGAAAAGGGAGAAAGGAGAAGAGGAGAAGGAGGAGAGAGGAAGACCCAAGGTGAAGAAGAAGAGGGGGGAGGAAGAGGGAAGGCAGGGGATGGGAGATGAGTAAAGAAGAAGGAAGAAGGAAAAGGAAAAAAGAAAGGAACAAGAAAGGAGGACAGGAAAAGGAGGTAAATGGAAGGAAAAGTAGGGGAAAGGAGGGAAAGGAAAAGAGAAAAAGGAAGGAAGGGCAAGGAAAGGAGGTAAAATGAAAGGGAAAGAAGGGAAAGGAAGGAAAGAAGAAATGGAAAAGGAAACCAAAGAAAGGAAGAGGGAGAGAAAGAAGGGAAAGAAAGGAAAGGAGAAAAGGGGAAGGGAGGAGGGAAAGGGAAAGAAGGAAAAGGAAGAACAAGGGGAATTGATGGAAGGAAAGAAGACAAGGGAGAAGAAGGAGGGAAAGGGAAAGGAGAAAAAAGGGAAGGGAAGGAAGCAGTGATGGGCAGCAACAGGTGCACACCAGCTCGCCAGAACCGGTAGTAACTTTCCCCAGTGTCCCGGAGAACCGGTAGCAGCTTTTTTTTTTTTTGGGAGGGACCACCACGGGGGCTTACCTTTTCACCAATTCCCCCACTGAGCATGTGCACCAAGCACTTGTGTGTATGCGCACTTATGTTGTAACATGGATTCATAGGGGATGGAAGTTGGGAGATTTGATGAATGTGTATGTTTGTGTGTATTGTGTGTGTGTGTGTGTGGGGGAGATAAAAGAATTAGTTCAGTGAAATAGAAAGAGAATGAGTGTTCCCCAATATCTCAGCAACCTCTGACCATTTTTAGAACATTTTCCACCCCCTTGAAAAGTGATCCAGCTCTACATTACAGTACAAGGCAGTGGGGCTTGCAATTCTAGATAACACCTCTACATAGCACATGTGCAAGATCATTCAGCTAACAGGTGATAAAGGAAATGAGGGTTAGACAATGACCACTAGGCTCCTCAGTGGTGCTGCAACTCATATCAAAGAATGCACTTTTTCCTGAAGCAGAAAAAATCCCATTGGCATAAATTTGTTTAAGGTGGCTCCCAGCTTGCCATGAAGTGACCCACACGCTATGATCATGGAGCCATATCCTGTTGCACACATGAAATGAGACATGCAGGATTTATCACTGGGACTGCAATGGACTGCTGCAGCCTTGAGGATATTATTAAGGTGTGCCTTCACAGTCAGTCCATTTGGCATGGCATCTTCTGCCTCCATGACCTTTGGGAATCAGAGTTCATCCTGCACTCATTTTTCCATTGGGCCCAATATGATGGTTTCCAGTGGTATTTCCTCCACTGAGGGAACCATCACCCCACCTAAAGGGGCTCATCCGTCCATAGCTATTGGCCTTTGTTAGGGAGTCAGGTTATTTACCAATGCCCAACACTTGGCGTTGAGTACTGGCTATACAGTCTACTCTCTTACTGTAGCGGGATGTCCGGCCAGATATGTGCTTCTTAGTAGACAATATAATACACTCATTTCCATGTAGGTGACAACTCTCTCAATTTTTTGTAATGATAGGGCTTGCATTCAGGAACTTCACATGGGTGTAGCCTCTGAATCACTTGGATCTTTATACTAGGACAGGGGTCCTTAAGCTGGGGGCTGGATCACACCCCCTCAGACTGTTGGCGGGCTGGATAGGTACCATCGCTGCCACTCGCAAAGGCAGCACCACCGGCAGGGGACTGGTGGGTGGCTTGGGGTGGTCCCATCACTGCCATCACTCCCCTCACTGCCACCAGCAGCAACGGGACCCCCAAGCCACTCATGACTTCACCCACACCACTGCTGCCGGTGACCAACCTGAACCCCCTTCCCCCCACTGCTTCCCTGCTTAGAGAAGCTGCATGGCACCAAATCATCCGGCCCCTGCCCTTGCTCCAGCTGCTGCTTCTGCTGCTTCTATCTCAATCCTTGTCTCCTCTGCTTCATTTGGGATGTCCCTAGCAGAGCTCTGTAGCAAGGCAGATGTTGTAAGGAGGATGTTGTAAGCAGGCTGTAGGTTTCAGAACCCCTGTTCTAGGATAACCATTTCTTTGTGCCAAAAATGGCTCTGTGTACCTACTTTCAGGTATAAAGATCAGGAAAAGGATGAAATGATGACTGTTTTTAGAGACCAGTAATCTGCCAAACCACTGCTGTGCAATTGGAATAGCTGATCCTGCTAAAAACTGAAGTGATTTTCTCATTTGCATTTGAAGAGGATGAATCTTCACGACATGCTTATCTGTTAGGTAAATCAAGCAAGACTCCTGGCAGTCTAAGTGCTCATTATCATCCCTTTATACCACTTTGATTTCTGTAATGGCATTTTTACAAAACTACCCCCACAACACAATATGCTACTGTATTGGAAATATGCTATGTTAAGTTGTTGAATTGTCCAGATAGCATGATTGTGTTTACACAGAGGATAGGAAGTAATTGTAGTAATACATACAACAATGACAGTTCATAGTGTGCCACCAAATAGAACTGTCTACCTCTCATGTTAAAAATATCTGATCATTTAATGGAATCATAGAACCACTTCCGGTGCTGTCTAGTTGATTTAGCAAATCATTTTATGGAGTCTCTAGAGTTATAATGAGCATAAGTAGCTATTTATTTCACAATCAATCAACTGTTTAATACACTTTCTACATATTTTGCTTATCTCAATATAAAAGTGCTTTGCACTCATTTCTCTCAGAGATCAGCTCAAAAGATATGAGGTGCATAAATCGGATTCTTTCCCCAAGAGCAGTAAAAAATAGTATCCTTCCCAAGGAAGGAGCAGTGAAGACATTATATCCAGTGGTGGGATGTCAAAAAATTTACTACCCCACCATGATGTCATCACAGTGTGGGTGGAGCTAACATCATGATGTCATGATGTTGTGGGTGGGGCCAAAGAAAAAATAAAAAATAAATAAAAATAATTTAAAAAATAAATTAAAATAAAATAAGCACACACACACACACACACACACACACACACACACACACACACACACACCTCAAACCACCCAAAACACAAACCCATAAATAAATTAAGTAAATTAATTAAAAGAATAAATAAAAAATACATTAAAATACACCCACTCACCCACCCCAAACACAAATCAACCAGAGCTTTTAAACCAGAGCTTAAAGCTTATTCTGGCTAATCTTTCTCACACTAGGTCAAATGGAAGGAACTACAAAATGAACTCACCACAAGATGGCTTCATTTTGGCACTTTTCAACTTTTCAACAGTTAAAGAAGTTATACTAAGTCTTTGCCTAACCAGTTCTCTAGGATAATGTGCCTTAATGTAAATGTAAAACAGCTGTACCTCCTTAAGGGTTCTCCAATTGGAACAGCAATTGGAACAGCACAGGTGTAGCTTATTCATGAGGTAACTCCAAGACTTTGCTTAAAACCCCAAGCCAGGCCTGCCAGGCCTTTTTAGGAACTGTGGTAGTACGTCAATATAGGTAAAGGTATTAAATACACATTAAAATACACACAGGCACACCACAGTCACTTACCCTGGGGAACAGGCTATAGGGAGCTTCAGGCTAGTAGCTTCTCTTCCTCATCCCTCCTTGGGAGGACAGCAAGGAGGCCGTACATATGCGCTAAGCACTGTAGGCATGCATGCACACCAAGTGCTTGGCGCGCATGTACAGTAGGGGAAACAGTGAAAAGGTAAGCCCCAAAGGTGGTTCCCCCCCCCAAAAAAAGCTGCTACCAGTTCTCCAGGACACTGGGAAAAGTTACTACCGGTTCTGGAGAACTGGTGCGAACCTGTTACATCCCATCACTGATTATATCTATAAAGGTTTAGTCTGAAAAATCTTCACTATGGAAGCTGCTTCATTGATTAAAACAATTGATTTCCAAGGCTCAAACTGATATCACTCCTCCATCAGATCCAAAACAGAGGATTGCTTCAAATATGGATAGAGTTCTTCCCTAAAGACTACAGCAGAAAAAACAACTCTTTTAAAAAGAATGTTCTCCCACGCAAATCTTGATGGAAAATGTAAGCATATACATTTCTCATGATAAATTTATCTGAATAGGAACAGAGGTTTTTACAGTAAGCACCTTAAATTTGAGAATTAATAAATCAATAAAGTATTGCACAAAAACCGATGGTGGTGAAATATTTTATGTCGTAGTTCATATTTTATAGAAAACACTACACAAGAGAACCAGCTGAAAGCTGGCTTATTAGCAAATACAGTAATACCTCGGGTAACATTAAGACTTGGTTCCACACGTCTTAACGTTATCCGATTTTTAGCCTTATCCGATGCATGCACCAGATAACGTTAAAATCCTATCCAGGTGAACCAGATAACATTAACTCCATAGAGATAAGCAACAGAGGCTTCAAGGGAAAGTGAAGGAAACATGCTGGAAACTTAAAGAACTTTAAGAAATAATTGTCTAAAGGGTAAATATGTTACAAAAACATGCCAGACTACCCTGACTTTAGAGGAACAAAGCCATACAGCATTTTTAAATTTTTGAAAATTTTATAAAATGCTGTTTTAAAAGATCTGAACAGAAGCTAGGAAAATGTTTTCCTTTAGAATCTGCCCACCTACCATTGCTGTAATAAAGGAAGTTCCCTCAAGGTGTGAAAAGCTTAATTGCTTTGTAGGTGAAAGGTTTCAATCTTGGGTTCAGGCTGTTTAGAACTTAAAGGGGAAACTTCATAAAGGTAATTGGGTCAAATTGTCTCTTTGCAATTATTTTTCTGCAAAGTGTTCTGGGTTACACTGGGGGAAAGGGTCCTAAGCCTTTGCTTTGCTACACTAGTCAGATTGGTTTTGCAAGCCTTTGTTATTCAAATGTGGCAAGCTTGAGAGCAGGCAGCCCCTCCCTTTCTCCCAAGAGAAACTGGTGAGTCACAGCCACACTTCAGGGAATTTGAGGCAAAGGTTATCTGATGGATCAGATAACGTTAACATAATGGTTAACATAATGGTTAACATAATGTTATCCGATCCAAATGTTTGCCTCAAATTCCCCAACGTTATGCGATTTTAGCGTTATCCGATCCAATCGTTATCCGGTATTTTACAGTATGTTTAATCACGAAGAATCTCACCTCTATCAGTGGCAACTTACACTTTACTAAAAAAAAAAAGGTAATGTACAAGTATTTTTAATAGAATTTTATACTGTACTTTATAAGCAGAGATGCAAAATTACATATAATATAAACCAAAATTATATTGTATCGCCATTAAACTGAAGGTCCTCAATGACTAGAAGATCTATGTGCCTGCTCTGCATCCTATCTAGTGGTTATGTCTTCCTAGCATAGCTAACTCAGGTTTGTCCTTGGTAGCCATTCAGCTCTCAAAAGGATAATTGTCTTAGAACAGCTTTTAAATAGAATATTGTATTTCATAAAAGAAGACATGTGACTATCCTAAACATGTAAGCTATTGATGTACCTTCATCCTCTGAAAAAAATATGGGCAATATATGTGGCCTGTCTTCGGTAGTATTGGTCATAAAGATTATTGAAATAATATTATGTGAAGCATTGTGTCAGACGAAAGCTCTATCATTAAGCATTATCCCTGTTTAATTTTGAGTACCAGGGCCACAACATGTGAGGTAAATAAATGTTAATTGGATTAATTGGTAGATCAATCAAATAATGCTTTAATTTATTTATTGATGGAGGGTAATCCTACTTGGCAAGGACAAATTTTAATTAGTGTCACTGCAAATTACGTACAGCCATACATAATTTTTAAAGCTATTTTAGTTCTTGAGTGAAATAATATATCATGGACTGAAAATGAATGTTTCAAAGATGACAATACTTTCCAATGCACACTATAAAGTTATGTTAATGCTGGATTCAAGTGTTGTATGGTCAAGTTGGCAGAAAATATGAAGGGTCACCAACTAGAGTGGGTTGATTTGAATCAATAGAACTTAAAAGGAATTGATTTGTTAAATTCCCACTTATTCAGAGACCTTACTCTAGTGCAACTTACTATTGCTAAGCAACAGAATTTCAGCTACTGCATGGTTTTAGGCAGTCCATAATACTCAGCCATCTTGGCTGTGAGGTTCTTATGGCAATGACTAAAATAAACTACTTCTCTTTTGAGCAATACTTATTATTATTATTATTATTATTATTATTATTATTATTATTATTATTATTATTATTATTATTATTATTATTATTATTATTATTATTATTATTATTATTATTATTATTATTATTATTATTATTATTATTATTTCAAATTTATATCCTGCCCACTCACCATTGTGACTCAGGGCGGCTTACAAACAATACATTGCATTACAATATTTTGATGGGGGCCAGGGGGAGGGGCAGCGAAGTTCTCAACCTGCCCTGGCTGCTTCTTTCCTGGCTGTTGGTATGGGCACAGGGGGAAGGGGCAGTGAAGTCCTCAACCTGCCCTAGCTGCTTCTTCCCTGGCCATTGGTGTGGGTTCAGGGGGATGGACGCTGAAGCCCTTGGCTGCCATGTGGCTGGCTTCCCCGGTCAGAGAGATCGGAGGGCAGCCAGTGACCTTCCGGAGCTGATAATGGTGTCCGGGGACAGGGCCAGCCCTTATATAGGGCTGTCCCCATCCCCAGATGCCATCACTGTGCGTCTCCCGGGTTGGGGGTGCGCAAAGCGTGCACCGGAGGTATGTACCTCCGGCGTGCACCCGATTAGAAACTCATATACAGGAAGAGAATTGTCATTGTGGCACACTGACACTGCATTTTATAATTTATAAATTTCTCTTACTGTTCACTTTCTATCTCTGAGACTGCACTTGGTCTCTCAGTTTCATCTTTAAATCTTTTTAAATTTCTTTTTTTATTTTTAAAAAAGACAATACAATCACACACACACAAAACATTACAATATCACATTGATAGCTATTACAATAACAAATTATTTGTAGATATATATATTTATTTATATTAACAAAACAAACATCTCTGTGGTCCCCACCACCTGTGGGACACATATTTTCAATTTATGATTATATTCACCCCAACTTCCCAAAAAGTTATGTATTCCTGTCACAGTTTTGTTCCTTTCGCTATAATTAAGACATGCTCGATAAATTCTCCCCAAATCTCTTTGAAGTCCTTTCTTTTTGTTAATTCTTTCTTAAAGTTTAATTCGCATGTTAGTCTATCATTCATCACAATGTTCCATAGTTATTCATCTTTAAATCTATGGAAACAAATAGTGCTGCTCTCAAGAGATGATGCACCAATCATTTCTCTTCTATTTAAAGTATCTAAAGCAGGGGTTCTCAACCTATGGCCCATGGGCCAGATCTGGCCTATGGCATCATTCCATCTGGCCCACACCCTCACTCCCACCAGTGTCACTGCCATCCTTGTCCCCTCTCCCTGGCTTGGCATGTCCCTAATGCCGCTCCATAGCAGGGCAGATGTTGTAAGAAGGATACAACATTTGCCCTGCTATGGAGCGGCATTAGGGACATGCCAAGCCAGGTGGAGGGGACAAGGACGGCAGTGACAGCGGTGGAAGTGGAAGCAGCCACCTGCATCTTTCCTGGTGCCCACTCTGGCTGAGCATTGGGAAGGACAGGCAGGACCTCTCCTTCACCCACAGTAGGGTGGTAATCAGCAGTGGCAGCAGCATGGTGGGGAGTATTGATGGACTGGACTGGTAGCCTTGGGGGGGAGTAGCGGCAGTGGTGGCAGTGGAGGGAATGGTGGGGACTCAGGGTGGTCCTGCCTGTGGCGGTGATGTGGAACACCAGTCCAGCCAGGCAACAGTCTGAGGTGGCGTGATCTTGCCCCCAGCTTAAAAATTTTGAGAACCCCTGATCTAAATGATACTGTAATTGAAAAGCACTTACTGTTCCATATTGCTTCTGCTAGTCATAATTTCGCATTATGAGTTGTCTGGAAAAGTATACAAAGTCATTTGTTAAATTTATACAGTTATACCTCGTTTAAAGAGCATAATGCGTTCCACAGGATTGCTCTTTAAGCGAGTTTGCTCTTTAAGTGAAACACCATTGAAAGTGACCAATTGTGGGGGGATTGTGACCCCCGATTTATTTGTTAAGTGAGCTTTTGGTTGGTTTTATTTGTTAAGTGAAGCGAACATTCAGAGAAAATTCTGCTCTTTAAGCGAGTTACTCTTTAAGCGAGGCACTCTTTATGCGAGGTTTGACTGTACTATATAGGAGCTGCCTACCTGAGCAAAGTAAACATTCACCTGGAACAGCAGCTACTGTTAGCTGAGCATATAAAAAGTAAGCCAGCTAAAATCAGAAGTGCAAAGTGGTTTCAGTGTTAGAGTTCATAGCAATGGAAGGATTTTTCTTGTTCCCTGCCTTTGATATTCTGTGGCTTCTTTCCCCCAAAACTCTTTTTAACTAGGAGAAGTTTCAAAATAAATTCTTGATTTAGAGCAGCTGTAGTTTGTCACAGCTTCTGTTTCCTTAATTTGCATTTCCATTGCTGTCATCATCACTGTCACCACCACCACAGTGTGTGTGCGCACGCACATTTGTAAAACACTGCCCCTCCATCCCACAAAGTAGCCATCATATCATTGCGGTTGACTGAACAGAATGGATTATGGCATCAGTTATAAATAGAAAACCTACCTTTCATCCCGATGTGCATTTTGGAACTAGGTTCTTGGTCTTTTAGCAGCCTGGTGAAAATGGTGATGTTATTGTTACCTAGTTTAGGTCTGGCCGTGACCCAGTTTAGATCAGGCTGTGACCAGCTAACTGGAGCTAGGGTAGTAAAGTGTCTCTCCCTCTCGCCTTCTCTCTATGCCGCAGATGTGAATAACTATAATTACCACTAAATTATTCATAATTCCACCATAGTTCTAGTCCAGGGGTGCCCAAATTATGGCCTGTGGGCTGGATCTGGCTCCCAACACCAGTTCATCTGGCCTGCACTGCCCTTAGTCCTGGAAGTGGAAGTAAAACACGTTTTACTTCTGCTTCTGGGAGCGATGAGGGTGGTGTGGGCTGGATGAATTGGTGTCAGGGGCTGGATATGGCCCATGGGTCATAGTTTGGTCACCCCTGTTCTCGTCCAATCCAAGGGATTCCTCCCCTTGTTTGGTATGGAGATTTGTTTGATTGTGTGTATGTCTTCTTCCTGACAAATGAGTATGAATTTGTAGCCAGTTTTCAAAAAAAAAAAAAAAACATTCTTTTAGTAATATATGTCTAGTACTGTATACATTTTACTCTTTCACCTAAACACACTGCAAGTCTTGGAAGTTTACAGTTTTTGAATATGATGTGTCATCCTGTCAACTGAGGAAGTATAAAAGAAACATTTTTTGAAAGGAAACGTTGATCCCCTGTTGTAATCTGTGAGCTGCTTCTCTATGGTAGAATAATTGGGGAAACAGAATAGAGATAACCATGGGGCTTATATTTCTGTAGAATAGCTGAGTCGTATGGGTCCTGTAGCCGTAAGAAAGAGATGTGGGTGAAGGAGAGTAAATATGCTTGAAACAAACAAAAAAAGGCAAGTGTCGGGAAATGGGACAGCTTCTTGCGATGAAAGGGTGTGTGATAACACCTATTAGAGGAAAAGGCGAGATGTATGAAAGGTTACAGTATAAATAATTCCAACGTGAGTTGTTTTCAAGAACTTTAGGATAAGGCACCCTAAATGCATTTACATTATTTTGACTACATCATCATCATCATCATCATCATCATCATCATCATCATCATCATCATCATCATCATCATCATCATCATCATCATCATCATCATCATTATTATTATTATTATTATTATTATTATTAAGACATGTATGGTGCTCTACTCAATTAAATACAGTAAATACTGCACAGTAGATCAATACACATACACATCAATGCAATATTACAGTGTAATCAAAATACAATAGCCAAATATTATCAGAGCACAATCCTCCATATACAATAAACAA
Source organism: Furcifer pardalis (assembly GCA_030440675.1). NCBI lineage: Eukaryota > Metazoa > Chordata > Lepidosauria > Squamata > Chamaeleonidae > Furcifer > Furcifer pardalis. The sequence goes on along the minus strand of CP126897.1, from coordinate 42,405,930 downwards.
TTCAACAGTGTACAATATACAATACAGGAAAGAAAACAACAACAAATAAACCATTATAATAAAGTGCAAGTGTGGCTGTGGTGAAGGGGCGGGGGCTTGGGTGATGGTAATGTTCCTGGCGCTGGGTGCCATTGCTGCCTCCTGCCCTGCTCACAGATGGATCTCAGGAGGTGGGGGGCGGCGGGGGCGGCGGCGGCGGCAGCAAAACTTTTGCCTCACGGCAACCTTTTAACATCCCAGGCAGGGGTGAGGGGCCTGGGCACCAGGTGATGGTAATGTTCCTGGTGCCAGGTGCCATGGCGGCCTCCCTCCCCGCTTGCCAGTGGATCTCAGCCAGAGGCCAGCTGGGTAAAGGGTGTTCAGCCGCCCACCAACGTCTGTGTTTTTTCACCCCAGCCCCAGGAGGGCCGGGGCCCAAGGCCAACTTGTTTCCAGTTGTCTCTTTCTTAAATACATAAATAAATAAATAAATGGCTGGAAGTAGGAATGGATTGGGTCATGGAGATCCATTTATTCTGGGTGGGTTCTGCTTGGATGGATGCATTAGCTGGGACAAATTGTTTTTGACAATTTCACTCTTCCATCAAATAAAAGAAATGAAAGAAAGACTATTCCTTCATTACTCATCTCAAACTTCAGTTTCCTATGTCACTTAACTTTTTAATATAATATGGATGTTTCCTAGGAACCTACCCTGGATGAAGAAAGCCTCAATCCACCTTCAAACCATACTTTTGGAATGCTCATATTCCTTTAAGAAATATTTTGTGACTATCGGTTCTCATTAATGATGTGTAGGTTTGACCCCTTTCCACATGGTCATGAAAATATCCTACAGAAGTTTGAAAGGGTGAGCCAATGTTGAGAAAAAGTCTCTTACAGGACATTGTTGATGCTAAAAGGTTTTCTAAAAATCACTCTTCATGTTCAAGACAAAATTATACATTTCTATTTCAAAAAAGCAACTCATTAATACTGTACTCTGATTTTTTGCAAGTAAAAAAGAAAGGACTGAATTAACATACCTGCAAGGCGGAAGCCTTGTTGAAAACTGAGGTATCAGAATAAAAAGGACTTGTACATCACTAATAATGTCTGAAAGTATTTTCAGTGCATATATATTTGATATGTTTCAACTTTCATATCTGTTTCTGATATGGCAGCTCTGTTGTCCAAAAAAGCAAAGAAAAACACATTCCACATTCTGTGTACAGGGTTCCTTAGGTGTGCCTGAATAGTCAAGTTTAATTAATCTTACTCAAGATAAGCACTGGAAATTGTGTGGCTGTGGCGACGTTCTCACTGATTATGGCCGAATGTACATTTTAACATAATATTCAATTTTAATGGCCAGAATCCTATTGGCATTTGTTCAAAGTTCATCTAACTTGCCATGAACTTAAGATGCTGAACTTGATGACCGAAAAGTTGGTAGGTCAGCAGTTTGAGACTTGAGTGCTGTACGATGGAGTGAGCTACCATCTCTGTCCCAGCTCCTGCCAACCTAGCAGTTTGAAAGCAAGACATTGTAAGTAGATAATTAGGCACCATTTTGATAAGAAAGAGAATAGAGTCCCATGCACTCCGATGTCTAGTCATTCCTGTCACATGACCACAGAAACATCTGCAGACACAGATAGCACTGGCTCTTTGCCTATAAATAGATATGAGCAGTGGTGGGCAGCAACGGGTTTACAACACCCAGGAGGCGGGGTAGTAAAATTGGGTGGCCTCTAGGCAGGGGGGTGGCAAAATGAGGTGGGCTTCGGGCAAGGGGTATAGCAAAATTGGGTGGCCACACCCACCTCCCTGCCCTGCCCTATCAGGTTTTGTCCCTGCAAGTGGTTCAAGGTCTCCCTTGCTCAAAAGCCAGTCATATCTGACTCTAGGGTGCAGTGCTCATCTCCATTTTACAGCCAAAGAGCCAGTGCTGCCTCAGTTTCCAGATGTATACATGGCCATATGGCAGGCATGACTAGATCGCCCATGATGTAGGCTCCACCCAGGATGTAGGCTCCATCCACAATGTAGGCTCTGCCCATGGTGTGGTAGCGAAAATGAGCATTGCACCTTGAAATTGGATATGACTGGTTTTCGAGCAAGGGCGACCTTTACCTTTAAGCTACCATAGTTAGCTGAAAAGATGACAGAACACATCTTGGATGTACAGCTTGGCATGTGAGCTGGCATGGATCTGTCACATAACTTAGCAATTAGCCCCTGCTATCTATACAAACTTTATGCAAATACAGTACCGGGAAGATTCTGGTCAATATCATGTTACGATATTAAGCTCTGAATTTTACTTTCGATGTTTTTTTTGTTTTGTTTAAGTCATACTTACTTCTGAGCAAACATATATGTGATTGCAGTGAACCACGATTATGATGTCATTATTCTACTTTCAAAATGAGACCCTTTAATGCAATAAAAACTGATGGGAAGAAATCTTTTAAACAACATTTTTACTCATCATGTTCAAGCATAAAGCAGAACCCTTTGGAAATTTGATTAGTTTAATTAACTCCTGGCAGCGAGATGCAACCGTTTCTTTAGTGAATGACTCTTATAGCTCATCTCTTAGTATAATTATCCTTTTTCTATTTTTGGTTATGAAGAAACTGATTGGTAAGTTCCAGTTCCAGAAATGTCACTTCTATTTAATCTCTATCTGATAAATGTTAGTGGATCCATTTGCCAGTGTAGAAATAGTAATAACAACTCAGCAAGATATATTTTTCAATTTTAGTTAATAGCTATATATTTATTTTGACTGAAATTATATCCTCTGGTATAACCATATCTTCAACATAAAGATGTATTCACTACTATACCTAGTTGCCTGAAGCAAATCATAATAATTCATCTCTTGATCAAAGATGGGGAAAGTGGATTTTTAAAAGACTTCTTTTCTCTACAAACTAAAGACCACATGGTGCCATCAGATTGTGACTGTGGTGTTTTGGGAGCTTTTTTCACATTCATGTCTGCTCAGAAGGAAGGACCATTCTTAATATAACACAAGGTTCCATGTTTCCTTATGCCATTCTTTCAGAACAATATACAATTACAGTCAAACCTCGCATAAAGAGCGCCTTGCTTAAAGAGTAACTCGCTTAAAGAGCAGAATTTTCTCTGAATGTTCGCTTCACTTAACAAATAAAACCTACCAAAAACTCGCTTAACAAATAAATTGGGGTTCACAATCCCTCCCACAATTGGTCACTTACAATGGTGTTTCGCTTAAAGAGCAAACTCGCTTAAAGAGCAATCCCGTGGAACGCATTATGCTCTTTAAGCGAGGTACAACTGTAGATTAAAACCTCACATAAAGAGAGCCTCACTTAGAGACTAACTCAAAGAGCAGAATTTTGTCTGAATGTTCACTTGCTTAATAACTAAAACCAACCAAAAACTCACTCAGGGTTCACAATCCCCCCCCCCCGGCAGAAGACACAACTGGTCACTTACAATGGTGTTTTGCTTAAAGAGCAAACTCGCTTAAAGAGCAATCCTGTGGAATGCATTATACTTTTTAAGCAAGGTACCACTGTACACTTTCTTCACATCTCTAGTTTTAGTTCATAGCTACATTCCATTCCACCAAAACTCTCTAGGGAAGAACTTCATTGATAGATTTGAAGAGCAGCTGAAGCATGAACATAGATAACATTGGGATAGACAGACAAGCAGTCTGACTGAAGCATTATTTGCTTAAAGAACAGTATAAATTTATTTATTTATTATTCGTTACATGTATATACCACCACCCATCTGGGTAATTTCCTACTCTTACTTCTCTAATTCATACACCTTATAGTCAAGGTTGCAACTCTTCTTGGCAGTGAGAAAAATTCAGTTTTCTGTGAGCCTTTTAGGGTACATCAGATCTGAGGCAGCTTCCTCATTCTGTCTAATAGTAGGATTTATTTATTTATTTAGATTTATATTGCCGCCCACTTGCCGAGGCGACTCAGGATAAGGTTGTTCACCTAATCTTTTTAAAAAGTGCATATGAATAGTGTGAGAGATAAATTTTGATTCATATTATTTGACATAAGTGCAGCCATTTTAATTAAAAGTAGAATCAAAATGATATAAAGGGAGTCATCAAGTCACTGTGACTTGAAAGAAAAGAGGAACCTCAGCAAGTGGCTCAAGACAGGGTTACACATGCCACATACTGACCACGTGTCTCACGTGTATCTTGCAAACTGCAAAACATGACATGACCTAATGTACTAGAAAAAAAAGGCAGTTTTAGAAGATATATAAGGGAGGACAAAAGACAGGCAGTCGGGCATTACAAACACGGGATCTTTGGGAAACATGTCTTTGCTTTGTTCCAAATGTCTATATTATTGGCCAATCTTAATATTACTTGCATCTCTTTATTATTAAGGTATTGTACTTTATAGAATGTTTTCTGATTTTATTTGGCTTATGCATGCAATAAATTAATTAATAATATTTTAAGATATTGTGCCTAGAGTCCTTTTGTGTATAGCAGCTGGGGAAAATAGAAGTAAAATTTCCATGACAATAGCAAAGCATTAAGAAAACAGAAATGTGAAATCTGTGCCTATTAATTATTGAGCTCTGTATTACCTCTAGGGGATATAAAACCCACTTGCAGAATAACATATCCCCCCTTTTTATGAGACCTCCTTTAGCTGTACTGATTGTGACTGAAAATTTAATAATTTAGCTGTTCATTGCTAAAGCATATTGAAGTAATTTGCAGATTGTTTACATTTGATAAAATGCACCTTTTAAATTATGCATTACTTTGTAGCTTTCCAATAATTTTTTTTTTTTGGGGGGGGTTGGTTTTATGTCATGTGCATGTGAAACATTTCAACGCAGTATGTTTCAACGCAGTATGTTTTTGAAACAACAGTGCTTAATAAACCCCAAACAGCTCATTCCTTCTGAACGCCGAGACCGACTGAAGATGCCAACTTTGTTTCCTGTAACTCACTGTCTGCTTTCTGCCTCCTCTGCACATTCATTGCCTGTTTATAATGTGACCTTGTGCTGCATTTACTATTGAGAATGATTAGTGATGCGGAAATTGAGAATCAAATTTATAATCCTTCTGTCAGAAGGGATTTATAGAGACTATTTAATCTTGTTTCTAGTCTAAGAACTCAGTCTGTTACTAGAGGAGTGTTTGAAGAATCAGTTCATAGGTGAAAACTCAGTTCAATAAAGCATTACTCATGAGGAAGAAGTAAGCTTGCTCCATGGAATGTAGACAATAGGCTAAAAACAATGCTGGAAGTTACTGGGAATTAGAATTAAGTTTCTGTTCCATCCAAGTTTCTTCAACAGTATCATGGTTAAACCCCCATTTGTAATGGGAGAAAAAGTGTAGGTTATTCTATACTGTACATTGATTATTTTCAGCAGACAATGCACAAATGTAGATGGGGGCATCTTACCCATCATCTATGGAGAACCAAATGATGGCCCAGAGAATGAGAAAGTTCAATATATATTCCAACCCCTAGGAAAAGAGACAGCAAAGAGTGCAGGACCATTGCTTTAATTTCCCGTGCAAGCAACGTGATGCTCAAGGTGTTGCAACAAATCAAGTGAGCATTGTCTGTTTTTTTTTTGTGGCCCCTGTGAAGCCACACTAATGGGTTAACTGTGCACATGTGCAGTTGTGTTCAAAATCTTTTCTATAGTATAATAGTTAAATAGTTTAAATTGCTTAAATATTAACTATGCAATCATACTTTTAAACTATTGAAATAGTTGATAGTTTAAATTTACTTCATAGTGGTAAAATATTTTGATAGTTTAAAAGTATTATTGCTTAGTTTGTAGTTCATATTTAAGTAATTTCTGGTTCACCATCTTTCCAATTTCTAAAAGGTTGTCTATAATAACTCTCTGTAAAGCTTAAAAAACTACACACACTCAGTTCTGGTAAACCCTTATCATTTGCTTTCCGCCCCATCAGTCTCAGTGGCATAAAATACTCTTGCTTACAAGGGAGATTTGCCAAACCCCTTCTTTGTTGTCCTTTATGCAGAATCTTGTTTTCATTTTTCTCCTCCTCCTCTTCCTCCCCCCTCCTCTCTAAATGGGCATGTCACTTTATTTGTTGTCTCTGTATGTAGTTTGATTGGTTCTACTCTAAATCTTTCCCTTATAACCTCATTCCTGATTTTATCCCTTCTGGTCACTCCAGCAGCCTCCCTCAGACATCTCATTTCCATGGTGACCAACTTTCATTTAGGTTTTGTTGCAAGTATCCATGTTTGGCACTGGTATGATAAAATGATTAAGGTATGTTTTTTCTTCTTCCAGGCTTTAACATTATTTTTCTCGAGCTACACATTAGAATCTAAGAAAATGATTACAACTTTAGATTTATTATTATTTTGAATTGGGTTGTAACCTACTGCAGGAGCTCACTTTGGGGCACTGCAGTGTAGTACAGAAATATTCAATAAGTAGCTAAATAAAAATTAATCATTGCTAAACAACTCTATAAAGCCACACATAGTTTTCATTTCTATCCATTGACACAAAAGTTAGCTTTAATATCTGTTCCTCATCTCTTCTGCATCAGACTTGTTCATGAAAAGCTAAATTCTACTTTGTCTCATTCAAAATCTTATAACTTTAGAGCAGGGAATCTCAACCTGTGGCCCATGGGCCAGATGCGGACTTGCAGCACAATTTCATGTGGCCCCTCCACCACCTCCATCACACCAGGAAGTGCCATGTGGTGGAAGAATGGCCATCCAGCCCCCAAAGCTGTCTGAGCATGTCCTGGCTTATGGCTTAAAAAGGTTGAGAACTCCTGCTTTAGAGGCACACATATAATCCTGTATAAAGAGATAGATGTTCTGGGATCATGTCAGGGATGGGATGTAACAGGTTCTCACCAGTTCTCCAGAACCTGTAGTAACTTTTCACAGTGTCCCAGAGAACCGGTAGCAGCATTTGGTGGGAACCACCTTCGGGGCTTACCTTTTCACTGGTTCCCCCACTGTGCATGCGCACCAAGTGCTTGGTGCTTGGTGCGTATGCACGGCCTCCTTGCTGTCCTCCCAAGTGGGGAGGAGGAAGAGAAGCTGTTAGGCTGAAGCTACCTATATCCTGATCCCCAGGGTAAGTGACTCACCTTTGGATGTGGTGTGTCTGTGTGTATTTTAATGTGTATTTAATACCTTTACCTATTTTGATGGGTGGGTGTTTGGGTGTATATTAATGTATTTTTATTTTTATTTATTTATTTTATTTTATTTATTTACGGATTTCTGTTGTGGGTGGGTGGGTGGGTTGAGGGGTGTGTGTGTGTGCCTATTTTTATTTTATTTTTTTATTATTTATTTATTTATTCTTTGGCCCTGCTCACAACATCATGACATCAGCTCCGCCCACACTGTGATGACATCACGGTGGGGTAGTAAAATTTTTGACATCCCACCACTGGATCATGTCCAGGTAGAGAGGGGGTTCTCAACCTTTTCACGCCACAGGCTGGACCACGCCCCCTCAGACAGATTAGTGAGCTGGACTGGTGGTTCCCCCCACCATAAACGCTGCCATAAAACACATCTGTGGCTGTTGTAAACACATTACAACAGCTGTGGGTGCATTTACCTTTACTATAAATTACATAAATTATGTAAATGTGTCCACTTCCAGTGGCAACAATGATGATGCAGGCCACATGAAATGTGCTGTGGGCCGGGTCCAGCCTGCGGGCCATAGGTTGCAAACCCCTGAGGTAGAGTGTTGATAATCCACATGAAATTAAGTAAAGCACAGGAATGTATCGCATTATATAAACCAACCTAATTGGAAAGATGTTTATTGGTAGAATGGTTGTACTGGAAATGAATAGAAAAATGAGTAGAAAAATCTGTGCTAATTTTTAAAAAACAAACTGATGTGGATATGGGATGGAAAGAATTTAAAAGCTAAAATCATGTTGGTGTCTGTGTAAAAGCTTTGTGTAACTTGATGTGGCTAATTGATGAGGCGAACATCTCAGTAGTACAATGGAGTGTGTTACCAGACCAATGTGTCTGACCAGACATCCCAGTGACTCAATGCTGAGTGTTGGGCAGCGGTAAACAACCTGAATCCCTAAAGTGGCCAATGACTACAGGTGGATAAGCCCCTTTAGGTGGACTGATGATCCTCTCAGTGGAGGAAATGCCACTTGAAACCATAATATTGGGCCCTACAGCAAAATAAGTGGCACTCTGATTCCTAATGGTCATGGAGGTAGAAGATGCCATGCCAGATATCCTCAAGGCTGCGGCAGTCTATTGCAGTCCTGGTGTTAATTACTGCATGTCTCATTTCATATGTGACGCAGGAGATGGCTCTGTGATCATAGTGTGGACATATTACCAGTAGAATTTTGGGCAACAATTGAAAAAAGATGACCCACATTGCAAACTTGATCCCATACATTGAACTTCTTTTTTTATTTTTATATTTTTATCATTTAGGAAACAAAAAAAAAAGTTGTTCAGTCGCACAGTCGATTCCAACCCTCTGCGACCCCATGGACCACTGTCCTCCAGGCACTCCTGTCCTCCACCATCCCCCTCAACTCGCTCAGCTCTGTGCCCATTATCTCTACAATACCATCTAGCCATCTCATCTTGGGCCGTCCCCTTCTTCTTTTGCCCTCTACCCTTCCAAGCAACAACACACATATACAAAAGATACTAAACATAAAAAGAAGCAAATAGTATATAAAATACATCTATATTTCCTTAATACAAAATCTGTATTAATTTTTCATCATTGTTTGCAATAAAAACAATTAAACAATAACTACATTAAACATTTACATGTGCACCCTCCACCCTTGGGACATTTTCTTCTATGCCATAATTCTCAGTTTTCCATTTTTAATTTAATATACCTATCCCTATTTCCAGAAACTAATACTTTCTTGACCAGGTTGGAAACCTTTAGATTAAAAAAAAACATAGCCAACAAAGTCTCTCCATATTAAAGAAAATTTATTCTTTATCAACCCCTTTTTATCATTCAGTGCTATATTCCATATTTCTTTGTACCATTCTTCCAAATTTAAGGAGGTGCATACTTTCCATTTCCTTGCAATCAACAATCTCAGTTCTTTCTTGTATTTGTCAACGGTTATATCACTTAGCTCAATTAGTACAGCAACTTTGGAACTCACACATATTTTCAAGGATAACATCTTGTTCATTTCCTCAAACACTTTCCCCCATGCATCACACATCTCTTTAACATTCTTTTGGATAGTTATAATCATATTGATGCAATCTCACTGGTGTCAAGTACCATCTCCATAATACTTTATAATAATACTCCTTAATTCTTACTGACATGCTTCTCATAATAATATGTGACAATATCTTATTCCACACTGATTCATAGAAGCACTTCCTCGCTGCTCAACTGGAACCCAAGATGCAGAAAACAAGTGGTTCTTGTAAAATTAAATGTAGGTGAGAATGAGTTGAAATCCAAAGCCCGTCATACCTCTGCATGACTGTTCAGTAGGCCGTTCAAGTGCTTTGCCTGGATTTTACACAAGATGGTGATAACAATACCTTCTCAGCTTAGTCCCCACTCCCATAGTTCCATGCAGTCCATCAGTCTCAGGGCAGGGACCGGTAGGTAAACCAGCAAACAAGGCTGTTCCATATTTATTGTTTGACTGGTACACCCTTTTGAACATCTCCTTACTTTGTGCTGCAGCAAATTTTCTCAGCTCCACTAGTCAGAATACCTAGTCTGGCCAGGTTATTCTGCTATGGTAATAGCATACTGCCATACTGCCAGCAACTCAATGCTGAGCATCAGCATTGCCTACACCAACTGCCAGGGAAGGAAGAGGCCAGGGCAGGTTGAGGACCTTGCCACCCCTCCCCCTGTGCCTACACCAACTGCCAGGGGAGGAAGAAGCCAGGGCAGGATGAGGACTTTGCTGCCCCTCCCCCTGTGCCTACACCAACTGCCAAGGGAGGAAGAAGCCAGGGCAGGTTGAGGACTTTGCCGCCCCTCTCCCTGTGCCTACACCAACTTCCAGGGGAGGAAGAAGCCAGGGCAGGTTGAGGACTTTGCCGCCCCACCCCCTGTGCCTACACCAACTGCCAGGGGAGGAAGAAGCCAGGGCAGGTTGAGGACTTTGCCGCCCCTCCCCCTGTGCCTACACCAACTGCCAGGGGAGGAAGAAGCCAGGGCAGGTTGAGGACTTTGCCTCCCCTCCCCCTGTGCCTATACCAACTGCCAGGGGAGGAAGAAGCCAGGGCAAGATGAGGACATTGCCGCCCATCCCCCTGAGTGCACACTAACATAGTATATTGCAATGTAATGTATTTTTTGTAAGCCGCCCTGAGTCGCCACGGTGAGTGGGCAGCAATATAAATTTGAACTAATAAATAAAATAATAATAAATAATAAATCAGACGGAGATTAACTAAGGAGGACTAGTGGCAGTGGTGAGGTCCACAGGGAAGGGTGATGGTCCCCAAGTGGATTAAATTCCACTTGAATCCATTTTGAAGGAGGGCAGCAGCTTCATCAATTCAGGCCTGGGGCTAAGGAGGACTTTGTGTGCCAAAAGGGCTTAGGATCAGAAAGTGACTTGCAGAACTAGATCAGTAGTATGGGGGTCATGCTGCGATATGGAAGGCAGATGAAAGGCCACGGCATTCTATTTGCAGGACAGTCTTCATGGCTGATCGCCGTGATGATTGCCAATATTCAGAATTGGATGCAGCACAAGAAGAAGAAGTCAAAATAACCCAAGAGAGCTTCGCCATGGTAGAGTGGGCTTTGAGACTTATTGGTGGACACTGACGCAGCATGTGTCGGCATAGTGTCAAAAACACAAATGAGCCACCTCATTTGGGAACACCTCCCCCACCTTAACCTTACCTGGACAAGGATACAGTTCAGAAATGTAGCTGAAAGGTTCACTTGGCTCAAGGGGTCACAAGCTGTTCACACCTGCATCAGAATTCTGCTTTGTAAATGGCTATATGTTCTGTTGCAATTAAACAATCTAGGTTTTTTTTAAATGAATACAAATGTGTGCATTTTTAAATTGTTGATGTTTTCACTTAGGAAAAGCAGCAAATCACTTTGGCAGTGTTGAATATACACACATTTGGTGATAATAGGGGTTCATTTTGAAGTACCAGTGCCCAAGATATGTTACTACAGTAATACCTCGGATAACGTTTAACTCTGATAACGCTGAAATCGCTTAACGTTAAGTAATTTGGGGAGGAGAATTGGATCGAATAACGTTAAGGTCCTATGGGATGGATCGGATAACAACCTCTAAAGCCTGTGCGGTTACAATGTATCTCTATGGAGCTTTAACGTTATCCGATCCATCCCATAGGATTTTAACATGCATCGGATAACACTAAAAATTGGATAACACCAAGACTTGTGGAACCAAGTCTTAGCGTTATCCAAGGTATTACTGTATTCCTGTTTTTCCAGGATCAAGCTCTGAAAACAAAAAGGTCCAAGTTTCAATATAACCCAGAGGTTGGTTTTCCTAGCCAACTGCTGGTGCTGTGACACTCCAAAGACCACACAGTGCAAAAATAACAGTTGATACAATGTCAAGCTGTTTATAAAGCAAACAAGCCATCCAATGCAGGTGGGAAATGTAAGCTTAATGGTATTTGTTCTGATTTAATAGACATCTGTTTATGTCCACACACATACTTGAAATTAATTTCTCCAGTAACTAAGAGAGCTGTATTAAAATTTTAATTTAATGGCCAAAATCCTGTATGTGCAACAATGGTTGAGGAAGGCTTGAGATATAAAATCATCCCAGCAGTGATAATTTTTTTTTTTTGTAACTAAAGATTTTTGCTTACTGATCTACAGCTTCCACTTCTTCCACACAATGAAAGGGATTGCAGAGGAGCTGCATGACGGAAGTAGCAAGTGTTCAATTTCTGCAAATTGACCCTTGCTGCTGATGTCATCAGCCTTCTGGAGGCATAGCTTTACAAACAGGATTTCTGACAATGAAAAATAATTTTATTTCATGATGTATCTGTGACTTTACGGTTACTAGTGTGTGGCCTCATTAAACTGTTAAATGATGAAAGAGAAGTAACACATGGTTCAAATGCTGGCTTATATTGTAATTTGCTCTGCAGCTTCTCACTCTGCTATGAACATTGAAATGATGTCAAGAAGGAAGAGGGGGTGCTATGCTTTGTGACCTGGATATTTTTCAGTTATAAAGTATTTCAATTATTTTTCAACCAACAGCAAAATGAATAGAGGAGGAACGCTGATTCCAAGTGGTCATGGAGTCGGAATAGTCTGTCCATATCCTCAAGGCTGCAGTGGTCCATTGCAGTCCCAGTGTTAAATCCTGCATGTCGTGCTTCATGTGTGCCGTGGGTGATGGCTCTGAAATCATAGTGTGTGGGTCACTTCATGGCAAGATGGGATCTGCCTTAAACAAATTCACACCCATGACTTTTTTCCTGCTTCAGGAGGACAGAAGTGCCTGGCGGACAGTGGTCCATGGGGTTGCAAAGGGTCGGAATCAACTGTGCGACTGAACAACAAACAACAACAGATACAAATTGCAACAAACAACAACAGATACGATTTTTCCGTTGTACTCTTCTTGAAGAAATGAAAATTTAAAATATTACTTCAATAAACCTTTGTTGCAAATGCAGCTAAGTAATTTAGGAGGCCTGTAACTAGGCCTGCAACTTGCTAAGCTTTGCCTTTACATGTCAAAGATTGGAATGGGGAAAGTAGGCTCATGCTAAAGTTAATGAATCTGTTCTATTTTCAGCCTTCAGGTTCTCTTACCTGTGATTTAAATTGTTATAGATTGGTATTTTATAGCCATTAATTTAAAAGAAAACCATCATAAAAAAATTTATACCTGCATTTGACTGATTTTCAAAGGACTGAGAGAGCTGTGACATGCCTCAAGGCTGATGTTGAAAATGTGTTCAAAAGACTTGCATATACAGTCAAACTTCGCATAAAGAGCGCCTCGCTTAAAGAGTAACTCGCTTAAAGAGCAGAATTTTCTCTGAATGTTAACTTCGATTAACAAATAAAACCAACCAAAAACTCGCTTAACAAATGAATTGGGGTTTGCAATCCTCTCCACAAACTGGTCTCTTACAATGATGTTTTGCTTAAAGAGCAAATTTGCTTAAAGAACAATCCTGTGGAACACATTATGCTCTTTAAGCAAGGTACAACTGTATTCACTGGTGCTGAAAATGTAGTAATATATTGTACAGATAATTCTGGATATTAGAGGTTATAATTTCCCTTTGGAGCCTATTGTAAATTTTAATAGATACTTAGATAAATGAACTAGAAAAAAGGATATGGAATAGGTTACAAAATAGCAGAAATGTAGAAGCCTGCAGATGTCCTTGTGTGGTGGATTTGTTTCTAAGGTCCTCATAATCACAGCTAGAGTCATGAAATTAACAACATGCCAAAACGTTACTTCATCAGATTGCTCTTTTTATTAGTTTATCTTATGCAGCAGTGGGCTTTTGTAAACCAAACTGGGAAGGCTTGACCATTGATCTGTCAATGCCCGGGAGCAAAATGTTATATCAGTCAATAGTCAAAGGAGAACTAAGAAACAGTGTTGTTCTATCACAGAGATGGCAAACCTTTTAGAGACCCAGTGCCCAAACTGCAACCCAAAATCCACTTATTTATCGTAAAGTGCCAACACAGCAACAGGGGAGGAAGATGATGCTTCCATTGGGCTATTGGGCATAGGGAGGAAGTGCTCCCATTGGGCTGATGGACGGTGGGGTGGGGTTGAATTCTGTGTTGGGGAAGGGAGAAAGCACTCCTATTGGGCTGCTGGGCAGAGGGGTGGGGAAAACTATGCTGGGGTGACTGCATAGGTGTCCACTAGGGTGACCACAGTGATAATGGGAGAAAATTATTTCCTGAATTCTGTCAACGGGAACACCACAAAATGACCAGTCTTTGCAGATTTTACGATAGCCAAAGTTTGAGCATGATCGGAGCATGTTAACCCGTGCTGCTGGGCGCTCAAAGTTTTAAAAACTCAATTTTTTTGGCTGGCTAGCGACGTCTTTGTTCCATATCTCTTAAACTTCTCATTATTTTCTCATGATTTATGTCTCAAATCATAGGCAATATTGTAAGTAATTTCTATTCTATACATATTTGTTGCTACTTTTAGTCGAACCGAGCTATAACAGCCTTTGTCATCAAAAACGTGACTAGGAGCCTCTATTAATGAACTTATTATATGAGAATTATTTTATATTTTTCAATGTATGAAATTAATTATGATGGAATAAAATGACAGAATGCTTTGTTTTTCACACATTTCAATGTATTTAAATAAGAAAAGAGAGTGACATTACATTGTTTACCATCTTTAAGAAGGATACAATAACAAATAATCTATTCTAAAGGTTTTCTCAAAGTGTTTTTTGAAGCATCAGGATACAGCTTTCAGCATTTGTGTACTTGTAAAACATATTGTTTCTGCTCTTCATCTTTGGTGAGAAGGTTATTAAAGTCTGTAATTAATTTCACTCCTCGTTCTGCCACATCATTAACGACCTTTAGTGACTTCACAATCCCCAATCCTTCCTTAAAATGTATATTTTCAGGCCAGCTACTGGGGGGTTCTCTGAGAAAATCTGTGTTAATCTGGAAACGCTCAAAGAAATTCATGGTACCCTTGGTAATTTAACCAGATAATCCTACATTAACCAGTTCTTCCAACTGGTGTCTTCAAAATTTGGGGTTTACAATTCTTGAATTTTCTGTCTCGGTCTCGGTCTGAGTTAGGTGGACTTTGTTCGCCATTTCCGATTTTTCTTTGTCTGAAATTGAAGGATCAAAGAACACGAGGGCTACCAATTCTGCATTGAAATACCACAAATGGTTTGAGAATTTCACCAGAGCTCTCTCAGAGTTATCCTGGTCAATCTCCTTGTAGTCCAACAAACATCGCAAGAGATCAAAGTCTTGCTTGGGAGTTGAGTGTGCTTTGTGGGCATTGAACCAAGCTTTGCAATACACTCTAACGAGAAAAATACAGACAGCTTCTAAAGCACTGTGTTCTTCATCACTCTTCATCACTGTGTTCTTCATCAATTGTCCGCGGAATAGGAATATCTTCAGACAATTGATGGCCTTGGCCATCCACCTGGCATGACTGATGGCACCTGGAGATTTAAATCCCACTTCCGTTCCATTCAGTGCTCCTACAAACACCAAGACCAATTGTAGGATCTCCCTGTAATCATCTCTGGGTTGTGATTCCATGAGTTTAGTGTTGAAATCCGCAGTTATGTTGGCAATTGCTTCAGAAGGTAGATGCTTTTTCACAATTTCGTTGCTGATACCCGTGTCATATTGTTTCTTGTTGAGCTTCGCCCATGCATTTTGGAATCTCTTGAATATATTGGGTTGAGGCCCAGTTGTTGATCCAAACTTACATTCGAAAACACCTCTCAACATGGTGGCTGCAAGCTAGGTAAAGCAGCTCTCTACCCATCATGTGTTCCAAAATTGTACAGGCCCCTTTGAACCTTCCTGTGTTTGATGCAGTGGTCAAAACACATTGCTTTGATAGTATGGGAGACACCCCATTCCTCGAGACACTCATAAACAGCCAGGGCTTGTTCTTCACCAGTGCTGCTGTCTGCTACAGGAACTCCTAGCAGTTGTTCATTTTCAGCATAAGAAATTAAAACAGCGATTCACTCTTTCTGCTCTGTCTTTAGAACGTCTGGTAACATTTTTCCATCCCAATGAACTACAGCAGCTTCCTTCTCTGGGATATCAATTTGTTCCAAGATCTTCTCAATGTATTTTTCTCTGAATACTTTTCGCTGTTCATGGATGGAGGTTTTTGACACTTTGAACTCGTCAAGATTCTCCCCAAGTGCTTCTATGGTAGCTATGAGTATTTGTGTGGCATTTTTGTCAGATACCTTACACCGATCCAACAACAGAGATAGTTTCATGGTTAAAATTTCCCTAACCCCATGCTTCATCCTTTTGCTATGAGATGGTCCAGGAAGTTCCTTGGTTTCTTGAGATGTACAAATGTCCATTCGCAGCACATCCTCGATATATTCATCGCATGTGTTTTCCTCTTTATCACTGTCCTCATCTTCTTCTTCATCAGTTTCTATGAACAAAAGAAGAGAAAGAAAAGGACAATTAATTATGAAAATAGTTAGATGGTTATCCTGTTTTGATGGTGCTTGGGTAAAAACTAAACAATAAAAACCAGAGGACGTAATCATACCTAGCAAAAGATCAACATTCAAGCATAAATTAAAAAATCTTACCTATGTCGAATAAACATTCCGCTTGAATTTGCTCATTCATTTTCGCAAGTTCCTTTTGTAGTTTTCTTTCTTCAGCTTGAGCTAACTTCAAATCAACTCTATGCATAGAGCCTGGTCGACCTTTATCCCTTTGTTTCAAAAGAAACTCCTCGTCTTCTTCTGATTTCATCATGGCCAAGGTATCTTGATGGGCGATATCAAAGATATCATCTCCCTTTGAGGTGAACTTTTTGATTCTGTTCTTTGCAGCTTCCGATTATTTTATTCAGGTCCTTTTCTACATTTCTCCACTCTGCGTGAAGTTTCTCTAATTTACTAATAGCATCTTTCACATGTTTTGTAGGAATCCTAGCTCTTCCCCAAAAAACAAGTACTTCTTATATGGTAATTCTTGCTGAATCTCTTAGATTCAATTTCACAGTACACAAATTGTAGAACAAAGTGGCCAAAACTTGACGATTAGAGGCCAATTTACAACTGGTTATCTGGTGAGCCGGATAGCCTACAATGAAAATTTTATCTCTGGTTCTGCTTCTTTTGGTGGAGATGGAAGCCATTGTTTTACTCTTTTATTTTAATCTGAAAAAATTAATAAAATACATTACAATGAATATTGGTTTTGGAAATTAGATGTAAAAATAACAAAAAAAAAAGAAATAAAAAATGTCTCCTTAAATCTAAATTTACATGAAAATCATGATATAATGATGATGAAGCTGTTATAGCTCGGTTTGACTAGAAGTAGCAATAAATATATATAGAATATAAATTAGTTACAATAATATTATCTTTAATTTGAGACATAAATCATGAGAAAATAATGAGGAGTTCTGGAAATACGGCCCCAAAACGTCACTAGTCACCCCAAAAAACACATTTTTAGTCACCCAGAGGCACAGGTTAACATGCTCCAATTGTGTTCAAACTTTAACTACCTTAAAACCTGGAAAGGCTGATCACTTTGTGGGGTTCCCGTTGAAAATATTCCGACATCGATTTTTTATGGTCACCCTACTGACCACAGAGAAAGCTCCGTGTGCTACCTTTGGCACACATGCCACTGGTTTGCCACCACTGTTATCAGCTCTGCTGAGCTGCACACTAACAAATTTTGGCTCCAAAATTTCCTTGACTGTTGCTGTTGTTCTTTCTGTGTATCAAAAAGCCATCTCTGACTTATGGAGACCACATGAATGAGAGATCGCCAAAATGTCATGTCCTCAACAAAACCTGTTCAGTGCTTGTAAACTCAAGCCAGTGGATTCCCCCACAGTCTCAATCCATCTGATGTTAGATCTTTTTCTGCTACCTTCCATCTTTCCCAGTGTTATTGTATTTTCCAGAGAATCTTGCTTTATCATGATGATTTGCTGCACTGCAAAACTTGCCCTGAACTGCTTAATAAATGCTGTGTAGATAAGTCCCTAAGTAGCAAGGAAAATGAACTAGCTATATAAAAAAAATTACTCATACATTTGTAAACAACTACATTTTAAAAGCCTGCCCTTGATTTTTTGCTTGTAAAACAAAGGATATTGACCAATGTAAGCCAGATATTTTTTTTAAGATGCTACTTTTATTTTTGAGGGGAATCATTTTTATTGGGAAGGAAATAACCATGCGTCCCTTCTCTAAAGTCAGAAGATATATAGATCAAACACAATTTATGACATCAATGAAAATTGGGCAATGCCTTCCACACTTTTTAAAACTCAAGTACTTTATACCCCACCCTAGTGAGTGGAAGCAATTTTTGTTCTTAGTCTCCCTTATATTAGACTGTTTTTCCACAACTGATGCTATAGTACAGTGGTGGCAAACCTATGGCTTGCGTGCCAGAGGGGGGACTCAGATCCCTCTCTGTGGGCATGTGCATCATCACCCCAGCACAGAGTTTACCCCCGTCCCATTGCCCAGCAACCTAATGGGAGCGCTTCCTCCCTCCCCCAGCACCAGAGTTCACCCTGCTGCTCTGCCCAGCAGTCCAATGGGAACACTTCTTCCGTTCTCCCAGCACAGAGTTTGCCCCACCCCTCTGTGGTGCAGATAGCATCCTGTTGAGTTTGGGCACTCAGTCTCTAAAAGGTTCGCTATCACTGCTATAGGGGGTTTAGTAAAGGTAAAGGTTTCCCTTGCTCAGAAGCCAGTTGTATTCGACTCTAGGGTTCAGTGCTCATCTCTGTTTCAAAGCTGAAGAGCCAACACAGTCTGCTTCTGCAGATGTTTCCATGGTCATGTGGCAGGCATGACTAGGCATCAGAGCGCACGGAATGCTGTTACCTTCTCACCGAAGTGGTTCCTGTTTATCTACTTGCAATTTCTTGCTTTCAAACTGCTAGGTTGGCAGGAGCTGGGACAAAGACGGGAGCTCATTCCGTCCTACAGTACTTGGGAATCGAACTGTTGACCTTCCGTCTCCCAGTCAGCATCTTAGCCACTTGAGCCACTGCAGTGGGTTTAGCAAGGCAATAATTTTTGAGGAAGCTATTTTATTTTATTGGGAAGTTTGGTAACTTTTCCACTGATTGCGGTGATTCTTAGAGACCTGCACCTGCTGCCACTGCAGTTTCTGATTAATTTTTTTCCAGCATTTCAACCCATTCATATATTTTCATCTAATGCGATGACACAGGCTTTTGAAAATATGCCAGCTGTTCACGCTTTGCTTGGATACTGCAATCTAGCAACTTGTGTCCTGTTTTAGCTATGTGTTAGAGCTGTTGTAGATTCTTCTGGAACAAACAGTTGGATGAATAACGGTATTATTCCATCAAGCTTGCAGCTGCAAAGCATCAGAGTGAAGATAAAAAAAACCCCTCTGTGCAACAAATGAGGCATTAGTAGCTCTTTTAAGCAGCGGCAGAGAAATCTCCAAGTGCTTCTGTAACAGAATTTGGAGGGACCTGTATTGACTATTTTTGTCCTTTTGGGAATAGAAATATTATAGATTGGTTTTTAATTCATTTTTAACACTGTCATAATACTAGAAGCAGGGCAGCTTTGAGCTTTGCAATCCATTAAACACACCACACATAGAGGTGAACACAGTCAGTCAACCAACGACTGCAATATGGCGCAAAGTCATACCTTCTAGACCAAAACCTGACACCAGATGGCTTCTTTCTAAATTAATGATGATTTTTATGGGGCAGACTGTAATTTACCTTTGAGTAGTTTCCATCTTTATATGACTGACCGGAGAGACACATTTGTAATAATGTGCAGCAAAGGTATTTACTTCCGATTAGCTGCAAACAGGCACAAAGTCATTTGTGCCTGTTTTAAGGTGATTCCCCAAACTGACTCCTTGTCATGTTCCAGAGGGGGGTAAACTCTGGCTACTGATAGTGCCAATCAGCAGCCAAGAGTCTGGCACTCAACCATCTGACATGTTGCAAAACAGAACTGCTGGAGCTGCCTTCTTGGGCAACAACATCCTTGGCTGGCCAACACATGTCTGGTGTTATGGAGAAGGATAAATGGTTAACGGATAGCTGAGAGGCTCCCCGTGTATTTCTGCTTATCTATGGTAATACAAACCATACTACAGCATATGAAATTGTAGATTTGGCTTCTTCTTTGCTTCCTCTTTTACCCCATTGGGTGTTGAGGGAAATGTATGGTTCTTGTTCTGGCACTTCTAGCGGTCTCCACTGGCATTATTTGGTGTTCTTGTAATATTTCTTTGTTGATATCTCTTCACTTTCCTCTGCCTTGTGTCTTTGTCCTTCTCCTCTTTCCACATATGTCTTGTACGGATTGAAATTCCAAGACATTCTCTCCAAATGGGCAAACCAAATAAAGTAGAGGAAGATCACTTAAACACCTCTAGAAGTTGAGTGAGTGCATACTTTGCTGGCCACGTAGACCACTCCTACCTCCATACAGACATTTCGTCTTCTTGCTCCCTTTTGGGAGTATCCACAAACTGGAGTTATTGGCATGTCCATCTGCAAATGTTGGATGCTTCATCATGGGTAAAATCTTTTTTCTGTGTATAGAGCTGTACACTTTCAAACTTGTTTGTAAAAATGTCCAGTGGAGATTTAGTAGGGAAGATGAGGACTCTGTTCTAGAGATGGGTGGAGTTAGCCTGAGATGCCTCCAAACATCCATTGGATGCTTGGGGAGGTAGAGCCTCCTTGTAGCTTCTCTAGTAGCAAACATGATTCCAATCATGATTCCAATCATGTTTATGGCTACACTCAATAGCACCTCTATGTTCTATCTGTACAAATAACAGTGAGCGCACCAAATCTTGTTCTCATTCTAGTTTGATTCTTATCTATCTATCTATCTATAGCACTTCTGTACCACCCATTTGGGTGGTATCTCACTCTGGGTGATGTACAAACAGATAACAAATAACAACAGAACATACAGCAAATCAAAACAAACAACTGACAAATAAATCACAAACTAAAAGAAAATAAAGTAACGGGTGTCTAAGGGCATAGGGACTCAATCTGACTGACTAATTTATCACTGAAGGGACAACACCCTGAAAAGCCTTCTTGAAGAAGATGGTTTTTAATTGCTTTTTAAAGATAGCCAATGATGGGGCCTGGTGCAGCTCTACTGGTATAGTGTTCCACAGTGTTGGTGCCACCATCGAGAAGGCTCTGTTTCTTGTTAAGGACTTTCAAACCATGCTTGGGGTCAGCACTTGGAGCTGTGTTGACTGTGATGACCATGAGTTGTTCTGAGGGAGAGACGCTCCAACAGATAGCAAGGTCCCAAACTGTATAGGGCCTTATATGATGACATTAACAACTAGTATCTGTTATGGTAGGCAACAGGTAACCAGTGCAGGTGTGCACACTGTGGTGTGTCATGAAACCAATCAAATCTGTTTTGAGCAAAGATGAAGTGTACGTCATAGAAGGAAAGACAAATGGAACAATAAACATATAATGAATAATAAATGTTGCCGGTGACATGTTGCAACCTGGGGGTCCTCCTGGACTCGCGACGTCTGCTCCAGGAGCAGGCTACTGTTGTGGCCAGGAGGGCCTTCAGGCAAGTGCGTGTCATTAACCAATTGCACCCACTCCTGGACTGGGAGGCCTTGCTCACGGTTACCCATGCCCCTTTCACCTCTGTTTGAACTAGTGTAACGCGCTCTACATGGGGCTGTCCTTGATGACCATCCAGAGACTGCAGTTGGTCCAGAATGCAGTGGTCCATGCGCTGGTGGGGTGTGGTCATTTTGTCCATGCCTCACCACTGCTATGGGAGCTGCATTGGTTGCCTATATGTCTCTGTTTATCGTGGTGCTGGTGACCCACGGTGTATAGATCGGGCCAGGCGTGGTGTCAATCGCTCAGTGGCTCGCTTCTTCTGTAAAGAGGGTCTTGGCATGGTTGTCAAGCATCCTTGCCTCAGGGTTGAGGACGAAAGCCTGTTCCGCAGAGAGGGGGTGCACGTCTCTGACATTGGTCTATCCATTTTTCTTGCTGCTCTGCAACATGGCCTCCTGACCGAGCTTTCGGTCAGGGAGGGGGGGCGGTGAGTAGGTAAGCTCCTCGCCATGTGGCAGGCAGCACTGGTAAGGACATTAATTTTATCCCTATATAATTGGGTAGGGACACATTTGATCGGTCAAATCAGTTGACAGCATAGAGACAAAGACACCACTGATTGATTGATTAAATGTGGCCCAGGAACAAGGGGCTGCCAAGCTTGACAGCTTGCAGTCCCATAAAATAGTTCACCCAATTTTAGTCAGAAGTTAAAGCAGGAAGATGATACATCTGACATGGGATATTTAAGAATTACTTAATAACAAAACTAAAATCAGAGAAAAATTATTATGGTCAATTATCACATACTACAACCTTACCAGTGCTATTCTGGCCTGTTGAAGAGCAGCTTATGCACATTAACACAGTTAAACAAGTTTATAAGTTATAAGTTAATAAAGTGGCCCAATTTTTCAACCAAAACACTCTTGTCTGTCTCCTTACTCCGGGGGTCCACAGGGCAATGATTGCACACCAGCAGCGACTGCTGTGAGCGTGCGCTTTGCCCTGGCTCCCAGTGGGGAGACAGCTTTAGCAGCGAGCTTTGAGGGCGGAGCTGTGCACTGCCCTTATAAGGGCAACTTGCCGAAGCAGCTCGCCGCCAGTTTCATTTTTGAGACAGGCACGTTTGCCCACCCTCCCTCCCTTCACGCAGCATGATTATTTTGGTCGCTTCGGGGCCAGATGGGAATTTTTGCTTGAAACTTGAATTGGCTCTTTAGTTTCTTGTAGTTTTCGCCCATCCCATACTGCTGTGATTGGTTGAGAATGGAGGACGTTGGTCACTTTGGCGGGTAGCACTGGTAAGGACATTAATTTTATCCCTATATAATTGGGTAGGGATGCATTTGATCGGTCAAATCGGTTGACAGCATAGAAAGAAAGACACCACTGATTGATTGATTAGATGCGGTCCAGGAACAAGGGGCTGCCAAGCTTGATAGCTTGCAGTCCCATAAAATAGTTCACCCAATTTTAGTCAGAAGTTAAAGCAGGAGGATGATACTTTTGACATGGGATACTTAATAACAAATTCTAAAATCAGAGAAAAATTATTATGGTCAATTATCATATACTACAACCTTAGCATGATATTTCGGCCTGTTGCAGAGTAGTTTATGCATGTTAACATAGTTAAACAAGTTAATAAGTTATAAGTTAATAAAGTGGCCCAATTTTTCAACCAAAACACTCTTGTCTGTCTCCTTACTCCGGGGGTCCACGGGGCAAAGCAAAAGTAGCGAGTAGTTGGTCAAGGGCCTTTTGTGAAATCTTCCGGTAGACTCCAAAGCCAACCTTTCAGATGAGATAGGATTTGCTTTGAAATATTCAGCCCAGCCATACTGTTAAATATGATAGATTTTCTGTGCCTCTAAATTAATGCCAACTATGAGCCAAATATGTTTGTCATCCACATGAGCACCACTTTGCAGCTGAGTCCAAAGCAAAGTATAAAAGTCAAATTGTGGACAGGCATGTGTTATTGCTCCATGTGCAATTTGCCTTCCCAAGTAGCTTAATGCCAGCATCCACTGTGACGAAAGCAAATGCCAAATGGCTGGGAGTTAGATGGCACTGTTAGCTAAGATTACATTCCATCTGATGTTTTGCTGTTTTGCGGATTTGCTGGATTCATTATATTCCTTTGGGGCTTTAAGACTCCTAGAAATGTTCTGAGTCATGCTACTGATCTAAATAGGTCAGCTGCAGCCTCTCAGTGCTGCAAAGGTTTTCAAATAGGTTCAAAGTTGTTATAAACTGGAGTTTTTCATTATATCCTTTCCTACTTCATTATATCCTTTCCTACCTTTCAAACTCCATAGGGTTTAATTTTAATAGTCATCCTCATGTTTTAACTACCTTTTTCATTTTTTAAAGACAATGAAATATCATGCTTAAGCATTTTGGGATTAAAGACTTCCAGTCTTTCAAACAAACAATTAAACATTTTAAAGAAAAATTATCAAGTTTTCCAAGCACATCAAAATAAATCCTACTGTGTAATCCACCTATATCCTTTTGATGCCCTAGGCAAAATTTTTAAGGGTTTACATTTGCACCATTACTTAGCACAGAGCTTGGAAACACAGCAGTAATCATTTTCCAGGAAGTGCAGCGGGAATAATCTGTTGCAACAAAACCAAGCGTGGGTGGGCACCTTAAATGCAAACAAATGTCATTTTGGTGTATGCTTTGGTGGAATGTGCACATTCCATCAAAGACCTAAATCATTTCATAATCCAGTACAGTAAATGATTATGCATATGCTTTCCTGAGTGGGTTGCAGATTGCAAATACAGGAGTTGGATTACTTCAGCAGTAATTATTAATCAACTGTAGTTGGATTTGCATTGATAGGCTGACATACATAGTATAATTAAAATACTTCCTTTCAAGCCATCCAAGACAGAAACAAATGTATCTAGTCAAGACATAGGCTGCCTTATACTGAGTTAGACCACAGGGCCATCAAATTAATATTTCCCTTCTCTGCTGCAAAGTAGAGGTTTTCTGACAGTTTGCTAATCCCTGTTGTCAAATCCCATTGTCACAGGTTCCCTCACACTCTTCTTTCCCATTTAGAATTTACAATTGTGCAGCTTTACATCAGACAACAATTGTTCAGAGAACAGGTTTATACTTTTGATGTGCTTGCTTGTTGATCCCTGTGTACAATACAGAAGGACCAGGCTTGACTGTTTACCTTACTAAGAAAGCATTCCTTGTTCTTTAATTGGTGGACCGGATACAAAACACTCATATTACGTACTTTGATCTGCATTTCCTCCCTCTCAAAACAACAGCAGTACTAATGTATTCAGCAGTGCAAATTGTAAAAGGGACTACCTGAATTTTAAAATAGAGATTAACAACAAAATCTGGAGAGCCTGCCCATATACATCTGTTCGATTCAGCCCTATTGCCAAGCCACAACATCTGTTCTTTAGATGTGCATGAATGCCATGGAAATACGACCTACAGTTTTAGAAATCTTAGGAGCAAGAATTTATTTTGTATGCATGTCAGATGAAATCTGAGTTACATAAGCAAGAGTGTGCATTTTAGAAGCTTGGTGCTGAAAAATCATTGCATTTAATTTGCACATATTTAGAGGAAGCGGAATCACAATGGAAATGCCAACATTACTGGCAACAAAGGATGGATGAATCACAGCATAACTGCTCTACTTCTTCTCCATTTTTGTGTGTAGTAGTGGCGGTGGTGATATGTGCATTTGTAAGACAGAATGAACACCAGTCAGAAAAAAAGTGCACTTTTGATCAGATACAGTTTCTGGGGCAGAGGTTTGCTAGCAAAAGGAACTCTGTTTCATTTGTGTATCTTTGACTATAGTTATCCTTTCCTTTGCCCCAGGACGCCCGTACAGAGGAGACAGACAACAGTTTCATTGGTTGTAAAAATTGGGCCACTTTATTGACTGATAACTTAATCAACTGATTAACTGTATTAACTTTTATAACTTGCTCTGCAACAGGCCGACGTAGCACTGGTAAGGATCTCCAATATCTTAATCAAACAACCCACAATGTTGGCTGTCCTTTAACTCATTTAGTTTATTTTACTTCTAAGGATCCCTGTCAGAAGTGTTCCTCTGCATCTTTCACTTCTGACCCAAATCGGGTGAACTGTTAATTGGGGCTGCCAGCTGCCAAGCTTGACATTCCCAAGTTCATGGTCCGCATTTCATCCGGCCTCCAATTGTTATTTCTGGGATGGCAGCCAAATTGACCGACGAAATGGGTTCCAACCAGATTCTCTAGGGATCATATTCATGTCCTTACCAGTGCTACCCGCCACACGGGGGGGGGAGTGAAACTACACACCGCACCGCCCCCCCCGACCGACAACTCGGTCAACCGGCCCTGCTGCAGAGCGGCCCCAATAAGGCCATGCCATCCAATGAAAGAGAGACACCGTCCCCGCGGCAGAGGTGCGGGGAAGCAAATCGTCACTCCATGTGCCGACCATCGTGCCAAGGGCCTCCTCTGGAAAGAAACGTACCACGGAGCTGATAACACCCCGCCGGGCACGGTCTATCCGCCTGGGTTCTCCAACCCCATGTTAACACCCCGCTGGGGTGTATCCATCTGTCAGGGTTCACCAACCCCATGGTAACACCTCGCCAGGCACGATCTATCAACCTGGGTTCACCAACCACATGGAACACAGCGTGAGGGACCATACTGTACCCCATAAACCTGGTCCCAGGCCCTCAGTGCGGCAGCAAGGAAAATAACGGCTTATAGCCCTGGCCAGGTCAATGCCGGCGTGCCGGCCCCGGTAGTTGCCACTAATGTGGACCAAGATGCCATCATGCAGGGGCACCCGCTAGGATTCAGCTGTAAATTGAAGGAGCTGGTTCTAAACCATGCCCCGACACCCCCTCCACACGAGGAAGGGCCTGTGCCTCCGCCAGAGAGTGATCCCACCAGGAGCCATTCCAGCATGTGCACTGCCCAGTAAATGTAGCCGCGGCCAAAGAAACAGACATGGACCACGTCCGGATAAAGTGAATGACCTGCAAGAAAAGAAAGAGAAAAAAGGCGGCAGCATTAAATCAAGCTTTAAAGGGGCACACGCCAGGACAGGACGGGCGAAGCCCAACATCCCATCCTCATGGTCAGCTGCTGATTAGCCAAACAAGGCAGCCGTGGGCACTGCCGCAATGTGTAATGCACGGGTGCAATAACGAACCACGTAATGAACCTCAGCCTCAAGGGCCGCATCAGTCACCCTCCCGAATTGGAAACACGTGGGGGGGGGACCCTCAGCAGAGTACTATATGTCCAGAGCCCGCAGGGCGAACCTGTAATTCATCCACCAGGGCCGCCACTGGGCAGATATCCACGATGGAGTGGGGAAGAAGCCAGAGCGAAGCTCCCATGGGAGAAGTCATTCCTGGACGTAGGGGCCAATTCCCCCACCCAGAATGCTGTGGAGGAAGCAACCGAAGAGGCCCCGTGGGAAAGGAGCACCTCCAGGAGTCAAGGCAGTAACACAACCAGGCTGCAGCCAAACGCCGCAAGGCGATGGGATGCCGGGAATCCACGCATTGGCCGCGTTCCCTGGGCCCGACAGTCCACAATACTGCGGCTCCAAAAATCCCCCTGGGTAACGAGGACACTGTTGTCCCTAGCCTTGAACGCCAAGTATGGCAACGTGCCCGTATGGTGCGAGGGGTAAGGCCAGACCGCTGCCAGTGGACCACGAACTGGGGCCTATGGTCCATCGGCAGCCAAACCGTGGCACACCCAAAATTGGGGTGAAGCCAAGCAGGAGAAACGGGGTGCCTTGCGAGTACCTCTTGACAAAGAAAAACTCCTGGCCCGGTTCACCCCCACCCGACATCTAAAACCATGACAGGGTGTGAATGATCGAAAGGGTAACATCCGTAACAATGCGTGCTTGTAATACCACCTTAAACCTCAGTCACATAACCTGGGGCAAACTGGAGGTCTGGGTGTTAACCACCTATACAACCTCCGATTTGTCGCACCAACACCTGGCAACGGGAGTAGCCCACTGTTGTCCCCCAAATGGAGATGGCACCCATGATAGCAAAATTCCCAGGAAGGTCAGGTCCCGCATGATGCCAGCGTCCCTCTCTGGCAGCGGCCAAGCACCGGAACCCCATCGGCCCTGGAAATAAATGCCATAAACGAAGGACACAGGTGTGTCGTAGTGGACCTAAAGGCTGGAAGAGAGAAAAAGGTCAGAGCCCCAGAATGATACCCCATAAACTCCCACAAACGAACGGCCAGACCTCAAGGTTAGGCGACGTGGCCACCGTATCCAGGCCGCAGTAGGGAAACGTAAGGGTAGTGGCCAAACCCTCAGTCCTCTCCGCTGCCAACAGGGCCACCAACTCAGCGGCGAGCTGCTGGAACGAGTGCCATAAATGTATACACTCACCCGTACCTGCAGAACCCCCCCCCCAAAAAAAAGCCATCCAATTAGTTGGCGACCTCATCAGAACATGCCCTGTGCCCCAATGCCCAATGCAGGAAGGGACTGGGTTGCCGAGAAGCATAGCTCTTTCGAAAAAAATAATAATAATACTGGGCCTCAAGGGGAAAGTCCAGCAATTCGGAGTCGCTTGCATACACCGTGCAGAGCCAAGGTGCGCACTTGAGGTTGCAATTGGCCAAAAGTGCACCCCTACCACCGGAGTGTACCACAGACACAGCCTCACCAAATGAAGTACACCGTTCATCCAAAAGAACAGCCGGTATAGCATCATAAGCTAAGGAGCCCTCAGGTCAAGACAAGTGATGTGGCAATTGCTACCCATCGAGGCCTTATTGGGTATCAGCCCGAGTGGCGAAAACTTTGAGGTAGATGTAGGGGAGTGGCTGCAGCAACCTCATCGAGATTTGCGCTGTAGTAATGTACTCCATCCTGGCTACGCATTTAAAATGGGGGTGTCCCGGAAGCCAAAGGAAGAAAAACCTTCCAGGGAGTAAGCGGCATCCGGGCGGAAAGGGTAGGCACTCAACCTGCACCCCAAGAACCCCCACCGCATCGGACCGGTGCCCTTAATGAACCTAATCCACTGTGGGAAATCCTGACCCCAGTCATCCTCCTCATCACACTCCCCCTTAATGGAATCCCTGTCCAGGAGGCCAAATACATCCATGTACTCCCAACACCAGATTTGGTGTCTGTTTGCAGGCAGGAGGTAGTCCCCAAGTTGCAGTGACTAATCATTGAAAAGGCCTCCCGACCCTAGGAACTGAATTAGACCCTGTGTCACCCACAGAACCTTAAGGCCCACCGAGGGCCGGAAAGGGCCGGAGGGCCAAAAGTGGTAGACACCGGTGCGGCCGTGGTAAACGGTCACACCGAGCCTGAGAAATGCTGAGTACTCCTTGTGCTGACCTTGGGAGGCTTACCCAGGCTTGAGCCCTAGTCAGAATCAAGCTCAGAACAACCTGGTTCCAGGGCCACTGCACTGTATATGTGGGAGAAGCCAATTGAATGGGGAGCATGCTAGCTTGAACTACATACTCACGCACGGCTGGACTGGCCGGAACCGGAGGTGCCAGTGGATTCAGACAGTCGAACACAACATGGGCCAGATCAGGTCCCACATCCTCCAAGGTGGCAGGTTCGGCACCCGAAGACCGTCCGTGGATGGAGATGGAAAATCGGAGGGCCGGTGCATCCCTGGCAACCAGTCATGGTCCTTAGCGTGCTCCAAGGCTGCCCCACACCCCACAGGGTGCAGGGATGATGGGGTGGCTCAGCCCCCGGGCACTGCGGCTGGGTATCCCAACAGGGCTAACCCTGCGGGGCAAACTGCAAGGGCATCAGGCGGTGGCTTCTTCTTATTTTATTTTATTTTTAAACTTTCATTCTTTAGGGGCCATACCAGTGATAAAATTGCCTTTCTATAACTAGCACACCATAAGTATAAGCCACCAAAAACCTGTGACTATGCGGTGTGATTCAGGGCTGACTACAGGCAGGCTCAAACTCGGGACCCAAAGGCTGCAGTACAATGCAGTAGCTGAGCCCGGCAATAAACTAGCCAGGCAGACTCGAGGACAGGGCCCTGCAGATCCATGGGCCCTTAGTAATGTCGCAGGAGTGCAGTTAAAGAAGGGCAGGGCCTGGGGAGGCCGAACAAAATGGCCGCCTCAGGGGCACCGGCCTATAAAGCCATGAGGCAGCTAAACAGGGCCCTGCGCAGAACAAAGGCCCAAAATCTTTGCCCCTGAACATTTTGCTGGGGACTCTGCTGGCCAACCTCGGGATACTAAATAAACATCACGACAGAATTACTTCGTTTTGAACTGATTTTAGCTGGATAAACTCATCTCAGTGGATGCCCAAATGAGGTGCCTTTCATGTCCCCCAAGGCCCGACATGCCACACTTGAATATCGAACCCATACCTTCCAATCCTTAAGCTCAGCACCCTAGCCATTAAGCCACCCCAGTGCCAGTGAGGTAACCTGGTATCACGACGTGATCGCACTCACAATGTTTGGGCTGCAGTACAGCAGTTGAAACACTGCGACACCGGGGCCCTCAGAATGCAGACAGGGAATCAAGGCCAGCCCCAGCAACAAGGCAAGCCCCTTAGAAGAATTTTCTATATATATATATATTAAAGGACACTCGGTAATCCCCGCTGACAGAAGCCCCGAATGGTTAAAAGGAAAATGTCTTGCTTTGTTCCTGCTAGGTTGGCAAGAGTTGAGACAGAGACGGGTGCTCATTCTGTCATGCAGTATGCAGGTCCTGAACTGCTGACCTTCCACCTAAGAAGGCGAGCTCTTTAACCCCTAAGCCACGACTACAAACCACCCGAATGAGGCTCCTTTCATACCCTCAAGATGAACTCCTTAACCACCGAGCTGCTGCAGCCATGAGCTGATGCAGCCTCGACCCAGCCGCACTTTGCCCATGCTTCAGGAGACTGGTGACGAGCTCCGGGGACGTGCCACCCTTATAAGGGCGGCACTCGGCTCCGCCCCCAGGGCTCGTCGCCAACGCTGTCTCCCCTCCCGGCGCCAGGGAAAAGCGCGCGTCCGCCGCAGCTGCGACGGCCGCACGTCCATTCTTCTGCTTTATTACTATTGACCCTTTCTTTACTGTGTTGTCTTCCTACTCATGATCTAAATTTATGAATGGAGAACTCAACCATCCATGCTGTGTAGACCAGCTTTGACCCTGAGTGTCAGTATGGAGTGCATCCACACATACAAAACAAGTTGACATTGCTGTTAATAAAGCCATGTGTTTAGTGACAGGATGCCTCAAACCTACACCAGTTGAGAAAATATACCCTCTTGTAGCAGCAGATGCTGATAGAACTAAGCAAGAGAATGACCCTTGATACCCTCTGAACGGATATGAGTGTCAAGTCCACTGGCTCAGATCCAGGAAGAGCTTCATGACAATAATAAACATGCTCAAGTGCGGGATGCTGACAGACAACAACACACATTGTGAATGTGGAGAGATACAGAATCTGACTCATTTACTGGTCTGCAGATTATTGCCAGAAACATGCACCAATGAGGACGCATGTTTGGGCAACAAGAAAGCAAAGAAAGTGGCTTCATTTTGGCAGTCCAGGGTTTGATTGGACATGAAAGAAGAATCTAAATTTTGACAATAAATTCCTGCATAACTGTAAGCAGTCAAGTCAAAAGTGTTTCTTGCTCAATCACCAAATCATTGCAGTGTTAAAAACAGTACAGTAAAACCTCATATAACACTAAAACCTGGTTCCACAAGTCTTAGTGTTATATGATTTTTAGTGTTATCTGATGCATGTTAAAATCCTATGGGATCCATAGAGATACATTGTAACCACACAGGCTTTAGCGGTTGTTATCTGAAGTATCCCATAGGATCTTAATGTTATCTGATGCAATTCTTCCCCCCAGATTCCTTAATGTTATGTGATTTTAGTGTTATTCGATACTAATGTTATATGAGATATTACTGTATTAGTAAAACATAAAATAGAATAACCACATAATTATATCAGAATTATTTTTAAAAACTTCACACATAGGATATCTAACAATCAGTATAGTAGTTAAAATAATATAAACATGTATCTAACCTTTATCCCAAATGAACTACAGTACCCTAGATTTCAGAAGAAAATTAACAGTACAAATATTGCATAGTCTTTAAAGTCCAAGCAGTGTTTTTGGTTTTATTTTATTATTTTTCTCTTTTTGTTTTCTGATGTATTTTAACCTTGTTATTGTCGTCTTCTTCTTGTTCTTGTGCCATATCTGATTCCAAATATTGGCAATCATCATGCCAATCAGCCACGAAGACTGTCATGCAAATATCATTATTTCATCTGCCTGTCATCTGCCTTCTGTGTCGCAGTGTAACACCCGTACCACTGATCTGGCTATGTGAGTCACTTTCTAGTCCTGAGCTCTTTTGGCATGCAAAGTCTTCCTCACCCCCAAGTCAGTGGATTCAAGATGGATTCAAGTGGGATTCAATCCACTTGGGGATCATCACCTTTCCCTGTGGACTTTGCCAAGGCCGCTAGTCCTCATGGTTGTCAGGTTAGTTAACCGCTGCCTGATTCTCAGTGTCAAGTTATTGTCTTAGCTTCTGTAAATGCCTCTGGTGATAATTGTTTCATAACTAGACAGGTCCATCACCTGTGTAATGTGTACATCCACTCCAACATTGATTCCACTCTGTGCTGATTGTTTATTTTGTGTTTAAATTCATTTATATAACTAGCATTCATAGGAGGCATACATTATTTGCTGGCCTACTTTATATCATTCTCTGTTACTTTAGAAGGGAAGGAGCTCAATAACATGTTATGTCCATTACAATGATTGCTGATTTTAGCCAATTTCTTACCCTGTTTCTTAACATTTGCTGTCACAATGTCTTGAGTGCAGTACCACAGTTTAACCACTACACCACCAAAATGCATAGAGTAATTTTGTGTCAGAAAGGCTTTGTTTTAATATCTTACATCTGCTTGATTCAGGAAGACATACTTGATCTATAGTGTTTGAGTCTGGAAGGTTTGACCATTTGATCACAATAGAAGTCATATTTTAACTGTAGCATTCAAGCCACAAACTGATAATTTGAGCTATATGAGTAAAGGTGATGTGTGACTGGAAAGGGATGTCCATAACTGGATCATTAAAAAGTTAGAAGCAAGTCAACTTGTTTGTTCTCCTGAACTCTCCATTAGGCAACGATGGTATAAAATTTGGGATTAAGACAAATGCATCATAAACTGGGCCAGATAAGATCTCCTTTGGTTCATGAAGCCAGACAGCAAACAAGGCATAATGGTCACCAGATTCTACATGAGGTAGAGGTGACAACCTGAATTTCCTTTCCCTCAGAGGATTATCAATTTCTTTAAACAAGACACCCTGGCCTCTGCTTGGAGCAGAGGTGTGTGAAGCATGTTTCTAATTTTTCCATCAGCAAAATAGGAAAATATACAGTAATACCTCGGATAACGTTTACCTCTGATAACGCTAAAGTCGCATAACGTTAAGTAATCTGGGGAGGAGAATTGGATCGAATAACGTTAAGGTCCTATGGGATGGATCGGATAACAAGCGCTAAAGCCTGTGCGGTTACAATGTATCTCTATGGAGCTTTAACGTTATCCGATACATCCCATAGAATTTTAACATGCATTGGATAACACTAAAAATCGGATAACACCAAGACATGTGGAACCAAGTCTTAGCGTTATCCGAGGTATTACTGTATTCTGATATCACATGGAAATAAGCAAAGAAGAAGCCACTAAGCAAGAGGTATGAAAGACTTTCATCTTCAACAAGTTTGGAAGAACTCTATAAAGATTAACATACATACAACAGCAATCCTCCTTAGTTTTTCTGGCAGATACTTATTTGTCACAAGCCCCCTTTTGAGTGAGAGATACTGTAAAATTCAAAATGTTCCCACAATTACACCAGTTATTGGGAGCCTGCCACAATTGGCTGCTTCTGTTTTGTTATTTTCAGCTACCAGCTGGGATACAAATGCTCAATGCCTCTACCCTCTGTCTTGCAAAATTAAAAATTGGCTTCTTAGATATTATCTGGAAAAGGAACATCCATCAAGAATGCTTTACAATTTACCAAGGACTGATTGCGATGATAAGCTTCCCTTATATATAAGGCGATCTTTATATCAAATTACATTTTTCATAAATGGCTTAATGAATCTGAGGTTACATATGTACATCCTTCAAGAGAGCAAATGGAAACCACTCACATATCCAGTCAGCAGAACTTCCCAGTGAACTGGGCATGCCAACGAGCATTTGGCTGGCATCTACTCATGCCTTTTCTGCTCCAAAGCAAACTACATATTGCCAGACATCTGCACACAGTAGGAATAAAATTACACTCTGCTCAATAGTAGGGATCCATTGAAGTACCTGATGGAACTTTAGCTTTACTCTATAAGAGTAATTACATGTTCTTAGCATTACTGGCACAGTTTGTACAAACAATGATTGATTCACACCCTGTAGATTCATTCCATACTAGACATTATGAAGACTTTGAGTGTTTCTCCTAGGAAGATAAACTTTACCAGCGTACATTATATTTATACTACTTTGCCCTAACCAGTTGTGGTACGGTCATAATTAGCAAAAACAGAGTTACAAATAGCTAACTGATTATATAGGAAGGTGAAGTGAGCCAGCATAAAGAAGCAAGAAGATATGTTTTTCAAGTCAACCGATAAGGCATGGTTAGAGTATTTTTTATGTCAGAAAGGCTTAGTTTGCATATCCCTGGTAGTGCAGTGGTTAAACTGCTGTACAGTCATACCTTGCATAACGAATTTAATTCGTTCTGCGAGGCTGCTCGCTATGCGAATTTTTCGCTATGTGAGTCAGACTCACATAGTGAAAATTCCGATGGGAAAACTCACATAACGAGCTTTTTTAGGGGAAAAACTCATAGCGAAAAAAATTTCATTATGTGAGTTTGTCCCCATAGAAACACTCACTATGCAAGCATTTCCATAGGGAAAGTCTGATCTGCATAGCGAACTTTTTTGGTATGCGAGTCGGACTCGCATAGCGAAAGTTTTTGTTATACGAGTCGGATCGCTTTTTGAAAAACCCGCTCGTTATGCGAGTTTTTCACTAAGTGAGTCGCTCGCTAAGTGAGGTCTGACTGTATTGCAGTCAAAACATTATGAGTTTGATCCTGTTGGGGATCAAGGTTGATTCAGCCTTTCATCCTTCTGAGATCAATAAATTGAGTACCCATCATAGGGTATACGGAAAGAGCCTTCATGAAGATTGCGGTATTTTTGAACCACAGTTGGGTGCACCTGGTAATGGCAACCTTGTGTTGCTGGCTAATCTTTTTTACACTAGGTCAGATGAAAAGAACTGAAGAATGAATTCAACTTGAATACAGTATCTGAACCAGATATACATCACACTTCAACTGTAGTGTTCAAGTCACAAACTGGTACTTTGAATAAGGGTGATGTGCAGTCACTTGGAAGGAATATCATGTACCCTCTGATTTTGGATTAGGCACTTCTTAAACCAAATCATCAGCTGCTCTTACCTGTAAATAATCACATCTTAAGAACCTATGGCACACATGACAAACCATCCACCTGCAAGCATATTTCAGCCTGTAGTGGAGAGAGCAGAGAAGGCAATTGCTACATCCTTCTCTCCTATTAAAAAATGGTCACTAGGCAGATGAACATAGTCAATGCTCACACACATAGAAACACAGAAAAGCAAAGCTTTCTTTTTTTGAATCATTATCTATTCCCACCCCCACACCCCTTTCTGCCAAACAACAGAATGTGGATAGTGGGATACATGGATCAGGAGTAGGAGACAGAAAAGAGCAATAGTGACTTTTTGTTATTGTTGCAATCTGTCCACTTTTATACTGTATTCACTTCTTGGCCAGCTATTGGGACATCTTCGCCCAAGGCTCTTTAACGCCAGGGCATTAGGTAGACAACCAACTTATGACTCCCTGGCTGTTAGAGAGGCAGATATTACCCAAACAGTTTCCCTGGAAGCTGGCTGAGAAGAAGTTAAACTTTCTTGACATAAACACTCCAGCTGTGTTTTATTGGATTGGATGATATTTGCCTATTTAGATTAGATGAAATGTGCCTACTGAGTTTTTATGCTGGTATATTTGTCCCTCCGACTTTAAAGCTGACATGCAAAAATGAATTACTGTATATATAAACATATAATCTATAAAAGATAAAAAACATAAGATAGATAAATAATATTTTGAAACAGATTGCAGTATTTCAATAGAATCTAAAAATATAAAAAAGTTATCATAAAATGTAGAAACAATATGCAACATAAAAACAAGTGAGTATATTGAAATATTAATTTAATATATATCTCAGACTGATGCTTCTTAAATAGCAATTAACACTTAAGCACTTAAATTCTAAAACCGGTAAAATTGGCAATCTTCCTAAAAAGAAAAATGCTGGATGCATAGGAAGACTGTGTCATGTGACTGTTTTCTGCTTAAATTGCTCTAGGTTTGCTTATAGATTTACTGAGGTTCCATTTTTTTTAGTTTTTATCCTGCTGCAAAATACAATATAAGGCTAAACCAAGCATCATCTTTCAGCCTACTGCCTCTGTTCTTTTCCTATCATTATATTGTAAGAAGCTAGTTTTTAGCTAAATCCCATCTTAAACCCTATCTTTATCTTAAAATAAAGCTAAATCTTCTTTATCTTACAATAAAATAATAAAATCTGCATTTCTGTAGAGTGATTTACTTTTGAAGGATATATAGAACCTCGAGACACCTTTGGTTATTCATGCACAGTGCCCTTGTCAGGGCCGGATTTTCCTATAGGCTAACTAGGCTTCAGCCTAGGGCCTCAAGATCAAGAGGAGTCTATATATTGATATATATCACAGTAATGATGTATTTTATTATCTCTAATGTAATTTACAAACTTAAAAATGGGAGGTGAAAGGGCCACATAAGTGGAATAGCATAGGGCCTCTTTTCATGTAAATCCACCCCTGGCCCTTGTCCATTGCTAATATGTTAACACATGCTGGTGAAACAATTTATGAATGGAAGATATGCTCAATAGCATATTTCTTCTACAATGGCTTTAAAGAAAGTCAGCCAATGTTTGGAAGCCCATTCATTGCAAAATCTTTCAAATTATTTTAAACAGTATATTTAGTAAGTCTTTGCTGTGTACATCACTACCAGCATGTCCTTATTAATAGTGTTATTTATTACAAATTAGAAATTGAATGCATTTTCTTCACAACTGTTCAAAACTCCCATGAGCGACATCTATCACATTTGCTGGAGAGGTTTTTACACAGTGGTGTTTGGTTAACAAAGGCAGCGCAATTAAAATCTGCTCTGGTAAGCATCATGCTGCATTGTTCGTGATAGTGAGAGAAGAATACCTGAAGGTGTAATTGCCCTTACAGTTTATGGATTCCTTTAAGATCAAACTAATCAATTACAAGCCATTTCAACAATGAGCCAGCTCATCAAGCAAAGTCAAGCAAAGAGAGAATGCTCGCGTGCGCAGAGCTCGTCTCCGTGCGCGCGCTTTGCCCCCGGCCCCCTGGGCTAGGCGGGCGAGCTGCTGGCTCGTGATTGGTGAGCCCCGGCCTATTTAAGGCTGAGGCGGGTGCCGGCGCGGCCTCTTGCCTGCGAAGGAGACGAGAGCCGTTTTCTCTCGCTCCCTTCCACTTTGGGCCTACAGCCAGTTGTTGTCCGGCGGTTTATAGCGTCCTCCATTTTAGCGCTAGTGTTCTAGCGGCTACTGTTTACCTTTTCCTTTGAAAATTAATTAAATAATTAACGTTTTTTTAAAAAAAAAAAGAAAAAGAAAAAGAGAAAGAAAGAAAAAAGGCGGGAATCAAAATGGCGCCCAAACGTGCTCCCTCACGGTCTGCTTCTAGGGCTAGGCCCCAGACTGCAGCTGTTTCGAGGGGTCGTAGTGCTCGAGCTCCGGCTCGTGGGCCCATGCCCCCGGCTACGCCGGCCGTCAGGCGTCGCGCTCCCACGGCGTCTTCCGGCCCAACCGCCGAATTAGGGGCCCGCATCACAGCCCTTGAAGGGACGGCAACCGGTGTCGCTGACTTGCCTCGGGCTGGCCTGTCCACTGGGCGCGCTCCAAGGGCCCGTCGCGGTAATGTTCAGGTGGATGATTTGGCTTCTCTCATCCGTAGGGTTGAGGAGCTGGAGGCGGCACAGCGTCAACGTTCAAACCAAGGCGAGATGGAGGTTCCACCGCCTGAGATGCCTGTGGCTGGCGAGCCCCCTGTGGCCTCCGAGGAGGCCGAACAGCCTAGTTGCTCCACGTATGCCTCTGGGCATCAACAACCCCCGCCTCCGTGGTTCTATGGGGACAGGGGTCCTGGTGAGTATATGTTACAAAGCACGCCAGCGGCATTATTTCATACATCACCTGGTCCTTCTTCGGCTCAGCCTGCACCGAGGTGGCCGTGGCCGGTCGGCCCGCCATATCCAACGTTTAGGAGTGCGTTGCTTGCGGCTGCTCCACCGCAACCAGGGTGCCCGCCTTATCCGCAGTGGGGATCGCATGGTTATTTTCCAGCCCCCGTAGCTGCACCGCCTTGCTGGCCAGCTTATGCTCTTGGCACCACAGGCTATGGTTCTGTCCCAATGTCAGCTATCCCATTCGGTGATCCTTCTTTACCGTTGGGTGATCACTTGCTCCCTGCCACCAGGGAAAAAATCTGGAGAAGGGAGTACGTAGATATTTTTACCCTACTCAACAGGGATTCGGACAAAAGGGATAAGGAAAAAGAGGACAAGAAGGACAAGGAATTGGCCAAGCGTAAAAAACCTCCAAGGACATGGGCCAATTGGCTTCCGGCAGTCTTAATTTATGCCGGGGTCTCTGTTAAAGGTGCACCGGAGCTAGCGATTCCAATGCTCCAATACTTGGACATAATTTATAGAGCATACGTGGACTTCCCTGGGGGCGCATGGCTCCTTTATGACGAAGCTTTTCGCATGAGGGCAGCGGTGCATCAGGACATGCGTTGGGATGTCACGCACCAGCAGTTATGGTTGAATTTTATGACCCCCTCTCGACCGGTTTTGGGCGACCGCTATGACTGCGGTCATTTGGTACAGCACCCTCAACAGCCCCAGGTAGCCCGCCCAGCGGCGGGGCAGGCAGTTCAACCCCGCTTGCTCTGCTGGGATTTCGTCTCCAGCGGCAGGTGCGCACGGAAGCAATGCCGTTTTAAGCATGAGTGTGCCATTTGCTCCGGTTCTCACCATGCATCCGCCTGCCCCAAGGCAGGAGCTGTCAAGCAGCGTGGTCAGTCAGGTCAGGCACGACGAGGGCCGGACGGCCCGGGCACTTCCAAAGGGACCCAGTCCAATCTGTCTTAGGACACTGGGGCAATGGCTGCGTTTCTATCCCCGCCGGGATGAAGCTACATATTTGTGGGAGGGTTTTTCTTTCGGATTTCGCATCCCGGCTTATGGCCCACGTTTTGTACAATTTTCCCCCAACCTTCGTTCCACGGTTGGCATGGAGGAGGTGGTCCGCCAGCACATTTATAAGGAGGTGGCCTTAGGCAGGGCGGCTGGTCCTTTCGTGACCCCTCCCTTTCCTTATTTAAGGGTATCACCATTGGGTTTAGTTCCCAAAAAATCAGGGGGGGAATTTAGACTTATTCATCACCTATCATTTCCAGAAGGCCTGTCTGTTAATGATGCAATTCTGCATGAGCTTTGTTCTGTGCGTTATGCATCATTTGACGAGGCTGTTCGCATGGTCCGGTCCTGTGGTAGGGGTGCACTCATGGCAAAGTGCAATATTAAGTCAGCATTTCGATTGTTGCCAGTGCACCCTGATGATTTTGAACTGTTGGGTTTTTATTTTGATGGTCATTATTTTGTTGACTGGGCCATGCCATTTGGATGTTCTATTTCTTGCTCAGCTTTTGAGCGTTTTAGTTCATTCCTTCATTGGGCATTAGTAGTAGAGTCGGGTCACAAGCAAGTCGTACATTATTTAGATGATTTTTTGTTTTGTGGGAC
The DNA here is from genome assembly GCA_030440675.1 of Furcifer pardalis. Taxonomy (NCBI): domain Eukaryota; kingdom Metazoa; phylum Chordata; class Lepidosauria; order Squamata; family Chamaeleonidae; genus Furcifer; species Furcifer pardalis. Next base: position 42,366,457 of record CP126897.1, on the reverse strand, counting down.
CCCAGCATCTGGCCTCTGTCAGCACCTTTTAAGTTCTTTTGTAAGGTTGACTGGACAGTTGGGCGTGCCTTTGGCACCTGAGAAGACTGAGGGGCCTTCAGTGTCCCTCACCTTCCTCGGTATCGAACTTGATACTGAGGAACAATTGTCACGCCTCCCCAGGGATAAAGTTGACCGCCTGGTCGCCCTGATTAGGTCTGTGCTATCTCGTAACAAGCTCACATTAAAGGAGCTCCAATCTTTGCATGGCCATTTGAATTTTGCATGCAAAGTTATCGCACCCGGTCGGGCCTTCGCCCGCTGCATCTGCGATGCGATGGTCGGCTTGTCCAAGCCTTTCCATCGCACCAGGGTAACTCGTGGTATTAGGGAGGATCTACGCACTTGGTTAATATTTTTACAGGACTTCAATGGGGTATCTTTTTGGCGTTCCCCTCTTTCACTCAAATCACAGTTTCAGGTACAGTCAGATGTATCTGGCGCTTTTGGTTTCGGCATTTACTGCCGGGGCCAATGGTGTGCAGGTTTGTGGCCCGATGCATGGCGTGGAACGGGGATTCTCAGGGACCTAACCTTCTTGGAGTTTTTTCCCATTTTGGGAGCACTCTTGATGTGGGGTCACCTCTGGGCTAATTCAGAGGTGACTTTTTGGTCGGACAACATGGCGGTGGTACACATTTTAAGGTCCTTGACTTCCAGGTCCACACGGGTCATGCGTTTGGTCCGTCCATTTGTTTTGCAGGCCCTTCGCCTTAATGTGGTGTTCAGGGCTCGCCATGTCCCGGGACTCGATAACAGTATTGCCGATGCTTTATCCCATTCACAGATGGACAGGTTTCGTGCTCTCGCCCCCGGCGCCAGCGACGTGCCATCCCAGCTCCCCCCGAGTATCTGGACCATTGGACTTGGGAAGTGAGCCGAGCGATCGCCCATTCCCTGGCACCTGGTACCCGGTCGGCATACAGTGCGGCATTACAGGGTTTTATTGCTTTCCGTAGGGCTCCGTGTGGCCCCCATCTGGGTTTCCAGGGGGTAGCATTTATTTTTTGGCGCGGACAGAGAGGTATGCAGTGGAGGCATCTCATGCCATTCATTGCAGTCAACTCCGATTGCCCGCCGCCTGATGTTCTGGTTCTTCACTTGGGTGGAAATGATATTGGGGTCACGTCAGGCCTTGACCTGGCGGCGACTATTTGTAGGGACTTAGCCCAGATACATAGTTGGTGGCCACAGACCCGTATTATTTGGTCCGCTATCATACCTCGGTCCAATTATAGATGTTCAGCTGATGCTGTTTGCATTAATAGAGCCCGCTGTAGGGTTAACCGGGTGGTTTCCCGCTTTTTTGCCCATATGGCCATTGGGACAGTGGTTGAACACCCATCAATAGTTGTGGAAGCTCCATGGCTGTACCGTGCCGATGGGGTCCACCTGTCGGACCTGGGGAACCAGATATTTTTATTCGATCTGTGTGGCGGCATCCAGGCTGAATTGCCGGCCGTGGGTGGGTCGGAGAGCAGATAGGGCTCTCCGTGTGGCGTGTAGCACCGGTGAGCCATTGTTTAGTCCAGCCAGTTCAGGCAAGGAGCGCATTTGACTGACCAAGTAGCGAGGCAAGGTGACGTCTGTGGCGGTCGGTTAAATGCGTTCCAGGAACAGGAGTAACCAAGCTGTTGGTCTTGGGAGCCCCAAGTCACGTTCACCTGAATCAAGGGCAGAAGTGTGAACCAGGAGGCCACTTCTGTTATGGACTAAGTCAATTATAGTATAAAGTTCATAATTTCAATTGGCTTGCTCACCTGTGCTACGCCTACCACGCAGACCGTTAGGCCACTGTTTGAGTTGTTTTATAATAAAGTGGCCCTGTTTTAATACCAGCACGCTTGTCCGTCTTGTCATTTGGGGTCTGGGGGCAATGTTTCTGGTTGGTCCCGAGACAGGAAAATACTGATCCATCAAATTGTGGATTTCATATATGAACAAACTACAGCAAATCAAATACCACACCAGATGGATCTTCAGTGGTAGCATACCACACTTTGAATATACTATATTCTCACTCTCTGCTTCAGAAGTAAAAGATTTCTAAGTACTGTACTCTCAATTAAGAAAACCCTGAAAAAAGTTGCTGTAAGTCTGAATTAACTTGATGACATCTCAGTTTCTTATGCAATATTGATCTTTACAGTACCATATTGGAATTTCCTTTCACCATCAGACACATCCAAACTAAGTGTCTTTCCAGACTTGGCCCAGCCTCTTCACTCTTTCTGGGGCTACTAGTATTTACCCTCCTTTCTTCTTCAGTAATATATTGGACATCTTCCTACCTCAGGGGCTCATCTTCTGGTATCATATATTTTAGCCTTTTGATACTGTCCATGGGCTTTTCTTGGCAAGAATACTGGAGTAGGTTGCCATTTCATTTCCCAGTGGATTGTGTTTAGTCTGAGTTCTCCACTATGGCCTGTCCATCTTGAGCAGCCTACCTACATGGCATAGCCCAGGGATCTGCAAACTTGGCTCTCCAGATGTTCTTGGACTTCAATTCCCAGAAGTCCTGGGCATACTGACTTGGGCTTCTGGTAATTGAAGTCCAAGAACACCTGGAAAGCCAAGTTTGCAGATCCCTGGCGTAGCCCATAGCCTCATTGAATCACACAACCCCCTCCCATTGCTTTGGCAAGGCAACAACACTTGAGGCAGTATTATAAACTATAAGGCATATATTTGTGTATCACTTATTCTTAACACATCTGCTTTTCTTAGTCAACCACTGTTCAAAACAGCCTAACATGTATTAATGTACTGTCTCTACTACAGTGACATTCATTCATTGCCTATTTATTATTCCAGTTCTAACAACTTCTAAGATTTTTGCTAATGTTTATTTTCTTCTCCACTAAAAAAATTACTTACAAGATGGCAAAATTTGCACATTAGCATGCAATACACAGAAACAGTGGTCAAATTACCTTATTAATCTTATTAGTAGCACTAAGCACTTAGCTTGTAGTGAGGTCATGAACTTGCTATTGTGTGCATGCATCTTAATCTTCTCCATGTCAGCAACCTGACTTTGGTTTGTCTGTATCTTTAGCAGCTGATCTGTGATAGTAATAAAGACTGATTTAAAATATCCGATCCTAGGGAGTACATGGTTCTTTTGATAGCCTTGTTCAACTTACCGTCACTTGCGTTATGTCAGTCAAAGTTTATTTATGAAGTACTGTATTTGCTGGCATATAAGACCAATCCCCCTCCCCCTTAAAATACACTGGAAAAATGGAGTGCATCCTGTACTGTATATAGTGGCCTATAGTTGGCTATTTTGGTAATAACGGGGTGTGTCTTATGCTCCCATGCATCTTATATTCTGGCAAATATGGTAATTTAATAATTTAAAAAAACAGAACAGAAGTGACTGAAGAACTGATTATCTAGCTGCAATATCTTGGGCCAACTGAAGTTTCTCAACACATCTTAAGAGCCACCCATATAGCATGCATAACAATATTTCAAGTGTGATGTAACAAAAGCCACTGATCAAATATCTTTTAAAGGAGTACAGTAAAACCCTGACTTACATATGCCTCGAGTTACATAAAATTCAACTTACATAATGATTTTTGCACTAAAACCACGTCCCGATTTACATAAACGTCCTGATTTAGAGTGGGTTTGCTTCGAGTTATGTAAAAATTCATTTTTCCTATGGGGTTGTTTCGATTTACATAAACATAATTTTCCAATTGGTTTGCTTTGAGTTATGTAAACATTCATTTTTCCTGTGGGTTTACTTTGAGTTAAGTAAAAAACTGATTTACATAAAAGCCTATGGAACAGACTTTTTATGTAAATAGGGGTTTTACTGTACAATTAGTGTGTCCATGGCTACTATGGAAACTTGAGCACCTGGGTTCAGGACTGAATCCAGCAATGTGCTCTAAACTTTAAATCTGATCTCTTCAAAGGAAGTGTAACTTCAGTCAGCACAGTTTATGGTCTGTTTTCTCAAAACTGGTTTAGAACTAGATCCACTACTTTTAATTTTGATCAAAAGAAAAGCATATGTTAGAAGTTGACATGCAATATATATATAATTGGGTGCTATGCACTGGTAGCACTAACTCCTGGAACTCTAGACTCCTGCATTGAGCAGGGGGTCAGACTCGGTGGCCTAAAAGGCCCCTTCCAACTCAGTTATTCTATGATTCTTTGATGAAAATGGACCATGAGAAGCTAGGTGAGAGCCTTGCAGAGGCGTAGGGGCCAGAGTGGTTTAATTAGGCAGTGTTGCACATCTCTGTCAATAATGTTAGGCCGGGAAAGTGTCCTCCATTGAATTCCTTGGGCAAGGAGAAAGCAAGGGGCAAATGTCATGGACCACCTCGCCAGTGGGTGATGTGATATCCAAATGGCTAAAAACCGCACGGAAATGGACTTGACTTCTCAGGTCTGTTGCATGTGTTGTGGCGGAGATGTCTACGAATCTGTGGACTCCTCACTGAAATAACAACTCCAAGGTATTCAAGGTATCTATGATGAGACAGGATGGGACAGGCCCAGAAATTGAATTTGGGAGACTTGCTAGATATTGCCCTATTTACTAGGGTTTATGGATTTTATTCAGCAGAGGGCTCATCATCACCTCTTATAGGGACACTGAAACCACACCATTCATTAACTTTTTTTTGTTTACTTCATGATTGAAAAAATTATAAAGGTACATTTTGTAATCCAGTAATACATTGCTTATAATTGCATAGACCCTTAGAATCACTGGAACTTGCAGAGCTTACCAAATCCCCACTAATTCCATGAACCTACTGTAATTGTGATCTGCTGCTTCAGGCAGTAATTCTCAATTCTGCTGGGATTCTATTCGCTTTTTTAGGTTCTACAAATTGAAAAGCATATACTGTACAGTAAAACCTCGGATAACATTATGACTTGGTTCCACAAGTCATTACATCATCCGATTTTTAGTGTTGCCTGAGGCATGCATCGAACAACGCTAAAAAAAAGCCCTGACTTCAGGGACAAACCATGCGGTTTGTCCCTGAATTCAAACTGAGTCCAGGATCACTCCGTCTGGGGGGTGGAATGGGTAGAATTTCTACCCAATCCACCGTCCTGATGCAGCAATCCATCACTGTGAATGAAGAAGGGGTGGGGGAAATGCTGGGCTTGTTGTTGTTTTGCTGTGTGTTGTTCTATCACAGCATTGTTTGCCCTATTATTGTATTCTACTGGCTGATTGTATTTTATTTTGTACACTGCCCTGAGTTGGTTGCACCAAGTAGGGCAGTATAGAAATCAAATAAATAAATAAATAAATAAATAAATTTGAGCAGTATGAATTTACAGACTGGTAAAACCTAGCTTTGATTTTTTCCAAATACAAGACTACACTTATAAACCCCTTTGCCTCTGAACTGAATTGACTAAGCCACAAGGTTTTTTCTGCCTGGACACACTTGCTTGACTTGACTCTGTGAGAGACAAAGCTGAAAACTGGTAGTGATTGGTCTCTCACCTAGATATTTTTCCATTACAGAGGTCAAACAATTTAAAAAAAAAAACAGAATTGCTTTTCAGAGTAATAGGAAACTCCCCCAGAGCTATCAGAAATCTATCATGATTCATTAGTCTCCTGAGGTGGGCCTGCAGAAGAGCTGAATCCTAGTAGGTCTGAATCCAATGAGTAGTGAACTGTTCATGACAACCAAAGTACAGAGAATTCCACAACAGATAGTTCAACATTATTCTACTTAACACAGAAAATCACACTCAGAGTGTGCCCTGCATAATGCATGCCAACAGGTACATTATGTATACACACTGAACATATCTGTATTATGTTCCATCAAGTCATAACTAATTTATAGCAACCCTAATAGGACTTTAAAGGTTGTGAGATATTTATGGAGCTGTTTTACCTGCTACGTCCCTCACATGTTTATGTGGTCTTGAACGCAGTCTGTCACTACAATACAATGGGATTGACCCATAGATGTCCTCAAGGTCATGACATTTTAAACTATTCCCAACAGGGTTGCCTCATAACATGAGGCACCTGAAGTCACCATGCACAACAAACCAAGGATAATTCTGCCCAATGTGCTAGGTCGGGAGCTAAGACTCTAGAACAGTGAGGTGATCATTACACCCACAGGATTCCTATTCTATCCTGGGTATTCAGCTGCAGAGAACTACATTAAAACCAGGAAGATTGCAGGAAGATTGCATTAGCATCTTGTCAGGAGGACAGAACCACAATAGAACATTTCAACTTCAGAAATTTTACAGAAAATCTAGACTGAGAGAGACTTATTCTCCTAGCTTCATTCACAATGACCTTCTGCGGGAGAGCAGAGAGGGGAGCGTCATCTCTCCCGGTGCTCCCAAAATCTCTTGATGGCTATTTATACCATCAACCATGGTATCTTTCTGGGGTGGCTGGCAGGGGTAGGTATGGAATGCATGTGAGTAGACTCAGAGAATTCAAATTGGGGAGTTTGTTTCAGCTCCATGTACTGCATTGGGATGGGTTGTTCCCTACAGGAGTAGATCACTAATAGATCACCCTACTGTATCTCCCCTTTTCAACTTCTGCAGTCGATGTGGTTTGGTGTTTGATGATTGCCCAGCATCGATAATTTGGAATGAATGAAAACAAACAAGGTGAAAGTGAATCCTGACAGGACAGAAGTCTTGGTGTTGGAGGGGCAGTCTGCCAAACTTAGTGGCCTGATCCTCACTTTGGGTGGGGTTGTTCTTACACCGAGGGATTATGTTTGCAGTCCAAGGGTCATTTTAGATCTGACCCTGAGCCTTGACTCACACATTTTGGTAATCTGTAAGGCTGCCTTTTTTCAACTCCATTAAATTGCCCAGCTGTGTCCCTATTTGGACAGATATTCCCATACAATTCTAGTTCTTTCATTAGTAATTTCACACATTGATTATTGTAATGCTCTCTGTGTAGGGCTGTCCTTGTCCGTGATATGGAGACTTCTGTAGGCTCAGATTGCAGCAGCCAGACTGGTGACAGGAACAAATAAATTTGAACATATCTCCCCAGCCTTGGCAAATCTGCACTAACTTCCCATTCCTTTTTGCACCGAGCACAAGGTGTTATCTCTAACATACAAAGCCCTATACAGTTCAGGACTTTCTTATCTGTTATAGCATATCTCCCATAGAACAACTGCCTGCATCACTGGTACATCACAGTCAGGGCATCTACAGGTCACAACACCAAAAAAGTTGAAGAAGGGTGTAACAAGGGTGAGGGCCTTCTTGGTGGTGGCACCCACATTGTTGAATTCTCTGCCTGTGGATCTGCATCAAGCTCCTTCCTTTAGCATATCTAAAAAACAACAATTTAAATGCCTCTTTAAAGAGGCATTTCAGGAGATCCTACCTCACACCAGGTAATAGTTGGCTTTGAATTTAATTTATTAGTTACCTTTGCCATTGCTAGTGGAGATTTTTCTTTTAAAAAATGTTGTACCCTGCCCAGATTTGGACTACAGCCCAGATAAGTGGCAAACAAACAAAAATCAAAGAAAACACACACACATAAACAAACAATTGTCAGACAAACAATGTTGTTTGAGTGGCTACTGTTGTTTCCATTCAATGACTTGCCATTCAGTGTCAGTATTTTTCACTTAGGGAGGCTGTTACCAAGTCTATTCAGCCTCCCAGAATCTGAGAACAGTTTCCAGATAACCAGTCTATTGTTAGGCTCCCCAGTCCCATGCCTCTTCCACTATCATTTATCCTCTGCTGTATTATTAGAATGACTAATTTTCTTTTTCAAAAATTCTTAGAAGATAAATGAGCATTTAAATCTCTACCTATCACCCTGAGCTACATAGACTCTCATTTGACCTTTGATACATATATTCACCATTTCTTTCCTGGATTTTATAAGCTCCTATCCTGTCCTATGATTGTTTGAAAAATAAAAAACCTATCTTTCAAAATGGGAGGTTAGAGGGGTAAGTGGCATGGAACCTTTGTCCCTTTTAGCCTCAATGGGAGTATTTAAGATATCAACTTTTGTGAATGATCATTGTTATGCTTCAAAATCAAAGATTTTTGTTGAATTTCCTAGGAGGCACAGTCACTGGAGAAATCAAAGGAATTGTCTGCCACAGAACAGCATCCTCCCACCATTACTTTTTATCATTCTGGTCAAGAATGTTCAGCATTTTGGAAATCGGGGATAAGATATTTATAAATGAATAGATAGGTTTGTTTAGAGAGGCATGGACAAGGTCCCATGGTGGAGGGTATACATTGCAGATGCATTATTAAATGTTTAGGTGTGTATTATAAAGTTTTTTTTTTTGCAATATTTCATTTTGATTTAAATTATGCAACATGTGTGTTTCTTTTATGTTTTAATAAAAACATATTTTAAACAATAAAATAGGAACCCCATGGTGTGTGCAGCCAGTTGTTCCCCATAACTTGTACCAAGAGTTTGAAACTCCCTGGTTAACTAGGGATAGTCAGAGGAGGCTTTCTTTCAGCATATAATATAACTAAAATTAACACATTTGAAAACAAAATAGAATTAAAAAGGGCTAGATGACATCTGCCCAATATCAGGCCACTTCAACAGCATTTCCTCTTGTCAGCATAAGGTCCTCCTCAGTGCACATTGAAGGGCATCATGTGCATTGTATCATATGAGAGACAGTTTGTATTTCTCTGCATTCACAGAGGCTGTCATCTACAAGGAAACCCCACTTTCTCAGATTAGCCCTTGATCTTCCTATCCCTGCACCCAATCTATTTAAAGCCTTCCACACAGGCCATGGTAGTTCTTGGCCAGGCAGTAGAGAGTCGTGTGGTTCTGAGTCATGTGGTCCAGAGGAGGCTGAAGACACAAGAGCCAGAACAGGGTGGTGGAGTGCAGGATGATGAGGGTGAAACCAAGGTAGAATCTTGGAGAAAACGAGTGGTGGTTGACCTAGGGAGGATAAAGGCAGCCCTGGCAGATGTGGAGTCTGTGAGCCCTAAGATCTAGGGCGAGGAAAGTGAGATGTTTCCCTGTCATAAAAACATAGACGACAGCATTTAATCTCCTGCCCTAGGTTTGTCCTAGTATGACAAAGATCCATTCAGTCCAGAACCTTGATAAAAGATGGTTTCAGACTGCATAGGGCACTATAACCCCATTAAATGAATACATCGTTTCTCTTCAGATGTTTCTTATCATCATGAGAAAGTTAAGAGCAGAGGGACAGAACTAGCATATTTCCCCAAGTTCCCTCCATGCTTATGACTGTCTACTGTTTAAACGCGGTTTTAGTTTTCTGGTGGGCTTACATGACAACTGTAAAATGAATTGGGCCTTTTGATGTGGTCACAGCAAGAGGATCTGAACTGTCAGCATACTTGAATTCAGAAGAGTAGCGTGCCTTGGCGGGGCCCCGTATAAAAATTTGCTTGGGGGCCCTTAGGAAGGGTAAAGATTTGTTTTGCTTACGCACGTTGGGCCCCCCCATGGCCCGTGGCCCCCGTATAATTGATACGGCAGATACGGCGGTAGCTACGCCTCTGGTTTTAATTACACCTTAACCTTTTCTTGTACTCTGTTCTGTATATTGGAAGCAGTATAAAAATTTATGTCGGGCTAATGACAAACATGCATGATTACTAACACTGGGTATAAGTGGGAGGGTATTTCTATGGGCTAAACCAGTGGTTCCCAAAATGGGGCCCAGGAGGACTTCAATTCCCAGAAGCCTAAGTGAGTTTTTATTTATTTAGATTTCTATTGCCACCCCCTCACCAAAGCAACTCCAGGCGGCTCACAAACACCATAAAACATTCAAATATACTCTACAACAATAAAATCACCAAAACTTTTACTGATTATAAACAGTACACAGTGACTCACCTTTGGATGTGGTGCATCTGTGTGTATTTTAATGTGTAGTTAATACCTTTACCTATATTGACGTACTACCACAGTTCCTAAAAAGGCCAGGCGGCCAGCAGGCCTAGCGGCCTGGCTTGGGGTTTTTAAGCAAAGTCTTGGAGTTACCTCATCAATAAGCTACACCTGTACTGTTCCAATTGCTGTTCCAATTGGAGAACCCTTAAGGAGGTACAGCTGTTTTACATTTACATTAAGGCATATTATCCTAGAGAACTGGTTAGGCAAAGACTTAGTACCTAACTTCTTTAACTGTTGAAAAGTTGAAAAGTGCCAAAATGAATCCATCTTGTGGTGAGTTCATTCTGTAGTTCCTTCCATCTGACCTAGTGTGAGAAAGATTAGCCAGAATAAGCTTTAAGCTCTTTTTTAAAAACTCTGGGTGATTTTTTTGGGGGGTGGGTGGGTGAATGTTTGGGTAAGTGGGTGTATTTTAATGTATTTTTTGTATTTTTGTATTTTTTATTTTTTTATTTTATTTACGGGTTTGTGTTGTGTGTGTGTGTGTGCTTATTTTTATTTTATTATTATTATTTATGTTTTTATATTTTTCCTTTGGCCCCGCCCACAACATTATGACATCATGATGTTGCCTCCGTCCATGATGTCATGACATCATGACGTTAGCTCCACCCACACACTGTGATGATGTCATGGTGGGGTAGTAAAATTTTTGACATCCCACCACTGCACAGCAATAATTAAGTTTCATGCATCCTGTACAGAAAAAGAGTTTCAAATCTCACCTCCTGAGGCTCAAATTTAGACAGAAACATATAGTCTGGTTTGATGAGCAGAAGCGTAGCTTACCTTGGCGGGGCCCCGTATAAAAATTGTTTGGGGGCCCTTTATATGCGGGGCGGAGCTAACGTCATGACATCATGACGTCGTGGGGGGAGCCAACGTCATGACGTCATGACGTCGTGGGCGGGGCCAAAAATAAAAATAAAATAAATAAATGAATAAAATAGAATAAAATTAAAATAAACAAACACACACACACACACCTCAACCCACCCACCCACCCAAACAACCACAACACAAACCCGTAAATAACTTAAATAATTAAAATAAATAAAGAAATAAAATAAAAATTTAATAAAAATCCACCCACCCACCCAACACACACATAAACCACCCACCCACCCGAAACACAAAACCCTCACTTACCCTCACTTACCCTCCTCCTCTTCCGGAGCCGCTTGCAGCTTGCCGCTGCTGCTGTCGCCGCCACCACCGCCGGACCCGGGTGGTGGAGCAAGGTGAGGGGAAAGGAAAGGAGCCAAGGCTTTGCTGCCCATTTTGGAAAGCACCGCCGCTGTGGGCAACCGGCCCCCCTCACCTTGCTCCACCACCCGGGTCCGGCGGTGGTGGCGGCGACAGCAGCAGCGGCAAGCCGCAAGCGGCTCCGGAAGAGGAGGAGGAGGCTGCAGTTGGGGGCAGCGCGCCTTGCCATGCGGCCCCAGTTCTGACTTCTTTTCAGACCATGAGAAGTCTTTACAAAGGACTAGGTTGCCCTTGCTTGAAAGCCAGTCGTATCTGACTGTAGGGTTAATAAGCATTAGGGGAATCCCCTTGTGAAGCGCTCTTGGCGTCCACTTGGGACTGGGAGCTCGAAACTCCCTCCTCAGCCCTTGTCATTTTCCCCCTTCCTTCCTGCTCCCTCGTCTTGAGGTCGTCCCTCTTCCTCCCTCGGGTGCTCCCCCCATGTCTGGTGGCCCAGGCTTGTCTCCTCCTGAGCCCTGCCCTGAAGAAACCCACGCCAGCCCCTTTCCCTCCCGGGGCTCCTTCCTCTCCCTCACAGAGAGCAAATAAAAAACCCCGGCTCTGGCGAACCGACCAGCCTCAGCCGCCCCCGCGCGCGCCTCCTTTTCCGGATCAGTCCTCTCAGGGCGCGCTTTAGCTCCTCATTTTGGGGTCCCCCCTTTCCCTCATGTGGTTTTTATAGCACCCCTCCCCCAGAAGCGTAGCTTACCTTGGCGGGGCCACCATCGGAGCCGCTCCGAAAAGCTGCGGCTCCAACTCTGAATTTTTATTTTTTAAAATTGGAGCCAAAAATGGCTCCAATAAAGTGCGCATGCGCAGAAACTCAATCTGACGCATGTGCAATGCGTCAGATTGAGTTTCTGCGCATGCGCAGTAAATTTTTGCTCCAATTTTTATTTTTATTTTTATTTTTTGCCGTTGGGGGCCCCCGTAGCCCGGGGCCCCCGTATAATTGATACGGCTGATACGGCGGTAGCTACGCCTCTGCTTGAATTGATGTTACCCGAGCAGTTCTCACCAGGAGAGGACTGGTTGCTTACACTGTAGCCAACTAGGAATTTTTAGAATTTCTTCACTCAAATCATCCAAAAGTGTGTGGATTGGTGTGGTCTCTTTTGGTTCCCTATCTTTGATCCTGTTATAGCTGCAGGTTTTTCCATGGAGGGGAAGGTGAAAAGAGAGAAAAACAGAATTGGTGACCATCCTTAGTAGAATCAGAGCATTGAAGGATGACTTGCCAGGCTGACAATACATAGGAACAGAAAAGAGAAGATGTCTTTGGAGCCTGTGGTTTATCTCATCTTCAACAAAGAAAATGGCTTATATATGTATGTAGATCACGAAAGCCAAGATTGTCTGTTACCAGTCTGAAGATCACAGCTTGAGAATTGCCCAACAGCCCAACATCAGGTTCAGAACAAATGTTAATGCAAATATGCATTTCTTTCTCTTACAATGTTATTGCTCAAGGCACCCAAATTCTTTAGAGCCATATGCCTGAAAAATTAGGAAAGCAAAGCTGTGCATAACTTCTAAAATTTACCTCCTAAAAGCCCTCTAATTTGCCAAATGCAGATTGAGTGTTAGAATAAACAGATGATCTTTCCTTGAAAGAAGGCTCTCCTTCTAATTGCACGTTGGCTGCTTAACTTCGTTCAGCTTTCATTCGTAAAACTGTAGTCCTACATGTGACCAAGAGGAGAGATAGTCACACCAGACAGGGAACAGGGTTGCTTCAAGAAGGTGTCTCTAATGAAAACTGTTGACAAAGAATTGTTGGCAAATAAATAACAGGGAATGATTTTTTAAAAGTTGTAACACATTTTGAACCTACATATACTAAAAAATTAGTATCACAGCTATTATGTGAGGATAAAACTTGGGATCTGGCCAACATAATAGAACTGGAGACCATTCAAAACAAACGTGGCTTGAAAAATGATACAAAAGGGGGGTTGTGGTCAATAATGTGTCTTAATGATGTCAGAAATTGAGCTTACTCCCTCCAAATTTATCAAGGTGAGCATGTGTTTGGATACAGCAAATGTATGGAATAAAGTTTGATCCAGTCTTTTCATATTTTTTTAGCTGGTACGATCTGAGTGTGCAAAATGATTCCAGGTCCAGCTATGTTGGGATTTCTACAAGTGAGGAAGATTAGAGACAAATCCAGACTGTGCTGTCAGCATTTTTAACTGGCAGATATGTGAAACTCTCCATTGCTCATTGGGGATCCATATGTGGAACAGGCCAAATGGAGGACCCTCCCATTATCATTTCCATTGTCAGTCATGTATCATCCCTAGAGATAAATTTCTGTTATAAAACCACTGATAACAGCAAACAGCTTAGTATAGAAAATTCTGATAATTTTGCTCAGGAACAAGATATAAGATGACATATTGCATTTTGTAACAAGCAAAATTTGAGATATGTAAACATTATTTTTACAACTCAAGCTATGCATTATGCTAATTGTCAACGATAAATTGAATATTTTTTAAAATTTGGCTGCATTGTCTATAACAGGAGTTAACCCCTGTAGAACAGGGGAATGGAACTCTTGGGTTAAATTAATAATTCCCCCCCCCCCAAATGTTATAACATTCACAATTTTAACCAATGAAAGTTAAATGCTCAGACTTTCCACATGATTAGTATGGTATTTATTGTCTATCTTTTCTTGCTATTATATATTATTGCTGTTTGATCTTGTACAGTACTATGCTTTGTAATGGTCTACAGGAAAATTAATACAAAACAACTACCTACCTATCTACCTATATACATAGGATACATAATTTTTATTTCTGTATCCTATGTAGGAATACTAAGTGTTCAGAATATCTCTTGAAATGGGTCATTAGAATTTTTTTTAAAAATGTACTTCTATAATTTCAGGAAGTGACTAACCATTTTGATGAATTATTTTCCAATAAAAACACTCCAGTAACTAATTAACATAACCCACAAAAATATCTCTCTGATGGGAGAATAATGTAACAGAGAGAATAACAATATATATACTGTATACTGTATATATATCAACTTTTATTAGGTACTGGGAAATTTTGACTAGCATGCAAAAAGTAATTATGACATGTCACACATCACCTGGATTTCTTGCAGCATTTAATGAATTTCTGTATCTAAAGATATACTGGAGCTGGAAATGGTAATTAATCCTGTTTAGGAGGCTATAATTTTGCACTGACTAAAGTTCTAAAAATGAGTGTGAACGTTTGGGACCCGTATGTGTGATTACGGTAGCAGATAGCACTTAGCTATGCGACAGCGGAAGCTTATTTATTTATTATTTATTTATTTATTATCCCTCCCCAATCAGGCGAACCTGACTCTAGGTGGCTTACAAAAAGAAAAAGATCACACATGAGTGCAACAAACTAAACAATCCCACTATACCCCTACAAATTCGGACATTAAAACCTAAGGTTCAATATTAATTTAAAAAAATTAAACTATAAATTTACAAAATACTAAAAAGATTTAAAAGTTTAAAAGGTTTAAAAAGTTTAAAAGAGTGAGAGAGGGGTGGCTGTCCCATCAGATCAGCCACTCAACATGGGACCCCATATTACTGGAGTCCCACGTCTGCCCTGCCAGCCAGGTTTTTAGGCCCTTCCGAAAGGGCAGGAGCTGTGTCTGTAGACGCAACTCAGTTGGCAGGAGGTTCCAAAGGGCCGGGGCGGACACGGAGAAGGCCCTCCTTCTGGTGCTAGAGAGATGCGCCTCTCTAGCTGATGAAATGATAAGAGAGCCTCTCTGATCCGCCATGGTGGGATGGACAGATGTTCTTGGGGTGATGCGGTCTCTTAAGTATCCTGGCCCACTACCATGTAGGGCTTTAAAGGTAATGACCAGCACCTTGAATTGCACCCGGAGACATACTGGCAACTAGTGCAGCTCCTGAAGTAGGGGTGAGGCACGAGCATAACACCCACACCCCATCACTACCCGAGCAGCTGCATTCTGTTGATGAGACAAACGTTTGTGACCACAGCAAACATTTTGTTGCACGAGGCAGACAGACAAATATCAACTCATCATCCAAATCATGCTCTGTAGTTTGAAAACCCAAACAAATAATGTCTAGCACAGGGGCAGGGAATTCCAGAAGCACATCTGTTGTCACTGGCAAGAAAATCATCATTTATTGTTCTTTCATAACACCCCAAAACTGCTACCTCATCTGGATGCCTCACTCCCCCACCCCCAAACAGCTCAAGCAGTCATTTTAGTACATGTAAGTGGAATCACACCAACATATGAATGGCTATTGAGGGCACCATCAAAAGTGAAATGTATGTGTTTTAAAAGATTGATTAGACAATACACAGAATTCAATATTTCTTTAGAAAATGGGGCTCTGCTATGGCTGAGACTCAGAAACTGAGAAAGGATTAACTGCCCAGCCCTATTTGCAAACATAAAAGTTATTATCTGAGCCTTGAAAGACAAGTAAAGAGATTGCCTAATCCAGAACCATTCATAAAGAAGAATCAGTGAGCTACAGTAGCACTGAACATTGACTTTATTTGAATTAGAGATTAACATACATAAATTCAAAGAGTAAAGGAAAATCCTTAAATCAGAATATTGTGGTTTAGTTTATTATTGTGAAGTGAGATGGCTGAGCTGAGAGAGTGTGCTGATGTGACTTTATGAACTGAAGGGTGAAATTAAACTTCTCTTTATATAGTTCTGGTCACTGCACTTGGAAAAAAAATAAGGTGCAGAAAAGGACAATGAAAGGTTGAAAAAAATTAGAGGAAGTATCTGCTTTGATTAATAAAAAAGAGAAGAGAGATGAGAGACATGGATGATGTTATACATTGTGTGGAGAAAGTGGTGAAGGAAAAGCCTGCAGAGGAAGAGGTCACTCAATGTTCTGGAGCCTGGGTAACACACAGAAGCTGAATGTTGTGAAGTTTGGACAGGTAAGATAACTTCTTCACCCAGTAATAAACCATGCTACCTAGAATATGTAGTGACATCCATCATTGCTGAGATATTCATAAAAAGGAGATTGGACAAATTCATGGAAGATGGAGTGTATCCTATTGATGGCCAGTACAGTTGTACCTCGCTTAAAGAGCATAATGCATTCCACAGGATTGCTCTTTAAGCAAGTTTGCTGTTTAAGTGAAACAACATTGTAAAGGGCTTGAACTCCGATTTATTTGTTAAGCGAGTTTTTGGTTGGTTTTATTTGTTAAGCGAAGTGAACATTCAGAGAAAATTCTGCTCTTTAAGTGAATTACTCTTTAAGCGAGGTGCTCTTTATGCGAGGTTTGACTGTATATTGATGGCTCTATGTTCCTTCCTATACCAGACATGTGTGTACCATACATCTTTGTATGTCAGTTGCCAGAGAACACAAAGCATAGGATAATACTGTATTCATGTTTTACTTGTGGACTTTTCCACTGGCAGCTTGGTTGGCTAACCTATAAAGAGAACATTTGACAAGATGGGCTTTTGGTCTGAACCAACAGGGCTGTTCTTAAATTCTTATGTTTTAATGGAGATAAAAACAAATCTTGCACCAGAACCTGGGCGTTCCTGATTGAATTCCTCAGTTGGATACAATGTCATATTGCAAAGGCTTATTCACGACTTGTGGCTGGTATGCAGATAAGACAGGGTATCTAATAAGAATTGGAGCTAGGCAAAGACCCCCAGGATAACAGCTGTTGGGACAGCTGAGGGTAACTTATTTCACTGAAAAGTAGAGACTTACAGATAAGTAGCTTGGCTGAGATTTTTTATTTTATTTTTTTATTTATTGTTCTGATTTATATTTCTGCCCAACTTGGAAGACTGTGGGCAGCTCACAGAAAATAAAACCAATATCACATTTTAAAACCAATAAAAATCCCATTAAAACTGCTACCTAAAATTACCCCAATCCATACAGATTAAAAGTGATTAAAAGAGGGAGAGAGTGTTCTTACTAAATCAGCCAGCAGACAGGGGTCACCACATTGATAGTGCCCCCCTACCTGCTTTGCCAGCCAGGTTTTTAGCCCTTTCCTGAAGGGGAGCAACTCTGTCTGGAAATGCAGCTCAATTGGCAGGAAGTTCCATAGGGCCGGAGCAGACACAGAGAAGGCCCTCCTTCTGGTGGTAGAGAGATGAGCCTCTCTAGCAGATGGCACAATGAGAGAGCCTCTCTGGTCTGCTCTGGTGGGACGGACAGATGTTCTTGGGGTGACACAGTCTCTTAAGTATCCTGGACCACTATCATGTAGAGATCTTCAGTTCATAGCCTCTGCCTGTGCAGATGGGAAAACGAAAGTGCAACAAGGGAAGTGGGAAAACAGATACATGAAGATAATTTAGCAGAGCTGACCTGTAATATTTTTCACGGTTGCTGTGTTAATCCCCCCCCCCCCAATTATCTTCTTGAAAATATCTGCACCTATGCAGTTGCCTGGTCAACCACCACAGAACTGACTCCTGTGAGAAAATGGTT
This sequence comes from Furcifer pardalis, assembly GCA_030440675.1. Taxonomy (NCBI): domain Eukaryota; kingdom Metazoa; phylum Chordata; class Lepidosauria; order Squamata; family Chamaeleonidae; genus Furcifer; species Furcifer pardalis. The sequence goes on along the minus strand of CP126897.1, from coordinate 42,348,731 downwards.
GATGGAAAGAGAGATCTAGAGAAGGAGATAGGAGAGAGAATTCAGCTGGCATTGCAATGAAAAGGGCAAAACTGCTAGTTTGAGTCTTTTGTGGTTAAAAATGTTAGGATATGTCAGAGAGCACACAGGTATACTTCAGAAATATTATGCACTGTTTCCAAGGCCTGAAAGTATTTATTTATCTAATTACCTATCTATCTATTTATTTATTAGTTCAAATTTATATTGCTGCCCACTCGCCATAGCGACTCAGGGGGGCTTACAAACAATACATTACATTACAATATGTTGATGGGGGTCAGGGGGAGGGGCAGCGAAGTCCTCAACCTTCCCTGGCTTCTTCTTCCCTGGTGGTTGGTGTGAAAGGAGCTAGAGTTTACGTTTGCCACTTTGTTTGATGTTTTTATTTTAACTATTGCCATTGCTGCTAGTATTGTTGTTGTTCCAGCATCCAATGAACATATTCATCATTGGGAGTAACGATATAAATTATAAGGGCACATAAGTAACAGGATGTAACTAAAGTCTTTTTATATAACAGCAGATACCTCCCAACAAGTAACAATCCATTACAAAAACATACAATATTTAATGTAAAGTGTGTTCAGACAGGCATTAAGTCTGCTCTCTGTGATGTTTTGAGGTAGGCTGATCTGCTTTTTTCCCCGGCATCCATAAACATCGGACACTGGAACAGTCCCAGTCACCCTCAAGCTATATCTCTTGAATCACCGTCAGAGTTTAACTTTTGTAAACACACTCTGGTCTGTGCCATTGGAGAAGCCTTTGGATGCTGGGAATGGCCTATATGCAGTGATGGGCAGCCAAAATTTTTACTACCACACTGTGGGTGGAGCTGACATAATGGGTGGAGCCAATGTTGGGTGGAGCCAATGCCATGATGTCATGGGCAGAGCCTATGATATGGGAGAGCCAAAGTAAAAAAACCCCATAAAAATAAGTACACATAAAAATACAAATTTAATAGACATAAAAACACATAAAAACACACATGAAAACACATAAAAATACACATTAAATACACATAAAACACATAAAAATACACATTAAAAATAAATACACATTAAATACACATTAAAATATACCTACCCACCCCACACTCGAAGGTGAATCACTTATCCTAGGGAGCAGGCTGTAGGGAGCTTCAGGCTAGCAGCTGCTCTTCCTCCTCCCTGCTTGGGAGGACCGCAAGGAGGCCGATGAGGGCGTCAACAGCAGCCACCGGTTCCTCCGTGATTGTGTGTGGCTGCCCCATGCTCTGCACTGCCACACTACAAGCAGTGAATGGCTGCTTGGCTTGGCAGGCAGAGCGCTGTAGGTGCACATGTGCGCCAACCGCTGTAGGTGTGCATGCACGCCAAGCACTGTAGGCATGCATGCACAGTAGGGGAACCAGCAAAAAAAGTAAGCCCCTGAGGTGGTCCCCCCCCCCAAAGCTGCTACCAGGTCTCTGGGACAGTGGAATAAGCTACTACCAGTTATGGCGAACTGGCTACTGCCCATCACTGCGTATACGGGAACCTTCTGGCCATCAAAGGCAGCTTCCAGTGTAAACATCCCATGTGTTCCAGTATAAAAATATCATAAATTAAACAAAATGATCAATGCCCTTTTCCCATCAGCAACAACCCCTATTCCTCCCCCCCCCAAAAAAAACAACAATGAGGTTCGCACAAAATATAAGATTAGCATGGGGTTAACAGTAATTTGTACAGTTATTTATTAGAGTTAATGTTTAAACTTTACTTAGAAAGTTCTGTATCTTTCTGATTATGGGTTATTCCATTGATAAATATTGTGGTAGTATCTTTGGAAAATTCTGAAGTTTTTTTTTGGGTGGAATATGATCAGCTTTAACGCTAATCTACATATTAGTGTTATTCCTGATCATTCTGGGATGTTTCTGGGATTGTTTTATTTCTACTGTTTTTGCTGATTTGAACTGTTTTGAGACAATCAACAGATGCATCTAGACATGCAAAGCCAATCATGATGGATGCTCTAGTTACATCCTGTTGACACCTATCTGGATTGCCCAACTATACTGCATGTAAAAGAAAGACAGTGGAAAAAAGAGGGGGAAATCAACTCTTCGATATGTGGTGTCTTACAGTTACCACAGTCAACCATATCAGACAGTAAACAAAACAGACAAGACAAAAAACATCGTGGATCCTTAAAGACTAACTCCTGTATTTTAATGTGAGTTTTTGTGGATCAAGTCCACTTCATCAGACATAAGAGTGAGTTTTCATGGTATCAATTTATGCATATCAGGTACAGAGGCACACAATGGTTGCTTGGCTTAACAGATAGGTTAAACATTCTGACATTACACATCTGCTAATGAGTTAATTGAGGAAGCTGTGTGTGAGAGGCCCAGCTAGAGGTCAAACAACCTTCTTGCTCTGTCAATTGTCCTGAGAACTATCCCACCTCACCATTTTTTAAAGTCTGTTCTGCAGAATAAATTGCATTTTAAATTTGAAAATGTCCCAGAAACCATTGGCTAATATTCAAATCTTTGTGATGTGTGTCCAGCATGTGTATATATCTTATCTCTGCTGTCTTCCTCTGGATCCTTGTTTTATAATCTCTCTGTTCCATAATGACAACTTTCAAGTCCTGTGTACAGTGTCCAGGTAGATTGAAATAATTTGAAACAGGCTTTTCTGTGTTCCATTTCTGATGTCCGATTTGTGTCCATTAATTCTTTTGTGAAGAGATTGTCCTGTTTGGCCTATGTAGAGTACAGAATGGCATTTTTGGCAGAAGATGACATAAATCACATTAGCAAAAAGACAGATGAATGAAAATACAGAATTGTTCAGAAAAGACAAAATTGCTGTGAAATGTGGAGGGGACAGTAGGAAGAGAAGATAACCTAACTTGAGTCAGATTGTCTCAAGAAAATAAGCCACCACTGGTAGTTTGTATGACCTGAGCAGAATTTACTGGAAAAGACAATGCTGCTAGAAAGAGAGACAGTAGATAGAGATAACGACCTAACAGGAGATCTGTTGGTTTGCAAGAGCCAATAATGATAGTATGACTGGGAGGTAATTAACTGATACAATCACCTTATATCATAGTGTGCATAATTACCTTGAGAACTGTCCAGAGACTGTTTAGCACTATGGGACAGTATATAAGTGACACCTGTAATAATATTAATAATATCAGAAATGATGTTAATGGCATATAACATCTTTGTAGATTTTTAAAAATCAAACCATTGTAGAGAAGGGTAGAATGATTGAAACTATGGCAGGATATAGGCGCCATAGCTCTGTTCAAGTAAGATCATTGTCAACTGCAAAACAAAAAGCAATAATCTCCCATTTTAAATAAGTATGTGCTCTCATTTTTTTAAAAAAAACAATATTTTAAAATATTTTTACAATAATTCACAGAATTCCTATGCAAGCATGAATCCCATGAAAGAGTTAAAGGTTCAGTTGGGTCCTGACTGACAAGTTCAAATGTTTAGATTGCCTTGAGACCTGAAGTTGATTTTCCTTTTAAAAACTTGAATCAAAAGCCTGTTCTCAGAAATCCTGAGATAATTTTACTGACAGAGCTCTGGGATGGGGCAAATGCAACCATTCTGTGCCTTTGTAATGCAGAAATGTGATTTATGAAATTATATGCAAAATGAAAATAAAATAATTTATTTGCCCAAGTTGGTAAAAGGTATAACCAGAGATAATCTGAAGCTATTATTTAAATCACAGCATTATCATAAAAAGACACAATGGAAAAGAAATAAAAGGGGGGAAATCAATAGATTTATGATAATATAGTGCAATAATGAAAAGTATAAAGAAGTGCAATTTTGATTTAAGTATCAGGGGAAACTGCAGTTTTGCAAAATTAGCCACAATTGGCCATTTCACAAAATGCTACATTCCCCCCTAATAATAATTTTGTGTCAGAAATTATTCTGGGTTGAAAGGATTTCTGCTGGTGGAACTCCACTCAGGGGAACCCAAATGAGGCTCCTTTCATGTTCCCAAGATCTTTTCCCACTGAAGTGGTCCCTATTTATCTGCTTGCAATTTCCTGCTTTCAATCTACTAGGTTGGCAGGAGCTGGGACAGAGATGGGTGCTCAGTCCTTCATGCAGTACCTGGGTCTCTAATCTTCTACCAGTCCTCTAGTTGAACATCAGTATGGTAATTACTGGTAGAGGATAAATTGGGAACAAAAGTGCATTGTACCACCTTTATTCTCAGGGACTGAATTGTACTTTTTCCCTATTGTACATGATGTGATCATAGAATCTTATCAAGGTAAACTCTGGGCCTGGAGCTGCTGAAAGTACCATATATACTCAAGCATAAGATGAGATTTTTAGCCCTAAAAATGAGGTTCAAAAATGTGATTCGGCTTATACACAGGTCAACGACCACGAGGGATTGGGAAAAAAAGTTTTTGGAATGATTCGGCAGGTAAAAAGTATTGGCATCATTACCACAACTGGCCACAAGAGGGCACAAATTGCTGTTTTCCATAAAAATGCATTAGAAATTAATTTCTTCTGTTCTGAAGTTTGTTTTCAATGCATTCCTATGGAAAACTGCAGATGCAGAAAGAATCTCTGCAAAGTGATCGCCCCCCCCTTCCAAACTGGTGTGGAAAAAGAAAGGATTTCACTTACCTTCATGTCTTTGTCCCCAAGATGGACAGGGAAAGTCATGCTTCTTGCTTGCAAGGAGAGCAAGAGGCTAGGCTAGAACAACAAATATCCAATATAAGATGGTTGTTTATAGGCATAGACCAAGGTCTAGTAAATTTCCAGGACTTTGATATTTTTACACATAGATGTTCCCACCACCATAAATTCCCTTTTGACAATACAATGTACAATGAACAATGTACATTGTTCATGCATCCTGTTTTTCTCTACACACATGAGCTAAAATGAGATATCAGCAACTATAAATGCCATATGCTTTTCAGGGCATAGGAAATACTGTACATCATCTGGTTTACACCAGACAATGCTACTATATTTTATACTGTATGACATTTCTTATTCTTATTTATTTATTTATTTATTTATTTATTTATTTATTTATTGATACCACTCTTCTTGCCAGGGCAACCCAGGGCAGTTTACAACATCATAAAAGCATAATAAAACCCAACCCAAACCCATTGTTAAAAACTTCAAAATTACAATTATAAAATTTAAAAAGTTGTTAAAATTTATAAAAATCCACAGGTCCCAATAATAATTATTCTAATATTATTATTATTCTAAATATTATTCTAAAATTGCCTGCAACACTATCACTTCATTCCTTTCTTTCAACAGACCTGTTTTACTCTTTAAAGAAAACCTGTCTTTTAACTGTCTTTTTGTGATTTTAAATTGCAAAACAACTCTTCAAATATCTCCCTCTTTACCTATGAATCTATATTATATTTCATTTTATAAGCCTGCTACCTGCAAACCAATTGAAAGCAAATTTTTAGATTAAATACTTCAGCTTCTGCAACCTGGATACTTTCCAGACAAAATAAAGACAATAATTGCTTATCTTTCAATATAAACAAATATTAGTCTTTTTAATTTATATGAACTATTTTGAATCTGACAAAGTTTGGGGTCTCCTATTTCTGACCTGGGAAGTAAAACATCTTAACTTGAAAACCCTTTGTCTATATTTCCCCAAAGTTGCCATGAACCAAGAACAGTCTGACGGCTACAACAATTGGCAGTTGTGGGGTTGATAAGAACCCCGACTTAAAATTTTTATATTGTGTATATATGTGCGGGCATATATACATCTAATGTAAACCTGTTCGCTTCCTCTTCCAGGTGTGTTGCCTGGCTCACTCAGCTATCCAGGGAGCATGGTCAGGCCCAACGTGTAAAAAGGTTAGGAACCCCTGATTTAAACCCTCTGAAACAGTGGTCCCTCTAAGGCTGAGGCTCTCCCTTGGTAGCGTCGCCTGCCCCCAGTCTTGGTTTCTCCGACACAGATCACACAATTTTCAGTAGTCTGGATGTTTATTGTAAGGCAAATATGTCACAGAGCATACATTGGGATAAGAGTGCAAAAACAATAAATCTAACTAGAAGCCAGGAGGGCTTCAGCCCCCCCTCCTACATTTTAACGTGCCTCCCTCAGGCTGAGGGATTTGCATTTTCAGCACAGCATAGAAAAGAACACAGAGAACTCAAGATAGACAAAGTGTCCCATACAAAGGGGTACATGCATTTTTATAGTGTTACATCACTCCAGATCCCATTCTCCCCCTTCCCACCAGACGTCCTCCAATCACCAGGCCCGTTTTGGATTAATTGCCAAAGTCACTCACTTAGAGTCCTCTGCCTTCCTTTCTCACTCTCCAAGAACCAGTCCTATCCTTTGGAATGCTCCGTTCTATCAAGATGTCTCTCCCCTTCCTCCCCCTTCTGGGGTTGCCTAAACACAGAGGAAAAGAGCAAATTTTCTCATAGGGGGAGGGGTGACTCACTCTTTGCTCTTACAGTCTCCAACCTTTTTTTTTTTGCCATGCCGCACCTAAGCATCTCTAAAATCCTGATGCCCTACACTTGGCATATAATTGTTATTATTGAAAAAGTGAATTCCTATTCACATGGAAGAAGACTAAAAGGCCATTCCCTGCTAATAACTTATTCTCAAATTGTCCTCCTTAAAAATCAAATTGCCCCCCTGTGGGGCCTGTGCCCCAGATTGGGAACCACAGCTCTTAAATGTAAGTCTATTTATCTCTGCTTGGCACTGTTGTCATAGTGTTGCCATAGTGGACACTATCATGAGTACAAAGGAAGTTGAACAATTAGGGTAAGTTGAACAATTGCTCAGAGTAAGCACTGATGGCAATATGGGATTTTTTTTTTTGCTTGCTTTTATTTGCTAGCATCTTGGATATTGTATTGTCCAATTTATAATAATGATTCTGTAAATGTACAAGAAAGGATTGTACAGTTTCCTACTATTCTTTGAGCTCACTTTATGTCAGAATGGTGGACAGTTGCCTCTCAGCATTTTAGCCTTCTCTCAGCCTCTGATTTTTTTTAAATCTCTGTTTTAAATTCTTTTAAATCCTTTTTCTTCTTGTCATTGCTAGATATTCTCACTGAAGTTCGAGTGCAAAGAAGCTGCAAATCTAAAAGAATTTTTAACTTGTGTTGTTATTTTTGCTCTTCTTCTCCAAGGAAGGCTTTGTTTGGGGTTTGGAGTGACTTGGTCAGAGGTCTTAGAGCAGTTGTCCTTATTTACTTTGCTCTGATGTCTATACTGCTGCCTGAAGCTTACTTGGCTATTCCAATTTAATGAAAGAGGAAAGAGAAGTTTAGTGAAGCTAACTACTATGGCATTAGCAGTATGTGTTGTATGTTTGTAAATCAATATAAAGTACAGTATTTACAAGACTTCTATTATATGTATTTTCAGATGTGCTTCATCTTGATGGCTTGTTTTTGTGGTGCAAAGCTGATTTTTTTATCATGTCAATAGCACACAAAGGTGCTTTCTGGGTTGAAAGGATTTTTGCTGGAGGAACTCCGTTCAGGGGATGCTTGAATGAGGCTCTTTTCATGTCCCCAATATATTTTCTCCACCAAAGTGGTCCCTATTTATCCTGCCAACATAGCAGTTTGAAAGCAAGAAATTCCAAGTAGATAAATACGGGGCACTTTGGTGGGGAAAGATCTTGGTGACATGAAAGGTGTCCCCTGAGTGGAGTTTATTCAGAAAAAATCTTTTCAACCAGAATAATTTCTGACACAAAATTATTATTATCATCTACTTGCAATTTCTTGCTTTTGAATTGCTAGGTTGGCAGGAGCTGAGACAGAGATGGGTGCTCATTCCATCATGCAGTACTTGGGTCTTGAACTGCTGACTTGCTGACCTTCCAGCTGTCTACCTGTTTTTGGGCCTCCACCAGTATCTTATAGTATGCTGTATAGCAGTGATGGTGAACCTTGACACTCCAGGTGCTCTTGAACTTCAATTCCCAGAAATCCTGATCAGCAGGAGTGCTGACTTGGGCTTCTGGGAATTGAAGTCCAAGAATGCCTGGAGTCCCAAGGTTCACCATCACTGCTGTATAGCATGACTCCTGTAAGACTGTCTGATGCATCTCCCACTTGTATTTCTTGGTAGTACAATAAATCCCAATTTACGTAAAAAGTCACTTCTATAGCAATTTAGCAACTTTTTATGTAAATAGAGGCATCCCCATAGGGATGTGCTGGAGAAAAAAAAACACCACCCAGTAATTTAAATGGAGTGATCTCCCTACCTTTTGGATTCTGCTGCTGCTGCTGCTTCCTCCAGAGGGGTTTATCTGCCCATTGGGGGAGTGGGAACTGCCACTGCCACCAGCACTGCCACCACTGCCACCTCCCCCACTGCCTCTACCAGGACTGGTGGAGTGCAGGGGGGGGGCATGTCGGCTGGTTTCCACTCTGTTCAGGGCACATTCTGGCTGGGGGATGCACTTCAGATGGAAACCGCTCCATCCACCTCTTTGTTCGAGGCTTCTCTAGGGTGTGTTGAGAATGCAATTTATGCCACACACAAAAAAACAACCCTTACATAAGTTGAATCTTGCGTAACTCAATGCACACGTAAGTCAGAGTTTTACTGTATACTTGACTTCACCCAGTGAGTGCTATTAGTATGTACAGTCAAACCTCGCATAAAGAGTGACTTGCTTAAAGAGTAACTCGCTTAAAGAACAGAATTTTCTCTGAATGTTCAGTTGGCTTAACAAATAAAACCAACAAAAAACTCAGTTAACAAATAAATCGGGGTACGCAACCCCCCCCCCCCCACAATAGGTAACTTACAATAGTGTTTCGCTTAAAGAGCAAACTTGCTTAAAGAGCAATCCTGTGGAATGCATTATGCTCTTTAAGCGAGGTACAACTGTAATTGCACGTCACCATTTTGAAGTGTTGCACAGAGGGGTTGCTAGCACCCCATTGTTCTTCATAAACCACATGCTTTGGCTGTCACTGTCATTGTGGCCCTTTGAGGGACGACAGGCCAGTGAGAAAATTCCATCAATTCCATTCTCTTCCTTTATCTCAGGATCAATACAGGTCACAACACTCTTGTACAGCTTAGCCTTCCCTAGCTCTTCTCCACACCTCTAGTGATGTCTTCAGTTGTCTCCATTTACTGAAGCTTCCTGGAAGCAATGAAAATGCTTCCATTACTGCAACTGGCCGAGCTGATTTCTCTTCAGTCTTTTATCCCATTCGTGTATATTGATTGGAAAGTAAATTATACATCTGTTGGCAGGACTGAAGGAGGTTCAGTATTTCCTTTTTGAAACTGGAAAGGAAGGTGAGGAGAACTGTGTAGTGGGGATTGCTTTTTCAAAAATGTCTCTAAACTTAGTGAGCCCTCCCAATGAATAAAGGCATGGCCTTCCATCTTGTTTCATATAATAGCCAACCATAACCTTGCAGGTATTGGGGAAGAATAAGTAATCTAAATAACAGATACAACCCATTCTACAAGGATAGTTTTTAGGCTGATGTCATAGAATCCAAGTAGTATGACATTTGTCAGCTTTTCTGAATCGGTATACCTGGAAGAGTACCAATACTACTTACTAATATAGACCAGAAAGAGTAACAGTGCTACCACAGATTACCAAGTGGTGAAATTATATGAAGAATAGTTGTGTAATAATAAAAATTATTACATGCTGTTAAGTTGATTCCACGTTTTGGTGATCCTCTTCACAGTTTCCTAGTTATAGAGTACTGAGAAGAGATTTACCAATCCTTTCTGAGACCACATGGGGTTCTCAAGTCTTCAGAGGGTGATTCTTTTACCTACAAGGCACAGTGATGAATCAAACATCTGATTCCTGGCTTTGCAGCCAGGTTTTTCAGCTGTCCACCCAGCTACTTCCACATTTTGTCACCCTGCTTACTCAACTTATATACAGAGCACATAATGCACAACGCAGGGATGGAAGAATCACAATATGGGATCAAAATTGCTGGGAGAAACATCAACAATTTGAGATACACAGATGATACCACCCTAATGGCATAAAGTGAAGAATACCTAAAGAAGCTCCTGCTTAGGTTTAAAGAAGAGAGTGCAAAAGCTGGCTTAAGACTCAATATCAAGAAAACCAAGATAATGGCAACAGGCCCTATCAGTCCCTAGAAAATAGATGGGGAAGAAGTAGAAGCAGTGACAGATTTTACTTTCTTAGGATCCAAGATCACTGCAGATGGAGATTGCAGCCATGAAATTAAAAAATGCAACTGATTATTGGGAGACAAGCTATGAGAAACCTGGAGAACACAGTTAAAAGCAGAGACATCACCTTGCAAACAAAAATAAGCATAGTCAAAGCAACAGTATTCCCGGTGGTAATGTATGGTTGTGAGAACTGGACCATTAGGAAAACTGGGTGCAGAAGAATAGATGCCTTTGAGATGTGGTGTTGGAGGAGAGTTTTGAGAGTACCCTGGACAACGAGGAAAACAAATAAGTCACTCTTAGAAGAAATTAAACCTGACTGCTCCTTAGAAGGTCAAATAATAAAGATGAAGCTAAAATTCTTTGGAGATCAAATGAGAAGAGAGGATTCACTTGAGAAAGCCTTGTTTCTGGGAAAGGTGGAGGGCAAAAGAAGAAGGGGGTGGCCAAGGATGAGATGGATAGATTGTACTGTAGATCCAATAGGCACAGAGCTGGGCAGGTCGAGGAGGATGGTGGAGGACAGAAATGCCTGGAGGACAATGGTCCATGGGGTTGCAAAGGATCGGAATCGATTGTGCGACTGAACAACAACTTTCACAATAAAAATACTGTTCAGAGTATTTTAAAACATCAGGAAATATTAAGGTATGTATGTAAGTACAGTATCTGCCTGTCCACACAGAGGCAAGCGTATTCAGTGCTATTCCTTTTTATTATTTCTCTCACAGACTATTTACACAAGGTTAAATTCAATCAGATCTATGCATTTTCCCCTGCCTTCTGTACTTTAAAAAAATGGGTTCTATTTTTTGTTGCAGGAGGAGGGGGGAGGCTACAAAGCTTCCCATATAGATTTATCTTCATAATGGAGGATCCCAGTTCACTCATGTTTAATTACCTCTTTTTAAAGATTTAAATTGGGGGTGAAACTCTAGAGGCAAAGCTGCAATGAGGATCAAATTTATAAGGAACCACACACAACCATTCTGAAGAGAAGCAGTCTCAAAAGTCTGGCTTTTGCAGTCTGCTGTAAAAAAAATACAGTAGTGTGAAGTCCAGGAACCTTTCTTGTGCTCATTTTGTGTCGTGATTTTACCTCTCTGGACAAGGCCTAAGGGGGTCTCTAAAATATTCATTGGGAGACAACTGTTCCTGTAAAAACTGTGAATCAAAAAGTGTTCCCAAGTTGTGATCAAAGGATGGCAGATGGTATTTTGGAACACTGATTCTCAGTTCTGTGTAAATTGAGATATGGTCAAATCATCAAAGATGTCTGGCAAGGAAAGAGGATTTAAACCACCATCCTCATCAAGTAGAAAGATGACTAATATCAGGGTAGATGGATAGACAAAGAATCTGAATTTGTAAGAAAAGAATTGAGAGGGTAAAAAGTACGGAGAGAGGGATTTTGGACACCACAAGATAAGAATAATGCTAGCAAACCTGGAACAATTTCAAAGCAGGACAACAAGGATGATCATGGGACCAAGCCAAATGAGGAAAAACTGAAAGAACTGGACATATTTAGCCTTGTAAAAAGAAGACAGAGGGCAATGATAGCACTCTTAAAATACTAGGAACAATCATAAAGAGGAGGAACAGGATCTGTTCTTCATTGTAGTCTCTGTGAATTGCAGTTTACTGTAATTTCTTTTTTTAATGAGTCAAAAATAGTCCTCAGAGTTAGGTTGCCATGATGGTTGCCCTAATGACTCCTCACAATTCAGTTCTGGGGTAGTCAAAACATCTAAAACTTCAAAGATATAATCATAGAACAACAAAGCAATGGTAAAGAAATATAGACACAAGAACTAATTTCGGGTGAAATTTTGCAAACACTATGCAGGTGCTGTTAAATTCCAAATCTGTGAAATATGTACTGGAAATGGCACCTTTGCTAATTATTAAGTGCCAATCACTTTCCAAAACCTTCTCTTCAAAAGAGCTACCTGCATACCAGATTAACAGATTTAACATGGGAAACCATCTGCTAGTAGCATAGAAACTAGTTGGAGTCACCCCTCCCCCCAAAAAACAGAGATAAATTCAGCCATCAAATTTAAATCAGTTAGGCTGGGCAGAAATATAGCAAATCTTATAAATGTAACAAAAAATGAAAAACAGCGTATATTTCTCTCTCTCTGTGTGTGTGTATGTGTGTGTGTGTGATGTGTGCCTGTATGTCTGTGTGTGTGTGGGGGGGGTGTGTGGTTTTTTTTTTTTTTTTTGGAAAGACCTGAGACACTATAAGATGAAAATATTGAATTTTCTGCAAGACCACCTATGCTGGCTTAAAAAGTCTGGAAGTTGTAGCCTTCTACTTTGGTAGCCATCTGTAAGAATTTTTTTTAAAAAAAATTGTGTCAGAAGCACAGAAAGGTGCTTTCTTGGTTGAAAGGATTTTTCTTGGAGGAACTCCAATCAGATGACACCTGAATGACAATCCTTTTGTGTCTCCACGATCTTTTCCCTCCGAAGTGGTCCCTATTGATCTATTTGCAATTTCTTGCCTTCGATTTGCTAGGCTGGCAGGAGCTGGGACAGAGATGGGTGCTCAATCCATCATGCAGTACTTGGATCTTGAACTGACGAATTGCTGACCTTCCGGCTAACAAGGTGAGTTTCTTAACCACTGAGCCACCACAGTCCCTAACTTGTAAGAGTAATAGCTAGTAATATGAACATTTGAATGGATTACAAATAAATTGATAGCTAATATTTCTTACTGGGCCATGAGGGCTACAGGATTTTTTGAGCAGTTATCCCTCAACAGAATGCTAATGAACCTTCCATCTTTAACCAAAATCAATATGGTTTAAATGTTTCCTCCACTTGGCCAAACAACAACAAAACATCCCTATCAATGACACTGGTAAAATCTGCAGAAAACTGGGAGGTTGGTGCTTGTTGCTGGAAGATTAAAAAGTTAGGATAATTTGTTTGAAGTGGTAGTCTTTGCCAGCATATCTGATAGTAAATAAAGCAGAACACCAAAAAAAGATTTAAAAATTGTGGCACCTTAAAGACTAACTTGGTCCATGAAAGCACACAGTTAAACACAATATAGTTTGTCTTTTTGTGCCGTTCTGTTTTATTTACTCTTAGGATAACATGGCTTCTTTTTGACCTAGAGCAGGGATGACCAAACTTTTCAGGCCGTGGGCTGGTCACGTCTTTCAGTGGGTCAGTCACATGGTTCATCCCACAGGAAACGGAAGTAAAACACACCTGTCCATGCACAAAATACTGCCATAAATGCACCCACGGCTGTCATAAATGTGTTTATGACAACCGTGGGTGCTTTACGGCAGTGTTTTGTGCATGCACAGGCATGTTTATCTTCCACTTCCAGAAACAGTGAGGGTGCCATGAGCTTGATCAGGCCCAAGGGCTGTAGTTTGGGCACACCTGCTCCATAGCATTCTAAATTTCTTTAGCATGGATTGCATTGCCAGGCAGATTCAGTGAATACAATACTAAAATGTTAACAATCAAGACAACTGGTACATATGGAATGAAAATGGATGATTCAAGGTTATCCAGATATCATTATGCTGTAATTCCTATCAATCTATCAAAATGGTAGCCTTGTATCCTGTCTGTCATTCGTTGGCTGACATGCATGCTTTCCAAAGGAAAGGGGCCAAGAAAGAATGGTTGGGATGAATAGTATTGTTCTTGATGGAAGATTAGTCAACCACATTAGGAATTTTTCTTGTTACATAGGGCTACATATCTTCCAAAGGCTATTTCCTGCCAATTAGTCATTGATCTCTGAGGTGAATATTGGGATGGAGAGCCAAAAAGGATTAGTGTGAAAAATCTTGGGGTAGTTAAAGGAAAAAGAGAAATGACTGGTGTTGGGGTGGGACTAAAGGGTTTTTAGCTGATGTCAAGTAGGATAGACTAACAGAAAGAACTGTATGGTATGGAAAGAACTGCCATGAGGACAGAAAGAAGAGAATGGCCCATGAGGTGAGGGCAGGTTTGATGGTTTTCTCAACTGGGAAGATGCTAGGAACAGTCACAAATGAATAATACTTCTATGTAGGTGTGCAATCAGTACATTAGAATGTGAAAATACACCATGTAGCTGCTTTTTTCTATCATGGAGAACAGGTCTGGATTATTTTTTCACAGGTAGGTAGAGATTGCTAGGCCTGCATAACCTCAATTGCGACGACTGTGACTGGAACACCATTTGTTAGCTCTCCTGAGAATGCCTGACATTCACAGCTTTATGAGCAAAATGTATTTATGGAGCAGGTGGGGTGAGGGGCACGGAAAAGATGCATGTTGCATCGATGATACATCGTCTCTTTTCTTTTTCTAAAAGGTCAATGAAGCCCTTAAATTGTTTGCTAGAAATGTTAAGTTCCCTGAACTTGTTTTTCAAAGAAATGTTAATTTCCCTAAATTTGATTTGCTGCATTTTTAATAGTGTGGCTATTATGGAAATAAAGCCCAAGCCATACAGATGTTTCCACTGAAACAGAATTGATGTGAATTGCTTTCATTTTCACTTCCATTTATCACAGATTGTCTCAAAGTAATGTTCTGTAAAGAACGCTAAGACCATTAGCAGCATGTATGTAAAGAATCATGCTAAAGGACATTAAAAGAGGAATATCACCAACAGAGTATTGTCATGCAGTGATTAAGGATAGAAAATAATTGTATTTGGTAGTATGGTGCTTGTAATTAATTGCTAACTTCCATTGCATAGTGATGGTGAATCTTTTAGAGACCGTGTGCCCAAACTCATCTGGCTGCTGGGTGTGCTGCAAAGGGGCAGGGTGAAATCTGTGCTGGGGAGATGGAGGAAGTGCTCCCTTTGGGCTGCTTGGGAGAGGGGCAGGGTGAACTCTGTGCTGGGGAAATGGCACACATGCCCAAAGAGAGGGCTTTGAGTGAGTGCCCCCTTTGACACACATGTCATAGTTTCACCATCACTGGAAGTAGACCATCCTTTGTTAATGTGGACAGACACATCTGGAATAAATTCACCAGTTTGTCACAGAGACCCATCCAGCTCCAAAGTAATGATGAAACTGGAACTAACCACAACATAATATTCCTCCATCATATGACCACATTTGGAAAAGGTGTGTTTTTTGGTAGCTGCTTTCTCCCTTCAAGAAGCCTTTTCTATTTGGATGCTTGGCTGTATTGTCTGAAAACTGAATTTCTCACCAAACTTTCCTCATACAAAGCACTGCACAGTTTCAAATGTTCTGCATATACTTTTCCCATGCTTTCTGAATGTGGCATAATTATAGTCTGGATTGTATTTGATAGCTAAATGGGTTTCAATACATTTGCTTAGCAAGAGGAATTATAAAAATATACAGCAGCTACATAGACTACATAAATGGACAGTTTCCCCATGATAATCCTATCTTAAATGTTCCATAAAGTGCTGGATCCTTTAAGTCCCAGCATGCATCAGACAGCTTTTGTTTCAAATGCTGACATCCTGTGCAAACAGAAACATGCTTATTGATGACGTGAGCCTAGATTCTAAGGGGCTAAGTATACATGACAAGTAAATGATATATGCAGTGATGAGATGTAACAGGTTTGCACCAGTCCACCAGAACCGGTAGTAACTTTCCCCAGTGTCCCGGAGAACCACCACCAGCTTTTGGGGGGAACCACCTTTGGGGCTTACCTTTTCACTGGTTGTGCTTGGCACGTATGCAGGGCCTCCTTGCTGTCCTCCCAAGCGGGGAGGAGGAAGAGAAACTGCTAGCCTGAAGCTCCCTATAGCCTGCTCCCCAGGGTAAGTGACTCACCTTTGGATGTGGTGTGTCTGTGTGTATTTTAATGTGTATTTAATATGTATTGACATACTACTACAGTTCCTAAAAATGCTGGCAGGCCTGGCTTGGGGTTTTTAAGCAAAGTCTTGGAGTTACCTCATCAATAAGCTACACCTGTGCTGTTCCAATTGCTGTTCCAATTGGAGAACCCTTAAGGAGGTACAGCTGTTTTACATTTACAGTAAGGCATATTATCCTAGAGAACTGGTTAGGCAAAGACTTAGTACCTAACTTCTTTAACTGTTGAAAAGTGCAAAAATGAAGCCATCTTGTGGTGAGTTCATTGTGTAGTTCCTTCCATCTGGAGTGGGTGGGTGGGTGTTTCAGTGGATGGGTGTACAGTAATACCCTGGATAACGTTATGACTTGGTTCCACAAGTCATGACGTTATCTGATTTTTAGTGTTGTCCGATGCATGCATCGAACAACGCTAAAAAAAAAAAGCCCTGACTTCAGGGACAAACCACTTTAAAGGCAGGTCTTTTCCTCCCTGCCTTTAAAGCCACCCCCCACCCACAGCGGTCTCTGCGACTGCAGTAGGGTCGGGGAAAGACGCACCTTTCCCCTGACCCTACTGCAGTCACAGAGACTGCTTGTGTCTCTTTCCCTCCCTGTATTTAAACTACAGGGAGAGGAAAGAGGGAGACGTAATTGGGTCTCTAGCGTTATCCGATGCAATCGTTATCCGGGGTATTACTGTATTTTTATGTATTTTTATTTTATTTATTTAATTTATTTATGGGTTTATGTTGTGTGTGTGTGTGGGTGGGTTGAGTGGTGTGTATGTGTGTGTGTGTGTGTGCTTATTTTTATTTTATTTTTTATTTTTTCTTTGGCCCCGCCCACAACGTCATGATGTTGG
Source organism: Furcifer pardalis (assembly GCA_030440675.1). NCBI lineage: Eukaryota > Metazoa > Chordata > Lepidosauria > Squamata > Chamaeleonidae > Furcifer > Furcifer pardalis. The sequence continues at coordinate 42,331,806 of CP126897.1, read as the reverse complement.
CTCCGCCCATAACATCATGACATCATAATGTTAGCTCCACCCACACTGTGATGACATCATGGTGGGGTAGTAAAATTTTTGACATCCCACCACTGGATATATGTAATAGCTCACTTTTATATGAAAATTTTAACAGAGAAAATTTAAAGTGAAAGGTACAAAGGGGGAAGGGATTGGAAACATTTCCTCTTTTTGGCATGTCTTTGCTTCGGATCATGTCCCCAAATTGATTGCCTTGCACTTTTATGAGCTTCTAAAAATGTATTTTCCCTGGCAATGCTGGGAAGGTATAAGGAATTTTTGGGAATTGGATATGGTAAACTGGGTTTTGCAGTAACTGAAGCTTCCTTTCTCTGCTTCCTGGATGTGAACAACATGGATTGTCTTTCTTCCTCAGGAATGCAATGTGTGTGTACTGAGGGAGGGGGGAAAGCAACACTATAAAGTATTCACTGTACAGTGCTTTATGGGTAACTAGAGACAAGATTTCCACAGGCTTGTGGATGTTCACTTATTTCTATATCGTTCGTTACTCTCTGTTACATATTAACTTTGTAGTTTGCCTCAGAGAATTTAGAGATTTCAAACCAATCCATGAAGATTAGCTGATTAACAAAAGAGTGGAAGATTTGAAATGTTCCATTCTACCTAAAGAAGGTTAAATGTTTCCCCTCTTAGTTTGTTACAGCAGCAGCAAACTGCTCCTGGGACATAGCACAGTTATCTCATCCATATTTACTGGCCGTTTCTGACAGTTTGTCTTAATTTATACGCAGTAAATTTTGGTGACAAATAATAAATATGCATACCGCATGCCAACTATCTTGTTATTATGGGTTTCAGATAATTTGCTCTTAGGTGTTCTGTGAGTCTGAAGCATTTTCTTCATTTTGATTTATAGAACAGTGAAGAAGCTTCAGAGAAATTGCTCAGGCATTCCACATTGATGTTCTTGTAAAGAAATTCAGCTCTCTGTTTTGTTTTGGCTTGTGGAGGAAGGACTGGGTTGCTGGAAAAGCAAAACAAGCCAGCATTCTTGTCAAAATTAATGACTGGTGACATAAACATATGGTTCAAGATCATCTTCTGTCTGAATTGTAATTGAGCTTAGAAAATTCAGTTGTCCCAAATTAAGAACTAGCCCAATATATTATTATTCATTCAAAGTAAGCAAAGGACCTCCATGCCCCCTGTTCAACTCAACGATCTTCTTGCCCCTTCCAACCACTTGTGTACCTGATGTTCCAGAAATGTCAAAGGAATGACACCTCTCTCTGTCTCCTCCACAAATATCAGAACTGTAAGCTAACAGAACCTGTCTTGCCAGGTTATGCTGCATGGAGTATAGAATACTCCTACCTGCTGTGCAAGGAAAGATCACTGGGAAAAGAGGCCTTTGGATATAGATGGACTTCATGGTTGCAGAACCTGAGAGACTGGTGTGGAATGTCTTCAGAAGAACCATTCTGATGAGTTAAGAACAGGAAGACTATCTCCATGTTGATAGCCAATAACTGGAATGGAAGTGACACCTGAAGAAGAAAAAGCTATCAGAGACATTAAAGGAGAAAACTTAAAGAAAATTCAGTTTTTACTGTGCTGCTGATGGCAATTGCTGGATAGGCTGCCTGAATTCATCATTATGATGAAATTTTGATACGTTATGATTAAATTTTGAAATGAACTAAGACTTAAATTCAGAAAAAAAGAGAAGATATTGTTTTATCATTTTATGATTGATGAAGAACTTTCAGCTATAATGACATTCTCAGTCATTTCTCTCTCACCCCATAGAATTTGCAGCACATTTCTTCATATTTATTCCTTGATTTCCCACTGGGGTACACCAAAAGAGCCTCCTCAATGACTGTGGTATTGTTGAAACAATTGGGCGTACCCTGGTAACGGGAAACTTGTGTTCCTGCTAATCTTTCTCACACTAGGGCTAGATCAGGCGAAAAGAACTGCAGAATGAACTCACCAAAAGGTGCCTTCATTTTGGCTGGTTCACATCTGACCTAAACCCGCTGTATCCCCAGGGATAAGAGCCTGCCTATGTGGCCTGGGACAAAATGCAGACTCCCACAGAAGAGGGTGGCTCCAGAAGAATGGAAAACCACTTCTGATTACTCTCTGCCTAGAAATCCTTGCCCTAAGTCAGAATAAGTTTGATAGCACATAGTTATTATTATACAGAAAATCATGAAAGTAGCTATGGCATATGATCATACTTCTCCAAATACTGTACCCACAGCCACTGCCATGATTTTAATTTCACATCCAGTAATGTCAACTGCATTTACTGACAAAGTACTTGACCAGACCTCATTGTATAGCCACATAAACCTCACCAGAAGGCTGCAGTGAGCAGAAGTTTTGACTGGCTGCTCTCATTAATGACCTACAAAATAGGCTGTTTCTTTTTCCTTTTCTATTCCAAAACCCATGTGGATCATTACCTTTTAATTTTAAAAAAGGCAAAGTAAAGAAAATACAATGCCTCAACCATTTATATAAACCTTCCAGGTTTGACTTGAGCAATTACACATCCTTTCTTCCCATGGCACACTTTTAGCATCTATTTTATGTTGTGAATTGGATTTAAATTATCTGTAATGTATCTTTTTAAAGTAAGCCTGGGAACTTTACAATGAACTCCTTGCCTCTGAAGCAATGTCATAATTAATAGTCTCAGCTGAAATATCAGGAAAACCCTTGAATCACGGAGAGTTAAACTAGTGTTTCATGTCTTATTAATATGATAGAGTGATTTTAATTGGTGCCCTCAATTACCCCATAGCAGCTGCTTATGGAATTGGTCCCACTTCTGTTTTCTTCTTCAACCCTCAAGTGCTTTCTTCCTCTTTAGACCTTCCACCTCTACAGTTCTTGAAATAAAATCACTCCTAAAGTTTTTCTCTCTGTAACATTATTAACGTTCACCTTTCTGATCTGCATGGCCAGTTTAATTAACCGCCTTTTCCAGAGGGACTAAAATTTATTTCAAATGGAGTATATTGTTTACTCATGTCTTCAGAAATATTTCTGCCTTTCCACCTCTTAGAAGGCTTCCATTTTCATACCTCGTAAATTTTGCTCCTATTTTGTTTGTTTCTCTCTGTGTGTGTAAGACAGTAAACACAGCAAAACAAAAAGACAAAAAACATTGTGGCACGTTAAAGTGGACTTGATCCACGAAGGTAAAGGTTGAGGTCGTCATGTATAGTTTGTCAATTTCCTGATGATACTGTTCCTTGAACTAACTTTAGCCTTGGTATTCAGGCAGTGCTGCTTAAAAGAGAGTGTCCTATCAAGAGGTACGCTGAGGTATTTTGGTACTGAACAATCCAGGGTTTCTCAACTTCGGGCCCCTAGGTGTTCTTGGAGTTCAGTACCCAGAAACCCACCTGCTGAAGTCCAATAACATCTGAGAACCCAAGGTTGAGGAACCCTGCTGTAATCAATTCACTTGTCATGTAGCATCCACCTCAATCCATGCTTCTCGGTTTCAAAGGTGGAAAGTACACACTTGAGACTTGTTTAGGTTGGGTTTCAAGTGGTTGATGGTGTAATACTGTCCTGATTCTTCAATTAAATTTTCCAGCTCTCATTAAGACTTGATCCTTGTATGACCATTGGCTGTGTTGTGCATGTAAATGGATAATTTTTTATTGTCAGGAACTGATTGATCTAGGTGCAGAGGGATCTTCTCCATACTTTTATCCAACTGCTCTCAAAAATCAACCCATTTATCCTTCTTAAAATTAAAACATCTTTGAAAAGGCACTTCTTGAGGTTTCACTGCAGCATTTACTATACACACGATGGGTCTATGTTGTGTGTGCAGAAACAAAACATAAACGACTTTCATGAACTGCACTGCTATCTTCTTGCGAACATGATGTTGTCCAGATTATATCCCCTCCTCCATCTACCACTATTAAAGGATACAGACAGTTTCAGATGATGGATAACTTGAAGGTCATCTGTCAAACCTACCCATTCTGTGATTGGCAAGCTCCTGGCAAATCATTCCTTGTGATTACAACTCAGATTTACCACAGTCACTCATCTGCCTCCCTCTTCCATCTTTTTTTAAACCATGGGAAAGCTGAAGCATAATGCCCAGTGATGGGCTACTACCGTTCGGATCGGTTCACCCGAACCGGTATCGGCCATCCGGAGGGGATCGCCGGGGAGGATCGCCGGGGGGAGGGGTCTCTCTGGGCCCCCTCCGGATGTGTATTTCCGGGCAGCCAAAAAAATAATAATTGAAGTGTGCATGCGTCAAATGCCCGGAAAGGGTGCAGGCAGCACCATGTGTTTTTTGTTGTTCAGTTGCACAGTCAACTCCGACCCTTTGCGACCCCATGGACCATTGTCTGTCAGGCATCTCTGTCCTCCACCACCTTCCTCAACTTGCTCAGTTCTGTGCCCATTGTCTCTACAATGCCGCAATACCATCTAGCCATCTCATTTTTGGCTGCCCCCTTTTTCTTTTGCCCTCCACTTTTCCCAGCATCAAGGCCTTCTCAAGTGAATCTTCTCTTCTCATTTGATGTCCAAAGTACTTTAGCTTCATCTTTACTATTTTACCTTCTAAGGAGCAGTCAGGGATGATTTCTTCTAAGATTGACCTATCTGTGGATTTTATTTAATTTTTATTTATTTATTTTATTATTTGACTCCGCCCACAACATCATGACACCATGATGTCATGACATTGTCTCCGCCCATGATGTCATGACATCATGATGTTTGCTCCGCCCTCGACATTCATTTCGCCCACGGTGGGGTATTAAAATTTTTGACAGCCCACCACTGATAATACCAATCAAAATTATTCTACCCAGACTTCCCATTTGTTTACATTTTACTTTCTTTATTCACAGCAGATCATTAACAATTAACATTATGGATGCATATGAAATATAGGTAAAATTAAAAACAAGTTAAAATGTTAAAATGATTTGACTGTTTTTGATCAGTATCAGGCTACTTCAAGAGTGCCTAATAGATTGAGATAGTTAAACTTATTGGGAGCAAAAACTGATAAGGGAGCACAAACTGGTAAGGAATCTCCCTGTCAACATGGTTATTAATTGTAGTAGGTTAGCATGGAATATAATAATGTAGTCAAAAAAAGAAAGAAAGAAAGAAAAACAGATGTGTGGTCCTTACATAATACAAATGCAAGAGAAAGTCTACATTTACTGGATCATTTAAAAATTCCATTATAGAAGATTTTATGATTCAAGATTTCTCTAGGCATGCACCAGATTCTTACAGATTGTGTTGGGAAATTATCAATGAAAGTCCCCAGATGTTGTGCCAGACTCTGTTTATTAGACATGAGCTAGAAAAAACAGCAGGTTGGTGCATGCCTAGAGAAATCAAACGCCCACCTCAATTCAACAAGCCTAGGAAACCAGGTACATTATCTGCATATTTCCCCCCCTGCATATGACCTTCTTATGAAATGCAACACAAAGATCCAGAGCCCTCCATCAGAGAACTGGGCTTAAAATTTGGTTTCCTCACTAGGTGTGCCAAATCAAAGTCAATTAGGAATATTACATAGTGGTTGGAAGTAGCTATTTCCTTCAATTTGTAATACTCCTGTGCTGATGTTAAAAGCCCATGTAGAGTTCTTGGTGGTGCTGTAGGGCAGTTGTTGTTGTTGTTGTTGTTGTTGTTGTTGTTGTTGTCGTCGTCGTCGTCGTCGTCGTCGTCATTGTCGTCCTTGTTGTTGTCCTTGTTTTTGTCCTTGTTATTGTCGTTGTCATCATCATTGTCATTGTTTTGCCATATCCTCAGTAGTTCCACAAACAAAGCTGTTTGATCCATACACAAAACAAATTCAGGAGGACAGCAATACCTTTATTGGATCACTAAAAAAATCATACCTTGCATTTCAGATAAATAATGTGTTCACTGAACAACACATGCATTTTAAAATGTGAGTGACTAAAATGTATGCAGTTGAAAAATATGCACAGCTATACTTTAATCAAGGGGAAATAGAAGTACAGAAATGTTGTCCACTAGGAACCAGATGTATATCCAATTGTAGGGAAAAGCAATGTCACACAATCTGATTCAAGTGAAAAATTCAGTAAGATCTGGAGGAATTCAACAAAACACTCTGTGTTCACTGAAGTAGGACCAGAGCTGTCCTAGAGAGTGAAAAAGCTGGCTTGAGATGCAATATAAAGAAAACCAAGATAATGGCAACAGGCCCTATCAGTCCCTGGAAAATGGATGGGGAAGAAGTAGAAGCAGTGACAGATTTTACTTTCTTAGGATCCGAGCTCACTGCAGATGGTGGTTGCAGCCATGAAATATAAAGGTGACTGATTCTTGGGAGACAAGCGATGAGAAAGCTGGGGAGCATAGTGAAAAGTAGAGACATCAAATTGCAAACAAAAATTCGCATAGTCAAAGCAATGGTATTCCCAGTGGCAATTTATGGTTGTGAGAGCTGGACCATTAGGAAAGCTGAGCACAGAAGAATAGACGCCTTTGAGATGTGGTGTTGGAGAAGGGTTTTGAGAGTCCCCTGGACAGCAAGGAGAACAAATAGGTCAATCTTAGTAGAAATCAACCCTGACTGCTCCTTAGAAGGTCAAATAATAAAGATGAAGCTAAAGTACTTTGGACATCAAATGAGAAGAGAGGATTCGCTTGAGAAAGCCTTGATGCTTGGAAGGGTCGAGGGCAAAAGAAGAAGGGGACGGCCCAAGATGAGATGGCTAGATGGTATTGTGGAGGCAATGGGCACAGAGCTGAGCGAGTTGTGGAGGATGGTGGAGGACAGAAGTGTCTGGCGGACAGTGGTCTATGGGGTCACAGAGGGTAGGAATCGACTGTGTGACTGAACAACAACAACAAAATATGCTGCTTTCTTTCAGAATATTATTCCTAATATGGTCTCCTGAGTAGTACCTCCTGACATTGAAGAAGAGTCAACAATTTGATTCATTATTTAAAATATTGTACACAGTCCTTTATCCTAATGGATACCAGGATAAGATACTAAATAAAACCAATCATAAGAACATTCCTATTAGCTTCTTTCAGTGAGTAGAATAAAATTAAAAGCATCACTGTGATACCTTAAAATAGAAGACATAGTGAAGTGAACCAAAGTAAGTAATGAACTGAAAGCATTTATGTTTTGAATGCTGCATTTAACAGAGTACTCCAAATATAGTCCTACTGCAGGGTTATATGAAGTCACTACAAGACAGACTGTCAAAAGTATGAACTATGAGTCCAGTTTCTTTCTTTCCCTTGCAGTTAAACAAATCAATAGTTAATAACACATCTTAAAGACAAAATTAACACTTTCAAGAGAAAATGGCTTGGTTGTAACTATGTGTGTTTTTCATAACGCCATCACTGGAATGCTGAAAGGTGGTATACACATTCAAATGAGAATTGATCAAGCTTCTCAAATAAATTATGTTTCTGCTGAGCTGCCTGAAAATAAATATTTCTTTTGTAATTATTCTTTGCTTTCTTCCAGTGGAGTGAAACTTGAAGTGGAGTGATTTCTTAGTAAGACCGTAAATGTAATTTGTATTTCTATAGAGCTTTCAACTATGACATACTATACTCTCTTTTTACCTGTTCATATTTACATATAATGTATGAGTGATGCAATTAAAGAGGAATAAAATTCTCCAGTTTTGATAGGGACCAATTTTGCCTTGATATGGTAATTTAAATTTGAAGTCCATGCTAAGCTCCAAGCCAGCTGGAATAGAACGAAGCCTGGAAAATCAATGAGGATAATTGAAGAACTTGATATCTGTGAATTCTGAAATCAATGGATCTTGAAATCCACACCCATTTAATTAAGTGCAGTGCATTGAGTTTTACACTTCCTCAATGCTCTATGCACTTCTTATCTCAAGATCTATTCCAGATTGCATTTAAAGTGGGCATTTTCAATTAAATATTTTGAAAAATGTCTCTTTGAATGTAAATATGTAAATTATTTTGCTTTTTTAAAAAAATGCAGTCTCATGTGGAAGAATGGCATTCTGCATGACATCGGACTCCAGGGCATGGGCAGCTGGCTAGTAACACAAGAACCAAGACCCCAAGCAACCAGACAACAGTCCAAACAGTAACCGTATACAGTCCCAGCATCCAAATCCAAAATCAGACCCCAGGTAAACAGCAATACATGGTTGGTCTAGACAACAGGGTGTAATCCAGTAAGTCAGAAATCAGATGACCTAGGGAGTAGGAAAGGCAGAGTACCTTTGGGGCTGGAGCAGAGCATTCTTCACTAGCAGACACACTCTGATATATCTAAGTGTGTACATAAGCTCTGGAATCTGCCAAAAATATCTTATTATTGGAAATGAATCTAGAAACTTGTTCAATTAGGCTTTCTTTTAATTCAATTCAATTCAATTTTATTTACAGTCCATGACCAGCCTAATAAACACCACATCCTAAGCTACCTTGGTTAGAGGTAATAAAAGGAAACTATACTACTAAAAACCTACTGAGAATTGAAATACAACAGCAGGCTGCCTATCTAAAAGAACAATATTATTAAAATCCCTTAATAATTACTAAAACCTAATGCCGTGAAGATAAAATGCTAATATTTACAAGGAAAGAAGAGGGATAGCCTCATTACAAGGATATAATATGCTCTCTGTTGGAGCTGTCATTTACTAAAACTCAGTAAATTATAGCCAAACCAGTAATGACAAGGGTGAAGAGAGAACTTAATAAAATAGTATAGATCAGCTGCTCCATGCCGGAGCAATCTCAATAAACTATAAAGCCACACTAGGCTTCCTAGTCAGCAGCCAACGTATCCTGCAAGCCGTCATACAAAAACTCGCCACTTAGGTTTTCTTTTTTTAAAAATATAATTTTTTATTAAATTTTCAAATAAAATTACAAATAAAACATTCCACAGAATATAAAAATAGTCAAAGGAAAATTAAAGAAAAAAAATACAAATCCATAAAAATACATAGAAACAGAAAAAAACATATAATAATATCCCCCTGTATACTCCATTACATTCTAATTACACTGTTCCACTTCATATACTTTTAACCACTTTTTCAAATTAATCAATATTCAGTGTAATATCTAATATACAATTAATTATCTAACTCATATATACAATGTGATATATACAATGCCGTGGAAGTTTTTCTTTCTTTATCTCCAAAAACTCATTTGATCTGGTGCTGGCTTTATACCTTCATTTCTACTTAATGTAGATTCCACAAATAATCGCTAAATTTTCCAAAATCTATTTTCTTGAACTATGCCTTTTTTAGTATTCAATTCCCATGTTATCTTATCATTTAAAGCAAGTTCCCACATTTCTTTATACCAATCTTCAATTTTTAAAACATCATCATTTTTTCCAATTTCTTACAACACATTGTCTACCTGATGTTAACATTATAGATATTAACTCTTTTTTTATCCTCATCCACTTTTATATTGTCTACATCAGTCAATAAGACTGTACCTGACACCAGCTCAAGTTGCATCCCCATAATTCTTGAAATTTCCTCCTCTATTTCCCCCCAAAAAACTTTTACCATGTTACCACATATGTTTATATGTTCCCATTGTTTGCTTACATCTCCAACACAAAGTATTTATATTTTTATCGATCTGATGTAACCTAACTGGGGTCAAGTACCATCTCCATAACAATTTATAATTGTGTTCCTTTACTCTAACAGGCATAGTTCTCATTATTCTTTTCTTCCACTTTTTCTCCACGTTAATTCAATAATATTCACATTCCAATCTTGTTCCCAATTTTTTTTAATGTTTCTTGTAGTCTACCTTCTTTATTTAACATCTTATAGATCTTACTCACCAAGCCCTTAATTACCACTTCTCCCTTTCTTATATTTAGTATCAATTCTTCAAATTCTGTCTTATCCCTTTCCAGACTGGTTTCATTTAAATATTTACTATTCCATTTATTTACTAATATAATTTGAAACCAGTTCAACTTCATCTGTGTAAAAATCTCTATCTTTTTTTCCTCTATCTTTACAAACCCAAATCCAGTCCCTCAACATGATCACACAATTTCTAGCAAAAACTTCCTTCACACCACTGTCAATTTTTATCGGAAATTTTTAAATATCTTCCATTTATATAATCGGAAATTTATCTGGGGTTAGCTCTTTCTTCACCTTCTATACATCCAATATCACCCGTATCATTTTATTGTTAATAACAATTTTCCTAATATCTCTATCTAAAAATATTGATTTACCAACTTGGATCTTTCATCTCTACTTCTTCCCAAATTACCTCCTCTTTCATTAAAAATGTCACTGCAGTTTTAATTGAAAAGCTCTATAATAGTTCTCAACATTCGATAGCCCTAAACCACCTTCCTTCTGGGATAAATACCACAAGTTTCTTGGTAATCTTGATCTACATCCTCCATTACAATAATTATTTAACAAAATTTGATATTCTTTTATTTCTTTATTTTTAAGTTGAATGGGGGGGGGCATCAAACAAAAAATTTAATTTTGGTAATAACATCATTTTACATAATGCGACCCTGCCAAACCAAGACAAATTCAACTATTTATATTATTGTATTTTATCTTTAATCTCCTTTTTTTTGTTTATCATAATTTAACCTCTTAAAATTCTCCAATTTACCTGACATATTTATCCCCAGATATTACCAAACTATTTCTAACCTGTATTTTATATTTTTATTTTATTTTTATCTGTTCTTTTTCATCAACATTACACAATATCATCTCTGATTTGTCCCAATTAACTTAGGTTTTCTTTTAAGGCATCTTTAGCAGGCTGTACCTGCTGTTGAATGTGAAAGTTGTCAAATCAATGAAAGGCATCCACTTTTGACTATCCTATAAGAAGTACATCAGTAGTTTTCCTAAAAATATATCAGGCCTATATGACTTACCTTTCCAAAATTCGCTACAGAAGGCTCAATCTAGATATGTCACTAAAATACATGGAGTCAACATACTAGCCTAAACTGCTCCAATGCCTCTCTTATAGCCACTCATTACACAGCCAGGTTTAAAGTTGAGGTCAGAATTACTCCTAGACTGAGAAGATAATAGTGTCCCATCCAAAGCAAGTTGGGTTCCTATTCCAAAGTTTGTCTGTCTCCTGATCATTGGTGCTTCTGTCTTACCTGGATTAGGTTTTACTTAATACCTTAATCCAGGCCATTACTACCTCCACACACCAGTTCAGAACTTCAAAATCTTCATGATGTTGATTTTTCCGGGCAATGGATACAGTGCTAGGAACTACCCAGATACTAGTGACAGAATGTTGCTTCCAGAAGTTGCATATATTTTAGATGAAGGACATGACCAAACACTGGGGCATGCTACAGAAGTCAAACTGGATTCATTTAGCATCATTTTCTGAAATCAATAATACAGGAAGGATGGGAACCATTTTAAAGCTTGTTACCATCATATGCCCAAACAGATACGTGATGGTGTTAAAACCTTGAGTCATCAGATGTGCAAAATTAGAAATGAATAACCATGGAATACATATTGAAACAGACATGGGCATCTTTATCTACTAAAACTTTAGTGAAAGTGCCAGAGCACATAACTATGCTGCCCTCAATTTTCAATAGTCTTTGGTATCATAGATTCTTAATTCAAAATAACTCATCCGGCTGACTCTTGGCAGGTGCAGTGATGGCATAAAACTATGATACTGAAGTTAAGGTGCATGATAAATAACCTAGAATTCAATAAGACACTCATAGAATTGACAATAAATCAATTCCCAAATACAATCTTCCAGAATTTATGATTTGCAATGTGTTCTGTTCCTAAACCAGAGATGACCCAGAATTATTCAATTGCATTGGATAGAGAAGCGTGCTTGTTCAATTCCAGAATACATTGTGTGCATTTCCTTCTCTTTATCACATTCCTGAATTTTATATACTGTTTACTTATTCTTACACTTTCTTTGTTTTAACCTTTTTTACAGCCTCCTACTATCAGATTTATATAAACCTAAACTGTGTATATAATTTCCAGGATTGCCATTTGAAATTCTTAGCAAATAATATATTCACCATTGAATTTACTATTTTTTTTAAAAAAAACACAATTACAAGCAACCCAGTTCATTTTAAGGCTATCCATTCTGATTGCTTTTTATTTTTTTAAATTAAGTATTGATATATTAAAGTAGATACAATTGGCACAGAGCTGAGTGAGTTGAGGAGGATGGTGGAAGAAAGAAGTGCCTGGCGAACAGTGGTCCAAGGGGTCGCAAAGGATCAGAATCGACTGTGTGACTGAACAACAACAAAAATGAATTAGTGACATCCAAATTATCCTTTTATTAACAGTCTTGCTCAGGTCTTTCAAAAAAATAGACTATGGCTTTCTTAATTGAATCAATCCTTCTAGCAATTGGTCCATATCCTTTTGTGACAGTTTCTTTATTTCTTAGGATTTTAAAAATATTTCATAATAAATGTAGTAATTCAGACAATTAATTCTATTTTCTTCTAAGCTAAAGATTCCCACCTTTTCATGTATATCTGAAGTATAGACCATTTAATTATAACAATGAGTTGCCCAGAAATATAATTGTTCTTGAAGAATTAGCAAATATGATCCAAAACATAGAGGGTAATCCTTCTGTTTTTCTGTAAATGATTTCCTTCATGATCTCCCTTTTACTGATACATCATTACCTTGCAGAAAGTATTGCTGAAGTCGACTACTAGAATTGAGAAGATGCACTAAACTCATTGCCTTCTTCAAGTAAAAACCAGACATCATTGTGAGTCAGACTGTACCATTTCAGAATACAGTCAAACCTCGCATAAAGAGCATTTCGCTTAAAGAGTAATTCACTTAAAGAGCAGAATTTTCTCTGAATGTTCACTTCGCTTAACAAATAAAACCAATCAAAAACTTGCTTAACAAATAAATCGAGGATTGCAATCCCCCCCCCCCAATTGGTCGTTTACAATGGTGTTTCGCTTAAAGAGCAAACTCACTTAAAGAGCAATCCTGTGGAATGCATTATGCTCTTTAAGCGAGGTACAACTGTATAAAAGTTGACCCATTCCCACAATTGCTCAACTGTCTTTTCCAGTTAATTTTAGCTTTGTACAGTAAAATCTTGCGTAAAGAGCGCCTCACTTAGAGAGTAACTCACTTAAAGAGCAGAATTTTCTCTGAAAGGTCGCTTCACTTAACAAATAAAACCAACCAAAAACTCGCTTAACAACTAAATCGGGGTTGCAATCTCCCCTACCAGAAGTCACAATTGGTCACTTAAAATGCTGTTTCACTTAAAGAGTAAACTCGCTTAAAGAGCAATCCCGTGAAACACATTATGCTCTTTAAGTGAGGTACCCAGTGGTGGGCTGTCAATTTTTTAAATACCCCACCATGATGTCATTATTTCATGGGTGGAACCGACATCATGACATCATTACATCATGGGTGGAGCTGACATCATGACTTTATGACATTGTGGGCAGAGCCAAAAAATAAAATAAAATAAAATAATGTCTGCCCGGAACTGCGCATGCCTCAAACCTCCATTTGACGCATGTGCAGTTCTATTTTTTAGCATGCATGCGTCAAAACCTCTATTTGGAGGTTTGACACATGCGCAGTGCTGCCCGGAAATACACTTCCGTAGGGGGCCCAGAGAGGTGACCGAACCAGTCGCCCGGGGGTTTACCACCCCCCTGGTGACCCCCTCCTGATGGGTGCTACTGGTTCTGGTGAACCGGTTTGAACCAGTAACAACCCATCACTTGCATGTTATTCTATGCTGGTGGTGCATATGACACAAATAAAGAAAGAATTATTTTATTGTATTTTTGACTAGCTGGGCAGCTTAATGGTTTAAGTTTTTGGCTGTGGAGCCAGGGGTTTGGAATTTGATTTCCACTGTGCCTACTATGAAAAGAGCCAGCTTCTGCAGTCATGGGGAAGCTGCACAGTCCCAGGGCACCTGCAGAAAAAGGGAATAGTAAAACACTTTCTATGTTCTTTCATCATCATCTTTGCAAAGAAAGATACTGACCTTTGAGAAGATGAGAGGGTCTTACTAATGGCAAGAGAGAGAACTTGGATCAAAAGCATTAATTTCTACATTTCTTTCTAAGGATTATGAAATGAGAAGCCCTATGCATCTAGATAAGAACTACATTTTTGTAAAGTACAAACCTCTTGGCTTGGCTCTAGAGAGCTCTTCTTCTTTCTGTAAAATTTCCTTGCTTCTCCAAGTGCCTAATCCACTTTTTAAAAAGGAAAGCTCTTTTTGTGAGTTCTCTAAAAAAACCTAGAGGATATTTTTCATATTTAGAGCAAAGTGGTGGTGATGGGGGAGAAAGAAAAAAGGCAACGTAAATCAAGACTTGAGGGGTGTTGGATCATTATGAGTTTGCATTTAGAAGAATTTACACCCACTGTATGTGACTATCTGTAGGATAAGAAAAAGTGGTGGTCCACAAAGAATAAGTAGATTATGATAGTGATCCTCAGTGCAGCTATATTTAAGATTTAACTATATAGTGCTATATAAATAAGTTTGAAACAGAGCCTATGACTCACAGTCTACTCCCTTCTTAATCCCTTCCATACACACCTTTTTTATTATCAGTCTTGCAGGTTTATATTTCATGTCTTGCCCCTGTGAGACCTTGGAATTCATTATTTTGATCTTTGCCGATGAGAGATTGCTGTGTTAAGCCGCACATTAAGCTGCTGTGGTACGTCACTTAAATAATGCTTTGGATACTTGAGGGCAGGGAGGTGTATTTATTGATCCCTGCATTTCTCCAGATAATCCATAATATGCGAAACATTAAATATTTAAGAAGGTACATAAATATTTTAGGAGACATGAAGGCAGAAATAAGGCTCATTATATTTCACTCGAAGGTGTAAATCCAAATTTTGCAAAGCCTCCATAGTGGCTTTCTAAAAGATCACACTCTTATCGAAAGAAAATCTCCAAAGTATGATCAAATGGCAAATGATCTAGAAAGAAAGCTCTGTGAGGAACAGCTAAGGGATCTGGATGACTTTTGCCTGGAGAAAAGAAGCTTAGTGAGGGAACTCCTGGTTAATATATATATATTTAGGGTCAAAATAACTGCAACCAAGGATACTGAAGGAATTTGCAGATGTAATTTCAGAGCTCATATCCATAACCCTTAAGACTTATTGTACTGAGGTCCCTCAGGGTTTTGATCAGAACCTTCTTTTGTTGAACATCTTTGTATATGGATTGGATGATCTTAAGAGACTGTAGAACTGGGCTGGAAGAAACAATATGTCCAAAACAGCTGACATGATAACTGAACTGATGTATACAAGTTCTTTAATTATTTCAATTTATGCTGTAGCTCTGTTCATTTTAAAAATATACGCATCACAATTTGATGCCTTTCCAAAAGAACATGTATTTTAGTCCAGGTGAAATCTTGAAAGGTGCAAAACTAATACACTAGTACCCCAGATAACGTTATGACTTGGTTCCACAAGTCTCGTCGTTATCTGGTTTTTAACGTTGTGCGATACATTGATCACACAATGTTAAAAAAAGCCCTGTTTCCCTGAAGGCAGCAGCAAGCCAGAACGTCGGGATTTGAATCCTGACATTTTGGCTTGCTGCAGCCTCCAGAGAGGTGGGGCAACTTTGGAAACAGCTTGGATCGGGTCTTCCCACCTCCCTGGACCCGGGGGGGGGGGGGTCAGAGACCCCAAAATTGGTAAAAAAAAACCAGACTTTTTTTTTACCAATTTTGGGGTCTCTGACCCCCCCCCCCCCGGGTCCAGGGAGGTGGGGAGACCCGATCCAAGCTGTTTCTGGGGGGACTTCAAAAATAGCGCGCATCAGCTCTAGGGAGGTCGGGAGACCCGATGCGTGCTAATTTTGAAGTTCCCCCACCCTCTTTGAGGCTGCAGCAAGCCAGAATGTTGGGATTTGAACCTTGATGTTTTGGCTTGCTGCACTGGCTGAGGATGTTGGGGAAGCCCAGAAACAGCTTGGATCGGGTCTTCCCACCTCCCTGGACCCGGTGGGGGGGGGAGTGTCAGAGACTCCCGACCTCCCTAGAGCCAATGCACGCTATTTTTGAAGTTCCCCCACCCTCTTTGAGGCTGCAGCAAGCCAGAATGTCGGGATTTGAACCCTGACGTTTTGGCTTGCTGCACTGGCTGAGGACGTCGGGGAAGCCCAGAAACAGCTTGAATCGTGTCCCCTGCCTGCTCCAGAGAGATCAGAGGACCTGATCTACAGCTGCAGGGTGGCTGGGGAAGCTGACGGGGACTCCTTGTCGGCTTCCCTAGCCACCCACCCTTGCCTCCGCAGCTGTGGGGTGGCTGGGGAAGCCGACGGGGGAGCCCCCCATCAGCTTTCCAGCCTCCCCACCCCTGCCTCCCTAGCTGCAGGGTGGCTGGGAAGCTGAACGGAGAACCCCGTTCAGCTTTCCAGCCACCCTGCTGCTAAGAACGACTGTATCGGATAACGTTAAAAATCGCGTTATTCAATACAAGATTTTTCCAAAAATCTTGTAACATTATACGGTTTTAGCGCTATCCGGTACTCGCGTTATCCAGGGTATTACTGTATATATATTTTTGTTAATGCAAAAAAGATAAATCTCTCACCCTAGTTGCTTCAGTTGTCTTGAAAGGAAATAAATAAAAAGAAATGGAAATGTAATGTCTATGGAACAGCCTTGGAGTAAGATCTCCATTGCGCTCACTGCACTTATGAAACTCCATGAACTATCCAAGTGCCTGCAAGCAAAAGCACAATATGGGTGGGTTTTTTTTTGTAAGTTAAACTATTATTTCTTCTCTTGGGTAATTTTCCTCACACTAGGTCAGGTGAAAGGAACTGCAGAATGGACTCACCAAAAGGTGTCTTCATTTTGGCAGTTTCACGTCTGTCTTAGATAGGAGAGGAGAAGAAGAAGAAGAAGAAGAAGAAGAAGAAGAAGAAGAAGAAGAAGAAGAAGAAGAAGAAGAAGAAGAAGAAGAAGAAGAAGAAGAAGAAGAAGAAGAAGAAGAAGAAGAAGAAGAAGAAGAAGAAGAAGAAGAAGAAGAAGAAAGAATAATTGATGAGTCAAGTTATCTGAGAAAAAGAAATAAATACCAAATATCCATTAAACAAAAAGTGCATTTGGATAAAGAATGGCTGAGTGAGAATTTCCAGGATTTAGAGACATTCTCAAACAGGTTAATCACATATCTGAAGAGCCACTATCTGTTTTCCTCTTTCTTCTGAAGAGCTTTGGTGAGAAGAGGCCAGATTTATTTGCAAATCTGTTTTTCATTATGTGCACCTTATAAAAGAATAAACATAAAAAGGAAAGTATTTGAAAAGCTGTCATGGTTTTATCTGAAGTGAATGATAAGTGAATGTATACTGTATATATAAAAGTACAGTGGGAAATAAAGGTGTATAAAGAATGGAAAACAGAGTACTATTACAACAGTAAATTGTTTTCTTAGATCTTTGAGTATTATTGTTTCATAGCATCGTAAACTGCCTTATGAAAAAAAAAAACATAGCTGATCAAAAAAACCAGTCATGTACCTTGATCAGGAACAGAGATGGAAGGTAACTCTTTCATGGTGCCACAAAATAAGTAAATAAAGAAAAAAAAGGATGCAGTGATGTAGGAAGGAGGGCAAGGGGGGTGGCTCACCCCAGGTGGCGCATTTTGGGCTAGGGGTATTCTTGGACTACAATTCCCAGAAGCCCTAGCGGGAGTGGGTGCCAGCATCCACCAGGGGGTGGCAAATTTGGCTTATGCCCCGGGCAGCTGAAATCAATGCTGCACTACTAAAAGGATGCCTCCTAAGAAGCTTATAGTTAAAATGAAGGGGTACTGGGAAGAATTGGAAGAAGAGGAACAAAATGGAGGGAAACTAAATGGGAATAATGTATAAAAGAGTCCTCATGGCACTGTGCTTAAACAGTAGTACTATAGCTGAAATTCTTCTCATGATTTGAATTTGATTCAACCTTACATTCTTCTGGGATCAGTAAATTACCTTGTGAACTGCCTACAAGTGTGGTAAGTTCAATAGGGCTGAATGTAAATGTAATTGCTATTGTATTGCTTTTGTATTTGTGTACATTACATGTGTATTCAGTTCAACTACATATAATTTGGCTTAATTTCCATAGATGAAGAAGATGATGGGGTTATGTTAAATTATTCACAGAAGAGGTAGATCATAAGGTGAAATGTAAAAAGAGAGTTTTGGCATTACACAGATATTCTAGGAAAGAGTGCCGTGTCATTTTATTCATTTCATTCATTCATTTATTTAATTTGTATACCGCCCTACTCGGTGCAACCGACTCAGGGCGGTTTACAGGGACCCTACATATCAAACAATCAAAGGCAATAAACATAATAAAAATCATACAATACAATGCAGTAAATATAATAATACAGTACAGCAGTGCCACAAACAAAATGACACTGCAAAACAAAGTTACAAAGTATAAAGTTACAAAGTACAGTTACATATACATATACATGACATAGTTTAAAGTAATAGGATACAATATAAAAAAAATAAAATAAAAATAAAGTATATGATCCAGCAATGTTATACACAGATGGACAGTTAATTTTATCAATGGAAAGAATTTCATTGGAATTTTTAAAAGGTAGTGACACAAATTATGTTTCGTTAAAACAGATGTTTACATTCAATTAACTCATTGCTAACCAAAAAAACCATATTTGCCAGTTTATAAGATGCACTCCCCCCCTTAAAATATTAGGGGGAACACAGAGTGTGTTTTATAATCTGGTAACAGCCTCTCCCGCTCCCCACATTGGTGCAATACAGCACGACAGACAGGTTTGGCTGGGAGTGAGGCTTATAAGAGAGCTTCTCTCAAATCTTGAGTCCTGCCCTAGCTGAGCCCTCCCCTCTCACCCCCTGATGGTCATCAGGAGGCAGGATGTTGTGATCCAGTCCTCTTCAGACTCTGAAGATGACCTGGTCAGGAGGCACTTCCTATGCCCAGCCTATTTCTGCCTGTACCCAAACCTGATAATGTCCTAAACCAGGAATCTCAGCCTGCTTTTGGCTCAACTCTGTTTCCCTAGGCAGATGACCTGTCAGATCAGAAGTTTGACTCTGGCAGTAATCAGCCCTCAGTCAGGGAAAGATTCTGAAAGGATCTACACCTGTGATGCAAGCAAGCTAGAACTAGTTACCAGAGAAGGCTCCCAGTTGATAGCAATTTAAGCAAGATTGTTGCAGCATTCCAGCATCAGTGCAATTCATCACTGCAAAGACCGATGCCCTGCTTGACTTTGGATATCTCTTGAGATTGCCTACCTATGCCCTGACCTGCCTGCCATGACCTTGACTTCTCTGCCAACCATGACAACACCCCTGGACATCATTTGGACTAGATGTTGCTTGAACTAGAGGTAGCCAGACCTTGGGTAGGTCAGCACACGGGAAGGGAAAGCGAGTGAGTTGGCTCCAAAGAAATCACTTCCTGGCGGGTGTTTCCTACCACCACACCACCCCCGCTGGCTGCCATAAGCTGAAGGGGGTGGGAAAGAAGGACCCTTTAAGGTCCATTTCCACCCACCCCACCACCCCACTGGCTACCATAAGCCGAAGGGAGTGGGATGGGATGGGCAAAATTGTTCCAAAAGGAGCAATTCACTCACCCACCTCCCCACTGCTGCTGCTAGCTGCCAGGGGGCAATTGGGGAAGAATTTCCTTTCCCCGCAGATTCTGCTAGGGAGATCAGGAGCCACATGGAAAGGGCTTTTTCAAGCCCCCTGGCAGGATCCATGGGGAAGAGCAGTCCTTTACCCATTGCCAGGCTGGGTGAGGCAGCAACTCTGTCCATAGAAAGGAGTGGAAGGGGCCCATCCCGGCTGTCTTTCTCCATGCTGAAACTATTCGTCTCAGACTCCCACCAGTCCCGGAGAGGAAGGCAAGCAGGGAAGGGAAGCCTCACCAAGGAGCAAACTTAACCACTTTTTCTTCCTGTCTCCTGAATGGCCAGCGGCGGTGGGGTCAGCCGGGCAAGAGGCTTCCAAAGGAGCTCTCTTTCTCGGTCAATCCCTCCCTTCCTGCCTCCTGTAGTTAAAATGTAGAAAGTTTTTTCCCCCTTTAAAATGTGTCTAAAAATGGGTTGTGTCTTATAACCCGATGTGTCTTATAAACCGGCAAATACGGTATGTATTGAAAATACCAAATTCTAAAAAGTGAAAAATCCAGCAGGGGTATCACAACACATGCCCTACATCCATTCATATCCCAAATGAATAGAATGACAGCCATCAAATCAGCAACTTAGACTCAAAATATAAAGAAGACAACAATGTATATGTACATTGTTTTAAAGAAGCAAAGCTAAATCTGCAAAGGATGATTGTTTTTAAGAAGATGCAGGGACAAATAAAGAGGCCAGATGAAGGTTACCTTTACACTACTGCACTTGCTTATTTTGTTCATAGATTGACTGATAGGCTTGTCTGATTGATTGTGTTTATAGCTGCCTTTCTCCCTATAGGAGATTCAAGGCAGCTCAAAATCAAATAAAACATACTAAACACAATTGAAAACACAATAAGAGATAATATTGCATAAACAAAATCAGAAGATGAAGCTGTGCACAACTCATGTAGCTTCCCCTTGTTGCTTTCATTGTGGTATCTTTACTATCCCTCTGTTACCTGTTGACAGAGTTTGCTTTCAAATATAGTATACACAAATTTCTCTCCTGACCCTATTGTAGGTTTCCAATCTTTCCCTCTCTACCCAAGAAATAAAGAGGCAGCACTCAATCAACTACAGTTCAAAAGGCTCGGGCCACAATTTTACTTAAATTCCCTAACCTGCGGTGGGGGCAGATAGTGCTCAACCTGATACCAGAGCAAGGATGGCTAATTCACCCCTCTCCAGACTGGCTGTTATTCAGGGAAACAACCCTATGTCTGTTTCCAGCTCTGTTTGCATGAACAAATGTTTGTCATTCCTCAAAGTTGTTTCATGGTGTGCCCTGAATGTTCAACCAATTTGCACAGATCGTGCTAGGCAATCAGTGGCATCTTGTCAAAATATGGCCTAAAAATGATTCACCACTAATCTCATCTACCACAGTACTACCACTTATTTATTGTGACCTATTTAACAGACAACCACCCTCATACTAAGGACTACTAAAAAACCTAGAATAAGATAGGTGAAAAAATACCCCTTCTCACAAAGCCAAGAGGTCTTAGGCCCCAACCCAAGGTGGTGACCAATTGTGTCAGCCTCTGCACCTGCCTCTTACTTGGGGGTAAGGGAAAAGGAACCTCCACTCTAAGCCATCTTCATTGCTAATCTGTGGTGTGTGTACATTCTGTGTCTTTCTTCTCTGTGTTTAATTTGTGTCTGTTTAATTTTAGACCAAAGAAACAATGTTGGATGAAAGAGATGGATTTGCAGGCTGCATATTTAAATCAGTACACATCTATGTTATGAGATATCTATAAACCATTTTGCCAGATTATAATGAGGGTCAGTAATGACTTGCAAAGAAGGCAAGCCAGAAGCTCTTGGCTGTGGAAGCAACTCTAGAAGATCAGAGCTAATCCTAAGAGACTCTTACTTTTGCCCTCCTGTTTTCTTGCCAACCACTCTCTCTTATGAGGAATTGGATATGATTCATGTCTAGACAAAATCACAGCCTGCTGATGGCCAAGAGAAACTCTATTACTCAGAAGCAGCGGTGCCACAGAAGAGCTACCCTGAATAGATAAGAATTATGCCTGCAGCCTGGAGAAGTAGTAATTGATCATACCGGATGAAAAAATTCCTAGATAAACAACTGCCTCACCTTTTCTTGCAATGGGAAGCAGGGGGCAAGCAACAGAGTTCTTGTGCTGTTGAAGTTCAGCTCTCAGGATCTGCTGGGAGGTGGAGGTGGCATCCCAGTGGCTAAAACAAACTGGCAATAGAGAAAATGTTATTAATGGTTTTTTGAAAAGGTTGAAGAAAAATGACACAAGGCCCCCATACCTTGCTGTAAGGCTAATTCAGCCCCCCCCCCCAAAAAAAAATTCTCCTAGGAGTAGATGTAGCTTTTTCTTTTCCTGAATTATTTTTCTTGGAAAAATAAAACAAAATAAAATAGAATACATTTCTTGGGTTATTATTAGTTATTACTGGATGATTTATTCTAATGATTTTATTTTGATTTTATTACGTATACTCCACAGGATACTGAATTGTCTAGCCCTGGTTTACAATTCCCAAAATCCTAAATCAGTACATTGGCTGATCAGTGCTTTGGCGAATTGACTTAGGATTCTGGGAATTGAAGTCTAAAAACTAAAGGTTGGAAAACACTGATCTAGAGGATGATATGGTTTCCATTAACCTAACAGCAGAAAGACATGTTTGAATAGCTTGTCAGTTGTCATGCTGATAAAATGGAAGGAGACTAAACCATTTATTACAGAAATAGGCAACATGTGGGCTATGACTGGCACATAGCTGCTAAAGACTATTCTATTCCCACTCCTATCCTCCCGCTGTGTAACTCTGCTCCCACTGACTCAGTGGTGACAAGAATTCCACTACCAAAACTAGTGGTACTGCCTCCTTCTTCTCTCTCTGCCTCCTCGCTCCCTCCTTCTCCCTCCACTCCTGTCTGCATTTTGTAACACAATGCCTGACCAAAAAACAAAAAACAAAAAACAGGTCACTTTAAAATGTTGTCTCTCTAATAAAGGCACTGCCTTTATTCATCAACATGAATTATCCCTGCTTTTTAAATGACACTAAATAATGGATGAAGATGTGGTACAGTAGAGGAAACATTATAGTCAGAATCCTTATTCATGATGCATACGTGAAATCATGTAAGTTGTGGTGGTAAATTGCTGCTAATTAATAAGATGCCAGTTGTGTTCCTTGTTCACTCACTTGATGACCACATAACCAGAAATAAAACTGGTAGCTTATTAACCAGTGGCCATTTGCCTCTAAGAGTTCCACAATTTTAGTTATGCATCTGTAAATGTCATGATCCATCTCTCATCTGAATCCGAGGAAGGATGTCTGCTGAAGGTGCCAGGTGTCGGTGCAACCTCCATACATGCTCACACCCTGCCTGACACCCATGTGATCCTGATCTCCCTCATGACTGACTGCCTTGCCTGGACTCTGGACTTTTCTTCTGACCCTGTTGACGCCCTCGGACATCCCAATGAACTACACACTTTGTCTGAATTGTTGCTAGATACCAAAGCTCTCTGTGCAGCGCCGCTGTGCAGCTTACGTGCCCTCAGGGGTGGACCAGCACAGTAAACCAGTTATAGAAAATGAAGTGAAAGCTGTTCTGAAAGCACTGGTTAAAAATTAATAACCTGGTGTAGGTGAGACAAATATTAGAAGCCACAGAGACTGAATCTGTCAAAATCCTAACAAGCCTGTGGCAACGCATGTGGAAAACCAAACAGTGGCCCATAAATTGAAACATTCAACATACATTCCAATCTTCAAGGAAGAAAATGTCAAGGAATGCAGTAACCATAGGACCATTGCTTTAATTTCCCATGTAAGCAAGGTGATGCTTAAAGATTGCAGCAAAGGTTTTTATCTCATATGGAGCAAGAAATGTCTGATGTTCAAGCTGGATTCTGAAAACAAAAAAGGCACCCAAGATCATATTGCAAATATCTGCTGGTTACTGAAATGCATCAAAGAATTTTACAAGATTATTAGCCTATGCTTTATCAACTAGAGCAAATCCTTTGACTGTGTGGTTGAAGAGACTACTAAGACTCAGAAAGGCAGCAATGAAGGCATTAGAAAAGATCACCAAGTGTAAGGATGTGTTATTAGAGATCAAGACCAACAACAGTTACTCTGCTGTATTTTTGATCACCATCAATGAATGTGAAAGCTAGACAGTAAGGAAAGCTGACTTGGGGGGGGGGGACTTGTTTGAAATATGTTCCCAGAGGAGAACTTTGCAGAAACCTTGGACTGCCAGAAAGACAAACAAATGAATCCTAGAGCAAATCAAGAGTGTACTATAGCTGGAGACAAAAATGATGAAACTGATGTTGTACTTACTTTGGGCACATCATGAGAAGTCAAGCTTCTCTCAAAAGAGGTTAAAATTGGGAAAGGATGGAGGCACAAGGGAAAGGGGAAGTTCAGACGTGAGATGGATTGACACCCTAAAGACACGATTGGGCTAGCAAGAGCTGGACAGGGCTGTTGAGTGCAGGACATTTTGGACATCTTTCCATCAATGGGAGACAACTTGGTGGCATGTAACAACAACAACATCAGTAAATCACTAGTAGAATTTTGGTCTATTGGAAATGAAGGAGGAGGAAAAAAGGAAGAAGAAACTATAAGAAAAGATGAACCCCCCCCCGAAAATAATAGATTATTGATAAGTATAAGGGTTAATATGGGGGAGAGTATAAAAGCAGAACATAGGGCTAAAATGGAAGAACAAATTACAGAGAAAGAGATATTAGATGTTATAAATAAATTGAAAATAGGGAAAACTCCAGGAGAAGATGGATTACCAGCGGAATTTTATAAAGAATTTAAACAAAATATTATTCCTAAATTAATTAGGCTATATAATTATATCTTGGAGGGGGGAGAATCTCCAAATTCATGGCTTAGATCTATCATAGTATTAATACCAAAACCAGGAAAAAAATTAGAATTGGTTGAGTCATATCGTCCAATTTCTTTAATTAATCAAGATGCAAAGATTTTTACAGCAATTATGGCTAACAGGTTAAATAGTTTTCTGGGGGAATACATACATACAGATCAGGTAGGTTTTTTAAAGGAAAGATATATGTCTGACTTAATAAGAAGGGTGTTAAATTTGTTACAAATAAACAAGAGAAAAGAAGGTAAAATAGGATTATTATCTTTAGACATTTTTAAAGCTTTTGATTCTTTACAATGGGTCACTATTAAAGAAATAATTAAAAAAGTAGAATTTGGGGAAAAATTTAAAAATGTAGTTAATCAACTTTATAAAAGTAGTTATGCCAATGTAAGAGTAAATGACTCATTTACAGAAGATATTGAAATTAAAGCAGGAATGAGACAAGGATGTCCTCTTTCCCCCATTTTGTTTATAATGGCTATGGAATTATTGGCTAGAGCTATAAGGAGTGATACGAACATAGAAGGGATAAATGGAATAAAAATAAGTTTGTATGCAGATGATACTTTAATTATAATGAAAGATCCTATAAAAAATATGGAAAAGATACAAGATCATTTGCAAAAATTTGAAGAGATAACAGGCCTGAGAATAAATTGGGGGAAATCAGAAGCAATCTTTAGTAAATTAAATAAGGAAGAGATAGGGAGAATTAAGGAAAAATTTAAAATTCAAATCAGGAAAAGTATAAAGTATTTAGGAGTTAACATTGCTGACAATGTAGAGGATTTGAAGAAACTAAACTATGATAAAGTGAAAGAGGAAATTAAGAAAAAAATTGTTCGATATAGGGTATTGAAGACTTCCTGGTTTGGTAGAATAGCAATTTGTAAAATGAGTTTATTACCCAAGATTAACTTTTTATTTGAAGTCCTTCCAATTAAACAATCTGAAAAAGAATTAGGAGTTTTTCAAAATCTATTGAATGAGTATTGTAATGGAGGGAAAAGAGCAAGAATACCTAAAAGCCTATGGTATAAACTGCAGAAAGAGGGTGGTTTGGGATTACCTAATATTAAATCGTATTACAGGGCATTCCAAATTAAAGGCTTGGTAAAACTTTTAACGATAGAGGACCTTATATGGAGGGAGATAGAAATGAAAGATAGTAATGTGTGTGCAAAGGGAGAATTTCTGGAAAATATAGTTTTTGATTTAAAACCAAGAAATAATGTCCTAAAATCTATGATAAATGTATGGATAAGGTTGAAAGATAAATTGGCACCAAACACCTCTCCAATATTAGAGTTGCAAGATCTTAAAACATTTCCAGTTAAAAATTTAGAATTAATAAAAAATATTATGCATAAATATGATATAATCTTATTAAAAGATTGGCTGGATCGAATTGAGAATGAAAAAACAAAAAAAGAAATTTATAAGGAATTAAAATTGAACTGGCTTCAGATACTAACGTTGGATAAGTGGAATAAACAATATAAAATGAAATTACAGCCAATAAGGCAGTTGACAGACTTCGAGGAGATGGTATATAAAATAAGAAGAGGTTCAATGGGGATAAAAGGAATAGTAAGTAAATTATATAAAATGATAAACAACATGGATGAATCCCAGGATACCCTTAAAAGAATGTGGGAATCGGACTTGAGTATTACTATTACAGATAAGAATTGGAAGAAAAAATGGAAAAGTAGGATGATGCGAAATCTGTCTACAAAAGTTAAAGAACACAACTACAAGATGTTGTGGCGATGGTATATGACGCCAGTTCGGTTAAATCAAATAAATAGTAGCAATTCAAAAAAATGTTGGAGGTGTCATCAGGAAATTGGGACATACAAACATATGTGGTGGGATTGCAAAATTATTTCCAATTTCTGGCATAAAATGGAACAAGAATTAGAAAAAAATTTAAATATCCGTTTAAAGTTGAATGAAAAAATAGTTTTATTAACGGACTTAGAGGATTTGAATTTAGAGGAAAATATAAAAGAGTTATTGTCTATTTTTTTGACATTGGCGAGACAACAAGTAGCCAGAAATTGGAAAGGTGATATGAATTTAGAAATTGGTAAATGGTATGTTGATGTTTGGGATATGGCATTAAATGAAAAACTTACATGGGAATTAAATATAAAAAGGGGGTTAATAAAACAAAATAGATTTTGGGACATTTGGAAGCCTTTTCTGCAACACACATTGATAGATAATAAAGGAGAAAAACCTGCTCCGAATACAATGTATTTTTGGCAGAATGAATGAGTTGTAAAAGGAGTGGCTGGTAGACTCAAGGACTGTAGTGCACTGGGTGGTAGGAACCATGTACAAAATATTAAAGTTGTAATATGGTGGTTAAAGAGGAGAGTGGATATAAAGATGAAAATATACAGTATAGCAAAAGTATAGAAAATAACGTTTGATTACATTATATTATATTGACATGTTTTTTTTTCTTTCTCTCTTCCTCTTCTCATTTTTTTTAACGTTGTAGGATGTACGTGGGAACTACTTTTTTTGTATGTAATTGTTTCTTTTATGTTTTGTAGATTGTTTTGTTAGTTTATTTTTAATATTGTAAAAACCCTAATTAAAAAAAAATAAAAAATAAAAATAAGGGTTAATATAAAAATTATGACATATAAATTGTCAGTAAATACGTAGAATAAAATAAAGGGAAATTGTGATGAGGGGGAAATACTTTGATAAAGCAATCTGAGGAAATGCATTCAACATACATTTATTTCCTGTGATGACATATCTTCAAACTACAAAGGATGATGAGATATAAAGATCCTGTTTTCCTGGCGAACTATGAAGTGGATAGGAGCAGGTTGGGGAGGGGATGAAATTTAGAGGCAAGCCTGTATCACATATATTGGATCTCATCTAGTACAGAAAAAGTCAATCTCGAGAGACTCTATAGCAGAAAACATAAACATAACAGGTTCCAGTAATTTAAGGGCAAGCACATTTTGACATAATACAGCTCATGGAAAGAAAATGATGTCTGGACAGCAACAGATTTTAACAAAATGAAAAACAGGAAAACAAGGCATCATTTTTCATTAAGGTTATCCTGTCAGTGAACTTTTGGCCAAGAAATTGTGTTCCTACCATGATGAACAATTTGTAACTGAGCGTACTGTGACTGTTGCAGCATTGATAGTGATAGAGAAACTGAAATTGTTTGGGGACATTAGTTTTCTGTGTAAAGTGTTTGGGATTAGCACCAAAGACATGGTACAGGAGATTTTAGCTGTGAACGCATGAGATTTCAGCTGTGAACACAACAGCTCCCTGGGTTTCTCCAGAGGAAGTTGAAATTATATATCTCTTCCCACAAATGGGACTCACCATTATATGTGGCTGGTTCTTTTTTTTTCCCTTCAAGACTTTTGGGTTTTAGCTTGACAGTGTGAGCAGGAACCACATCAGTTGTGTTTCACAGCCTTACCACTGTTTGACATCCTCCCTGTTGACCTATGCTTGACATGAATGACTGGATAGCTCAGTGATTTACATTTCTGGCTGCAGAGTCAAAGGTTGGGAATTTGATTCCCCACTGTGCTTCTTTTATAGAGGCTGGACTTGAAGATCCATAGTGTCCATTCGAGCTCTGCAGTTCTAAGATTATTATCATATTGTGGGGTTTAATGGTGGCATCAGGAAAATGGACACCAGAACTTGGTAGATAAAGTTTTGTAGAATGGCTTTTAACTTCTAGAGGAAGGGGAAATAAGAAAAAAGTAAACATAATGCTTCCCAGAATAAGATAGTTTGATCTTTTTCTCAGGTTTTCCAATAATTTCCAATTGTTACATGCATTGCTGCTGTTGTTCTTTGCTCTGGATGTGTCTTATACAGCTTATGTGCTCTTTGCTTTGGATGTGTCTTATACAGCTTCTTATCTACAATCCATGTAGGAATGAAGGACAGCAGTGTTATATGAACTCCAAAAACAAGTGTAGTTAATGTTTTGCCAAAATTTGTTCTCCAGTTTTGCCAAAGTTTTATTTCCCCATGAATCATATTTCATTTTCATTGCTTTCTTTCATTTCTTTGTCAAGTTTCTCCAAGCAATTTTTAATTCCCTCCTCCCAAGGACTGCAAGGTAGCCAAGAGAACTGTAATTTTCTTATTACACATCTTTTTATCATTCTGAAGTTTCTGAAAGGAAAGTCCTGTGAGAAGAGTTGCTGTATGACATCTTCTCTTGGACTTTAAGTGAAGAATGGGATACTGGAGAAACTATCACAGAGCTGATTGTATCATGCAATAAATGCCCTCGCCACACAGCAGTATTGTAAATATGTGCCATCAAGTACCCCATAAATAAGGTAAGAATCTTGAGCTTCAGACATGAAGATTTCTCTGAATTTTTCTCTCCTTTGAAATGTCTCTCAAAAATGAAAATATGTGGGAGAAATTTTAGTATGCCATTTTCTATGCTAATGCACAGCTGGGTTTTGTATGCTATGCTCCTGCCATAGATGAAAGTATACATATGATGAGAGTGTAGATAGACAAATGAGAGTGTACAAACTTGCATTCCTAGTTTTACATCTTTCTCAATGGGATCTTACTGTACCTTGAGGTTCAAAAAGACATATTTGCTTTGGAAGCAATCTGCAGTGCAGGAGTACTGTTTTATCTTGTCTTTGTGCATGAAATAAATCTAGTCTTGGTTGTCAGAAGAGGGAAGTATAAGAAAATTCAGACAGCTAATGTTGCAACATGACAACTGTATGACCTCCTTGCAACCCACGATATTGTGATAAATTGTACTCTTGCTCTTCCACATCCGAAATTGTATAGAATCATCTTTATTCAGATTTGAGGTCTTATGAAGTCAGCTGCTTAAACTGAGGAACTGTACAGGAGTTTTTCTAACCTCAGGGGTGACATTCAGGTTTAGATAAAGAGGAAATAGCAACAAGTAGCAAAATTTAGGGATTAGTCATGGCTATACAATCTGACCTGATGGTAATCACCACTAAGAACTTGTCCAGCCTCAGCTTTGAGAATACGGTAGAGATCTTTGAGAATACCATAGAGCTGAAGGCCTGATATCATCTACCACCTGATGGTGAATTATGGCCTGTGAGATTATACATGAATAGTCATATCTTTTTTTTTTTTGCATCACATGCTGCTGGAACACCTTAGCAATACCCTATTCAGACATTATTTGTGCCTTTTTAGTCGCTCAAACATGCCTTGCTTGCATTCACTAGCCTTGGAACTGAAGGGCTTCCAGTGATAGAATGGTGAAGTCTCAGATTTGTCTGTTCACTGGCATCTACAAAACAAAAGGTGTCATGCAACTGAAACACCTCTTTCACATAATGCTGGAAGTATAGAGCCCTTGGTTCTTTTTTTATATACCTTTCCTTCACCTCACAAGTTGACAGGTAAGGATGCAACAAATAATTCTGTCCTTCACAAAATACGGGGTCTTGACGCACCATGAAATGACAAAACACTCCGTCAGAATAAAATGGCCCACTGTTCCAAGCTATTTCAAAAGTGTGTAAAGCCCAACACTTCCTTTCATCACCCACAATACCTTGCATTTGAAGGGGCTGGGGAATGGTTTATGCACAAAAGCTGTGCCCAGAATCCTGTTTTTTCTTAATCCTATTTTGTGCAGCTTCTATTTCCCACAACTTGGGCAAGCAGGAATTCACTAACTCCTTGTGGAAGTAGAAACCCCTGCTATTTTTGAAGGAGTTAATATTTGGGTTATACAATTAACCAAAGTGTTGGTTACTATCCATTGTACAAAACACAAAAAGTGCAGAAAACTCTGGCAATCTGACACAGTGGGAGGAAAACTAATGTTGTTTTTTTTAAAAAAAAAATTCCCACCTCTCTCCCTCTGCTCCTCCAAGTTCTGTAAAGTTAATTTTGACTCAATGTGATCCTTTCCAGGGTTTCATATGCAACAAGCATTCAGAAATGATTTGCCAGTCTCTTCTTCCTGGGGTGCCCAGGGACAGTGCACTTGCAAAAGGTTTATTGAACCTCCAACCTCTTGCCCACAGCCAGATGCCTATCCCACTGAGCTATCTAGTCTGCATGAATGAAATAAGCAAACATTTATATTTTTGTTGATATATTTGGGAAAGAAGGGCAGATGACATTATTTCAGGTATTCATGTAAGTTCTGAAAAGTGTCTGAGTTGTCCTTGCTTTCGTGAACTACAAATTCTAGATGTAGGTTAGAATAGTCCTGGCTGGAAATGGATTTACATTGACATGCACAACAAGACATATAAATTTACAATGGGAGAGTCATATGAAATGTGCATCCAACTATGAAGTCAAAAACAGAATGTTACCTTATTTCCAAAGTCACACATGTAGCTTGATTACACAGTCATGGGTATATAGCCAGTGATGGGATGTAGCAGGTTCTCACCAGGTCGTCAGAACCGGTAGTAACTTTCCCCAGTGTCCCGGAGAACCGGTAGCAGCTTTTGGGGGGAACCACCTTTGGGGCTTACCTTTTCACTGGTATGCTTGGCACGTATGCACAGCCTCCTTGCTGTCCTCCCAAGCAGGGAGGAGGAAGAGAAGCTGCTAGCTTGAAGCTCCCTATAGCCTGCTCCCCAGGGTAAGTGACTCACCTTTGGATGTGGTGTGTCTATGTGTATTTTAATGTGTATTTAATACCTTTACCTTTATTGATGTACTACCACAGTTCCTAAAAAGACCTGGCAGCCGGCAGGCCTGGCTTGGGGTTTTTAAGCAAAGTCTTGGAGTTACCTCATCAATAAGCTATACCTGTGCTATTTTATGGGTTTGTGTTGTGGGTGGGTGGGTTGAGGGGTGTCTGTGTGTGTGCTTATTTTTATTTTATTTTTATTTGGCCCCGCCCATGACATCATGATATAATGACGTTAGCTCCACCCACACTGTGATGACATAATGATTTGGGAGGGTACTATGTATTTGGCAGGTGAAATCAGAGGCCATGTTGCCATTGGGTAATTTTAGATGTAAATATGCAAAGTTGGTCAACATGCACATTAAAAACAGAAAAGTTTTAGATATATTTGTGAAACCAATAATATTTACCAATAATATATTATCTGAAATAAATAAGTTTGGATTGCAGTAGGGCTAGTCTTTTCATAATTATTTAGCACAAAACTACAGCTGCACACACTTTTCTCAGACTTTTGACTGGAAGCTTGGAGAAGGCACCAAGGTTAGGAATTTATTCAGAGCCTTTACCGAAGCTACAGCAGAAGAAAATGAAATAGAAAATAATGTTGTGCACCAGATTTGTATCATAATCTACTGCAAACCCATATAATCATCTACAGTTGCACACCATGTATGGGTGCAAATACCAGGAGGAGCTATTCAAATCTGTGAGAGAAAGAAACACTGCAATGACACATAACAATGACACTATTGTATGGATAAGCTGTACATTAGAAGTCAGCATCTGTAGCCATCTATGTTGAGAGAAAAGTCTCAGCCATGTTCCTTCAAGACAGATGCCCTTTTGTGCTCAAGAGTGGAGCACAACAAATCCAGATTTTTGAGAGAATGCTAAAGGAAAAAGTATGAATACCAGTCACAAAGTACTTCATTTTAAATCATACAGGTCTGCAGTGGGTGTCTTTATATGCCAAATGACATTGGCATATAAAGGGGATTTACATGATCCTTTGGGTAGGAAATTAATTGTCTTACATTAGGATATCTGTTTTGCTGTATCTTTCGGATTGCAAAAATTATGTTAAGTCAAATTCAATAGCCTTGTCTTTTTGTATTTCCTGAGCTGCTCCTCTATCTCAAGATGAATGGCGTACCAAGTATTGTTAATTATTCTCTCAGCCTCCTCCTTAATGCCAGATTGTATGACTCATCACCTTTTGTTTGAAACATTGGAAACATTTGTATGGTAGCATTTAAAAACTAGAGCTGGTGCTATTAAAGTTATTGATGCCACTAAGAAAAGAGAGGAAAGACCAGATAGACCTTCACCTGCTAAATCTGCAAAATTTAAGCCCTGACGTGTCAAGTCAAAGGCATCTCGGAAGGGCCCAAAAACCTGGCTGGCAGGGCAGGTGTGGGGCTCCAGGAATGTGGGGTCCCATGTTGGGTGGCTGATCTGATAGGACAGCCACCCTTCTCACTGTTTTAAACTTTTAATCTTTTAACTTTTAATTTTTTTAATATTGTGCTAATTACAGTCGAATTTGTTGATTAATTTAAACCAAATCTGTGGGGGTATAGTGGGATTGCCTAGTTTCTTTTGTGAGATTTTGTATTGTTGTAAGCCACCTAGAGTCGGGTTCGCCCGATTGAGGCGGGATAATAAATTTGAATAAATAAATAAATAAATAAATAAATCTCTTTCTATACATATCTGCAAACAGTTCAAGGGCCAATTAGTTCATGAGAGTGACTAAACACCTGACTCAATAAGCCCCTGTCAATTATTCTACCACAAACAAAAGTTTCATTACAGCTCTTGTTGATTTTCCATGTTCTCCAAGCAATAGAAACCTAGAGAATTTGTTGACAAACAGCCAACATGACAATTTCATTGTGTTTGGCTGAGAAGTGGTTAACTGATGGGAAACAGAACCAGATTCTGGGATTTTTGCCCTGCTTTGTATCTCTTTGGGAATGGTTCTGAGCACAAAAGAGTATCCAGCAGACTATCTTGACTGCTGTCATTGGTTTTTATCAACATTCAGGCTTTGCTATGTAAAGCTCATTATCCTTTTCCCTGGTGGTAATGTAGGCATGCTATTTTTCAACTATAAAGGGTCATCTCTTGACATTTTGAACTATGGATACAAAGGCACATTATCCCACATATGTAAACCAGAGATATTTCTAAATTTTTGAATATTAAAATGCACAAGAATTTGTAGCCTGCTTCTGGCAGTCTCATCAGGCAAGTGAACTGGAAGTTGCACTCACTGTATTGGAAGTTGTACATTTTCAGAGCCATGGCAGGAAAGGCCTCTAGTATTCTTTTTCTTGTTGAAGATGTTTTGCAAGCATTTGTGCAACATCTTATGTAATTTTTTGCCAAATCACTTGGCCAATGGGAAACCTGTTGTAACCATGGTACTGTGGTTGTTATTTCTCCAAGTTTTGCATTGGATGTATGCCTGTATATTCCTTGCTATTTTTTTATAATGAAAAGTAGACAGATATAAAAGATGGGAGATGAGAGATTGGTTTTCTTCTGGCTACTTAATTGAGTAGTGCATGACAAATATTAGTTCCTTTAGAAAACAGCCTATTGAATTCTGAGAAGACAAATTGTCTACCATATCAGCATAACTTCAACACTTTCATTGGAAAGTAAACAAAATTGATTACCTCAACATCCTAGCAAGTGACACACTTGCATTAACATATTTTCCTTTATCTCCATGGCATAAGCTATAAAATGTGTTCACCAGTTCTATATACAAAGTTCTATATACAAAGTTCTATATACAAAGAACGTGGAGCAAACATTTTTAATTGGCAAAAGTTGCACACCCCTAATTTTGCTCAGCCATAATTTCTTCTGAAAAATAGGCTGAATAGGAACAGGAACATTAAACATCCCTGTTTAATTGTATTCCTATAGCAAGCTTTCACAAATACAGAATGGACCTTTATTTTAATTATTTGCCTTAGTATGATACATTAATAATATTTTTTTCAGCCAGAATCAAGAGTCATTAAGCAAAAACGAATGCACCAAGGAGAACTGTATATACAAGCTTAATTGACAATTGTGTACACAAGAATCTGCAATTTATTTTATTACAAGCAAACATAACCTTTCCAAATGTCAGCTCTTCATTCTGTTGACCAGTTTTTTAATTTAGACATATTGTTCTTACTTATTATGCTGGTGATTATAATTTAATTTCTACTATAATTTTGAGCATTTGCATCAGATACTGTGTGCTTTTTATATTACACTTTCATAAATGATAATCAAGTTATAAAAAATTTTTAGCAGTGAAAGTGATGGGAAATAAGGTCCAGGGGATAGACCTTTAATGCCTTGTGTAATGAAATGAAAAGGGGCCTTTATTTTGTGTGGTTTAAACAAGGTTGCTGATATTTCTTTGCTTCCTGAGAGGGGGGGGGGGTGAAGAATGTCTGGGGATGTGACCTTCAATCCAGGTGCAGATTCTTTTGTCATTGTAATTCAGAATAAGCTCCTACTGTGGAACTGGAAGTGCAGAAAATGGACATATAATGTGCAGTCTTATTGGTTAGGAGACAGGAAGAGGTGGAATGAAGGATGAAAGATGGCTTTTGTTATCATAGAATGTTAGAGAAGAAATGCCATTATTATTAAGCATGTTCAAAGCAGGAGGAAAGAAGTATTTA
The DNA here is from genome assembly GCA_030440675.1 of Furcifer pardalis. Classification (NCBI taxonomy): domain Eukaryota; kingdom Metazoa; phylum Chordata; class Lepidosauria; order Squamata; family Chamaeleonidae; genus Furcifer; species Furcifer pardalis. Next base: position 42,296,696 of record CP126897.1, on the reverse strand, counting down.
CCTATGCTTGGTTGTGAGTAGAACAATAGAAAATGCAACTCCAACTGTATTAGCTGGCTATGCCATGAAATATAGATAGATATACCTTTCTTGTTTTAACAGGGGAAAGGTAAAAATGTTCCTTTTTAATTTTGCACTTTTTCTTTCATACAAGGGAACTTCAGTTAACAAACGGCTTGGTTATAAAAACTGGCATAAGAAAAGGAAATCCATAGATAATAGTGGCTCGGTTTACGGATTTTTTTCCAGAACGGATTAATTGGTCTTCAATGCATTCCTATAGGAAACCACATTCTAGTTAAAGTATTTTGAGAAACTGCATTCAATGCATTCCTATGGAAAATGCGGTTAAAGTAATTTTTGCTTTAAGAAATGTCCTTGAAAACGCATTAATTACGTTAACCAAGGTTTGACCATATAATAAAGCTATCTTTTTACAGAACAGGTTTGTACTTTTTATATAGAGCATAAGCTTGTGGGAGAATTCCAATTCCTTTATTGGCAACACTACTTATTGCTACCTAATCTACATTGCTATTTCCTATCTGATCTGGCTGGTTTGAAAGCATTAACAGCCAGTGATGGAAACCTATCATAGATTTCTCTAGCCTAGAGCAGAACCTCATGTACTCTGAAGCAGCAAAAGGTTTTAGGCTGGCCTCCTGAATGGGTGCAGGTCTCTGTCAGGGGTAATGTCCTGTGGTAGTGGGATAATGTGCTTTGTTATCTTTACACCTTTTCAGACTCTGGTAGACTATTTTATAAAGGAACATGTTTTTTTCCTATTTGGGGCTAAATACAGGAGGTAGAGAGCCAAATATGAGAAAGTGTGGTGGCCAGAATAAAACCTCAAGTCTTCTGTCTTCTTTGGTTACATTTTCCAAGCAATATTCAGTACATAAATACACAAGTTGAAATGTTGTCAGACATTGCTATTCGTGGCTAGAAAATACTAGCGACCTGTAATCATCAGCCAAAATGGATCTTTTTTTTTTTTTTGGGGGGGGGGAGATCAATTAGGTATTAATGACATAACAGGACGCATTTTTTGTAATTAAGTAAATAGAAGCCCATTTGTATTAATGGCTACATACTAGGTCATTAGATTCATCATCTTTGATATCTACCATTACAGTAATACCTTGGATAACGTTTACTTCCGATAACGCTAAAATCGCATAATGTTAAGTAATCTGGGGAGGAGAATTGGATCGAATAACGTTAAGGTCCTATGGAATGGATCAGATAACAACCGCTAAAGCCTGTGCGGTTACATTGTATCTCTATGGAGCTTTAACATTATCCGATCCATCCCATAGGATTTTAACATGGATCGGATAATACTAAAAATCGGATAACACCAAGACTTGTGGAACCAAGTCTTAGCATTATCCGAGGTATTACTATATTTGGACTATTTAATTTCTTAATATGTGCTTTTGCCTTAATTTGTTTTGGATGTTCCTTAGCCACCTTCATTTCCCTTTAACAAAAGATGGGATTAACATGAATGAATTAATAATACAAACATTTTAATGATTCTCTTCACTCTTGCAGCTTTGCTTTTTCTTTGATTCCCCAAAGAGACTGTAATTTGTATTCATTCTGGTTCACTTACAAGACTTAAATAGCCCTTGAGACCACCAACTAGCATTGCTTCTGCCTCACTGGCCCTTTTACATGAATTCTTTTATCTTTCCTGTGCATTATCTGATACAGTGACAAATAGATTTTCATTAGGCGACAGTTTATTAATTCACAGATTTCCTGGAGCAGTGAAGAATGCCAATCTATTTCACTCTAGAAATTAGAAAATGGACCTATATTTAAAATTATAATTAAAGTGAGCATACATTGTACAAAGAGTGGGTGGTTGAAATCCTGTTGGCATAGCTGCACCTGTTGAAGTGTGATGATGTCACCTGGAGGTGGATAATTTCAGTAATGAGAGTTCCTCCTCTCCCTTGGCTTTTCTGACTTGCTGTACTGCAGCCAAAAATTTGTGAGTTCGATCCTGATGGGAATCAAGGTTGACTCAGCCTTTCATCCTTCCAAGGTTGGTAAAATGAGTACTCAGCACGTTGGGGACAAAATGCTAATTAGCTTGTGAAACACCCAGAGAGTGCAGAAAGCGCTATGGGGAGGTATACTAGTATAATTGCTATTGCTGTTTCTGTAGGAAGTTGAAGTGCCTCAATGTCAAAAATGGGAACATATAAATGTTCTGTTTATTGGTAGTTTGGTTTATGAGGAATTCCAAACTGAATTAGAATGATACAGGCTGTTTGGGGAGATATCTGAGTTGAAGTTTGTCCAAAGTTCATCCAAAGATTATGTGAATTGTTACACTTCTGAACATTAATTATAATTTGTAATTTGGAAAGAAACATAGGCGTAGAGGGTGCATCTCCAAAAATCTGACATACACCCCCTCCCATCGCCCTTTATAGGGAAAACAGCAGAATGGTGAGTGGGAGTATGTTGTAACTAACAGCTCATCTTTTAATCATACTAAATCATTTTAGCAGGACTCTAATCACAGAGTTTTAGCTAAGAAAGCAATATGTCACACAGCCAGCCCTATAAATAGCATTTTTGGCAACTGACACATCTAGCCTTCTCTGTTTGTTAATATTGAACCATATGATATAAGCACATGCAGGGAAAAGATGGAAGTATAAGAAACAATGCCTAGTATATGAGAATCTGTCAGCCATATTAGTTCCATTCCAAGCCCACCTCTTATATGTTTCCTCCTGCATGGAAAGGAAAAACAATGGAGGAAATATGTATACTCAGGGTAGAGAAGCCACAGCCTTTTAGCTGTGAGTGCCAATGAGAGTCTTTCATATTCCTCCAGGACTCTAGTTTTGGTACTTCTAATGTTACAGCATTTAACACATTTCCACATTGTCTCTCCAAGAAGTGGGAATGTTCAAGGTCTGTGGAGTCTGTGGAACCTGGGAAGGCATAGCATTGGAAAATGCTGAATATTCAAGTTCTTCTGCCTCTGCCAGTGTATGTTCTGTATCATTATCCAGTCTTATAGGCCTTCCTGGGATTTGGATGACAAAGGGAGGCAAAGCAAGCAAGTCATAAAGTCTAAATGTGAAATTTTGCAGATTTACTACATAGAGACATCTCCATGATGTATACCATTTTCATTCAAATGTCCATCTACGTTTTAATGCAGGGATTCACAACCAATGGCCCACAGGCTGCCCCGGTGCTTGGCACCATTCCGTCCATGGTGATGACCCTGGAAGTGAAAGCAGATCCATTTATGACAGCTCCCATGTGCACAAACGTGCCTGCCCTGGTTTGCAGCAAAGGTTATGATGGGGGGGGGGGGAACCATGTGCCTGGCTCGCTCAGCTGTCTGAGGGGAAGTGGTCCGGCCTGTGGTGCAAAAACCTTGAAAATACCTGCTTTAGCGCAATGATTTGAATGGGTTTAATATTTTAATTTTATGCTTGACTTTCAAATATTTAAAAGAGTGGTTGCGATGGCCCAGTGGTTAAGAAGCTCACCTTGTTAGCTGGAAGGCTGGCAAGTCAGCAGTTTGAGACCCGGGTACTGCATGACTGATTGGGGACACGAAAGGAGCCTCATTTGAGCATTCCCTGAGTAGAGTTTCTTCTGCAATAATCCTTTTAACCCAGAATAATATAAGTGAAATGTCTTTCTTTATTCATATCAGTGTATCGCACAATTTAAAAATGTGGACTTATATAAGATAGAGATAAAATTCAAACATTAAAATGTTTAAAAGTTTAGAGTATTTTTGACAAAAGAGATATTTTAATTATTTACTATATCTTTTTTATACGTACTGTACATAATAAATTGCATGCACTGATGGTATTTCTCCACATTCACAGAACGTGTATCTTGTATGTAAATAGCCCCATTTTACTTGCCATTTCTTTGCACTTGGTACTTCACTTTGAACTATTAAATTACTTCCTGATGATAGATTTCACATTGGAATCTCACTACCTCTGTGGCTCTTCTCTTCACAACTGCCATTCAATTACTATTCTTAAGAAGGTTTTTTCTTTTCTTTGGGGCAATCACCTCTTGACATGGCAAGTTGCGAAAAGTTGATTAAATATGTTTCCATGTGATGGGGGGGGGGGGGAGGAGTGCCAGTCAATTTGGGAGAGGATTTCTCTAAGGATACAACATGGTTCCTGTTTCATGAGGTAGTATAGGACAGAGAAAAAGAAAAGCATCTTTGTTGATCCCACATCCTCCACATCTGGATCTAGACCTGAAATACCATGGCAAAGTGTGTACTGGGTGAGTTGAAAGCAACCCTGGTATGTGACATTACTCAACAGCATTTCTGATCCTAGGGTATGTCTGACATCAGGTGTAGCTTCCAATTTCCTTTCTTTGTGAATGAACTGACATGAGATAATCTTAACTCTGATTTTAAACCAACAGGATTTTTGATCCTTGAATATGATCTTGGCTCCTGTTTGATGTTTCTACATTATCACACAAGGGCAGTGGTGGGATTCAATTTTTTTTACTACCTACTCTGTGGGTGTGTATGGTGGGCATGGCCAGGGGAAAAGCCCTGCATTGAACCCAAATTAGGACTACAGTTGTACCTCGCTTAACGAGCATAAAATGTTCCACAGGATTGCTCTTTAAGCGAGTTTGCTCTTTAAGCAAAACACCATTGTAAGTGACCAATTGTGGGGAGGATTGCAAACCCCAATTTATTTGTTAAGCGAGTTTTTGGTTGGTTTTATTTGTTAAGCGAAGCGAACATTCAGAGAAAATTCTACTCTTTAAGCGAGTTACTCTTTAAACGAGGCACTCTTTATGCAAGGTTTGACTGTACTTTATTTCAAAACTTGGGGGCGGGGCCAGCCAGAACTTCTGCTACCGGTTCTGCCGAACTGGTGAAAACCTGCTAAATCCCACCACTGAACAAGGGGCTGGTGCTTGGCAGCAGAACATATGTTTTTATATTCAGCAAGTTCAAAGGTCATTCCTTTACATTTTATTAAGATTGCACATTTGAGAATGATAGCTTTCTAGAAATCTGGATAGCTACTATTAGACACATCAGGCTACTTCAAATAGCATTATCATAGATGTGTACTAGATCTTTTGTACATGTTGTAGGGCATAAACTGCAGGCAAATAAGTGTTTCATTGACTGTATTTCTTCACATTCATAGACAATTTATCCTGTTTTCTAAGAAGCCCCATTTTATTTGATTATTGTTTGATCTTTTTACTTTACTTTGAAGTCTCTTAAGCAACATCCAGATGGTCCAGCACAATCATGTCTTGGTGGGAGACATTCTTTGGCATTCATCCATTCCATAAGATGTGTTATTTTTGCTCTTCCTAGGTTTACCCTATGAGGTAAACGTTACTGAAGAATAGCTTCCAAAGTTCATATAAATTAAATAAATGTAGGGCTATCACTTCCAGTTTTTAAAAAGGCATTTCTCAGGTCTTCTTGCTTGGTTGATTACCTATACTGTAATTGTAAATTACACTTTATCTATGACCAAGGTGATAGAACTATAATCAATATACTTTTTAAAGAAAATATTTTCATATCTCATCTATATACAACAAAGTTAGTTCTACAGAACATAAAATGAGTTATCTTGGATACTTTGGAGTCATTATTTGGAAAGGAGTCTGCACCTGCTAGACATCTCCATGACAACATTCCCCATATTCAAATGGACCTGAGAGATCAAGTCCACTTGTATGCAGATTTTTAGCCATTTGGATGTCATCCACTGGCTAAGCAGACCATGATGTGTGCCCCCTGCTTTCACCTTGTGCAAGGGATCTGATAGAGGACACTTTGATGAGTTTTAGTCCTGGCCTCATTGACAAATGATGGGCAGCACTGCCTAGTTAGAGCACTCAAGCCCCTGCGCCTTAATAAAGACTCCCACCTAGTTGGGGATAAAATGAGTTGCTTCTCCAAAATACAATTATTATATTATTCTGACTTGCTTACTGTTCTGTAAGCAAAGGAGCACACTCAATATGCAGTTTTCAAGAGCTTTAAAAAAAACAGTGGAGATTCATTAAAGATTATTTAAAAATTTATTTCATGCCTTTCTGAGCTATATGATAAATATTTAAGAGGCCATGCAGAGTTTTGTGGTGTAAAGTTTTTTTGCTTCAGCAACCTTCAAAAAACCAAGCATGCTATGGGGAGATACACTCAGTATCAGTTTAAGGGGCTTAGCTATTGATTTGCACCCTCTGAACAGTTTACCATATTATTACTGTAATCACTAAAGGGGTGATTGCATCTACAGACATTTCACTTTCCCTAAAACTGTGCCCTCCTAGTGGGTCAAAATAGCTTGTTTGTGAGTTCTGGCTACCTTATCACTCCAGATAAAGTGTTGTCACTAGGTACCATCAGCGTTGGGTATGATAGTGAACAGAATTAAGAACTAGAGTAGTCTAGTATAACTGAGGTCCATAGGAAGTAAAATTTAACCAAGAAGAACTTCAAAGCAAGGTTACTATTACTTGTTCAACACCAAAAGGGCACTTTGATGGTCACAAATGAAACAAATCAAAATAAGCCTTGTGGCCTAGTTCTGATTGTCAGAGTTTAGAAGGCAGGAAAGGGAAAAGGCTAAACACTAGATCAGTGATGGTGAACCTTGGCACTCTAGGTGTTCTTGGACTTCAATTACCAGACGCCCAAGTCAGCACTCCTGCTGATGAGGAATTCTGGGAACTGAAGTTCAAGAACACCTCAAGTGCCAAAGATCACCATCACTGCACTAGATACCATAATCTATTATCGCAACAATTTGAACAAAAATGATTAGTCTTCAATAGAGGCATAATATTTTTTATAATTCATTCATTGTTGAACGGGTTTTTTAAAAACAAAACATTCATACTTATAATGGAATAAAGTACATTTACCATTGTCTGGGTTAATGGCCAGAAAAACTGGGTTTTAATTTTATTTATTTATTTATTTATTTAGTCCAATTTAATATCCCGTCCTAATCAGGTGAACCCGACTCTGGGCGACTTACAAACATCGGTGTTAAAAAAACACAAATCGACAATTTATTGTTATGCAAATAAAGAAAACAAACCCATCAATAAGTTCAATTAACACATTACTCACTGGCTATGGTATGAATAAAATTTAGGTGCCCTTCACAGAAGCAGAGATAAAAGGACCATACATTTTATCACTGCACAATACTGTTCATTGACCATATCACGTTTTGATTTTTTAAAAATAATAATTGATCTTTATTTCAAATATCCCAACAAATGTGGTCTGTATTGATACATTGTGGGAAATGCCATGGCACCTTCTGATTGGAAACATTTGAGAAGGGTACGTTCTGTAGGTGACCAATGATAATAATAAAAAGTGCTAAAATTCACAGCATGAGTTCATGTTGACAATGCATTCCTTTTCTCACCTTACATTGCAGAGATGAGAGCAAGGAGAGAAAAAAATCAGCTGCACACTGTAGCTCTTTTTTCTGGTTCCACATGAATGGGGTCTGTACAGAGGCGTAGCTACCGCCGTATCTGCCATATCAATTATACGGGGCCCCCGGGGCACGGGGGTCCCCAACGTGCGTAAGCAAAACAAATCTTTAGCCTTCCTAAGGGTCCCCAAACAAATTTTTATACGGGGCCCCGCCAAGGCACGCTACTCTTCTGGGTCTGTAAACAAAAATTGGATTTGAGGAACACCAGGCGTCTCTGTAAGGGCCCCCCCCATGCTCCTGAGCATGTGCTCATTTCTGGAACATATTTAACCCTTACCTCTGAGAGACCTGGGCCGCGTTTACAAAGGAAAACTTAATGAGCAAAACAAGGGAGGCTTCTTCTTCTGGTAGCATGCAGCCAAATTGCCTTGTGTGTGTGTGATAAGAAAAACAACAATCTTCAAAGAAAAACAGCTGTTTTATTCCATCAGGTTCATGTAGGAAAGTTCATGGAAAAGCAGAAATCAAAAGGTTATATCCATAAGATCAGTCCAGTAAACAGTCCAAGGTCTTTTAGGTAATCATAGTAAAATCATGCCAGCAGACAGTCCGGGGTTTTAACTCATGGAGAAGCAGAGTAATCCCATACCAGCAAACAGGGTTATAGTCCAGGGTCTTACGCCATTGAAATCCAGACACGTACTCACTCTCACTTCTCTGCAAAATGGAGAATCTGCCATCAGGTGGGACAGCTTAGCCAATCACGTAACACAGAAAACTTTCTCACAACAAAGGTTGTTTACATTTATGCAAAGACACAACACGGCTAGGCTCTGCTAGAGAGATAAGACATACTGAGGAACACTGAAATGTCAACAAATCATCGTGGCAATCTTGTAAGGCACACAGAGAGAAAAATGGATTTCTATGAGGCCTAGCTGAAAAATAGCAATTTCAAGCCTTGGGAGACATTAGGAAATAGGGCTATTTCCTGACACGCCCCCCCCCCTTTTGGAAAGGCAAACCATAGTTTGGCTTTACCAAAAGGCACTATTTACTAATGTTGAGCAAGTGATTGAGCAAATAAGCTATCCTTTGTATATATAGGATACCAAGCGTTAAAGCTTCTTCCAGTTTTAGTTACTGGAGGTACACGTTAAATAAGTTACATTCTGCATTGCAAGCATACTAACTCAGGTGTTTACGCACACACCTTTACACTCTGGCTAAAACAAATCATGTAACAGGTACATCAGTTTCGTTTTTCCCACCATCAGTTTCAGGAAACATTCTACTAAGGGAATCTGCATGTACATTCTGAGTCCCTTTGATGTGTTGTATGGAAAACTGGTAATCCTGTAACAACAAAGCCCATCTCAAGAGTCTTTGGTTTGAACTCTTCATCTTGTTCAGGAACTTCAATGCATTATGGTCAGTGAGTAACTGGAATTCTCTTCCCCACAAAAATGGCCTGAGCTTGGTTACTGCCCATATTATGGCCAGGCACTCCTTTTCCACTATGGAGTAATTACGCTCTCGGGGAAGCAGTTTTCTGCTGAAATATGAGATGGGATGCATGTTTCCTTCTTCATCTTTTTGGAGGAGACACGCGCCAAGACCATAATTACTGGCATCTGTTTTCAAAATGAACTCTTTGTCAAATTGTGGTGGTCTGAGAATAGGGTATGAAACCAACTTCTCTTTTAACAAGTCAAAAGACTTCTGACACTCATTAGTCCACACAACCTTAAGAGGTTTTCATTTTTGTGTTAGCTCAGTCAGGACATGTGCAATAGTACTGAAATCAGGAATAAACGCACAGTAGAAACCAACCAGACCTAGAAACGATTTCACCTGATTCTTCGTCTGTGGCGTAGGCCAGTCCTTGACGCTTTGGACCTTGGCATGGACTGGAACCATTTGAGAAGAACCAACTTCATGTCCTAAATAAATCACTTTTCCCAAACACCATTGGCATTTGGATGCTTTAACAGTTAAACCAGCATCCTGAATATGTTGCAGGACAGTTTCAAGGTGTTTAAGATGATCAGAAAGTGAATCACTGAAAATTGCAACATCATCAATATAAGCACTTGCAAATGACAAACCATTCAAAATCTTGTCAATCATTCTTTGAAAAGTAGCAGGTGAATTTCTTAACCCAAAAGGCATTCGTGTGAAGGCAAACTGTCTTCCATCTGCTAAGGAAAAAGCAGTTTTGTGTTTAGCACTTTCTGTTAGAGGTATCTGCCAAAATTCTTTGGTCAAATCTAAAACAGAAACATATTTAGCATTAGCAATCTTGTGAACCAAATCATCCATTCTAGGCATTGGGTACAGATCAGGAACAGTTACAGCATTCAGCTTCCTGTAATCAACACAAAATCTTATTTCAGGTAAAATGTTACCAAATGCATCTTTCTTCTTAGCTAGAACAATTGGAGCTGAAAAAGAAGATTTAACAGGTTCAATAACACCCATTTCCAACATTTTCTGTACCTCTGCATCAATTTGTTTTTGGACTTCCCCCACTGTCCTGTAAGGGGGAGCCCAAATTGGCTCATCTGTAGTGAGTTCTATGTTATGTGTTTGTAAATTACAGTTACCAGGGTGTGATGTAAAGAGATGTTTGTATTTACCTAGTACAGATCTTACCAACATCTGTTCATGTTCAGGAACCTTGCTATTAATGTACAGATCATCAAAACTTCCAGCACGCTGGTACTCATCACTGAGACAAACAAGATCAGCATTTTCTACATCATTAGGTATAGCTGTGTTCTTCATGACGCTGACAATCCTGGAAGAATACAACTTTAAAGAGTTAACATGATAAACAACAACTTTCCCCGAGTCCCATTGTACAGCATAGTTCACTGCGCCCACACGTTGAATGACTTTGGCTGGGCCTTCCCATTCGAGGTTCAGCGTAGTCACTGGCAAAGGTTTAAGAACCATGACTAAATCTCCCACATTAAACTCTTTATGTCTGGACTTGCGATCGTGGTAAGTCTTATAAGTCTCTTGGGCAACAGTCAGATTGTCTTTGGCAAAGGATCTCACTGATTTCAGTCTCTTTTGCAGTTCATACACATAGGTAGCAGCATGTCTGGAAGGCATTTCCTCTTGGTCTCCCCAGTTGGCTTTCAACAAATCAAGAGGTCCACACAAGTTCCTTCCAAACAGCACTTCTGAAGGACTAAAATCACCAAGGGATGCATGTGGTGTAGAGTGGTATGCAGCTTTCAGGAATGGCAATGCTTCAGCCCAACCTTTGCCTTGGGCATGCACAAAAGTCTTGAGCATCTTTTGGAGGTTGGCTTGAAGTCGTTCCACGTTTCCATGTGATTGCGCGTGGTAAGCTATTGAAAAAGCTTGGGTGACACCTGCCAGTTGACACACCTTCTTCATTAAGGCGGAAGTGAAGCATGTTGCACGGTCACTCACTAAAATTTGTGGTAACCCCCATCTTCCTATTATTTCCATGAAGGCATTTGCAACTTGGGTCGAGGAACAAGTTGACAAAGGAAGAAATTCAGCCCATTTGCTAAAAGTATCAACGTAGACCAAAATAAACTTCTTTCCCCCTCGGGAAACTGGCAAAGGCCCCATAATGTCCCATTCACAACGTTGAAATGGGATGCCTGTAATCACTGGAGATTGCATGTTAGCTTTGGTTTTGGACTGGTTATGACCTCTCTGTTGACACAGATGACAGCTTTTAACATAATTTCTGACTTCCTGAGTCATTGAAGGCCAATAGAACTTGTCTGCAATACGCTGATAGGTTTTCAGTTGTCCTTGGTGCATTGAGAAGAGGTCGTCATGAGACAGACGTAGAATAGCATCTCTGTATTCTTTAGGAACCACTAGCTGGTTTTTGAAAGGCAAGTCTGATTGCACCTTTACATATCTGTACAACAGTCCCTTGTCAGTTTTCACAAATTGAGCAGACAGATGGGGTACAATGTCCTTTTGCAACACTGCTTTATCTCTGAGTTCCCGCAGAGATAAATCTTTGATTTGAGTGTTTAAAAACACCTCACTGGTGACTGACAAATCTGGGCCAATTGTGAAAGTTGTAACACTGTCTCCACTTTGTCCAGTAGATGGAGCAGTAACATCACTTGTGGTCTGGGAACCATTACTTTGTGAGACATCCAAAGACGAAGTTGAAACAAGATTCTTAGCTTGTGCCCTGGTTGTTACTTTCATGGCTTCTACACAGGAACCCTGGGCATTAGCTGGAGAGTTTTGCATGTTTACTTTTTGCACCTCTCTGATCAAATTGAGACCAATCAGGAACTTAGGTTGGCGTTGACACTCATGAACTAGGCAATGGATTTCACCAGTAAACTGCTGGAAAGTAATTTTCACCTTGGCTAGCTTTACAAAACAAGGAGACCTGGCATCAGACGCATACGGTTCCACTTGAACCCTGGCCCCTGGCACAATTTGAGTTGGGTGTACCAAAGAAGAATGAATAGAAGAAACATCTGATCCAGTATCATAAAGAGAGTCTGGAATTTCCAAACAAGTGCCATCTGGGCTATGTAGTACCACCAGCCTAGTTTTATAATTTCTCATCCAAACCAAGTCTTCCTTGCTTAGGAATTCTGCTGGGGTAATTATATGGTCTATCCTTTCACTTGGAGTCTGAACACATAGAGACCAGGTACCATCTTGGGTCACATCTTTGACCAAATCAGCAACAGGGTCATGATGACTCTTGACTTGAAAACTTTTAACTGGCAGAGACACTTCAGCAGATGTGGTTGGCCTTTCCTGCTGGGGCTTTTTGGAATGTTGAACCATTTTAGCCTGAGCAGCAGGTGGAGATTCTGTTTTCTCTTTAGGCCTAGCACCACTAGGAACAAACTTAGAAGTAAAGGGCTTCTTAGGTAGCTTACAATCTCTGGAAGTGTGGCCTTTCTTCCCACAATTGTAGCAAACAAAGTCTCTGGTGGGCTGTGAGACAGGGGATGCCTTGGAAGTAGGCCTTTCATCCCTTCTCTCTGGCAAAACAGGCCTTCTGTCATCTCTTTGTGGCCTTCTATAATCCACAATTCCTGCTTTACTCCCTTCTTGGGTACGCTTCAAAGCAACCAGGGTGTCTGTACTTTGGGCCAACTCAGCAAGAGTTTTAGGCTGCCTGGACAAAGATGACCATCTATCTGGGTCTTCCCTAGATGGGTCACTGTAATCTATAGCATCACCAACATACACAGGCACTTCATAAGAACATTCAGTCTGCCTTCTAGCTTCTTCAAGCTGCAAGGCCATAATGTGAGATAGCTGTGACAACAACTGGGCCAAAGTAGGCTCCTCTGAAACACTGGGTACAGGTAGAGCCCTTCCACGCTCTGCATCACCACCATCTGGACAATCTTCACCCCCCACAGGCCATGCTGGCCACACCTTAATCTGGCTACTCATCATCTGGGGGCCAACAGCCTGACAGTCCCCTTTCTGCTTCATCCCCTCTCTTCCAAAACACCAGGTAGCATCTGGGTGGACCAACATCTTGGGGTCTAAGCTGGGGAACTGCAGGGGCATCAGCTTACCTGCCATGCTGCAGAGCCTGAACACGAGTTCCTCCTTCCTGGAACGCGAGACTGCTTCAAGGGCCACTTCATGGGCCAGACAGAGGAAAGGTTGAGAAACCGCTGGAGAATCCCTCTCAGCAACAAATGCAGTTGTGTAAACAATCCAGGAGAATCGCTGTCCGCCGTTTCAGCACTTCTCCAAACTCCAAAACACAGGCAGAACCAGGCAGGCTACCAACAAAATGCTTTCAGTTTCAGCCGAGGCTTTCTCTCTCACACACACACAGGAGAAAAACTTCTTCAGGGCACCAAGTCACAAAAACAACATCAGGAGCGTTACATCCCACCGCTGCCACCATGTCGGAACACCAGGCGTCTCTGTAAAGGCCCCACCATCACCACCATGCTCCTGAGCATGTGCTCATTTCTGGAACATATTTAACCCTTACCTTCTAACTCTGAGAGACCTGGGGCGCGTTTACAAAGGAAAACTTAATGAGCAGAACAAGGGAGGCTTCTTCTTCTGGTAGCATGCAGCCAAATTGCCTTGTGTGTGTGTGATAAGAAAAACAACAATCTTCAAAGAAAAACAGCTGTTTTATTCCATCAGGTTCATGTAGGAAAGTTCATGGAAAAGCAGAAATCAAAAGGTTATATCCATAAGATCAGTCCAGTAAACAGTCCAAGGTCTTTTAGGTAATCATAGTAAAATCATGCCAGCAGACAGTCCGGGGTCTTAACTCATGGAGAAGCAGAGTAATCCCATACCAGCAAACAGGGTTACAGTCCAGGGTCTTACGCCATTGAAATCCAGACACGTACTCACTCTCACTTCTCTGCAAAATGGAGAATCTGCCATCAGGTGGGACAGCTTAGCCAATCACGTAACACAGAAAACTTTCTCACAACAATGGTTGTTTACATTTATGCAAAGACACAACACGGCTAGGCTCTGCTAGAGAGATAAGACATACTGAGGAACACTGAAATGTCAACAAATCATCGTGGCAGTCTTGTAAGGCACACAGAGAGAAAAATGGATTTCTATGAGGCCTAGCTGAAAAATAGCAATTTCAAGCCTTGGGAGACATTAGGAAATAGGGCTATTTCCTGACAAGGACAGTGTTATTTCTGCCTTTGGAATTCTTCCCTATGAGTTTTTGAAGTGGATGAAACTAAGGACACTGGAAGTGAGACAATGTTTTATACTACAAAATGGATAGGAGAGTCCTAGATGCTGCCCTGATTTCTCCCCAAGGAAGTAAGTATAAAAATCAGTTAATATAGAGGGGTACTTACTAGACATGTACAGGTATTGGTTGAAGGAAAAATAATACAGTCGGGCTAGTTTTTCATCACATTTTTTTGTGACACAGAGTTTTTATTTTTCATCATTTTCAAGCAGTAATGTTTGACATTTAGACTGATTCTTGGGACCTGTGTGTTGCTTCCCTGCATGGTGAAACATATGCTGAGTAGATTTTAGGAAATGTCAGGTATGCTGTCTCCCTGGAACACAGATAAGGAATGTCAGGGGAAGATTGCCATCACTCAATAAGCCCCACAGATGCATACCTATTACTTCTCATCCACGTGGGAACAGATGATACTGCCAAGAGGAATTATGATGAAATTAAATCAGACTTTGAAGCTCTGGGAAAGAAACTTAAGGACTGTGGGGACAAGATAGTCCTCTCATCCATCCTTCCTGTGCTTCGAAGAGGGATTGAAAGAGAAAGGAAACAGGCTATGAAGGTGGTGACAACATGAAGGATTTGGGTTTTTTGGACCATGGGCTATGATTCCTGGAAGATGGATTGATGGCAAGAGATTGGTTGCACCTCACAAGAACTAGGAAAAATGTTTTGGGTACAGCATGAAGAAATTTATCAGGAAGGCTTTAAATTGAAATGGAAAGGGGAGGGAGACATAAAACCAGAGGTAAAGAATGATGAAGGCTTACATAAATAAGGGGAACAGATTGATTACCTCTAATGGAGATCAATAATAATTTTCATAAAAAGGGAGAAAGCAGACTGCAAATCACACAATCTTGAATGTCAATAAACAAATGCAAGGAGTACGGGAAACAAGGAAGAAGAATTGGAACTCTTAGTTCAGGAGGGGGAAAAGATGACTTGATAGGGATAACAAAAACTTGGTAAGATGAAGTCCACAACTGGAACACAGCAACTGAATGCTATACATTTTTCAGAAAGAACTGAAAGGGCAGAAAGGGAAGTGGAGTCATGGCATATGTTAAAAAAACATATTAATGCATAGAAATACAGGAGGATGAGCTTTCCTGTCTCATAGACAGTGCATTAACAGAAGTATAGTCTCCAAAACCCATGAGGTACTATTCCCCCTCTATTCAGTGCTATCTCAATCATATATAGAGAAGTGTGTCCAAATCTGGGCAACAGACTTTGAAAATGATGCAAACAAATTAGAGCAGGTGCAGAAATGGGCAACAAGGATGATCAACGGAATGGAAACCAAACCCTATGAGGAAAGACTGAAGGAACTGGGCATTTTTAGCTTTGAGAAAAGGAGACTGACAGGGGATATGATAGCACTTTTCAAATACCTGAAATATAGTGATAAAAAGGAGGGCAGGATCTGTTTTCAATCATCCTAGAGTGTATGACACATAATAATGGGCTAAAGCTAAAGGAAGTCAGATATAGGCTGAATATCAGGAAGAAAGTCTTAACAGTTAGATCAGTATGACAGTGGAACGACCTCGAGAGGTGCCAAGCTCTTCAACACTGGAAGCATTCAAGACAAAAATGGACAACCATCTGTCAGAACTGCTTTGATATAGATTCCTGCATTGACCCGGGTGTTGGACTCAATGGCCTAATTCCTAAAAGGCCCCTTCTAACCCAGTGATTCTATGATTTAACTACAGATTGTAGCCTCTATTTTAGGATAAAGTAATCATAAGTGCTATGCATGCCAGTCTTTCAGTCTTCTGGATGAGAAAAATATAAAAAGATTTTTTAACAACTCTCAGGACCAGTTGAGCTTTACCTGAGCAACACAATCTTCTTGGGCTCTACTCTAAGTGGTGGGATGTCAAAAAATTTACTACCCCACCATGACAACTTCACAGTATGGGCGGAGCTAATGTCATGACATCATGAAATCATGGGCGGAGCCAACATCATGACGTCATGATGTTGTGGGTGGAGCCAAATAAAAAAATAAAAAATAATAAAAAATAAAATAAAATAAAAATAAGCACACACATAAACACACCTCAACCAACCCACCCACCCACAACACAAACCCGTAAATAAATAAATTAAATAAATAAATAAATAATACACCAAAACACCCACCTACCCACCCCAAACACAAATAAACCAGAGCTTTTAAACCAGAGCTTAAAGCTTATTCTGGCTAATCTTTTTCACACTAGGTCAGATGGAAGGAACTACAGAATGAACTCACCACATGATGGCTTCATTTTGGCCCTTTTCAACTTTTCAACAGTTAAAGAAGTTAGGTACTAAGTCTTTGCCTAACCAGTTCTCTAGGATAATATGCCATAATGTAAATGTAAAACAGATGTACCTCCTTAAGGGTTCTCCAATTGGAACAGCAATTGGAACAGCACAGCTGTAGCTTATTGATGAGCTAACTGCAAGACTTTGCTTAAAAACCCCAAGCCAGGCCACCAGGCCTTTTTAGAAACTGTGGTAGTAAGTCAATATAGGTAAAAGTATTAAATACACATTAAAATACAAACAGACACACCACATCCAAAGGTGAGTCACTTACCCTGGGGAGCAGGCTATAGGGAGCTTCAGGCTAGCAACTTCTCTTCTTCCTCCCCGCTTGGGAGGACAGCAAGGAGGCCATGCATACACGCCAAGCACTGTAGGCGTGCATGCACACCAAGTGCTTGGCATGCATGCGCAGTGGGGGAACAAGTGAAAAGATAAGCCCCAAAGTTGGTTCCCCCCTAAAGCTGCTACCGGTTCTCCGGGACACTGGGGAAAGCTACTACCGATTCTGGCGAAGTGGTGCAAACCTGTTAAACCCCATCACTGACTACTCTGCTGTATATTTTGTATGCTCGTGGCTTTGAGTTATGTTTTTCCTTTTCGATATCTCTCCTTGTTTTATTTTTAACTGTGCTTGGTTTTGAATTTTGACCTCTGGCTTTATCCCTGATCTGATAACATAAACCTCTTCTCTTGCTTCTTATTGTACTACTGTTTATGAACCAGCATGTCAAAAACATGTAGTTTCTTTTCTTTTCTTTTAATCTACTTCTACTCATCTTCCTCACTGCTACAGGCACAGAAAGACAGATGAGTGGCCTGAGAATGCCATTATATCATGATATATTACAGTGCCAAGGTATACTGTAGCAGGAAAATGCCAAGCATCAGGAAGTAAACATCAGGAAGCTCTTCATTACTCCTGTACCAGCAGTAAGAAGCAGTCAGACACAAAAGCAACATTAGGCCATTGAGTCCAACTCCTGGCTCAGTTTCAGCCTAAATCTTGAGAAATATTTGAAGAATGGCATTCTCAGTTTTCTTCAAAATTGTGTTCATGGGTGCATGTGTTGGATATTTTTAAGTTAAAATATTTGGCTCAGCCTTAAACAAAATTATTTCTTTGGAAATTACTTCAACAAGTTCTTTTGCCTTTGCAAATGATTCCATCAGCATTAAAGATACGACAAATTAGCCAACAACACATGTTTTGTTCTATTGGCAAATTCCCAAAAAAATTGTGAAATGAAAGACCCTTCCATTGGACATGGAGGTGGTGGAAAGAAGATTTCACAATGGATTTTTACCCCTCCTCGGACCTTATCAGAATTACCACATCTAACTGTGAAACAGCCATCTTGAGAAAAATCCAGAAGGTCGTTGAAATACAGAACATATAGTAAACAGAAAGTATGGCAGTATTCTGATTCATATAAAAATGAATGAACTTTGAATAGCTATTCATTATTTCACCTTGGTTGGCAAACTCAACCACACAAGGGGACGTAATTGGGTGAAAGCAACTGGACACTAACATTTAAAGGATGCTGAAATCTAGAGGTAATCTTCTTATTTTAAGAAAAATAATGGCAGCGGCTCTCACCCTATTCAATTTCCACTTCTCTTTCTCTCTTTTGACATCACATAGTTTCTGTTTCTTTTTAGTAGTGCACTACATTCTACTCAGTGGGGCAGCCAAAAAAATTTACTACTACACTGTGGGCGGAGCCAAAATAGTGAGCGGAGCCAACATCATGATGTCATGGGTGGAGACAATGATGTGGGCGGAGCCAATGTAAACCCCACCCATAAAAATAAGTACACATAAAAATACCAATTAAATAGACATTAAAATACGTACACATACAAACACAGTACACATTAAAATAAATACACATTAAACACACATAAAACACATAAAAATACAGATTAAATACACATAAAACATTAAAATACACATTAAAACACACACACCACATCCAAAGGTGAGTCACTTACCCTGGGGAGCAGGCTATAGGGAGCTTCAGCTTTTCTAGCAGCTTCTCTTCCTCCTCCCCGCTTGGGAGGACAGCAAGGAGGCTGTGCATATGCACCAAGCACTGTAGGCATGCATGCACACCAAGCACTTGGTGTGCATGTGCAGTGGGGGAACTGGTGAAAAGGTAAACCCCCATGGTGGTTCCCCCCAAAAGCTGCTAACGGTTCTCTGGGACACTGGGAAAAGTTACTACCAGTTCTGGCGAACTGGTGCAAACCTGTTGCTGACCATCACTCATTCTACTCCTTTTTTCATGGCAGGGTCTCATGCCCATGTTTCAATGCTGTGTAGGTGGGAAAACACTAAAATTTCTTATCAAAGCTCCAGTGTTGACTATACGTGCCTCTCACTGCCCCCACCAGTATCATTAAATAGTAAATTTCTTTCCACAACATTCCAAACCCAGCAAAACAAAGACAACAAACAATCCTATCTCCAAATAATCTTTTTATGCTTCCTTCTCAATGTCTTGTTGCAGCAATTGTAAGAAAGATTGTGGGGTGCAAAATGGCCGTGTCAAAGAATGTTTCCTCTCTCCTCGGCTTAATATTTCTCAAGTCCAGTTGGTAGAAATGACAAAGCTACCTTGTGAGGTGACAAGATTAATTTCCCAGTGGAAATAATTTCTTGCCAGCGGCCAACATTGTGTTGACTTGCACGAGGCAATCTCTCTTCTGTTTGACTTCATTCTCTTCTCTTCCTTGTCACAATCAGACTTTCTGTAATTATGTTGGAGATACCAATGCAGTGCTAGATTGTTATCACCTTTACCACAAATTATGATAAGACAAAAAAAAAAAAAGAATTTTGTTAACTGGCAAAGACACAGGTGTTGCCAGAATGTTTTCTTGTGTCTCCCTCAGGCACTGAGTTATATAATTCCTAAACAAAAGGGAAAACATCTCTTCTCCTCACACGTATAAACTCATGAGTCCAATAATAATAATAATTTCATGTCAGAAATTATTCTGGGTTGAAAGGATTTTTGCTGGAGAAACTCTGCTCAGTGGATGCCGAAATGAGTCTCCTTTCATGTCTCTAAGAGCTGGGACAGAGACAGGTGCAGTACCCGGGTCTCGAACCTTGTTAGCCTTCCAGCTAACAAGGTGAGCTTCTTAGCCACTGAGCCACCACAGCCCCAGTCCAATAAAGGCGAATGAAGTGATGACAGAAGACTTTATCTCATTATGGATTAGAACTTTCATCTTGGTAATAGAGCTTATTGTCGGTGCAGTTGGCCAGTTGCTGTCACAAGAAAAGATAAATTACTTTTTAAGAGATGTTTAATTGCAACAAGGCTAGATGCAGAAGGAAACAAAATGACACAGCATATGGTTTCAGTCTGTATCCAGAGGCTGTATCAAGCATATTAAAGAGCATCTGATGCATCAGAAGGCAGGGGCTTAGCACAGAGAATTAGCTGAGAAGACAACTTTAACATTTTGGTCTCCCCATGCTTGGTCTCCTCATGCTTCAGTACCTGTGGAGCCCCAATGGATGGGGCTTCTATTTTATGAAACTGAAAATGTCCCCATCTGTTTCCAAGAGAACAACTAGAAAGCTAACTCCATATAGACCAATATTTAGAAAAGCTAACCAAGGTCTTTGTGGGGGTAGTTAATTTCTGCCACTTCTTTATTTTTCTCAGATAATTAAATTGCCAGGGGCTAGTTTAAATATTTTAAACAGATGCTCAGTGTGTTGCAATATTGATCAGATTTGATTGCTTTGTTGCTGTGTGCCACCTTACCTGCTTACATGGAAGAATGAAGGTATGACATGAAGATTGGATGATTAATGAATGATTATCACATTAGTTCAGAATTATAGTTTCCAACAGCCTGTTATTATTTACCTGAGTCTCTGCAACAAGAATGCCTAGGCCAGAGCCCACTAACTTTCTCTGCATGGATATGGAGAACAGCATATCTGAGCAAGATACAACTTCCTTCTTGTGTATAGACTCTGTGCTGAAAAAAAGTTGGCTTATGGACATGCACAATCTACTTGCAAGCAGAAATACCATATCTTTGGATATGTTCTTTACCACTCGGAGAAAGCAATGACTGACAGAGAAGGAATAGCTGGTCCTCTCTAACCGTGTTTCTGAGAGGTGGGCCAATAACAACTGGATAAGGCTAATGTTGATGAGTATACTTCTAGAATCCAAGGAGTAAATCCTTTTGCTGTTAGTAAACCTATTGAATCAATGGGATTTAAAGAAGTGTTGACTTACTACTCAATAATTGAATCTTGATGGGGACTGGCAATTGACTGAGACCCGCATTGGTTGTATGAAAGTACAGTAATACCTCAGATAACACTAAGACTTGGTTCCACAAGTCTTGGTGTTATCCGATTTTTAGTGTTATCCGATGCATGTTAAAATCCTATGGGATGTATCGGATAATGTTAAAGCTCCATAGAGATACATTGTAACCGCACAGGCTTTAGCGGTTGTTATCCGATCCATCCCATAGGACCTTAATGTTATTCGATCCAATTCTCCTCCCCAGATTACTTAACGTTATGTGATTTTAGCATTATCCGAGGTAAACGTTATCCGAGGTATTACTGTAGTATAAATGGCAAACTGTTTTGAAACCAAGGGACTTTTGAAAAACATTTTGCAATACAGAATGGGGACATGGGATAGACATTTCCTGAAAAGCTATATGGATATTAAAATAAAATAAAATAAAATGAATCCCTTGAGTGCGAGGCAAGTTTTATCTCAAACTCATTGCAGGAAAGTTTTATCCCAACCTAAAAAAACAAATAAGTAAATTAATAATTTCTTGTGCTTGCATAAGTGGTAACTTAGAATGAGCATGAGAGAAAATAGGAAACAGGAGGAATCTTATCTTGAAATGGAATTACAAAAGGAGACACTTTGAAAGAAAATCAAATCCTTAGGAGAAGATACAGAAGAGTTTTATCTAGTAAAATGTTCCCTGTTTCACCAAAAGCAGTAGTTTCAGCCAATGTATGAGTGAGATTTTGAAAACAACCAAAATTACTTAATAAGTGATTTTCTCAATTTTTCCCAAATGGACAGGAAGCTTCACCTAAAGAAAAAGTTTGGTTTGTTGCTGAAGGTTGCTCTTTGGGCAAAATATTAGGGGAATTTCAGAGGAAGCAAAGTAGTTATGTTAAGAATTCTGATATACTGAAAGGACAGTAGCCTCCATCTTCCTTCTGTTTAGTTCATGTATCAAAGACTTTCATGTAATGACTGCAAAAGTAATCTAAATCATAGATATAACTCCAAACCAGAAATCACATCCAACTTCGCTGATCCTTTAAAAGTATCTCAATGCTCTGTAGAACATGGAGGGAGGGTATTATGCTTAGAGAAGTGTCACACTTTTGAAGGAATTTAGGGAAGATAAAAGAGGTGTTATAGGGGACAATGTTGCATTTGAAGATTACACATGACATGCAGACCACACTTCATTTATCCATGAGTCTCAACTGTTTTAAGCCGGGGTCCAGGTCATGCTCCCTCAGACAGCTTCGGGGGGACGGGACGGACGGACCGCCATTTTGCCTTTCCTCCACCACATGGCACTTCCTGGTGTGGTGGAAGCAGGGGGTGGGCATGAAATGGTGTCATGGGCCACATCCTACTCATGGGCCTCAGTTTGTTTGTTTGTTTTTAATTAGGTATATAAAACGAAACAAATATAAGTATACATGAAAACAATAGGAAACAAAAAAAAGTAACATAAGTAACAATACTACATTGAAATCTTTACCCATGAAGTAAATATAAGCAAAAATCACTCGATCTAAGTTTAAAAAAAAAGAACAAGTAAAAATACAATTTCATACAACCGTATTGTTTACCCTCCTGTTTACTAATACATATTGTTCTCCTACACTACTACATTTCACATCTTTGTTATCACCCTTGTGCTATATACATTGTCCGGGGAATTATGTATCCTCATAGTTTCCAAAAATCATTTTGTTCCTGTACAGGGGCCATGCCTTTCTTCTTAACCAATGCGTTGTCAATAAATGGTTTCCAGGTCCTCCAGAATCTATTACCTTGCATTTTACCCTTTTAAAGGTTTAATTCCCAGGTGAGCTTTTCATTAAGTGCTAAGTCCCACATTTCTTTGTACCCGTCCTGCATTCTTAACTTTTCATTATTCTTCCAGTTTTTTGCTATACACTGTCTAGCCGCTGACAACATCACAGCCATCAATTTCTTATTATCATTGCTCATTTTGTATTTATCTACATTTTGTATTTATCATGGGCCACATCCTACTCATGGGCCTCAGTTTGATAATCCTTGTTCTAATATCTGAGATTACGATATCTGAAAGGCCACCCTCTTTTGTGTGAAAATGCCCATAAGTCATGATCATTCTTTGATGCATTTTACACTTCACCACTAGAGAAGGATTCTTTCTGCTTAGCACATCAGTTTGAAATTCCCTCTCAAAGTGAAAGGAATGAGCTTCACCCCAATAGCATTTAGGAAGCCAATAAAGACTTTGTTATTTTTGCATAAGTTTTCACCAAGGACAGTCCTCTTCATAAGCCTCAGAGATATTTGCAGTGTCTCTCTCCACAAACAATTAAGTGTGTGTATGTGTGAAATACAACACCCATAAGCCACAACCTAAGGATCAACAACATAGTTTAAGCCCCATCATCCTCAAGTAGATGCATCCTGGAAGTACATCTATGTTAATTGCCCCCCTCAAGTTTAGAACTAAGCATGGGGCACAGTGAAGTGTTCTGGTAGACCATTCACACCCTCAAAAACACCTGCTACCCTATTTAAGACCTTAAAGTAAGATTTTTCTCTGTGAATATAAGGATAAAATAAATGGTAGAAGTGCAAATGGAAAGAGATCCTTTCATGTATTGCTTCAGATTCTTAATTCCCTCCCTTTGGAGGGATGAATAAAGAACGAGAAATGTTTAAGACCATTAAGCAAAGAAAGCTCCAATAGCTTGGGAATAACATAAGGAACAAAATGAAATACAGTATAGAGTACTCCAACTGGGAAGAGAGGCCCTGGACTTAGATGGACTTCATGGCTAAAGAACCAGATAAACTGGTGTGGAATCCCCTTGGAAGACCTGTTCCAAGGAGTTAAGAATAGGAAGACTATCACCATGATGAAAGCCAATATCAGGAATGGATATGGCACCTGAAGAAGGTGAAGGAAGTTTTTCAGATTTCAGCTGGAACACTTGAAAGTACCAGGTTTTTTTATGCTCATCCATACTAGATCACATATACAATGATAACATTTTTTTTACACCAGAAATGAGATTTGCACCCTTATTTCAGTGCAAGCCTTAAGTAGCATGCCAAGTACTATTATGATAATGTCTTAGGTTTTATTTTCACATGTTATTTACTTATTTGCAAGTTACACTGAATGCATCTTTTTTGGCGGATGAGACAAAAATGGATTGCTGTCATCAGCAACAGGGTACAATTAACCAACTGATGATTTAATGAAAGAATCATGTTAGAGCAATGATGCCGGGAGGAACTATTTTAAGACTGGGAGACAATTTCATGTAAAAAAAATGTGCAGAGGAGGTAGTGATTCCATTAGCATAGTGATTAACAGATGATAACATGGCTGATTCCCCCCTTTCCTTTTCTTCTAATTTTATGTTTAAAGAGTAAGGAAGAGAGAACTGCTGTATTCTGTGGCTTTCTGAGGCACACTAAATGTTTTATTCCATAGCCTCTCCTCCCCATTATGTTGGGTCTTTATCCTTTGATGTCTCACAGCCTCTCGCAAAGGCAGACCTCGGTAGTGTGGATGGGAGGAGCCTCTTTTTGTGGGAGCTATAGGGTTAAATAAATCCAAGGGGGATGTTGCAAAACAAAGTCTGTACAAGGGCCCATGTAATGGTTAGACACACACTGTAGGAATATCTGTGCCTCTGGCTTGTCCTCTCTCTCTCTCATTTTCACTCACCCATGCACACACACATACTGTATCATCCTATCTTCTATTCATATGTACACTGTGTGTGCTCACAGCCCTGGGCTCCAAAATGTCCCCAGTAACCAATTCTATAGGATTGATCCTTGTCCCACCAGGGCAAATTGGAGAGGCTCTCTTATCATTCCATCAGTTAGAGAGGAACATCTCTCTAGCACCAGAAGGAGAGCCTTCTCCATGCCCTTTGGAACCTCCTGCCTACTGAGTTACGTTTACAGACAGAGCTATTGCCCTTTTGGAAGGGCATAAAAACCTGGCCAGCAGAGCAGGTATGGGGCTCCAGGAATACAGGGTCCCATGTTGGGTGGTTGATTTGATTAGACAGCCACCTCTTTCTCTCTTTAAAACCTTTTAAATTTTTTAAATTTCTTAAAATGTTTGAGTCTTTTAAATTTATAGTTTTAAATTTTTGATTAATCTTGAACTTTTAAGTTTTTAATCTCTTTGAATTTACAGGTATAGTTGGGTTTATAGATGGGTTCATTGGATTGTCATTTTCGAACATTGTGTTAGCCGCCCTGTTTCCGAGTAGGGCTGCATACAAGTATGAGAAATAAATAAATAAATAAATAAATAAATAAATAAATCATTTAGCTACTGCTGCTGTCATTATGGTTTACTAAGGTTCTTCCTTCAACTGGTACTAGAGCATTGATGGCCAACCTTGGCACTCCTGGTTCAAGAACAACCTGGAGTGCCAAGGTTGGCCATCGCTGCTCTAGTACCAGTTGAAGGACTTCTACCTTGCCCTCCTGGAGTCCTGGACTTCAATTCCCAGAAGCCAAATTCAGCACTCCTGGTGATCAGGGCTTCTGAAAGTTGAAGTTCAAGAACACCTGGAGTGCCAAGGTTGGCCATCACTGTACTAGAACATCAGCTCTTTGGGTTTCTTTGCCATGTGAAGCAGACTCACTGTCTTCCACAGTCCTTGGGAAAGCCATTGCCAGTGCCCAGGTCCTGTCCCTCTTCCCTTGTTATTTTCCCCACAACCTCCCACACCCATTCTCTCAGATGAAGCTCGTTGTTGAGCCCTTCAGTATGCTCAGCTCTCCTTCTACCTTGCCCTCCTGGAGTCCATGTGTTGTATCCCTTTTAGGGCTCCTTAAAATGGGTGGAGGTCCAACTCCCTCACCTACACACATAGAAGCACAGTTTCTTTTTTAAAACCCTCCCTTCAGTCCTGCTCTGTCCATGTGCACTTTTCCTTCTGACAGATGCCAGGGAAGTTGTTCCACCTTATCTGTTAACATGCACTCTGTGGGAAATCTATAAATTAAATCTTCGATTAAAAACAGTTTGACTTTTTCCCCTGACAAGATAAATCTGTAATCAAAATCACAAGGGAGTTTGTCTACATGTCCAAGTTAAAATTGTGAGGAACCCTCAGCCTCATCCGTGAGCTTACGTGTCCTACCCAGAAGCCAGAAGAAAAGGGTGGTAAAGCTCAGCTAACCAGCTAACATACTAAACTAGAGGCAGATTTAAAAAATGCACCCAATGATTGGCAGTATGCTGCACATCCATCTGTGCTCTCCCCAGTCCTCTTTCTTGGCTTATTGATGCATCACCATTTGACAAGCACTACAGGCATTGTATCATTGAAACAATGTAACTGACACTTTGGTCTATTTTATCCCATCCCCAGTGCACATATATGCTGAGAATGGGTTAAAATACAGCACAGCAAAATAGTAGAACTCCTTGATGAGTGTTCAGAATGGGGTGATTTACTGATCTTTAGAGCTGAGCAAGTTGAAGGGGATGGTGGAGGACAGGAGTGCCTGGCGGACTGTGCGACTGAACAACAAAAGAAGGTCAAATACTGAAGCTACAAGTTGTAGCGATGATGGATACTCAAATACTTTGGCCACCAAATGAGAAGAGAGGACTCACTGGAGAAGGGCCTGATGCTGGGAAAGATCAAAGTCAAAAGGAGAAGGGGGAACAGAGGATGTGGTGGGTAGATGGCATCATTGACTCAGTGGGCATCGATCTGGGTTGGCTACAGAGGATGGCAGATGACAGAGGAACCTAGCATGCTGTGGTCCATGAGGTCACAAAGGGTCGGACTCAACTGTGCAACTGAAGAAGAAGAAGAAGAAGAAGAAGAAGAAGAAGAAGAAGAAGAAGAAGAAGAAGAAGAAGAACATCATCATCATCATCATCATCATCATCATCATCATCACCACCACCACCAACAACAACAACAACAACAAGAGAGTTGCCTCTTTTTTTCATCCAACAGGTGTAGATACCAGAAGAAAAAAGGGGACAACTTCCTCCGCCCCAACAAAAACCCAAAAGAGTGCAATATAGGGAAGTGTAGATAGCCCCTTTTCCATAAGAGCTTTTATAGTTCCTCCATAATAGGTGAGCACATATAATACACATTTTCCTCAGCAACAAAATATTTCTAAGATAACTGACTGGCTTGATCTTTCCACAGAACTATGATTGCTCCCTCATTGTTTCTGCCTCTGGTGGAGCAGCAAAAGAATCAGAGGAAGCCTGCTTTTCATGATCTTCTGTTCACTTCACTCAGATGTGTGGAGATTATTAATCATTGATAAAGAACAGCTGTATGCCATTAACTCAACTCTTGTTCCGCTCAAAAGAGACCACTCAGTCACTATACAAGTTGTAGCAGTGATGGATACTCAAGAGCCTCATCGGCTGGGAATAGATAAAATATTTATGAAAGCTGAATAAGGGAATCCAGACAAGAAAACATTAAAATGTCACTACTGCTAAATCAAGACACTTTAAGGGACTTTTAAAAAGAAAATAAATATTTTAGAGATGTGCTAATTGTTGTTGTTTTTTTACTCCAAATCCCAGAATTCTTCACTCTTCCAGTTCCAAAAGTAAATTGTGCACGTCTGAGAAAAGCCTGGTCTAGAACGCTTCAAGGCCCCGGTGCCTGTTACTAGCTGCTTGGTACTAAAAGCTACTCTCTACCAGCAACAACACAACTTCCTTTTCTAGTAAGCTCCTATCCTGGAGCTTGGGTTATCCTAAGCCATGAAGCCATTCAGCCTAGCCTTTCCCCAGATAAATACAATTTAGGTGTGATCTGGCAGGTAGAAATTCCACAATGGAGAATTCTGGGGTTTGGAGTGAAAGAATAATAACAAATAGCACATCCCTTAAATCTTAATTCCCGGTGACTGTAGTAGCTTAGTGGTTAAGATGCTGAACACGATGACTGCAAAGCCAGCAGGTCAGCGGTTTGAGAGACCCAAGTGCTGGATGAGTGATCTTCTGTCTCTGTCCAAACTCCTGCCAACCTAGCAGTTCAAAAGCAAGAAATTGAAAATAGATAAATAGGTACCGCTTCGGTGGGAAGGTAACAATGTTTTGTGCACTCTGGTGTCTAGTCATGCCCGCCACATGTCCACAGCAGAGCTGGCTCTTTGGCTTTAAACAGAGATGAGTACCACATCCTAGAATCAGATACGACAGGCTTCTGAGCAAGGGAGACCTTTATCTTTACTGAAATCTTAATTAGATTATTCCTCAAATAATTTTAATCAAATAATGTATGTATTTATCTCAACATTGTATTTCCTTTTGTACACTAAAGCATTACAGTAGTTAATATATTCTTTCTAAATTGGATGGGGAAACAACAGTTTACATTCTTCTTAAAAATAAGACAAGGCAGCTTGTAACAAGTTCCATGGATATGTCAGCAACAAGGCTAAGTGCAAGAGAGATTTGTTACCTACTACTGTTGTGGGCTGTGATCTTTAGTGCGGTATTTCACAAGAACATTGCATACTCCTGAACAGGGGAGGGCTGTGTAGAGATGGACCCAGTTATGTCAGGAATGTGGTATGTCCTGCCTATGGGCTAGATGCAGCCAGATGAGTTTCCCAATTAACCTGCTACTTTTTTAGACAGGAAGAGATGTTCTGGTTCTAGTATCAACAGTGAGAATGATTTTGGCACAAATTGTGAAAAAGCATGTATCTGTAAAAAAAATGATGATAATTGCTGCTTTGTTTCATGGACTTTTAAGAATCAGAAGCATTGAGAGGGTCGTATGCATCTTTTTTTAATGGTACTTCTGTGCTTGTTGCATGCAATATGAAAAAGTTACTAGTTTTGCCTACAATGCACTGTTATTTTTGGCTGATAGCATTTTTATTATATTGTTGTTGTTTATTGATTGTACACCACCCAGAATGAGAAATATCCCAGATGGGTGGTATAAAAATGTAAAATGAACGAACGAACGAACAAAAGAAAGAAAGAAAGAACAAAAAATGAACGAAGGAACGAAGGAATGAACGAAGGAACGAACGAATGAACAAAAGAAAGAACGAACAAAAAACGGACGGACGGACGGACGGACGGACGGACGGACGGACGGACGGACGGACGGACGGACGGACGGACGGACGGACGGACGGACGGACGGACGGACGGACGGACGGACGGACGGACGGACGGACGAACAAACAAACAAACAAACAAACAAACAAACAACTGTAAAGTATTTGCATAGTCTGAGCCACAATCTGCAGACAGGAATGCTGTTACATAAAGAGCACATTTTACATATCTTATGTTATTCAGATTTGCAATGCATGAAAGGTACATGAAGAGTCTGTTTACCTGTTACAAATGCATACTGTTGAAATATCTATCCCATTTGAAGTTTTCCAGTCCTGTTTCAAAACCCTCCAAGTTAGAGAACAATAAAAAGGACTTAGGAATAATGGCAAAGGAGGCTGGGGTCCGAGAAGGATGACAAATGGTAATGAAGTTGTGGCATGCTACAACTGACAAAAATGTCAAAAGTGAAGGCAGGCCTCTGCTCAAGCTTTTTGCTCTTCCTGCCCCAAGATGGAGCTGAGCCATTATGGAAGAGCCAATGGGAGTTCTCCATATGGCTTGGCAGCTTTGCAGACAATTAAGCCTTTATAAGCCAGATATGCCCTTGCTCCAACCTCTCTTGGAGCAGACAATGAAGGAGAGGAGGAGCTTTCATACAACAGTCCAGCAGGGGCTGTTTTAGCGAGGTTCAGTGGCTTGCAGCATGGTGCTTCATCAGTGATGGGATGACAAAAAATCTACTACCACGCCATGACGTCACGGACGTCATGGGCGTGGCCAATGTCATGACGTCATGACGTCATGGCCGAAGCCGACGTCATGACGTCATGACATTGTGGGCGGGGCAAAAAATAAAAATAAATAAAAAATAAAAATAAACATACACACACACACCCCTCCCTCTCAGCCCACCCACCCAGACACAAATAAATAAATAAATAAATAAACAAATAAATAAAATAAAAACAACCACCCACCCAAAACACAAATAAATTACCCCTCGCTTACCTTTCTTGGGACCCGGCACCCCGACTGCGTCCACAGCCGCCGCCACCGCCACCAGAGCTGCCTGCACCCCTGTGGCCTCCTCCTCCTCCTCCTTTTTAGCCCGGCTCCGGCCATGGCCAGGGGCGGCGGGCAGCAGTGGCTCCAGCCGCGGCTCCAGCCACGGCACCAGCCGCGGCTGCCGAGCCTCCCTGGGCCATCCCCATGCCGCACCACCGCCGCCTGCATTCCTCCTCCGCCAGGCGCCTCAGCCGGGCTAAAAAGGGACTGGTCCAAGGAGGAGGCCACAGGAATGTAGCCAACGGCAGCTCCGGCGGCGGCGGGCGGCGGTTGCAGGCACCCAGCCCACAGGCCGCGCCCGGCAGAGGAGGAGGCGTCAGCGGTGCGCCGCGCGTCCCCAGGGCATGGGGCTTGTCGGCAGCGGACGGCCCAGGCAGCCCTCAACGTGCCGCGGGGGAGGTGCCCTTCTCAGAGGGCTGGTGCCGCCTCCGCCGCCACCGTCCTGAAAGCTCTAAACAATTTTTTTAAAAAATCGGAGCTAAAATGGCTCCAATTGACTGCCCATGTGCAGAAACTCAATCTGATGCATGCGCAATGTGTCTGAGTTTCTGCACATGCGCAGTCAATTGGAGCCATTTTAGCTCCGATTTTTTTAAAAAAATTTCTTTCAGGGAGGCGTCCGGAACCGGACGCCTCAAAAGTGGACTCCCCTCACGGAGAACCCTCCGGAATTGGTCCTACCGGTTCCAGGGATCCGTCTGGAACCGGGGACATCCCATCACTGTGCTTCATGCTTCAGTCTGGGCTCCGGAAAGGGGTGCACCTACACTGGTTTGGTATGAGTGGGGAGTTGGCAGCCAGCTCCTTTCTCATTTTCCTTCCACCCATGGTGGTACTGAAGGCTCTTTTGCACCCCCAAACCCATTTGGACTTGGTGGCGTAAAATGGGAGAGTGATCATCTCCCACCCCCATCCTATACCATCTGTATGGCTAGTTTTGTGGGTTGGGGCCTGGGTTTAGGATTGTCTGGGGGGCAGGACCTATATCATGGGGTTTATAGACATAATATTCTCCCCCCATGCACACGTAACAACCCCCATCCCCCTTTTGTGGTTATCCTTAGCCATGAGATGGATTAAAAATATTTTAGAAAACAATCTTTAGACTGTACTATGGCTTAGACCAAGGATGGCCAACCCTTTTCCATTGCAGACCTGACCACTCCCATGGACAACATTGCAGTCCTGACCACACACACCCCGGAAGTGGAAGCGGGTGCATTTATGGCTGACATAAATACATTGACTTCCTCATTTACACCAGCAGTGGACATGTTTGCACATGTGCGGGTGCATTTTATGGATGATGTTAATGCACCGGCTTCTACTTCTGAGAGCAGCAGAGGCAGCAACGGGCCAGATAGGATGGCATTGGGGGCCAGATAGGATGGCATTGCCCCATGGGCAATAGGTTGGGAACCCCTGGCTTAGGCAGTCTAAGATGAGTCAAATGGTTGTGGAGGGGAGATAATTTGGGGGCAATGTTCCAATCTTGAGCTTAACCTGTTATAGCTGTTAAGTCTTACTGCCCCCAGAAAGACTTTAGAGGGCCTGTGTCTTTCTATCTGTTTCTTCTTCAGGATGGTACCACACTCAGAAATGACCAAATTTGGCAAGTTATGTCAAAGGCTATGAACAGTGTTGGCATTGTAGGCTGGTATTTTGGCACTGAGTCCTTTCATATCAGAGCTGTCTCTATGGCAGCTTCCTTGGACTACATGGGCTGATGAGATGCAAAATGTAAGAAGCTGGACCTCCAGAATATACAGAGCCTATGGGATGTAACAGGTTTGCACCACTTCGCCAGAATCGGTAGTAACTTTTCCCAGTGTCCTGGAGAACTGGTAGCAGCTTTGGGGGGAACCACCTTTGGGGCTTACCTTTTCACTGGTTCCCCCACTGTGCTTGCGCGTCAAGCACTTTGTGTACATGCACGCCTACAGTGCTTGACACGTATGCACGGCCTCCTTGCTGTCCTCCCAAGTGGGGAGGAGGAAGAGAAGCTGCTAGCCTGAAGCTCCCTATAGCCTGCTCCCCAGGGTAAGTGATTCACCTTTGGATTTGGTGTGTCTGTGTGTATTTTAATGTGTATTTAATACCTTTACCTATATTGACGTACTACCACAGTTCCTAAAAAGGCCTGGCGGCCTGGCTTGGGGTTTTTAAGCAAAGACTTGCTTAAAAACTCATCAATAAGCTGTACCTGTGCTGTTCCAATTGCTGTTCCAATTGGAGAACCCTTAAGGAGGTACAGCTGTTTTACATTTACATTAAGGCATATTATCCTAGAGAACTGGTTAGGCAAAGACTTAGTACCTAACTTCTTTAACTGTTGAAAAGCTGAAAAGTGCCAAAATGAAGCCATCTTGTGGTGAGTTCATTCTGTAGTTCCTTCCATCTGACCTAGTGTGAGAAAAATTAGCCAGAATAAGCTTTAACCTTTGGTTTTAAAACTCTGGTTGATTTGTGTTTGGGATGGGTGGGTGGGTGGATTTTAATGTATTTTTTTACTTTATTTATTTATTTTATTTATTTATTTACAAGTTTGTGTTGTGGGTGGGTGGGTGGGTGGATTGAGGTGTGTGTGTGTGTGTGAGAGAGAGCTTATTTTTATTTTTTTCTTTGGCCCTGCCCACAACATCATGACATCATGATGTTGGCTCCGCCCATGACATCATGATGTTAGTTCTGCCCACACTGTGATGACATCACGGTGGAGTAGTAAAATTTTTGACATCCAACCACTGAGCCTATGTCTGTCCATTGCCTAATTCCTGATAAAGTGCTGCTGATGGTATTTTGTTTGCATTCCAGGTCTGTTCCTACCTGAAAAGAAGTTGTGTATTAACTTGTTTGGACACAGCCACATTTATTGGGCCATGCAACTTGTCAAATGGACATCAATGGGCAAACATTTAGGGCTTGCAGCAAGAACCTACTTGAGATGGTTTGGTGTGAGTGGTATGCTTTGGAAAGGCTTCCTGCCTCTGGTGTTGCAGATCATGACAACCGGATCGTCAGACCAAGTTGTGATCCACCTGAGCAGCAATGATCTTGGACAAATGAAGGGCAAGGCTCTTATCGGCCATATTGTGAGTGGTTTGGCAAAGGTGAAGTCCTGTTGGCTTGCTACTCCAGTGATGTGGTCTGATATGCTTCCTCGAATGGTCTGCAGGGCAGAATGTGATCCAAGGTGCATTGATTGAGCATGAATGAATGTTAATTGGAAAGGTCAGGAAGCCACGTTGGCAGTGGTGGGATTCAATTTTTTTACTACCTACATTGTGGGCATGGTATAATGGGTGTGGCTAGGGGGGAAGCCTTGCATTGCACCTGAATTAGGACTGCTTTATTTCGAAACTTGGATGGGCGGGGCCAACCAGAATTTCTCCTACCAATTCTGGCCAACTGGGCAGGGTTGTAGTCAAAGGGGCATGGCCCACCGGAATTAGCAGTTTGCCAACCCTGGCAAGGTGTGGTTTCCCATAGGAATGCATTGAGAGGCTTTGTTGCCCACCCTGAAAAAATATTCACCCACCCACATCTAGAATACTGGCTACAGCCCTGGAACTGGGGCAAACTTTCTGAATCCCACCACTGAATGTTGGCTGGAAATTGGTTCTGTAGTTTATCACACACACATTAAGGTTGAACGCGTTCACTTATACTGTTCTGATGAGGTTCATTTGTCTGAAATAAGGTTTTACCTTTTTCTACAGAATCTGCAGAACGGCAGAAAGCCTGAAATTCTCTGCCTGGGTGGGGGCAAGGGACTTGCTCAAGTCAGTCCTGTGCTATGGCGAGTAGCGAAGAATCCAGGCTTGTCTCCATGAATTCCAAGTATTTGGAGTGGTTGCATAGCCTTCACCTTGTCAGCCCATATCACAAGATTCAGCTGGTAGGGTGGGAATGGATGTAGTAGTGGTGGGCATTTCCATTGGACATCTACATTTGAGAGGTGGGGGTTTGGCAGTGGAGAACATCACTGGAGAAACAGACAGCCAATGGCGAGCAGCTCTTTGGCCCACACACAAATGGGGCTTTGAACTTTATTTATTTATCGAATTTCTATTCTGCCCTACTCGCCAGGGTGACTCAGAGTGGATTACAAACCTGTCATATAAAAACATTTAAAATCACAAATTCAAAGTACAATTTAAAAATCTAAAAACAGTTTAAAACAGCTTCTCATTCCTTTATAAAATAGAGAGAGGGTGGATATAAGATATTAAATAAGCCAGCAGGGAGGGGTCAATAAACCATCACTATCCCACGCTTGTCCCGCCAGCCAGGTCTTCACACCCTTCTTAAAGGGTAGTAGCTCTGTCTGGAGACATAGCTCTAAGGGCAAGTTGTTCCAAAGGTATGGAGCGGACTTGGAGAAGGCCCTCAATCTAGTGCCAGAAAGGTGAGCCTCTCTAGCTGATGGAACAACTATGGAGCCCCTTTGGTCCACTCTGGTGGGACGGACAGATAACCTTAGGGAGATGTGGTCTCTTAAGTATCTTGGCCCACTACCATATAAGGCTTTAAAGGTAATAACCAGCACTTTGAATTGCACCCGGAGACAAACTGGTAACCAGTGCAGCTCCTGGAACAGTGGGGATGTA
The DNA here is from genome assembly GCA_030440675.1 of Furcifer pardalis. Classification (NCBI taxonomy): domain Eukaryota; kingdom Metazoa; phylum Chordata; class Lepidosauria; order Squamata; family Chamaeleonidae; genus Furcifer; species Furcifer pardalis. Next base: position 42,262,119 of record CP126897.1, on the reverse strand, counting down.
TGGTAATAACCCCCACATCGCAACACCACCTGGGCAGCTGCATTCTGGACCAAATGAAGCCTCAGAATGGTCAGCAAGAGCAGCCCCATGTAGAGCGCATTGCAATAATTCAATCTGGAGGTGACCAGAGTGTGGGTGATCATGAGTAAGGAGTCCCTGTTGAGGAGTTGGCACAATTGGCATATTACATGAAGCTGTGCATGACTGCCACCTGCTCTTTGAGCAGGAGTCGTGAGTCCAGGAGAACCCCAAAATTGCCCATAAATAGCAGGATCAAGGGTCATAGTTAACCACCTGGCTCCCGGCTAGCTGATTTGCACTATGTTAGTCCCTCTGCAGAAGGGATGCTTAAATAGTTAACAATAAAATTGTGGTGATAGTTCATTCCAACGCTCCATTATTTCTGGTACGGGGTGTGGGGGGCAAAGACAATCAATGTGGTGGTACTGGTGATAGGAAGAATTCACAAGCCTATTTGTACATATAGAAAGAGTTGAGAGACGGTTTGTTTATTGTCCTGAAAACTAAACCACACACAGAAAAATTGGTGTAAGATTAGCTTTAACTGTTGATGAAAGAAACAGATGTGGGTGGCTTTGATTTATTTCTAAAAGATGCTCATTTAAAGCACAGAACAGCTTGACTTAGTTCCCCCATGGATTGATTGACAATAACGTTGGAGAAAAAGATTTGTTTGGAGAGCTATGTTTCATAGTCAAAAGGCTTTTCAAGTCCAATAAATTGGAATTTGCACTTAATCACTCCTATCTTTAATTTCAGTGCTACTAGGGGGAAAAAAGAGAATGCAAAAGCAAGCTGCACCAAATACCAAGCTCATCAGCCATACAACTGTTGTTATACTTTTAATAATATACACCCAATGGACCACAGTGGAAAGCACTCTGCTTTCTAAAGTTATCTTGCATGACCAGAACACTTCATGCAGTTTTGTAAAGCAAAGCAAGTGCCGTATATACTCGAGTATAAGCCAATTTTTTTCAGCACCAAAAATGTGCTGAAAAAAGCAGACCCAGCTTATACTTGAGTCATTTCCTGATGGGCAGTGGCACCGGGGCTGGGCTGGGTGAGATAGCTCCTTTTGGAGCAATCTTCCTCATCCATTCCTTCCCCCATCGCCTCCTCATATGGCAGAGTTTGCAGTGGATTTCTCTGCTTCTTTCTTTCTATTCTGGATTGGAAGGATTTTTGCTGGAGAAACTTCACTCAGGGGATGCCCAGATGAGGCTCCTTTCAAGTTCCCAAGATCTTTTCCTCACCAAAGTGGTCCCTATTTATCAATTTGCAATTTCTTGCTTTCGAACTGCTAGGTTGGCAGGAGCTGGGACAGAGATGGGCGCTCATTCCATCATGCAGTACTCGGGTCTCGAATTGCTGACTTGCCAGCCTGCCAGCTAACACGGTGGCCTTCATAACCACTGAGCCACCACAGTCCCGTTAAAGATACCATAAAATGCAACTGTTCTTCTTAAGATGGTGCCACTTGGACAAAACAGAGTCTCAAGCATGTGTTCTACAGCTGAGGAATGAGATGAAGTGTTAGGAAGTATGCTTTATACTTCCCAAGAGAACAACTGTTCACAAAAAAGATCCTTTCCCGCGCCAGTGGTGATAACCATTTGTGCTTTTTATCTCTAACTGTATTGTGCTTTTCACCTTGGAATGAATAGAATATTCTTGAGTTAATTTAAACTGGAGGAGAGACTCATGCCTCTACATGTTCTTGGATCCCTGGTGGTCCATACAGATGTGCTATAAAATACAGATGCCATTTCACCTGTTTGGGAGGTTCTTGTAGGTCTGCTTCATTTCTTGGCTACCTTCTCCATTGTCATTTTACTGGTACTTGCTGCAACTTGTTTCCGTGGTTCAGTCTTGTCTCTATAACCCACATGACCGAAATCACCTGCCTATCAGAATCCAGAACTGAGATGTAATTAGATGATGATGATGATGATGATGATGATGATGATGATGATGATGATGATGATCAATTTATATGCCGCCCCACTCGTGAAGTGCAACTCTAGGCGGCTAACAAACATATCCTCAATATAAAAGCATTAAATCTACACAATATACATCAATGCAATGAAATACCATAAGATACAATTTACATAATGAAACACAATTTAACACTAAAATAGCACACAGCACATAGCAATAGCACTAGCACATAGCAATTAAATAACAAAAGGTCCTTGCCGCTCAACATCCTCAATGAGGCTCGGGCTCAACGTCTTCAACGGAGCCTGGGGCTCAACGTCTTCAACAGAGCCTGGGGCTCAAACGTCCTGTACAGCATTGCTGACTTTTTAAAGCCCTCCGACTCCAGCCGGTGGCGAGGGCTCAGAGGAGGGTGTCGGTGTCCGGTCTTCAGCCATTGGCTCAGGCAGCTTTTAAAGCCTTCCAAATCTGGCTGGTGGTAGTTTGAGTGTAGTTTGAGCAAGCTGACACATTCTTTTCTCAAAGTTTGTAGGGCACTGAAGTACCCCCAAAAAGCATCAAATGTGAGTAGAAGTCAATACTGTCACAGAACTGCACCCCTATTCTGCACATCACACCATGCATTTTCCTCACACAGAGGTGTTTTGACTAGGAAATGGTAAAATCCATATATAGGATTCCCCCCCCCCCCCGAATGTAAAAAGAATGCTGGCTGGATAGCTCAGTGGTTTAGGTATCTGGCTGCAGAGTCAGAGGTTGGCAGTTCCATTCCCTACTGTGCCTCTTAAGAGAAGAGCTAAACTGCAGCCATGGGCAAGTGGCACAGTTTCAGAGCACCCCCAAAGGAACGGAATGGTAAACCAATACAGAGTATTTGTTGCCTAGACACCTCTGGAAAGGTTCATGATAAGTCAGAATTGACATGATGACATGCAATTAATTAATTACAAAAAGAAAGGTGCTTGTTTGTTTGTTCATTCAGTGTTGTGATCCAGTCCTCGTCGGACTCTGAGGATGGCCTGGATCAGGGGACAAGTCCTATGCCCAGCCCAGTTCTGCCTGCACCCAAGCCTGAGGATGCCCTGAGCCAGGAATCTCAGCTTGCGCCTGGCCCAAGTCTGTTTCCCCCAGCAGCTGACCTGTCAGATCAGGTGTCTGGCTCTGACAGTGATCAGCCTCAGTCACGGAGAGGTCCAGAAAGGAGCTACACCTGAAAAGCAGGCAGGCTAGAGCAATGTATCAAAGAAGGCTCCCAGCTGATACTGATTAGCTGGGAGCCTTATAAGCAGGGCCATAGCCAGGGGGGCCAAGAGACCCCAAAAACTTCCTGAGCTAACAGCCCACTCACCCCCACCCCACCCCACTGCACCAATGTTATATATGTGAGTGTGACATTGTTGCTCCTCCTAAAAAATTTTTTGCTCCTCCTGTAATTTTTTTCATCCCCACTCCAATCTAGAATCCTGGCTATGGGCCTGCTTATAAGCAAGCTTGTTTCAGCTTGCCAGCATTGGTACAAACACTTGTGCAAAGACAGGGAGCCTGCTTAACTCCAGACTGACTGCCTAGACCCTGACCTGCCTGCCACGACCCTTCCTTCTCTGCCAACCCTGATGATACCCCTAGACACCCTTTGGATTAAACAGACCTTGGCTTGCCTTTTGGACTTTGATATCTGGCCTCTCCTCAAACAGACTCTATGTGTTGTGCCACCTTTCGGCAACTGTGCCTGCTCAGGTTGGTCAGCACACTCTGCCAAGAGTTAAGAGTTAGGAAAGAGAAGATAGCAGAAGGGCTTGGTTGAAAAAATTAGGAAAGCAGTTCTATCATCCTTCTGGGAAAGACGTAGTAAATAATGCTGAGAAGTCACTCTGCTTGAAAGGCTGCTAAACTGCTAAAGAGAGGAATGCATTTTAAAAGAGTATCCTGAGTTCTTGTGCAAGCTTGCTCACAAGTAAGCCTTTTGGTCAAGTAGATACCACATTAATGCATGAAATACCATTACACTAACTCTGACAGAAAAGAACAAGGGGTTGAAATAGGTGAATGTGCCTAAACCAACTGCCAGGGGAGGAAGAAGTCAGGGCAGGTTGAGGACTTTGCCGCCCCTCCCCCTGAGCCCACACCAACATATTGTATTATAATGTAATGTAATGTATTTTTTGTAAGCGGCCCTGAGTCGCCACAGTGAGTGGGTGGCAATATAAATTTGAACTAATAATAATAATAATAATAATAATAATAATAATAATAATAATAATAATAATAATAATAATAATAATAATAATAATAATAATAATAATAATAATGTAGTGGACCAGGGTACCTAAGAGACCGCGTCACTCCAAGGACATCTGTCTGTCCCACTAGAGCAGACTGGAGGGGCTCCTTGATAGTTCCATCTGCTAGAGAACCATCTGCTCTCACCTCTCTAGCACAAGAAGGAGGGCCTCTTCTGTGTCTGTTCCAGCCCTATGGAACCTCCTGCCGACAGAGTTACATCTCTAGGCGGAGCTTCTACCCTTTAGAAAACAATTGAAGACTTGGCTGGTGCAGCAAGTGTGGGGGGCGGCTGGGATGATGGCCACCCTATGGTGGCTCATATGCGCTACTCGAGCCTTCAGCTTCAGTTCTTTTTAAGAATTCTTATAATGTGGTTGCTGGGGGAGAGTACACTAAATTTTAAACAATTTATATTTTTAATGTTTTTTATCTCATTGTTTTGTATAAGCTATATTATGATTTTTATACGTGTAAGCCGCCCGGAGTCGCCTAGGCGAGAAGGAGGCAGCATAAATGTGACTAAATAAATAAATGGAAATAAGCTAAAACTTTGGTGTAAGCTTCACTTGACATTAAGTTCGGTATCTTTGGCAAAAGATACAGGAGGCTGGAACTGAAGATTATGTGAACTACAATTCTGCACAGGTTACCTGAAAGTAATGGTCATTATTACTTCTTCTGTGCCAGATGTGAAACTGCCAAAATGAAGTTCCTTTCACCTGACCTAGTGTGAGAAAGATTAGCCAGCAACACAAGTTAGCCATTATGAGGTTACGCCCAATTGTGGAGTGCCCAATTGTGGTTCAAAAATACTACAATCTTCGAGGAGGTTGAGTTCCTTCAGCCATTCCATTTAAGCATGACAGTACAGAAACGTGTGCAGAAGCAGACAACGCTGGCTCTTCGGCTTTGAAACAGAGATGAGCACTGACCCCTAGAGTTGGATACGACTGGCTTTCGAGCAAGGGAAACCTTTACCTTTACCTGTTTCCTGCACTTGGAAAGTCTTAGTATGTTATATGGCTCTTCTAGATATCTCAAAGGCTAGTTCAATAGCTTTCCCCAGGAAAGATTTGGGCCAAATGTGGTAGATCATTCAAAAATTCAGGCAGGACACCTCTGGACTTAGTCATGAGCTAGTTACAGTTTTTCCTAATAAAAGTAACAACTTACAGTTGTGACTTTGACTTCTTCTAATTTATGAACAGGGTTACCTTCCATTATTATTTTGATGTGCACACTAAAAATAATAGACTGAAGTATGCACCTTAACATCATAATACAGTCAAACCTCGCATAAAGAGTGCCTCACTTAAAGAGTAACTCGCTTAAAGAGCAGAATTTTCTCTGAATGTTCACTTCGCTTAACAAATAAAACCAACCAAAAACTCACTTAACAAATAAATCGGGATTCGCAATCCCCCCCCCAACATTGATCACTTACAATGGTGTTTTGCTTAAAGAGCAAACTCGCTTATAGAGCAATCCTGTGGAACGCATTATGCTCTTTAAGTGAGGTACAACTGTACTTATTACTTTCTTAATTATAATCCCATATATCATATAATTTTATTTGTGAAGGGGAAAAGATTTGCATACTTTTCAGCAGTATAAGACCAGCAATATTGTAGTAACAATTTGGTGGGTTGTTTCCCCCCCAAAAATAAATAAATAAATGGAAATTCAATTATTCTTATTATTTTTATTTTTTTATAAAACTGCTGCTTTAAAACCTTGGCTCTTGTTCTACAAAGCCAGCAAATTGGATGCTAATGCCAATGCCTTAATGAACGTTCCCTGTGCTCAAGAATGATGTTGTACAGTGGTATTAATGCTGTTCTTTTAGAGCTGTGCTTTGATTTTTCATGCTCAGATCTAGATAAGGAGGACGAAGCACTTAGGATCAGCAAAAAACCCTTCCCTCTGCCTCCATCCTGTTTTGTATTGGCTTAATAAGCATCTGAATATTAGTTTACTGTTAGGGAGGAGTCCTGTTGTGAATTAATCCATGCATCTTTGTTTTTCCTAATAGTCTGTTTTGTAGCATTCAAGCCAATATTAAAATGATTTTCAGAAGGAAATTAGATCTAAATCGGTGATTTGTTTTAATTATAAAATATGTAGGGCAATTGGGACAGAGTAACCTTCTGTGATGTTTGTGTTGGGAAATGTCTATTACCTCAGGTTTTGTTTTGGTTTTTTGTTTCCATCCATAATTTTGTAGAACATGTCCTTGAAGACATCTCTCAGTACTTGACAGTGAATGGAAATCTCCTCCAGAGGAAACACCAACATGTATTTTGGCATGTGTAACAGAATAGCCAACAAGATTACTTTGACTTTTGCTGATCTCTGGAAAGAGTTTTGTTGTGTTCAGCAACAGCTCTTTGACCTTTTCTCTGCAGACTAGGGCTTCTTGATACAAACCAAAGTCTGTAAGAAATCTGAGGGGACTTTTAATAAAACTATTTTTAAAAAAGAATGAAACAGCCATAACCACATGCTGTGTTTCACCACATAGGATCTGAAAATAAATTCATGTCATCCATCAAAATCTTCCTTCAATTTCTTCCACAGGTGAAACAAAATGCTTAAAGCTGAAACTGGGAATGTTATGTTCAGCAGCTATGTTCAGCAGCTAGCCGATGCACCTTGGTTTGGTAGGACATAAATGAAATAAGAAATGTTCCATGCCTCTGGAAAATGTGTAAATATGGCGACAAGCCACTGCCAGAATCAAAGGTCTCGCGTGAAACTCAGTATTCATGAGATTAAGATACAGTGCAAAGGAGAGCATTGTGATGCTTTAAAAACTACTATATATACTCGAGTATAAGCCTAGTTTTTTAGTCCCAAAAATGACCCCCCCCCCAAAAGGGGAAATGGCTTATACTGTACTCAGGTCAATGACCACGAGGATCCCAAAACTACGTTGGATTGAGACATGCCAACAATTTAATTAATTTTACCATATTTTCATGTATTTTGATTATTGAAACTCATTTGCAGTTGTTGCATTTCCCACCCTCGGCTTATATTCGGGTCAATTTATTTTCCTGGGTTTTCAGGTAAAAATTAGGTACCTCATGCAGGTTGGCTTATACTCAAGTATATGTGGTAAATGTTTTGCTTGGCCTAAGACCTCATCTGGCCAAACACCAGTCTGACCAGGTTATCCTGCTATGGTAATGGAGTAGACCATACTGCCAGGAACTCAACACCAATCATCAGGTGGCAGTTAACTAAACTGACTACCCTAAGGACTAGCAGCCTTGGGTTACAAAATCCAAAGGGAAGGGTGATGGTCCTCAAGAGGATTATATCCCACTTGAATCTGTCTTGATGGAGGACAGCAGCTTCATCAATACTAGCCTTGGGATGATGAGGACTTTGTGTGCCAATAGGGCTCAGGACCAGAAAGTGACACACATGACTGGGTCAGTGGTATGGGTGTCATGCTGTGATGTGGAAGGTAAATGGAAGACTACTGCATTATATTCTCAGGAGAATCTTCATGGCTGGTTGTCATGATGATTGCCAATATTTGGAATTGGACATGGCACAAGAAGACTTCATAGACTAAATCCACTGGATATATGATAACATCATTTGGGATATGTTTATATGATATCAGAATATGAGCACGTTTCATCGTGAGGAACACAGATTTCCACTCTGTATAGCTATGTTTGATTGTTTTCAATTGCAAAACAATTAAGCCCCAGTCAATTGATATATGTGGGTCAGAGATATTGGGAAAAATTGATTCTTCTTCTTAGTGCACAGCGTGTAAGGAAATATAGAGAGAAGAGCACAGAGGATCTGCAGTCCACAATCCATTACTGTGGCAACAAAATTAGCAAAACCAGAGAAATACAGTTTATCTCCACCCAGGCAATCTCATATGCAAAAATGATTCAATAATCTACCATGACCAGAATTGATTCAAAATAAACAATCCCTGCCAAGCTTTTTAACATAAGCTGCTTGCTGACAGAAATAATGCATGCTTAGCTGTACATCATATAGTTCATGTATATTCAAATTGATTTAAACTATGAAGAATCTTACCCAATGACATTCTGTGTGACATTTTGTTACTGTTAGACATTAGGAATGGGAAAGATAATTACCATATTTGCTGGTATATAAGACTAACTTCTTCCCTCTTATAATATACTGGAAAAATTGATTGTGTCTTGCACTGTATATAATGGCCTATAGTGGGCTATTTTGGTAATAATGGGGTGTCTTATATGCTCCAAAATGTTTTATATGCTGGTAAATACGGTATTTACTGTTAAGTTTTAAAGTAGAAATAGTTTAAATTTTTGAGAGAATATTATTACAGTCTATATTCACAATTTATATTCAGAAAGTTTGATTAGATTCAAATGAAGGACTGAAAATTGTTGGATAAACATCCATATTTTAAGATCTACAGATAATACCAAATTCCTAGCAGAAAATTGTAATTTAATTTAATACTGCCCATCTGGGATATTTTCCCACTCTGGGCAGTGTACAGTATTTAAAACAAAAAATGTACAAATAATAACAGTTGAGGGTATCCAAGGGTGGTATAGTCCAAATATACACTTATTAACTGGCCATAAGGGTATACAGAAAGAGCCTCCAAGAAAATTGTTTTATTTTTGAACCACAATCAGGTGTACCATGGTAATGGCCACCTCATGTTGCTGACTAATATTTCTCACACTACATCAGGTGGAAGGAACTCCAGAATGAACCCCCCCAAAGGTGCCTTCATTTTGGCAGTTTCAAGTCTGGCCTAGACAGCCTCGTCCGGAGGAGGAGAAATCACAGACGGCTGTGGGTGGTCAGAGGACACTCCCTCCCTCCCTCCAGGCCCCGCCAGCCTCACCCGGAGGTTGATAAAAGACAGTCAGTCCGTGGGTGGTGTGAGGATGCTCCTGCCCTCCCTCTGTACCCCGCCAACCTCACCTGGAGGTCGATAAAAGATCGTCGGTCCATGGGTGGTGTGAGGACACTCCCACCCTCTCTCTGGGCCCTGCCAGCTTCGCCCAGAGAAGGAATTGCTGCTGACTGTGGGCAGTGGAAGGACATTGCATGTATTATATCTGACTATATTGTTATATTGTATTGCTGGATTGTATTTTTATATTGTATTGTTCCATCGTATAGCTACATTGAATTGCTGGATTGTATTGTATTGCTGGACTGTATTTCTACATTGTTTTGCTGATTGTATTGCCATATTGCTTTGTTTGATTGTATTACTACATTATTGTTGTTTTTTACTGTGTAGCATTATTATGCTCTATTGTCAGCCATCCAGAATCACTCTGAGGAGGGGGGGGGCATACAAGTCTAAAAATTAAATTAAATTAAGTTAAAATCAAATTGGCTCTGAACTCTTATAAGAAATTAAAGTGATTAAACTAACACAAAAAGCAACGTCTCTTGGGTTTGGACATTACAGTAATACCTCGGATAACGTTTACCTCAGATAACGCTAAAATCGCATAACGTTAAGTAATCTGGGGAGGAGAATTGGATTGAATAGCGTTAAGGTCCTATGGGATGGATCGGATAACAACCGCTAAAGCCTGTGTGGTTACAATGTATCTCTGTGGAGCTTTAATGTTATCTGATCCATCCCATAAGATTTTAACATGGATTGGATAACACTAAAAATCAGATAACACCAAGACTTGTGGAACCAAGTCTTAGTGTTATCTGAGGTATTACTGTACTAAGAATCCAGAGTAGGGATATTCGTCAATGTCTTAAACCAATCTGAAATACCACAAGGGAGCATAGAAATCTAATTGGATCTTTTCAAAGTACCAAATATTGTTTCATTTTAAAAAGTTGACAAATTTAAAAATAAAATAAAATGCTTGGGCATGGTCAATCTCAGTTGTAAAATAAAAGTCATAATTTTAGTTTTATTTACTGGATCAGGAAGCACAAAGTAAAAAGGGATTGATACTCAAACATCAATGAAAAGCTCGAGGTCCCTGGAAATACCAGTCATAGTGCCCCTCAATGGAACTGATAAAGAAGAAGAATTCTCTTGTCCCATGATCCACCATCAATTTGCATCTTGGCAGGATGACGATAGGATTGTAGTATGTTAGAGACTGCTACTTGGATTGCTCCATTATCAGTAGGGTGGATGTGCAGTGGTATCACCATTCCCAGCTAACAGTTATGTTACATCTGGATAAAAGTACCAGAATGAGGCAGACAATTTTATAAAAGAGCGCTCTTGAAGGAGCCAATAACAGATGTGCCACAAGTATCCATCAGAGAAAGTTCACAAACCCTTCTCAATAGGCCATGCTGCCTATTTCAAAGGTAATGATCTAAAGAAACATATAGTGTTATTATTGTAGTCTCATCAAGTAATGTCTGAATTATGCCAACCTTGAAGACGAATGACCTCAAAAAAGTGCTGTCTGTAATAGCTCTCCTCTGGTCTTGCAGACTAAAGCCATAGCTCCCTTGAATAAATTCATTTCACATCAGATCTTCTTTTCCTGCTGCCTTCATCTTTCTCCGACATTGCTTGCTTCTCCTATCACTATTCCAAGCATTGCTGTTTTGTTTCCAAGTGATTCTTTTTCTTTTCATGTCTTATCCAAAAATATTTAGTTTAAAGGCATGTGAGCAGCATTCACCTCAATTCAGACCAAGTTGCCTTAAAAATCAACCAATTCACCTTGAATCGATGTGTAGCCTATCCAGTTCAATCTGTGGCTACATATTCCAAAGTATTTGTATGTATGTCCATTTGTCAAAAGAGTGAAAAATAGGAAAATGGCTAAAATAAAGAGCTGTGAGCTGAATCGAGTCTGTAATCAGCTATTGTTAAAACGTCAGATATAGATAATGGTTCCATCAATTTCCTTCCTTCCTTCCCCACATGCCTCCAGAACCATACAATTTATTCAAATAAACTTATTTGTTGAAAGGGGAAGGTGGACGAGAGGTGGTTTCAGGAGGCCTGGCATTTGAAGGCCTTTACCTCTTCCTCTTTATTTTTACAACTTGGCTGTCTTGGCAGTCCACCAGAAGGCTATGGATGAGGTGGACAGTCCACCATGAACAGCAAAGGCACCTGTCACACTCCTAACTGGCATTCTTGCTATCCCACTGGGGGATTATGCTGCTTGTCATGTTTATCACCCATCCATTCTGAAAGGGGGGGGGGAGAAAGAAGAAAAAAACCAAACATGTCTGAAAACTGTCAGTCTGTTAAATCTGTCTGCCCCAAAGCGTGGAGTCTCATTTCTCCACTGTGTGTGAGAGAGACACCCGTACAGCTCTAACAAATGTGAATGTGTTAAAATAAATGTGTTACAGTATTTCCATATTCTTGATTCCATGACTGAGTTAGACATGGTGAAACTACTAGACTTGATTGTAGCCTGCTTTACCCTTCCAACATGGGCTATTTCTCCAAAATCACTTTTGAAATGTGTATGGACATCACAGCTTTTCCTTCACTGGAAATAAAACTAGAAGAGTGGAAATGATGTGTATGTAGGCATAAATCTTATTCTTTCCCTATCTGTTACTACTTCAGTTGAAAACAGGGTTTGCTATAGCTGCACTATTATTGCTACTATTACTCCATAATAATAGAAGTAATAATATTATCCCCATCAACAGCAGCAGCATTGCCACTATTTCTATTACTGTCAGCAATCAACATATACTTCACAGATAATCTGTTATTTATTGTATATATTGAGTATAAGCCTAGTTTTTCAGTCCTAAAAATGAGCCCCTATGATGAATGCATGTTCTTCCTCACTTGCTTAGGACCTCTCAGCGTTCAATCCAAGGCGGATTATTCAACAAAAATCCCCTCTAGAACTCTCCCAAGCTCACGCAAGAAAAAATATGTTCACCATTCCTTCTCCAGCCAATCCAGGCTGATCCAAACACCTGGCTCTCTCTCTTTACAGAGACAAGCCCAAGTTACTATGAGAGGTTTTAGTAGCGTTTTCAAGAGGCAAACAAAGAGAGACTTACTGTCTTTTAACCCAATATCCCATCTTCAATGAACACGCATTGATTGAAGAAAATATTTTTATTTAAATTGGTAGCATGGTTATGATGAATCAGGTTACAAATCTCAGCATAAAAAATATTTTCTAACTTTAAGTTGTAGAAAAAGGATGTTTCAGACAAGTATTCCTCTTAATAAAAAAAGAATCTGTCTAGCTATTCTAAGTTACCATAATTAAGATTTCCAGAGATAGGCCTAGTTGCAAAGGCCATCTCTGTATGGTCGATGTTCCCTAGTTGACAACCATTTTCGAACTAACTCTCTGGCTCTCTGCCAGACCCTCGCCAAGTATGAAGTGAGCCTGTGTAATCAGGCTACTTCCAATCAGATTCCAGAGTTGGGTAAACAACTCTGGTTGTCTTGTTTACAATAGGTGCCTCTCTGTCCATCTCTTCCCACCCTGGGCCCCAAAGTGTGAAAACAACCACACGACCCTTTTGGCTAGCAAGAGAAGTCACATTCTACTATAGACTTGGATATGTGAAGAACTTGGGGACTCATTTTATCACAGCCCCCAAAAGGGGAAACAGCTTATACTCAAGTCAGTGACCAAGAGGCTCCCCAGACTGTGTCGAATTGAGATGGATGCACCAAAAATTTAATTAATTTTACCATATTTTCATGTATTTTGATTATTGTAACTCACTAGCAGTTGCTGAGTTTCCCATCCTCGGCTTATACTCAGGTTAATCTATTTTCCTGGGTTTTCAGGTCAAAATTAGGTACATCGGCTTATATTTGGGTTGGTTTATACTTGAGTATATATGGTATGTAGTTGAGCCTATGTTTTTTATTTCTTTCTCTAAAGGCTACTGAATAGTTACTGAAGCCATTGAAGCTTGAGGGTGAGATCTAAGGAGCATTCAGTGAACAACTGAGTGGACTTCAGTTAGTTGGGCTCCCATTGGCTTGCCTTCAGTGGCTCCATATTTCCTATTATTACTTTATGAATGGGATCTGTATGAGTACAGATACACTAGTACCTCAGATAACAATGAGACTTGGTTCCACAAGTCTCGTTGTTATCCCGTTTTTAACGTTGTGTGATGCATTGATCACACAATGTTTAAAAAAGCCCTGTTTCCCTGGAGGCTGGAGTAAGCCAGAACGTCAGGATTTGAATCCTGACGTTTTCACTTGTTGCAGCCTACAGGGAGGTGGGGGAACTTTGGAAACAGTTTGGATCGGGTCTTCCGACCTCCCTGGAGCCGGCAAAGGGGGGGGGGGGCAGGGAGCCCAAAATGGGTTAAAAAAAGTCAGGTTTTTTACCCATTTCAGACTCTCTTACCTCCCTGCTGGCTCCAGGGAGATCAGAGGACCCGATCCAAGCTGTTTCTGGGCTTTTCCCACCTCCCAGGCCAGTGCAACAAGCCAAAACATCAGGGTTCGAACCCTGACGTTTTGGCTTGCTCCACTGGCCGGGGACATTAGGAAAGCCCAGAAACAGCTTGGATCGGGTCCTCTGATCTCCCTGAATCTCCTCTGATCTCCAGGGAGATCAGAGGACCCGATCTACAGCTGCAGGGTGGCTGGGGAAGCTGACGGGGACTCCCCGTCGGCTTCCCTAGCCATCCGCCCATGCCTCTGCAGCTGTGGGGTGACTGGGGAAGCTGACGAGGGAGCCCCCCCCCATCAGCTTTCCAGCCACCCCACCCCTGCCTCCGCAGCTGCAGGTGGCTGCGAAGCTGAACAGAGAACCCCATTCAGCTTTCCAGCCACCCTGCTGCTACAAAACGACTGCATCGGATAACGCTAACAAATCGTTATCCGATGCAAAATTTCTATCCAATTTTGGCATTATCCAATGCAGTTGTTATCCGAGGTATTTCTGTACATGAATGCATGTCTCTTCACCTTAAAAAAGAGACATTAAGATATCTGGAGGAGCCCTACCTAAGGATGTCCACTGGTCTCTTTGACAATTATGCCTGGCCACCAGATGTCTGGCCATTAGATGTGATTATGTTGGGAGGTGCAGTTAGGGAGTATGATTTCTCATGCATTCATTAATCACATTGGAAAACTTTTTTGGACATTGTTCCAGTTGCCACATTTTAAAAAATGCACATGATTTGCAAACTGTCCATCATCCAATATTTAAAGGCACAAACAGTTACAGAAATGGAACTAACATTTTTTCCACAGATGTAAAGAAGGTATCTTAGGAAAAGGCAGAACTATCTCAGCAGCTCTCCATTCGTGATCAATATACCCAGTTTCTTTTCTTCCTCCACAAGGTATATAAAGCGACACCCTAATAAATGTACAGTATATTCTTTCTAGTCCTAGTTACTGCCAACAGACAATAAACTAGAAGATATTATGTGCTTTCTTTCATAAAAATGCTGCCCTAGAGTGTTGTGAGAAATATGAAGTTTTAAACAAAATAAATATCTGTGATTAAAGAACAAATGGTTCTTGTTTAATCCAGTTATGTTGTTAGTAATTCTTAATATTGTGCAATTGCACAAAAATTTCCTCAGTTAAACAGGTCGATCTTAGAAGAACTCAACCCTGACTGCTCCTTAGAAGGTCAAATAGTAAAGATGAAGCTAAAGTACTTTGGACATCAAATGAGAAGAGAGGATTCATTTGAGAAAGCCTTGATGCTAGGAAAGGTGGAGGGCAAAAAATGAGTGGGCAGCAGAAAATGAGATAGCTAGATAGAGTTGTAGATGCAATGGGCACAGAGCTGGGTGGGTTGAGGAGGATGGTGGAGGACAGAGGTGCCTGGTGGCCAATGGTTCATAGGGTTGGAACCAACTGTGCGACTGAACAACAACAACAAAATGTGCAAAAACGTTCAGGTTTTAAATAAATGTATTTTTTCTCCTTTATCAACTTCTATTATTTTTTCTTTAAGGAAGTAAAAATATAGAAGCATAGCAAAAAGACAGAAGAGGGAGATGAAATTTTGATTTCCATTTTTAAGGGGCTAACAAACTAGATATGGTTAGAAATTGGTTTTCTTTAATGAGCTTTCTACCTTGTTTGAAATGCCCAAATAGGGCTATATGTTGTTGTAATTTGCCATCAAGTTTCCTCTGACTTACAGTGACCCTATGAATGAGAGCTCTCTCAAAACTCCTACTCAGTTCATATAAATTTATGACTACAGTTTCTTTAGGGAATCTGTCCATCTCACCTTTGGTCTTCTTCATTTCCTGCTGCCCTAAATTTTCCCCAGCATTATCCTCTTTTCCAGAGAATTTTTTTCTTTCTAATGATGTGCTCAAATTAGGACAGTCTCAGTTTAATCTTTTTTTGCCTCCAGAGGTAGTTCACGCTTGATCTGCTCTAGGATCCACTTTTTTCTTTTTCTGGTAGTCCAGGTTATCTATAAGCTCTCCTCCAGCATTGTATTTCAAACAAATCTATTCTCTGTTGGCTTTTTTGCTACCCAGCTTTCACACTTATATGTAGTGATATGTAGTGATATGTAGTGTGGGTGATCTTGGATGATCTAGGTCTCCAATTACACATCCTTTTATCTGATGAACTTTTCCAATTGCTTCATTGCTGACCTTTCAAGTCTCCATCTTCTTCTGATTCCTTGACTGCAATTTGGATTGTTGACTTAGTCAAGATATACAAAATCTTTCACTATCTCAATTTCCTCATTATCATTAAAGTTGTGTATTTCCTCTGTAAACATGATTTTTGTTTTCTTAATATTCAGCTGCAGTCATGCTTTGGCAAATTTTCTTTCACTTTGATTAATAGTCATTTTAAATCATTGTAGCTTTCTGCCAGTAAAATGTTGCCATTTGCTTATCTTAAATTAATGGTTTTCTTCCATCAATATTCACTCCTCTTTCACCTGAATCAAGTCTTGCTTTCTGTATAATATATTCTTTATACAGATTGAATAGATAAGTGGATAAAATGCACACTTGTCTGATACCTTTGCTAGGTAGGAAACCATTTTATCTCTCCACCTTCTAATGATAGCTGCTTGTCCACAATATATTTTATGTATCAAGAGAGTCAAGTACTAAGGCACACCCATTTCTTTCAGAACATTCAACTGTTTCTCATGATCCACACAATCAAAGGCTTTATAAAACATAGGCTGATACTTGCTTGCTTGCTTGCTTGCTTGCTTACTTACTTACTTACTTACTTACCTACCTACTTACTTACTTACTTACTTACTTACTTACCCACCTATCTGGTAACACACCACTATGAGTAGCTTACAAACAGTAAGAAACACAACCAATCATATAAGAAAGCATAATAAAATATCACATTTTTATCAATAAAACATGCTTCCCTGGTGTCAGCATCATCATTAAAACAGCTAAAACAGGTACCCAATCAATATCCCCATATTATAACACATGACAGTCTTCTGAAATTCTTTGATAGGCTGCAGTATCCAGAGGATATTTGTAATACAAACATAGGTTTATCTTCATGTTCAGAATCCAGCTTGAACATCAGGTATTTCTTGTTTCACATAAGGGAAAAGCTTCTGCTGTCAAAACCCTGAGCATCACTCTGCTTGCATGGAAAATTAAAGTAATGGCCCTATAGTTACTGCTTCTCTTGGCATATCCTTTATTGTGAACTGGAATGTACATTGGAATGTATATTGTCTGTCTATACATTGTTTTGTTTTCCACATTTGTTGACATATTCTTGTTAGGGTTTTGACTGATTCACACTTCAAATAGTTTTATTGGTAGCCCATCTACCCTTGATGATTTATTTATTCCTATTACTTTCAGATCAGTTTTCACTTCATTTTCAATAACTGCACTTTCTTTATCATAGGATTCTTCCTCAAAGGGATGCCTGAAAAGATCTAAAACCAGCATTTTAAAAATAAGAGCATGGAGGTTGATAGAACATTCTTTGCTCCAAGAAACCTTTTTTATTTTGCATTTTGTAATATAGCAAGAATTTGGTCTTCAAATATTGTCCAAACTATCTTGGTCAACACAGAGCTCAAGCCAAACAAACTACAAATTAATTATAAATACTTTAGAAACAACATTCACATCTCAAAATGAGATGTGAACGTTCATGGGAAAATGTTGTCAATCCGCTAATGAAAACAGAGATGGTGGGTCCATAAAGACAAGACAGGTTCTCTTGCCATATCAACACTCCTAGAGAACAAATTTACTTCCTTTGCTTCTTCTGCTTCAAACTTCTGGCTCTTGCCTGATTCACAGATCATCTTACTACAAGTTTCTGATTTGAACATAAATCAGGCATTTGTCCTTCTGTCTAGGAATGGGCTGTGGACCTAACATTTCAGGCCACATGGAACATAATAGGTAAACAAAAGGTGTATATACTTAGAGAGAATTCTTGGTAGGGGATAATGCAGTCAGATGGGGGGGGGGGTGATAGCTACATATGATGTTTAAGGGTTTTCAAATTATCAAGGACTTTGTTGATCAAGTCATGATCAGTCAAATGCATAGACAGTCTGTTATCATCAATCAGATAATTTCCTGAGGTTAGAAGCTATCAAGATCTTAAGGAAAAGAACTTTGTTTAATCAGATACACATCTACATAACACTTATAACCATTCTGGAAGTGTACTGCAACTTCTAATCTAAAATGAGTTATGTCCAAAACTGTTGACAAAGGATCATTCAGCCAAAAGATCTTCAGATCTTTAGCACCCTGAGGAGTTTTTTGAATGCACATCCCTGTGCCTGTTTCAAATCCCACCTGCTTTAAATGTGATCACTTTTCCCCTTTGACTAGCATGGCAATTCTCTCTTCATATACAACCTCAAGTTCATTGCATGCATATTTGTTTCTAACATACTCGCTTGGGAAATCCAATAAATACTTAATTAAAACTAATGAATGCAGTGCCATAAAATGAGACTGGAAACAGAAGTGCAATCTTTGGGATGCTTGTATTTTCTAAATGGGTATTGAAATGATTTATAATTAAGTCAAGAAAGCTGTAATAAAGTTGATAGTTATGAAATACGATACTATCTGAAAATGAAGTCTTTATATTAATTCACCAACTGGCAATTGTGACTGCAGCAAAAAGTGATCTAAAATATCATGAAATATTTTAAAAATGGAAATTATCTAAGGAAGAAAAATTAGAATTATTAAATAAAAAGAGTAATGGCATAAATTATTCTGTCCCACTATAACCCTCCTCCAAAAGAGCCATCTGAATTTTTATGGTGCAAGTGCCGCAAAAGAAAGCGTAGAAATGGAATTTAAGAAGTCTAATAATTTGCCAAGTGATTTAACTGTTGCAATTTATTAGTCCTTTAATGCAATATTTTTCTGAGATATGAGAAAATTTTTTATAAGTGCAATATACCAATTTTATAACTAGCGATCAATACTGGCCTAACAGTAATAACCTTTTCCAAAATGTATAATCTTATTTTGCACTGAGTTTACATTCTAAGGTTGGTAAGAGAAAAGTAGCTTCAGTATTCAAGTTTTAAGAAATTCCCTACAGGTTGCAATCTTTCATAGGAAGTTCCATTAAACTCAACCAGACTTACGTGTGAGTAAACATGCATACAACTATACTGTTACCAAACTAAAGTGACACATTATTTTAGGTGTGTGGGTTGTTGTTTTTTTTTGGGGGGGAGGGTATGAGATATAAAATAACTTGCTGAAGAGTTCTACTTCATGTCACTAAGAATGGGGGTTTCTGAGGGGAAATTATGGTCCCAAATGTTTTTATCCCCCTACCCCCAAAATAAAGGAACAGATGCAGGTGTTAGAATTTCAACTAGGGCCATAAATGTATTAACAATTTGAACTGTGAAACCACTCCATCATGCAGTGGACTCTAACCTAGTGTGGATGGCTCAGCAAGAGGATGTTTACCTATCCTTACTGTTGCCTTTAAGGTGAGTCCCCTCTTCTCCTTCCAGAGTTATCACATGACAACATAATCCCAGCCAGTGCATATTTCTGGAGTGACACTTACTGGTACCCCCACTAGGTGAGAGCCTTGTTGGGGTGGGTTCACCTTGTTGGTGAAGCTTAGCGGGTAACGTGATATCCAAATAGCTAAAAAACAACATGCAAATGACCTTGATTTATCATTTGCATGTGCAGAATGTTGTCACAAAGACATCTACCAATGTGTGGACTTCTCGTTAAATAACGACTTCAAGGTATCCATGGTACTTACTGACAACCAGCTATCAGCCCATTGCCCACCAAATGGTGTGCCATCACTGTATCTTTCCTATCACTACATCTCAGGATCCAAGTGACCAGATGTAGAGCACAATTAACCACCCATTTTTTGTGGGTACTTACCTTTACTTAAACCCCACATCTTCACTACCTGCCAATTGTTACCTATTTAAAGTTGATCACATTCCTACTTGCCAAACCCTCAGCCAACAGCATGGGATAGGCTTAAAAACACCCACTAAACTTTGCCAATCTGTTAGGGAGCCAAAAATATCTGGCCCTAGAAGCTGTCAGCTAGACTAGGGGTTCCCAACCTACAGCTCACGGGCTGGACCCAGCCCCAGTGCACCATTTTGTGTGGCCTGCCACCATCGCTGCCGCACCTGGAAGTGGAAGTGGCCACATTTACGTCAGCAGTAAATGTGCCTGCGGCTGTCATACACATGGAAGTGGGTGCCTTTACCGTTGTCATAAATGTGTTTACGACAGCCGTAAATGTGCCCACTTCTGCTTCTGGGTGTTGTGGTCCGGCCTGCTCAGCTGTCCACGATGTGTGGTCAGGCCTGCAGTGTAATTTTTTTTTGGAATCTCTGAGCTAGACTCATGTTGTGAAAGAGGGTAAGTGGGTCATTTGCACTTTGGAAAGAGGCTTTTGGGACAGGACAGATTTTATGGGTCTGGTCTTTTCTCCACCCTACTGCTAGGTGGCAGGCATTTACTGGTGGCCTCCAGGTGGCTCCACTTCGGGGGGAGGGGAGGAAAACTTTGCCCTAAGCAGCTTTTTACTGGTGAAGGTATCCATTCTCTTAGATCTAAATATGTTTATGCACAGTTATATGTTAGTGAGACCAATTCCAAGCCAGAGGGGATGGAGGAATTAAACCTCAATAAGACAGAAGGTTTTGGAACGTTTTTGCAGGCCTCTATTTCTTTGTTCTTTATTCATTGTGCAGGGCAGGGAATTAGCCAGCAGCGTTGTTCCATGAGCATTCTAACCTTTACTCACAGGAAATGGACCAGGCAGAGACACTGTTTTGTGCCAGTTGTGAAATCCTGTTTTTGCATAATTAAAGTAGGATAAACATTACTTCAAAAAACAAACAAGCCACACACACACTTTTTCAGCCAACCCCAATTTTAGCACGTTGTTTCATTTCATTTCCTCACCTCAACATTTCAGGGGAAAAAGAAAATTTTCAACTCAGCTGTAGTATAAATTGTGGCATACTAAACTGACTACAGATCAATGGCTATGAATGATAGCACACCAGAGCTTTAAATAAACCTCTCTTTCTACTGCCTGTCTGGGACCGAGAACACCAGATTGGTTGTTGCAACAAATCCACCCAACCTGCCTCCTCTGGGGATATAAATCTGAGTAGCCATGGAACTGTACATCTCCAACCTGCACTTCTATGTCTATTTCATATAGATGCAGCCTCACAGAAATATCTAGTTGGTCAAATGATATAAAAATATTGTGTACTGAATTTAAAATTTTCCTTCTGAGAACTGGCCAGACCCATTCTGAAGTGTGATCTTGTTTACGAAGCATGTTTTCTTCTTTTTTGTTGAGATCCTTCTCTTTACCTGGATAGACAAGGATCAACACAGGCCAACAAGCAATATCACTGAATGACCTATCGTTTGTTTATTACTTTAACATATACTCCTTCTGAGTATCTCTCCACTTTAATTCTGATTTCCTAACCTGAGAGTTGGCTTCACTCATATATTACTGTACTAACCTGACTTTTAAGAAGTCTTTTAAACTCTGTAAAGGGAACAATCTCTCTGAGCAGTCAACTTTGTCTGAGCTTTTAAGAATATAAGTAGTGACAGCCTCTTTTTGAGGAATATGGGCAAAACTTTTGAAAGTAACCCATCCACATTTGCATAACTGGAGGTAGTAAAACAGCTTCTTCTTTTTTCATGTCCCAGTGAAACCCTGGACTGACAGAATGAAGCCATTTTCTTCACTTTGCTGTTGCCCAAGCCCAAGTCCAGCTGGGCAGCGGTTGTTCTGCCACCCGGCAATGTCCTCGGCTCTTCACCCCAGCCCCGGGAGGGTGGGGCCTGAGGCCAGCTGGTTTCTGAGTCACTAGCCACCACTTGTCTTTCTTTATTCAGCTGGAAAAAAACTGCTAGAGAGAAAAAAATACAAGCGAGAAGAGGAATCAGATGCCCCAAACTGACTGTTTTCACCTTTAGCTCATCATTTCACATCTCCTAATGTTACACAAAATGCTAGTTGTTTACAATAGTAAAGCACTGTGTAGCTTTTCCATTAGGAAGATTTAATGGTTTCTAGACTCATCTGCTAGAAGGATGATGCAAAGAAATTCTCTCTTTACTTCAACACTATGGCCCTGTGGAATTGCGAATATCAAGAGTGTGACACATAAGACAAAACAATTGCATTGTTAACTGTATTTTTGTAACTATAAATGGCTGATATTCTGTTGTGCTGCCATACCAAATCTGGAGGCTAATTGCCTGCATTAAGACATCTCTATAAGCATTATCTATTGCATACCAAGTGATATAACTCAGTATAGAGATTTTTTAACTTGATAAAAAGTACCTCCAAAGGTTACTCCTTTTGTATAGCAGCATAACAGGGTCTCAGCTAATATGTGGTGTTAAATGCATATTTAGAACCATCCACATGTTGCTTTCCATATTTGTGGGTTCAATAGCCATGGTTGCAGTTATCCATGGGTCTAAAAATATTCAATAAAATCCTGGAGTATTACCAGAGCAGGCCACTAAAGACCACTTTCTGCAATGTAAAACAGTTTTGTTGTTCAGTCGCACAGTCGATTCCGACCCTTTGCTACCCCACCATGCACTTCTGTCCTCCACCAACCTCCTTAACTCGCTCAGCTTTGTGCCCATTGTGTCTACAATACCATCTAGCCATCTCATTTTTGGTTGCCCCCTTCTTCTTTTGCCCTCCACCCTTCCCAGCACCAAGGCTTTCTCAAGCAAATCCTCTTTTCTCATTTGATGTTCAAAGTACTTTAGCTTCATCTTTACTATTTGACCTTCTAAGGAGCAGTCAGGGTTAATTTCTTCTAAGATTGACCTATTTGTTCTCCTTGCTGTCCAGGGGACTCTCAAAACCCTCCGCCAACACCACATCTCAAAGGCATCTATTCTTCTGCACTCAGCTTTCCTAATGGTTCAGCTCTCACAACCATACATTGCCACCGGAAATACCATTGCTTTCACTATACGAATTTTTGTTTGCAATGCAATGTCTCTACTTTTCACTATGTTCCCCAGGTTTCTCATAGCTTGCATCCCAAGAATCATTTCATTGTTTTCTGCTATTTCAGGTATTTGTGGTAGGTCTTGGAATGTATCCTCTGTGGATATGAGGATGTGACTTGCACTTTTATTTAGTCTCAGTTATTTCAGCTTATTTTATATCTGAATAATTTTGATTTTAAAAAGCATGATGCTGGTGGAAAAAAAGGGCTCTGATCTGGATGGAGGGAAAAACTCAGTGAATTGACTACTGTTTTATCTCCAATGTGCAGGTAAAGCTCCTTCTTACCTACCTACCAAATGACCTACTTTCCTTCTTTTTCATCCCTACCCAGATTTGTGTAATTTACTTCTTGACCAGCTCTCACCCTTCCCTGAGACTGCCCAGTATTAGTTGGACAACATTGTCCATCCATCAGTCACCTCTGGATGGTCTGAAATGGCCCTGGCCTCTCACCTCCTGTCCTTGTCAATGGTAAGGAAGAATGCAAAATTGTGGACATACTCAGTTTCTAAATTTATCACGACTGCCTACAGCAGGGTTTCTCAACCATGGTCCTCCAGGTGTTCTTGGACTTCAGTTCCCAGAGTCCCTGATCAGCAGCTATGAATGCTGCAATCTGACCCACAGGCCACAGGTTGAGAATCTCTGTTCTAAACTTAGGGAGAGATGGTACCAGGTACAGCTCCACTGGGAGGATGTTCCACAACATGGGTGCCACCACTGAGAAGGCCCTCCTTCTATTCATGGCCTTCCTAGCTCATCTTGGGGTCAGTACCCATTTTTGACCATTTCTTCTGAACCATTTTTAATTGGAGTTTTTATTGGTTTTGAGGGGTTTTTTTTTATAGTTCTGTAGTGGGATTTATGTAGTTCATGATGTAATTGTTGAACATCGCCCAGACTTGCTTACTGAGCGGGCGGCAATACAAATGTGATGAATGAATGAATGAATGAATGAATGATAAGCAGGTGTGCTGACTTGGGCTTCTGGGAACTGAAGTCCAGGAACATCCAGGGGCTCAAGGTTGAGAAACCCTGATCAACAGGACTAATAAAGTGTGCGGCTCATGATCTTGGGAAAACACAGTGAAAAGTCCTGCCTCTCATCTAATCCTCTGGTTTCACCAATGGTATCCAGGGAATGCTGCTTTTCTTCCCAGAGGGGTACTCACAGTGACTCACAACAATTAGAACTCTGAAATAATAAGTTTAAATATGATAGAAAACCATATTAAAAGAAACATTAATTAAGATGAAAAGTAAAGTTAAATCTAATTTTGCAAACATTTACCCAATTTAATAAATGAGCTTCAGAAGAGGAGGAAGATATGTAGCCATGGGAGACCAGTGTAGAAGGGGAATTTAATGCCCAATGGTCAACATTGTTCCAGAAGCTTCTGGAAGTAGTACGGCTGATAGAGAAGTATCAGACGATGTGAGACCATTTGTCCTAGTGAGGTACTGATTGAGAAGACTACAGCAAAAGTACAAGTAATCATATCAAGAATCTCTGAGTTATAATTGGAAAAAGCTGCAGGGAGGCTGACTGGGAGCTATAAATAAATACTAATTGAAAAAAGTAAGAATAGGTTGGTCAGAAGTTATAGATTCTATATGTGCTTTTAGCAAAACCTTTTTGAGTGGCATCATGGAAGTTCACCTCTCACTCGCTGTACTGTGTCACCTATCTAGATTGCCAGAACCCTTGGCAAAAGGGCTGATAACAATCTCACCTCTGCCTACTCCATTGTGTGAAGAGGCCTGATCTATTTGGACATCTCCATGACCCAGACACTGTACAGACCTCCTGTTTTGTGACATTCAAGAAAAAAACAACATCAGTGTGCTGGATTTTGAACATCTGAATCAACAAAGCATAACTTGGTGCTTTGGAGAGTCTATTTTACTTCAAAGAGTGTGGGTGCATCACCCAACCACCACCATAAGTATTTCCCATCTCAGCTCTGCTGGTTTGGCTGCAGTACAGAGCAAAAACAGCTGCCTGCCATGCTCAAATCTCCAGATGCTTCTTCATTTTTATGAAATCTCTCCTTTCCTTCTCCCACATTCTCTGCTTGCTGCATCACCAGTAAAACAAAAACCCAGAATTAACATGCTTCAGTTTCATGCAGTGGACTGCTCCAAATTAATAGGGCTGAAGATCAATCATGCAAGCACTGGACCTAGGCACGATGCCAACTCAGGGTATACAGCCACTTCAATGGTCCATGATATGTAATTAAACAGAACAGATTCTGCAGTAAATAATATTGCAAAGGACAAATTGCCCATTTCATGGCCTGAGCTTCTTTCTTTATTGTTGAATAATTACATTCCAGGGGGAAGAGTTTAGATGTGAATACAGTACATCATAAATGCATGAAGCTCCTGTCACTACTTGCACTTCCAAGACATCAGACATTAAAATGCAGTCTTCGCTGAAGCCTATCTCTTTCAATGCTAGTGCTGGTGACAAAATAGCCACTCATTTCTGTTCAGCCTGTTGGCATCCTGATATTTGATGCTCAGCATTGTTGCTTGTTGCTGTTAAGAGATTCATCAATGGGAATTTTAATGTAGCATATTGTGTCACATAACCATCTGTGATATTGTGCAGTCATAACATTTGCCTACTCTGTTTCTTAGCAGAGTTCCAGCTAAGGTCTTACAATGTTTGCATCTTGCTCAGTACAGGAATGTTTCCGTCTTACTATGTAACTCAATATTATTCTTGAATCCAAGCAATGTAACACTTAACTTGATTTTAAGAACAACTTGGCATCCTAAACTGTGCACAGTAACCATCTCAGGAGGATCATATGATCCTTCAGGGTACATTACATATCAATGTATCACTGATGCACTAGGTACAAATATGGGGAAGAAAAATATACTGTAATTATTTTCTCCGATATCATCAAAATAGTCATGATGATTACATGGTCAAACATTTGAGCTAGTATACTCACATAAATATTTGGATTTATGGATTTACCCAGAAGGAATATTTTAGCTAGTGCTGAACATATTTTAAATGTCATCATCCATCTTTGTTACACCAAGTATGCCTTGGCTGTTATCAAGGTATACTATTCCCACAGCTTATGCCCATCCTGTATGCAGCACCAATATGGTACAGGGCCAATTTGGACACATATAATAAATATGCTCATGCCTCACCTCCAGGAGCTGCAATGGCTCCCAGTGTGCCTCTGGGTGCAATTCTAGGTGCTGGTTATTACCTTTAAAGCCCTACATGGTCGTGGGCCAGG
The DNA here is from genome assembly GCA_030440675.1 of Furcifer pardalis. Classification (NCBI taxonomy): domain Eukaryota; kingdom Metazoa; phylum Chordata; class Lepidosauria; order Squamata; family Chamaeleonidae; genus Furcifer; species Furcifer pardalis. The sequence continues at coordinate 42,236,100 of CP126897.1, read as the reverse complement.
ATACGTAAGAGACCGTGTCACCCTGAAAACATCTGTCCATCCCACTAGAGCAGACCGGAGAGGCTCTCTGGTCATACCTTCAGCTAGAGAGTCTCATCTCTCTAGCACAAGAAGGAGGGCCTTTTCTGTGTCCACTCTGGCCCTTTGGAACCTCCTGTCAACGGAGTTACGTCTCCAGATGGAGTTTCTGCCCTTTAGGAAAGGAGTGAAGACTTGGCTGGCAGGGCATGTGTGGGGAGTGGGCTAGATGGCCAACTCGGTCGCCTGGCTCTTTTAAATATTCCACCTCTCTCCCAGGTGTTTTTTAACTGAATTTTAATTTTTATGTATGTGTTTTAATTGTTTTTAGTTGTTAAGCCACCCTGAGTCTTCGGAGGAGGGCGGGGTACAAATGAAATAAATAAATAAATAAATAAATAAATAAATAAATAAATAAATAAATAGGGGAAAGTCTTTTTAAGGAAGGGCATGGGTCTGCCATGATATGTGGGTGAAGCACCTCTACATATAGAGTAAGGCTATGCACAGTAGCAAATATAGTGCAGAAACAGATGGTCTTCTAGTGGTTGTGACTAACCTTATCAAGACATCCACCTATCAAATTTTGATGGATTCCTAGAGATCAATTTGTAAGAAAGCACACCACTACAAAACACACTTAGATTTACTTTAAACCTTTTTGCTTAAATTGGGAATTTGTAAGTTAGACTGCTAGTTGACAAAGAATATGAGAGATAGGGGGGAATCTTGCTGCTTAGCATCATACATTGCACTAAAGTAGACCTGAATCACTGGCAATTTGACAATTCAGCTCCTCTGTAAGTGCCCTTGATTCAAATGTAGACTCAGACAACCTGTAGTTGATCACTATTGGTTCATCCATATCATTCTCTAATGTTATGAAAAATGCCAGTTATCTGCAGAATTTAGCTACACTAGTACCTTGGATAATGTTATGACATCATTCGCCATTATACTTTATACTTTTTGTAGCTATCTTATAATTTCTGCATTCCCTGCCTTCATTTCCACCCTGATTTCTTTGGTATGAGGCAACTTCATTTGTCTTCTCTTTCTTCTGCCTCCCCATCTATGTAGTGTGGGTCATTCTGGAACATCCCCCCCCCAAAAAAAAAAGAAAAAAGAAAAAAGAAAAACAAAACACAGATAACTGTGTTAATCTGGGTTCTTTCAGTTACATCTGTACACCAGTTCTTCTCTGTAAGCTCTTTTCAAAGCAGTCTGTTGTTTGGAAGTGACGGTGGAAGAAGAAGTGGTAGGCATCTCAGATGATGAAAGAGTGGAGACTCCTTCAGGCACACACTTGTTTTATAACAACTAATTGGTTTTATGCTGAAAAGAGTGACACCTCTTCCCCCCAAGGGATTCTTATTCTTTTTTTTTTCTTTCTCTCTCTCCTTTACACAGCTGCTTCCAGGTTGGCAACCTCTTACAGCAGCCCAGAGAACAGAGTTGGGTTCAGCTGTCAAATACTACTTTTGGATTTAATAGAATCATAGAATAACTGAGTTGGAAGGGATCTTTTAGGCCATTGAGTCATTCCCACCCTGCCCCGCTCAATGCAGGAATACAAATCAAAGTAGATCTAACAGATGGTTGTCCAATTCTTTCTTGAATGCTTCCAGTGTTGGAGTGCTCACCACTTCTCAAGATAGTTGGTTGTACTGCTCTGGTTAAGACGTATTTACTAATATTCAACCTATATCTGGCTTCCTGTAATTTCAGCCTGTTCTTATGTGTCCTGCACTCTGGGAGGATGAAGAACAGATCCTACCCTTCCTCTTTATGGTTATCTTTCGGGTATTTAAAGAGTGCTATCATTTCCTCCAACGCCCAAACCCAAGCAGTCAGAAGCCCTGCTGAGACAGAACACCCCACCTCAGAGCTAAAAAGATCTCAAATCATATTTATTTTCCAGTAAGTAAGTTTGCAATTATGAAACTCTACAGCTTTTCCAACCCTGCTGTCCCCTGGGATATTTTTCTGAAGCTCTTGGAGAAAATATTGTCTGATTGGTATGATAATAATTCCTCTCAAATTATCCTTTTTATTTGACTTTAGGGTATTTCAAGCCTTGCTTCTGCCATTTAAATTAAAATGAAGATTTTGATATAAGCAGACAGACCAATGACTCAATAATATTAGTGGGTGTCATAAATATTCTGCAAAAAGTGCTAGTGCTATGGAGGGACTGCAGTACCACTGAGTTTATCTAACTTAGTTTCAACACCTATTTGGCAGAAAACATGAATTTGCTACCTTAAAATGCAGCAAAAAGCTACAGCTAATCCTAAATCGATGGACAGACCCATGATATGTACTGTATTTCTAAACCAGTGGTGGCAAACCTATGGCTTATATGCCAGAGGTAGCACTCAGTGCCCTTTCTGTTGACATGTATGATGTCACCTCGGCACAGAGTTCACCTCACTCTTCTGCCACTCACCCCAATGGGAGCACTTCCTCCCTCCCCCCAGCAAAGAGTTTGTTCCAGCCCTTTGTTCAGCAGCCCAATCAGAGTGCTTCCTGCCTCCCCCCAGCACAGAGTTCAACCCACCCCTTGATTTGGGCACTCAGTCTCTAAAAGGTTTGCCATCACTGTTCTAAACTATAAAGAGTCTTGCAAAGGCAAAAAATGCTTATTTGCTTTGGTGGACCATAGTCCACTTCTTCAGAGACACTTCTTCTACAAAAGCTTGTACTAAGGAAACCATGTTAGCCTAAGTTCTCCCCAAATATCTTTAAAATAATTTGTTTTTGTTAATCCTTTCTTTACTTTTAGTTCACATCTCAAGCTATCATTTATTACACTATTCCATTGTTCTTTAAACCAATCATTCAACTCAAATGCGTAGTCTAATTTTCAACTTTAACAATAAGTAATCTCATAGCTTTTTTATGGGTTTTTAATGTTTTGGACTGCTGTGCTGTTTTTAATGTTGTGAGCCACCCAGAGTCGTTTTGAGTTGGGCAGCTACACAAATTGGAAAAATAAAAATAAAGACCTAAATAGCTGTTACCATAACAATAATAATTTATTTCTTATTTTTTCTCTAACCAATTATTTCCAAAACCCATTAATCAAGCGACCCTGGGACACATCTCTAATTTTATAGACAATATTTGGTTGATTTATTCAAAAACTCTATTCCATATTTTCTTAACAAATTTATAATCCTACCATCGATAGAGATATGTCTCTTTCTTACGTCTCCAGCAATCTTTATATCTAGAATCATAATAATCACACTAGAGTCATATACCATCTCCAGATTGTTTTACAATTCTCTTTAAATCTAACCAACATGTTTTTCATAATCCTTTGTTGCCATATTCTATCTCATTCTTATTCTTTAATTTTAACTCTTAAATCCATTTCCCAAATTGATCTTAGAGCTTTTTGTGGATCTGCACTAACTAAGCCCTTTTTTGTTATAGCAAGCTGCCAAGTCAACACCTTTGAATATTTCTAAACATACTCATCCATTTCATATATTACATGTTTGTGTTTGAAAAGGGCTTGACTTGTTCGGCAATGCATTAGAGTAATGTTCTTGTTCCTCCAACTGCCATTAGACTTGGTTATGTTGCTTGGATAGTGGATATCAGTGCTTTATAGATCACTTTTTATTGCACTGTGAAGGATGTCATTTGGGAAACAATTGCTATCATTGTACACTCAATCCAACTTTGATGGTGAGTTGGGCAAGCCAGTGAAAAGAGTTAGTTCTTGGTAAAATTAGAAGAGTAATTTCTGAACACAAAAGTTATAATTGTGAGAAGAACAATGGCCATTAAACTGCAGGGCATTTGGTATTATACACATATTAGGCTCTCGCCTCTATTATACTCTGTCCTTGGATTCAATTAAGAGTTCAATGAACATCAATTGTCATAAGAGGGCAATTTCCAAGCAGGAGCTAAAAGGAGAAGAACTGGTTTCTGGAACTTTACTATAGGAAGTGGGCATAATGTTTCGTTACTCTATTCCTTAGAAACACAAAGCCTTTAAAATATACATTACTGCTTGTATTTAATTAAAATCTGTTGCTATGGATAGTTTTGATTTTTCAATTACTTCCCTTCTCTTTCTATTGCAACTCCTAAAAATAGAATGTTCTTGAGATATTCCATGCCTGAACTGTCTCCTAGAATTATATAGATATCTATTTTCACCTTGTCTGTTTCCAAGTGCTGTTAAAAGAAAAGAAAAATTGAGTCTCAGAGTAGTGTTCAAGCTGCTGTTTTCAAAAGATCCCCAGGCACTGATTATGAAGCTACTTCACCAGCCCTGCCAAACTAACTTCTTGCTAACTTCAAAATGTTTTCACTCCTTTTCAGTTTAGATATTGGTTAAGCAAAAGGACAGTTCAAAAAACGAACAAAGTAGTTTGAAGGTTTGTGGACTTTTTAAGAGATGTTCCAGAAAATATTGGGAAAACAATTGGAGACGCCTTGTAGATCATGAGATCTTAGTAACCAGGGTTGATCAGATATCCTAAGTGTAGAAATAGGACTCTCGATATCTATGGGCTGTCTCAACATAGGCAGTGGCCCGAGCTGAGGAGCGTAAAAGTTTCTGATCTATTGACTCCACATCCATCTTTTTGCCAAATTTCTGGTGCCTCCTAACTTAAAAGGATTAATAGGATTTCTGTATCAGACTTAGACTTTGCCTGGCTAAGACTAAAGTTAACACTTGAGTTCTAATTTGTGAAACTCATCTACAAATATTCTTTCTCAAAATTGTTACAAATCTTTTAAAAACGATGGAAAAGATGTTTTTTCATAGTCGATGAATGCTTTACTTTTTACTTTACTACTCATATTTGCTATCCCGCCCCAATCAGGTAAACCCGACTCTTGGCGGCTTACAGCATAGATTAAAACATATCAATATTTAAAATTTTAAAAATTCATAAGAAATTAAAAACAGTATCGAGGGTATGGTCATAAAGGGTGGATTATCTCTAGATTATCTCTAGATTAGCCACCCCACATGGGATCCCACATTCCTGGATCCCCACACTTGTCCTGCCAGCCAGGTTTTTAAGCTCTTCCGGAAGGGCAGGAGCTCTGTCTGCAGGCGCAGCTCAGTGGGAAGGAGGTTCCAGAGGGCCGGGGCGAACACCAAGAAGGCCCTCTTCCTAGTGCTGGTGAGGTGAGCCTCCCTAGCCAATGGAATAACAAGAGAGCCCCTCCGATCTGCCCTGGTGGGACGGACAGATGTTCTTAGGGTGACTCTTAGGTATCCTGGCCCACTACCATATAGGGCTTTAAAGGTAATGACCAGCACCTTGAATTGCACCCAGAGACATCAGCGGTAGCTTATATTCTCTGCAACATTCAATAAATTGAGTAAGAGTGAAAATGTGGTCAGTAATGCTGTAGCTACTTCTGAACCCGGCCTGCTCTCTTGGTTGTTGCTCATCTAATGTTCTTGAGAGTCGGTTTGTTATCACTTTTGTGAATAACTTATAAATGTTTGACAGCAAACATATTTGTCTGTAGTTTCTGTATTCATTCATTTTGTATACATATGTAAATGATGGCTGGAACCCAGTAACATAATTTATGCTACATAAAGCTGATGATATCATCCACTGTGGCTGTTTTTCAACAACTTTGGGATCACATTTATTATAAAGAAGCTGCTGGGGTCCCTGTCACAGGAGAAAGTCTTTGGTTTCTAAAAAGTTTGGCCAGATGGATGTTTTTATCAATGGCAATGACTTTCAGAAATTACACCTTCCCACTTATCCCATTGGCCATAACAATTTCCCCATGGTGAAGAGAATCCCAAGGGAGATTTGAGACCTTGGAGAGGGAATTGGCATTCATTATCCCCCCCCCCCCAAAAAAAAAAAAAACACCCACCACCACAGCTGATGACTTAATTAGCCTTGCATTGTGTAACTTTTTTCAACAAGAATTGAGCCACTGTACAATAGATATGCATAATATATAATATATATTGCATAAAATTTATGTTACAGAGCTTCAGAAACCATACACAGTCCTCAGATAATGGATGTGATCCTTTGGTCATCATTTAAGTGTCCCTACTAAAGCAGACAGATTTCCCCCTCAGTATTATCTGTCAAACTGCAACAAAATATCTTTGCTAGTATAATAACTTCCATAGTAATTATCTATTTGCCTGTAAATGCCCTTCTTAAATTCTAGTGCTGGCTCTTAAAATGCCCATTATCCACTGGAGAGCAAAAGCAGATATTACTATGTACCCTTAAAAGCTGTATCTTGAAGGATGTTATAGGAAACACATAATATAAATGATTTTGGAAAATATGCATTTTCCTCTTGGAATCATTCTAATTTTACAGAACTTTAGTTAAATAGCATCACTAGCCTTCCTACATATTACCTGTTAATGTATAACCGTAATCCATTGCCCCCCACATGCCCGCACAAAAGAGACTGACCACAGTGATGTTGGTAGAAAAATTGAGCCACTTTATTTGAGATCAACTTGGTTAACTTTAACCATCTTAACCAATAACTTATTGCAGCAAGGCCGCAGTAACACTGGTGAGGTATACGATATCCATTCATAAACTTAACTTGAATATCGAACAACCATATCCAAACATCATTTAACTGTCCCGGTCAGAAGTAACCAGTTGTTATCTCCTTCTGACCCCACACCGGGCGAACTCCATATTGGGGCTGCCTGCTGCCGAGCTGGGCAGTTACCCAAGTTCCCGGTCCGCATTTTGATCAGACTCACAGAGTGGCCGATCAAAACGCGTTCCTACCCGGTTCTACTGGGACCAAATTTATTCCACACCAGTGCTACCCGCCCAAAAGTGGTCAAAAACCCAAACCAACTCTCCTGGTTCGGCAGTGTGGGATGGGCGAAAATGCCAAGAGACCTACCGGCCAATCAAGGTCCCAAGCAAAAATTCCCATCCGGCCCCGAAGCGACCCAAAAACAGTCACACTGCATCCAGGGAGGGAGGGCGGGGCTCGCTCGCCTGTCAGACGGGACTGGCGAACGAGCGCAGGGAGCGTGCTGTCCTTATAAGGGCAGCGCTTAGCCACGCCCCCTGCGCTCATCCCCAGGCCCGTCTCTTCGGCAGGCACTGGGGCAAAGCGCGCGGCCACGGCAGTCGCCGCGGCCGCTCGACCATTGCCCCCCACATGCCCGCACAAAAGAGACTGACCACAGTGATGTTGGTAGAAAAATTGAGCCACTTTATTTGAGATCAACTTGGTTAACTTTAACCATCTTAACCAATAACTTATTGCAGCAAGGCCGCAGTAGCACTGGTGAGGTATACGATATCCATTCATAAACTTAACTTGAATATCGAACAACCATATCCAAACATCATTTAACTGTCCCGGTCAGAAGTAACCAGTTGTTATCTCCTTCTGACCCCACACCGGGTGAACTCCATATTGGGGCTGCCTGCTGCTGAGCTGGGCAGTTACCCAAGTTCCCGGTCCGCATTTTGATCAGACTCACAGAGTGGCCGATCAAAACGCGTTCCTACCCGGTTCTACTGGGACCAAATTTATTCCACACCAGTGCTACCCGCCACACGGGGGGAGTGAAACTACTCACCGCCCCACACCCCCCAAGACCGACAACTCGGTCACCAGGCCCTGCTGCAACGCGCCCAGGAAGAGAACCTGGCCATCAGGTGATGGGTGCACCCCGTCGTTCCTGTACAGGTGGTCAACCTCCTCCATACGGAAGAGCGGATGCTCCACCACCGTACCCAGGCCCAAGGTATGCAGGAAGCGCGCCACAGTGTGGTTCACACCACGCCGTGCGCGATCCACGGCTCGGTAATCCATTGCGCCCCTGTAACGGGCACGCGGTATCATACTCGACCAGATAAACCTGGTCGCCGGCCAACGCTGGTGCAAGATGTGGAAATCCCTGCAAATGGCCCTAGATAAATCCAGCCCCATCCGCTGCCCCAGGTCATTCCCACCCAGGTGCACCAGGAGGATATCAGGGGGCGGCACATGCCAGTTGGACATCATAAAAGGCATCAACTGGTCCCACATCATGCCCCACATCCCCCGCCAAATGAGGTAGGCCCATTGCCGCAAGCCGAGGTGGATCCCGCAGGGAGCTGCTCCAGCGAAACGTGCGGCCCAGTAAATATAGCTGTGGCCGACTATCCAAACCCAGGCCACGTCACTCCGAGGGAAGAGCTCTGAAAGAAAACAAACAGAAAACAAACGGCAGCAAGGCAGGTCATGACAGTAGCGGCCGCACATACGTACGGAAGCAAGCGGACCCCCACCGCCCCATCCTCATGATATCCGCATCAGAATACCCGAAAGAGGCCGCGGTAGAAGCAGCCCCTATGCGGAATGAGTGGGTGCCATAACGGGCACCAGGGATCCCCACCTCCGACAAGGCCACCCCTGTAACCCTCCAGAATTGAAAACGGGTTAATGGGGACCCATCCCGGTGTATAAAAAGGGGCAGAGGACCAGAGGGGCGTATGGCCAGGTAGCGCTCCAGCGCTCCCACCGGACAGATGTCTGCTATGCTGCAGCGCAGTAGCAGTAAGGAAATACCCCTGCCCAGCTGGTCGGTCTTGGACATCCGGACCGTCAGCCGCACCGACGACGTGGCTAGCGTGACATCAGCCAGCTGCAGCGCACGGCCGGACACGTCCCCTCGGGACGTGACCACCAATTCCCCCACCCGGAGGGCCGCGAAAAATGCAACGGAAGAGGTGGCATGAAACAAGGCCGCCTCAAACCCATCCATGCAATGGCGTGGCCAGGCCGCGGCCAAACGCCGCAGCACCGCCGGCGACACCGGCTGGCGGGCGTCCGGGCGGTGGCCACGCTCCCTCGACCATCCCTCCAACACCCGGCGGATGCGAAAATCGCCAAGAGTGTCGGGGACACCGTTCGCCCGGGCGGCAAAGGCCAAGGCCGACAGCCGCCCCTTGATGGTCCGTGGCGCGAGGCCGGACCGCCGCAGGTGGACCATGAACTGCAGCACATGGTCCACCGGCAGCGGCCAGACCTCCGGCAAACCCTGCTGGCTTCTGAAGGTGGTAAAAGCCTCACACGCCAGGCGATAGGCATGGCGCGTGCGACCAGATAGGGAAAGGCCGATGGCCCGATTCACCTCGGCCCTCCAATGTTCCAGACCGCGTCCGGCAACTCCGAAGGAAGTGCCCTGGCACCGGGAGCCAACGCCCTGAACCGCGCCATCTGAAAGCGGGACAGGGCATCAGCAATGGAATTATCCACCCCCGGCACGTGGCGTGCGCGAAAAACGATGTTAAGTCTCAGCGCAGCCAGGACAAACGGCCTGACTAAGGACATAACCCGGGGGAGCGGGACGTCTGCGAGTTGACCACTTGGACAACCGCCGGGTTGTCACACCAAAAGGTGACAACAGAGTTTACCCAGTGACGTCCCCACATGTTAATCGCCCCCCAGATGGGAAATAATTCCAGGAAAGTCAGGTCCCTCACGACGTCGGAGTCCTGCCAGTGCGGCGGCCACGTGCCGGCGCACCAACGGCCATCAAAATAGATGCCAAAACCGCAAGACCCCGATGCGTCGGAATGGACCTGAAAACTGGAAGAGAGGAAAAGGTCAGAGTGCCAAAAGGAAACCCCATTGAAGTCCCTAAGGAACGCCAACCAGACCTCCAAATCCTCCCTCATCCCACGGGTCAGCCTAGTTCTGTGGAACTTTTTGGTCAGACAGTCTGACATTAAGCATGGGAAAGCTCCAGAAGCTCCTTGTTTCAATAGTTAACACTTCATACCCAAACACAAAATTGTTGTCATGGTTGTTTAAAAACAACAACAACAAGGTGTCTAGCTATTTATTTCAGGAACAGTTAGGAAAGGAATGAGCATGAAACCTCAGAAAGTCTGTTCCATAAAAATAATGGTTACATCAACTGAAAGCTAGTTGCAGCGATTTTCAGAAATGTAAAGAGCCATTGGCCAAAAAAAAAAAAGAAGCAATGACATCATTGCTTCCAAAAATTGCCTTGAAAAAATGCAATCTTTGCTGTGGGAGTTAGTTTCCGGCAGTCCAGTGACCAAATCACACAAATGATGCAGGTGACCCAAAGTGCATTTGAAAGAGGAAAGAGTAACCTTCGTGGTAATGCTATTACATTTGAAACTGGACTTCCGGGGGGGGGGGGGCTATGAAGCATTTTACAAAAAACCACTCACAAAAACACAAAAATAAAAGGGAAAACTGTGCTAGAAATTGAATATGACAACTTCCCGAGGTGGATACAGTTTGATTACAACATGTGGAGAAGAATGACGCTGAAGCAGGAATCAACAACAAAGATATTAAGGAAAAACATGACTTGTATAAATGCCATGGGGGGGTTGGCAGTGAGCCTGCGCCCAAACTGATCAATCGATCGAAGTGATCCAAAGTGCAATTGATAGAGGACAAAATAACCTTCCTTGTGCCACTTATACAATTTGGATCAGACTTCACAAACATTTTCTAGGTTTAAACAAAGTAAACAAGTAAAAGAAATAAATGAAAGAATGAGCATAATTCAACACATCGAATTCACGAATTAAATCCCTGATAGTAGTGTCTTTAGACTCTACCTGTCGCTTTTTTTTCCTGCACCAGCACAGCATAGGGACCTGGAGACCTGAGAAAGCAGAGCAATGGACAGTTCAATCAACTAATTTTTTCCCACTCTAATGCAAGCAAATGTAATCAAACACCAAAGCAGAAAGCCCCCAGGCTGTCATATTGCCCATATCTTGTTTTAACTTCCTCTCAGAGAAACAGTTTCAAGAGGCATGGCCAAAGCTCAAAGGGGGGGGGGAGCTATCAAAGAACTCAACGGTGTTGAATCCTTAAAAATGGAATCTGAGACTTTCCCTAGCTTTTCTTGTCTGTTAGAATTTGAGTGCCTCGGATAATTTCAAACGTGCTGTGCCAAAAAATATGTATCTACCATTATGCTGCTCTTTGCCTGGATGAGGAAATGGAAGGTAGCGAAGTGTTCAATCCACTTCTCTCTGGCTGAGATCCATGCAGAAACTCCCTCCCAACACTCTTCTGCTCCCTGCCAAGTCCCATTTATCTCTTGTTAGTAATTATGGGCACCTTTGAATTGAAGGCCCAGGAGAGAAATTTTATTCACCAGTTATAGCTGCAAGTAAGCAAACATATTGCATGTAAAATATGTGTGGATCACACCTGCTTTCTCACTCTGATTAAACATCTCTTGCAACGAATAGATATACTGTAGCTGTCAATGGATAAACTATAATGTAACACAAATAACACTGCTTCATGCAAACTTAATTAGCATTTGAGGTTCATCTGTTACAGTAAATAAAAATATGGTGCAAAAATCCTTCATTTTGCCATATGTAGCAACTGGGTTTCATGAACTATATATATATTGACTGGATTCCCATTTTATGTTGTTTGCAAACATTATTTACCTATGTTTCTTTTAGTCTTTCTTTCCAGACTCTGCATGTAAATAGTGATGGAAGAAAAAGTACTACGTTCCCTTTCTCAAAATATCTGGAAATAATATTCATGATGTTGGTAAATCCCAGAATCTGAACAATAAATTCTGGCCATTTGATACACGATAAAAGTTGTTGCCGTCCATCTCGTAGCTTTACATCAAGCAGTAGTACCCAAAGATCTCTTGCCATAAACAATTCTTGAATATAATGTTATCCATAGCAAATCCTGTGAGTTGATGATAAAATAATTCGTGGGCATGTATGTGTTCTCAGTAAAAGATAATATACTTGGCCTTCTCAAAGACGTAACAGATAATACTGGAGAAAGATAGCCATTTAATTAAGCATTGTTTTTGCTTCAGGTTATTATTCCTAATTTCAAACTGATGGTCCCGAATTGGATTAAGTCCCACTTGAATCCATCTTGATGGAGGGCAGCAGCTTCATCAATACTGGCCTGGAGCTGAGGAGGACTTTGCATGCCAGAAACTGACTCGATGAATTGGATCAGTGGTACAGGCGTCACACTGCGATGTAGAAGGCAAACGGAAGGCTACAAGGATAACAAAGCCCATCATCCCACTACCACAGGACTCATTCCACCTAACAGAGACCTGCACCCATTCAGGAAGCCAGCATAAGACCTTTTGCTGCTTCAGAACAGAACATGAAGTTCTGCTCCAGGCTTGAGAAATCTATAATAGGTTTCAATCACTGCCTGTTTATGCTTACAAACCAGCCAGATTAGGTAGGAAATAGTAACATAGATTAGGCAGCAGTATGTAGTGTTGTCAATAAAGAAATAAAGGAACTGGAATTCTCTAACCAGTTTATGCTTATCAAAAGTACAACATCTTCTGTAACAAGTCAGCTTTTATTGGAAGGAAAAATAGATCAAAGTTCAGGATCTACATGGGACTGCCCTTGGCGACCATTCGGAGGCTTCAGCAGGTCCAGAATGTGGCTGCTTTATTACCTTTAAAGCCCTGCATGGTAGTGGGCCAGGATACTTAAGAGACCGCATCACCCTGAGAACATCTGTCTGTCCCACTGGTTGTACCTTCAGCTAGAGAGTCTCATCTCTCTAGCATGAGAAGGAGGGCCTTTTCTGTGTCACCTCCGGCCCTATAGAACCTCCTGCCAACGGAGTTACGTCTCCAGATGGAGTTGCTGCCCTTTAGGAAAGGAGTGAAGACCTGGCTGTCGGGGCATGTGTGGGGAGTGGGCCAGACGGCCAACTCTGTTGCCTGGCTCTTTTAAATATTCCACCTTCTCCTCGATGTTTTAACTTGAATTTTAATTTTTAATTCTAATTTAATTTTATGCTAATTTTTAACTTGATTGTATGTACAGTAAACACCGGATAACGCTAAAACTTGGTTCCACAAGTCTTGGTGTTATCCGATTTTTAGTGTTATCCGATGCATGTTAAAATCCTATGGGATGGATCGGATAACATTAAAGCTCCATAGAGATACATTGTAACCACACAGGCTTTAGCGGTTGTTATCCAATTCATCCCATAGGACCTTAACGTTATTTGATCCAATTATCTTCCCCAGATTACTTAACGTTATGCGATTTTAGCATTATCCGATCCAATAGTTCTCCGGTGTTTTACTGTATGTGTTTTAATTGTTTTTAGATGTAAAGCCATCCTGAGTCTTCGGAGGAGGGCGAGGTACAATTGAAAATAAATAAATAAAATGAAATAAATGAACACAAAGTAATCCCATTTCCTAAATCATAGAATATTCTCATGTATATCCTATTGATGTATACAACTGCTCTGTAAATTACAGCTGATTTCATGTGGTTTCAAATATATGAGCATTTTTTTTTTGCTTGGTGAGCCTTAAAGTGGAGAAGAAACAGTGTGCATTCATCAAAACAAGAGGAGAGATGGGAAAATGTATAAATTAGAGATCTGAGGTGAATGTCAGATAAAGCATTCAAAAAATATAAACACAAAGGCTTTCAAGCTCCACTAGTACTTCGATCCCTCTTTGCCTCTGAATTTCAGTGTGGAGGCTGTAGACATTCACCTGTGAATGTTAAAATCCAAGAGAACTGTCAGCCATTTTTTTAAAAATGAAAGTAGAAGTCAGAGTTTTGGTGGCTGAGGATATGATTTCCAAGCATATTTGGACACTCGGTGTGCAGCAAATTTTTCCAGAGCACAGGAGAAGGCAAGAGCAAACCATGATTCTTTACTCTTGCAGCGTAGCAAATTGGCAGGAGAGAAAATATTGCCTCTATGTGGGTTAAGGTGATCCCCACCTGAAGAAAAGTCTTTTGGGAGTGCCTACCAACGATGAAATAGAGAATGGATCACACAGTACAGATGGCGCATCAATCACTGAATCCCTCCTTGCTGAAGAAAATAAAGAGGAATGGCCTTTGTGTTTGTAGAAAAGAAACTTTCCAAAGCAATTCCAGTTTTTCCATTGAAGCAATGGCCCATTGCAATTTCACAGTACTGTGGAGACCTACATTTCATATTAATAAATCAAGTGAAAGAGCCCATTTACTTTCAATAGACTTTGTTTCTCATTATAACAGCTGACTTGATCTTTGCACAAGGGCCCATGGTACTGATATGCTGAAGCTGGATTAGTCTTGTTTTCCAGTCCAACAAAATCTTTTCAGAAAGTTCAAGGAAATCTCTTCTATGCAATTCACCTGTACGAAGCTGAATGGATGGCTCTTCAGTTTCCTTGATTATATTTCTGATGCATAGAATATGGTAGGAAAGGCAATTCTGAATGAAACTTTATACACAATTCTAACAGAGGGCACATCCAAGCCTCTTCAGATCTGTGTCCAAAATTGGCAAATCATGCCAAGATTTGGGGGCCATTGTTTACTCCATGTTTTCCAATTTTACTCCCTGGAGAAATTCTAGAATATAATATGCCTTTTAAAACACACACTTACAAAGTACCAACTTGTCATTTTGGACTTTTAAGGCCTAAAACAGCCATCAGATGAAGTGAAATTTGATGCAATGTGGAAATAAGCCTTTGCATTTTGGGACCAAATATTGTGCGGGAATTTGGGGATGTTGAGTGATGTTGAGCAGGGTATGTGGCCCTCCAAAGTTTTGATGGAGAATAAAAATGCTCCTTGGATTATTAGAAATCAAGAATCTTTCTTCAGAAATGTCCTTTAATTGTCATATTCTTTTGCGAGTGGCCAGTTAGGCTGATATACAAGGTTGACAAACAAGGTCTAAAACAGAGGTCCTCAACCTTTAAAAGCTGGGGGCCTGAGTCATGCTCCCTCAGACTGTTGACAGGCTTGACTGGTGGTTCCTCCTCCACCACCACTGCTGCAGTAACCACCCCAAGCCCACCACATCCAAAAAAACGTCCCCCACACCACTCCACTGCCTACTGGCCTGGAAGAGCTGTGTCATGTGGGTGAAGGAAATGCTCCTGAGGCCACCATAAACACCCTGCGGCTGCCGGAAATACACCTACGGCTGCTTCCACTTCTACCACCGCTACCACCACCACCTCAATCCTTGTCTCCTCTACTTGGCTTGGCGTGTCCCTAATAGCACTCTGCAGCAGGGTGGATGTTGTAAGCGTTACAACATCTGCCCTCCTATGGAGTGCCATTAGGGACATGCCAAGCCAAGTGGAGGAGACAAGGATTGAGGGGGTGGTGGCGGAAGAGGCGGCTGGAGTGAGGGCATGGTTCAGATGATTTGGTGCCATGGGCTGGGTCTGGTCCATGGGCCATAGGCTGAGGATCCCTGGTGTAAACTATATGCTACAGATAAGACTGCATTTTCATGGTGATCACATTGGTGTTTCAGACATGTGAGTCCAGCAGTGTATGAGAAATCAGGCTTACAAACAAATGTTATATTGATGTTTAAAAGACTAGTCACAAAACAAAGCTAATCGGCAACCTACACAAGAGGTGGGTATCACCAGCTCTGATTATCAGATGTTATCTATGTTTATGGCAGTCCCCTTTTTAATGTTTAGTTTGACCTTGAGACATGAAGACAGGAGCATTTCTCTTGCACATTCCTATCATCACAGAAGGGATATCAATGCACAAAGACAGTATCAACTATATTAGCTTACACACCACATTGGTAGCCCCATCTATCATTATAACTTCAAAAATATTGCACAGAGAAATCTGGATAGCAATATTCATCACAACATTATATGCCCACAAAAACAGCAACATTAAAAAAAAACCTGTTACAAGTGTGGTGCTTCTGTTTGGGAAATGTCGCTAGCTTTAAACAAAAGTTATTTTCCTTCTCAAATACCCTTAAGATAAGAATATCAACATTAAGTGGCCAGAATTATTTTGCTATTTCAAACTAAAATGGATGGATTAAATCAATTCAACTGTTTAAAAAACCTTCTGTTTGTCAGTGTGGGATTTTGTGTTTCTCCATCCAAGATTCAAAACACCAGGAAATTGTTTAATTATGCTGGACAGTGTTGTGCCCACATTGCTATCAGGAAATAGGATGACAAACTTTACCTAGGAAAGGGCAACACCAGTGGCAGCAGTTGGTTTACAGGATATCTTCTTGTTCTTGCTACCATTCACAAAGAGACACCAAGAAAAGGGATATCCCAGAAGCCAACTGCTTATTTCATCAGTTAACTACTTCTAACCCAAACATGCTTCCTCTTTTTCAGGTGCCATATCCATTCTGGATATTGGCTATCATCATAGTGATAGTCTTCCTGTTTTTAAATCCTTGGAACAGTTCTTCTGAGGACATTCCATACCAGTCTCTCTGGTTATTTAGCCATGTTAGGTGTCCCTTGCTTGAAAGCCAGTCATGTCTGACTCTAGGGTTCAGTGCTCATCTCTGTTTCAAAGGCGAAGAGCCAGCACATTTCTGTGGTCATGTGGAGTGCATGAAATGCCATTTACTTTCCCACCAAAGTGGTCCCTATTTATCTACTTGCTTTTGAACTGCTAGGCTGGCAGGAGCTGGGACAAAGATGGGAGCTCATTCCATCCTGCAGTACTTGGGAATCAAACTGCTGACCTTCCGCCTCTCAGTCAGCGTCTTAGCCACTTGAGCCATTGCAGTCCGACTATGTTTTGGTATATTTTCTAGGTATCTATTGATTGGAAAATATGGATGATTAGCAACAACTCCATTTCCCTATATTTCTATCCTCCTGAATGTATCTATAAATCACAAATGTCATCAAGGCTTTTTTTTTACTTTAAATGCTTCCAGAGTACCTTTATCATGCTAAGTGCTAGTTTGTGTGTGGGGGAAATCCAAAGAGGAGGAGCTGAGATTGAGCTGATCTCTCCATACTTCCATACTACTGTTGTTTCTCTCTTATAACCTGATAATTAAGAGGAATAGGGGCTGCAGTGGCTCAGTGGTTAAGAAGCTTGCCTTGTTAGCTGGAAGGCTGGCAAGTCAGGAGTTCCAGACCTGGGTACTGAATGATGGATTGAGCACCTGTCTCTGTCCCAGCTCTTAGGAGCATGAAAAGAGCCTCATTCAGGCATCCCTTGAGTGGGGTTTCTCCCGCATTAATCCTTTTAACCCAGAATAATTTCTGACATGAAATTATTATTATTAATTAAAAGGAATAATCAAAATTATCCAATATATACAATATTAATATATTTCTGTTATCAGCCAAGAGGTATTCCATGTGGAAACAGAAGGTCAAACTACATAAAGTTATGGTCTTCTCCAGCATGACAGTTCTTTTTAAGATAAACCATGAGTTCCTTTCTTAAATTTGGGGAGCAATTCCTGGAGAGAAAAGAATAGTTAAAACCTTGCTGTCCTTTACTATTTATTCTGTGATCTCCAAACTACTGCCACTGCTTGTGTGTGTATATATATGTTGTAATTGTGAAAGAATATCCATTCCAATAGGGTTTTTTTTCACACCCCTAAAAAAAACTGTAAGGAAACTTTTGCTGAAAATATGTGCTTCATTTAATACAGGGGTTCCCAATCTTTTCAAGCTGGGACTGGGTCACACTCTCTCAGTTAGCTTTGAGGCCGGACAACCATTTTGACCTGCCTGCATGATGGGGTGGCCATTTTGTCCCAACAGCTTCAAATGGATGGCCATTTTGTTTCTCGAATGCCCTTGGAGGGGTGGGGGCACATGAAATGGCACCACGGGCCAAATCTGGCCCACGGGCCTTAGATTTAGAACCCCCAATTTAATGTGCTGATACAATGTGATGTTTTAATCTTTCAGCCTTTCATGGAGTTTATGCAAATAATAAATAATTATACAACTATTGTTTAGTTAGTACATTTTCTTGTGTGTGTGTGTTTTAGTTAATGATTTTGTTTACTTAATATTTTGTCAAGTGAGGTATGCAAAAATAAAATATGTGTTGAATTGTTATTACCCCTGAAATAGGACACAAACAATATTTATTTGAGCAACATTCTGTGGATGCATTTTATTAGGTTTTATCTGACCTAGTTGGAGTTTATATATAATCATGTGTCACTTATAAGGGGAGAAGGCTTTATTATGTTTCTGGCATTTAAAATCTTGAAAACAGCCTATTAATTGGAATATTGCAAAGTGTAAAATATAATTTTATATAAGATACTTCCAGAGTTAGGATACTTGTTCCAACAGGGTGGTGGGTGGGGAAGTAGTGACAAGTGAATTCATAAAGCAGAAAATGTATGCAGCAGTACTGCAAACACAGACTTATTGAACAGTTGAATTACGCTAGTAACCCAGTGTACATTTCTTTTCCTCTGGCTCAGCTCTAAAATAAACCATGTAGCAATACCTCAAAGGCCACACTACAATTTCAGTCTCCTTGAAATGGTAGAGTGTAGGGAACTTTTCCTTTTGCAGGAATTGTCCTCAGCTTATATTATGCATCAGTGCCGGAGGTAAAATGCACTGTTCAGCCTTTGATGTAAGAGAGGACTATTGCCATCAAAGTCCACATCAACATTTCATCACTAACTGTGCTCAGTACAGAACTCATGGAGTTGTTTGACCTTGCTAGACATAAGTACTGCTCATATAACTACAGTCTCATATAAACACCTGTCACTACATTGCCCATTGCAGAATTTATTGTCATGGGTGCAGTAAAAGTACACAACAGTCATTGCAGCCTTGTTGAAAGGAAGCAAAAAAGGGGGGAAGAGGGGGAAAGATACATTCATTCTGTAGCCCTGTTCAAAGGTAGCTTTGGGCTAAGTTCATCACTTTTCAAAAATAACCATGCTATGACATGATCATCTGTTGATGAAGGCAGGGGCCTTCCCCTTGGTGGTGAAAAGCGAGTATTCTGTGATCTGGCAGAGGAAGAAGGGAATTACAAAGGGATCCAGAAGGCTTCAGGGTACCAGTTCCTTTATCCCATGAGGTAGGTAAAAATTATATACAGTAATACCTGGGATAACGATTCCATCGGATAGTGCTAGAATCGGATAACGATGCAAGTTTTTTTGAAAAAACTTGCATCGGATAACAATTCTGAATAATGATTCTTAGCGTTATCCAAGGCAATGGTCTATGGATGTGGGGTGGTTTGGGTAGAACTACCCAATCCACCCCCCACCCGCAGGGGTCTCTGCGACTGCAGTAGGGTTGGGGAAAAGCACGTGGCTTTCCACCGCCCCTACTGCAGTCGCAGAGACTGCTTGTGTCTCTTTCCCTCCCTGTATTTAAACTACAGGGAGGGGAAAAGAGAGAGACATGATTGGTTCTCTAGAGACCTAATCACGTTTCTCTCTTTCCCCCTCCCTGTAGTTTAAATACAGGGAGGGAAAGAGACAAAAGCAGTTTCTCTCTCCCTGTAGTTTAAATACAGGGAGGAAAAAGACACAATCACTTTTCCCCGACCCTACTGCAGTGGCAGAGACCGCTGCGGGTGGGGGGTGGCTTTAAAGGCAGGGAGGAAAAGAGAGACCCGATCGGGTCTCTTTATTTCCCTGCCTGCCTTTAAAGTGGTTTGTCCCTGAAGTCAGGGCTTTTTTTTTTTTAGCGTTGTTTGATGCATGCATCGGACAACGCTAAAAATCAGCTAACGTCATGACTTGTGGAACCAAGTCATAACGTTATCCGGGGTATTACTGTACAAGTGGGTTCAGTTCAGCTTGGGCAAATATACTTAAAAAGCAACAGGGAGATTATCAGATGTGATTTAACCAAATGATTTTAAAATAAATGATGATTTGATCTTTGAAAGCTTCATGTTCCAAAAGCAAGTCCCTTTAACCAGTTCTTGAATAGCATTAACCAAAGTTGACAATTAAAAGAAAGAGGAAAAAGTTAAGGCAAAGGTCAAAATCCTATTGCATGATGTACAGTACTGCTTGCTGTAAGGAAGATGAGACCTTCAACTTGTTATTTTTCTACCAGAATTGCATCACATAGTCAGGGATAGTTTTTATTTTTAAAGTAATAGAGTATGTTATATTTTTTTGGAGAAATGGGTGCCGGCAGTTTTTTGCTTCATGTATGTGTACATTTAAGTTAACATTAGGTAAAGCTCTCCCTTGCTTGAAAGCCAGTCGTATCCAACTATAGGTTTCAGTGATCATCCCTGTTTATAGCCAAAGTGCCAGTGTTGTCTGCGTTTGCAGACGTGTCTCTGGACATGTGGCAGGCATGCCTCAACACTGGAGTGCATGGAACGCTGTTTACCTTCCCACTGAAGTGGTCCCTATTTATTTATTTTCAGTTCCTTGCTTTCAAATTGCTAGGTTGCCAGGAGCTGTAACAGAGATGGGAGCTCACTCTGTCATGTAGTACCCAGGAATCGAACTTTGACCTTCCAGTCAGCAAGTTGAGCATCTTAACAACTTCAGCCACTGCAGAGTTTGTCTAGGCAAAATTACCCGGATGAATATTTCCTTTTTGCTAATGCATATACTCCTTGCAAGTGACCTCCCATGGAACCATGTTTATGTTTTGTGCTGTCAGTTCAGAACCAACTTTTACTGACCCCAGTAAGATTTTCAAGGTGAGATATTTCAGGAGTGGCTTTACCAGTGCCATACCACTTATGAGTTTCCATGACCTAGTGGACATTTGAACCCAAGTCTCCTAAATCCTAATCTGTCACTCTATCCACTACACTAGGTATACATATCCACCTAGTCACAAACATAAAATAAATCTCACTATAATAAAAAAGCAAGGTTATTGTGATTAGACAGAACTTTAGTTATACATGAGATTAGTCCACATCTTCTTTGTTCTGAATATAAATTTAGACACAGTTGTTTGATAGACTCTTTTGCATCAGACAAAATGAAAGAGATTTATTACTCTGGCAATATTCCTGGGATATAAAATAATGACTAGGTTAATAAGCTCATTGCAAAGGTTACAATATGTGTTTGTTCTTGTTCTGTTTGTTAATTTGCATCCAAAATATAATGACCTTCAGAGGGTTTTCAAAAAAGGAGAACTATTTATGGAGTGATTTTAGCAGCACTCTCTCTTAGACACTCACTCATTCACTCTCTTTCTCCCTCCCTCCCCCTCTCTCCCCCTCACACTCACTTACTCTCTCTCTCACACACACACACACAAACACACACACACACGTTTCCATGGTGAAGCAAGAAATTGAACCCAAGGCCACCCATTTTGTGACTTGATCCATGATATCACACTGGCTTTCACATTAGGTTTGGCAGAAGAGAGAGAGAAAATTATCTTAAAGTTTTAGTCTCTTCACAGTTACATGGACACAAATCTCCAATTCAGAGATGCTGAAGCTGTCACACTGAGATATGCAAGACTAAATGTCCTCCTTTGGATTACTCAACATTTGTGCAGAAGCCTCAATTGATATCAAACTATAAAGCAGAGGAAGTCTCATTTGCTGATGCAAATGAGATCTTTAAAAGTCCATGTACTTAAACTCTTGCTCTTCTTTCTTCTGAAGAAAGAAATGGTGGAGAACCATTTATGTCAAATATCTTGTCATTTAGCATCTACATCCATCAGCATAATACTAATCTAGGAGCACTAATGACTGATAGCCAAGTGAAAGAGCAAGTTCAAGACAAGGCTTTGAAGCTAGACAGCTCTACATTGTCCAGCCCCGCCTTCAGATTCAAATCTCGGGTAGAATTAAAAAAAATAGTTACATTCAGTGATGGAATGTTACCAGTTAGGACCAGTTCACCCAAACCAGTAGTACCCCATCAGGAGGGTTCCCGGGGGGGGGGGACCCCAGGCGGCCATCAAATAGAGTTTTAACACATGCACACTAAAAAAAAAGACATTATTTATTTATTTTTTCTCCGCCCACGACATCAGCTACGCCCACAACGTCCATGACATCACAGTGGGATACTGAAGATTTTGAAAACCCACCACTGGTTACATTGCATGGATTTTTGTGTGTGGACAATCCCAATTTTTAAATTGTATCTTGCTGTAGAAAATATGGCATCATATCAGACACAGATAAGTCTGCAAAATGGATGAGATGTGATAGCTCCTTTGAGATTAATAATAATAAGCTGGATGACAACCATACTCCAATTAGCATTGTCAATAGCATAGTTTCTATGGTGTGTCTAAGATAAAGATGAATGCAGCAAGATTTCAAAGTACTTATAGACTGATACTTGTTTAATTGGATATCCATTTAAAAATCACATATATTTCTTCTTAGTGGTGTTCTTTCAAAAAAAAAATCTTTGTCTTAATAGGCAGAACTTTCTTTTAAAAATAAAATAAAACAACTTTAATACACTATTAAAGCTTACATGGTTTGTGAGAAGAGGAGCATATCATCACCGTACAGCAGTAAATACACTCTAATTTCAACTGTCACCATTTGGCATAGGAAATACAAAGAGCAGTATCATTACAATTCAAGACAGGGAGCAAGATTGTTAATACAAAGATGGGGGAGAGGCAGTGATGGGATGTTACAGGTTTGCACCAGTTCACCAGAACTGGTAGTAACTTTTCCCAGCATCCCGGAGAACCAGTAGCAGCTTTTGAAGGGAACCACCTCGGGGGCTTACCTTTTCACCAGTGCCCCCACTGTGCATGCACACAAGCGCTTGGTATGCATGCATGCCTACAGCACTTGGCGCACATGCATGGCCTCCTTGCTGTCTTCCCAAGTGGGGAAGAGGAAGAGAAGCTGCTAGCCTGAAGCTTCTATAGTCTGCTCCCCAGGGTAAGTGACTCACCTTTGGGTATGGGTGTGTATTTTAACATTTATTTATTTTTAATGTGTATTTTATGTGTTTTATGTGTATTTAATTTGTATTTTTATGTGTTTTTATGTCTATTTAATGTGTATTTATTTTAATCTCTATTATATGTGTTTTACGTGCATTTTTATGACTATGTAATTTGTATTTTTATGTGTACTTATTTTTATGAGATTTTTACGTTGGCTCCTCCCACATAATTGGCTCCGCTCATGATGTCATGACATTGGTTCCACCCATGATGTTGGCTCCACCCACTGTGTGATAGTAAAAATTTTGGCTGCCCTCCACTGGCTCGGTCTCTTAAGCAGGATAAAGGACAACATCCGGAAGATGTCCATCAAGCAGCAGTTTGGGAATACTGTGCCTAGAATAAGTTTTATTTTTGGTCAGATTTTCTATTCCTCTTTAAGTGAGTTTGCTCTTTAAGTGAAACACCATTGTAAGTGACCAATTGTGACTTCTGATGGGGGGGATTGTTAACTACCTTTTTGTATTTTTTATACTTAAAACAGCAAGTCACAAAAAATTCTATACATAGAAAATACATAAAAATAAACATATAATTTTTTGTTATGTGTTCTAATGTGAAAAATTATATTGTTAGTTTTAGTAGTGTTATGTCATTTTTTTTTTATTATTATTTATTATTTTGAAATTTAAAAATTTTCAAAAAGTCACATGACCAGGTCACATGGTCCCGCCCACAACATTGGCTCTGCCCACATCATTGGCTCCACCCACAAATTAGGCTTCACCCACAGTGTGGTAGTAATTTTTTTGACATACCACCACTGGTAAAGAAGTGAGACTATATTCCCATTATGAAATGTGCATAGATCACTTTAGGGAAGAAGAGCAAAATTTAAAGGAGTTGAGTGTTTCATTGGTATAAAGTGGTACTGGGGGCCTTTGGGAGAATATTAACCTATTCATATTCACTGCTTTCTGTGATTTGTGGGGTGCTTTAGTATTGGTTCCATCCCAGAATTGTTGTAACAACAGGGGTAAAATGAAGATGAGCACATAAACGTTAAGTACAGTAATACCTCGGATAACGCTAAGACTTGGTTCCACAAGTCTTGGCGTTATCTGATTTTTAGTGTTATCCGATACATGTTAAAATCCTATGGGATGTATCGGATAACGTTAAAGCTCCATAGAGATACATTGTAACCGCACAGGCTTTAGCAGTTGTTATCCGATCCATCCCATAGGACCTTAACGTTATTCGATCCAATTCTCCTCCCCAGATTACTTAACGTTATGCGATTTTAGCATTATCCAAGGTAAACGTTATCTGAGGTATTACTGTATATCAAAACTGAAAATAGGTGTTATATGAAATAGTCGTCAGCATTCCCTCATGTTTCACTGAGTCTGCAATTCTATCTTTATTCACCTGTGTTGATAAATTCAGTTAATGGATTTTTATAAGTTCTGTTATTAAAAGTGTCAACATTTTATTGCTTTTAAAAATCAGTCACGTTAATCTAAGACTCTGGAACCTGTCACACCTAATCTACTTATTCTTATTCTTCTGTGTCTAGGCCAGACATGAAACTGCCAAAATGAAGCCACCTTTTGGTGGGTTCATTCTGCAGTTCCCATTGCCTGACCTAGTGTGAGAACGATTAGCCGGCAAGACAACATTGTGGTTCAAAAATACTACAGTCTTCGAGGAGGCTCTTCCCCTGCTACTTGGATTAGGGAATCTTCACGACCATGGGCCTCGGGGCTCCTTCGGGCACTTGGGCCATCACCGTAAACACAGAGAGGACATGGGGTCTGGGGAGGGGGAGGGGTTCCCCTCATCATCTTGCTTAGGGAAGGACTCCACTGGTTCACCAGCTCGGGGTGGGTGGGTGGAGTGGGCATGGCCAACACCGCCAGTCCCCCTAGGAGTTGGTGGTCCTCTCTGTGCTTTTGACAGTACCTGTTGTTATCTAAAAATCACTATCCTTTTTTAATGTGGAGATGTGTTTTAAAATTAAACAAAATCGTCTGCTGGTGGAACCCCCCAAGAAACACTGAGATTTGAATTTCAGACAAAAATAAGATTAGTTTATTGACAAAAATTGCATCTAAGCAACAGAGGGGCCCCACTGCTGGATAAAAAGCCATATCTAACCTGAGCTTCCCTAAGAAAATGTGATGGGAGAGCTGACTTGCCCTCCAAATGCAGGACCAGTTATATTCTTCTGCTAATCTTTAACAGCTATTCAACTACCTATTGCTACATTAAAGTTTATACAATAGAACAAATAACCAGCAGTTGGGGGGGGGGGGTTCATAATAACTCTAACAATGATTTGTTAGTACCTTACAATGACAAGCACTTAAGCAAATAATGACATTGGGAGAAGGAAAATACTAAGGGGGGAAGGAGTGGGGTGACATTTCAATACAGTAATTTAATGGAAGTAATGTGGCTGGTGACTTCTCCTGTCTGGGGAGGCTTTATCACAAAGATGTGATGGGGGGAAACTCATAACTTTATCAACTCTAACTCTGTGTTAACTGCAACGGGGACCAAGTAGTGCTGGTCTAAGTGATGGAGCAAAGGTAATCCTCTTTCACCTTCTCCACTAATGTTTAGGTGCAGACCAGTTCCCCGAGACCATCCTGTTCTTTAACAGTCCCCATCCTGGTTCACCAATTGGGTGCAATGACCGATGTTATTCTCAAGCCTCAGGGCCATAGACCAACAGCATGGTCAACAGGCCATCAGCATACCAACCAGCCAGGAAAGGAAGCATAGGTTTCTGCATTTCCAGCTGTTTGCCATGCCCCATTCCTGAATAAATAAAATAGTCTTAATTTGGGTGCAACACAGGACTTTTCCTCTGCCCATGCCCACAGTGTGGTAGTAAAATATTTTGGAGCCCACCACTGAAGTCAGGCCATGTGTATCTTCTTATCCATTACTGCTTGCAACCACTAGGCCTGCCATATGCCAGTACACCATATATTGGAACCCAGAAACTAGATGGCCTTTTTGGCAATTCTGTGCATCAATTATTGTAATTTTTTTTGGTACCAATATATTTTAGCATTGGGATCATTTATGTAGTAATCACTAATTTGAGAAAGCCAATATGAAGTAATAATTAGGAAGCAATAATTACATGATTTCCTGTATGCAAGTGTAAATTGTGTCCGGATTCTGTCCATGTGGTCAAAGCAATTCACAACAGAGTCAAGCAGAGAAATAAAAAAAATACAGAATTTAATTTGGTGTGCATATAAAGTTTCATTAGCAACATATAAAGCATCACTAGCAAAATAACCATATCACAGTAATGTAACAGATGAATAAATTATAACAGTAATGTAACAGATGAATAATTTCACAACTGGATTTAAAAAGGATCCTTTGGCTTTGTTAGTTAGCTGTAGCTGCAGAGAAAGAAGTTGTGGGGGAAATATATATCATTATAAAAGTGCTATAGTAAAGCAAGACCACCTGAACTAGTCATGAGGTGAGATGGATTCTGCTGCCCCTCAGTTCCAAAAGATATAGGAAGAAGGTGAAAGCATCCACAGTCCAAACTGATTAGCAGATGATGAAGTGCATTTGTAGAAAGTGCAGGAAGTAGATTGCTGAAAAATCAGATATTACAGAAATTCTGGCAACCAGAGTGGGGTGTTGGGGCTTCATTTCTCCTCCAGGTTAAAAAGGATGGTAGCCATACTAGGTCTAGATTGGGCAGCAAGGGATTTGAGATCACCAGACCTGATGTGGAGCAAGGGACTAGGACTAGGACTACACAATGGTGGATCTTCAACCTTTCAGTCCTTTCACATTGATCATTCCAAAACTTGATCTGTGTCTCCACCTCTACGTTCTTCTTTTACTGTGATCTTAACAATTGGATATTTGGTCTTCTAGTACTCTTACTGTGCAATCCTATGGCCTCATTCCGACCACCAGGGTGACATTAGGTAAACCTAGCCAGGATCAAACACCTTCCCAGGACCCCCTCTCACTTCCTCTTTCCTTTGTCATCCTCTGGCATTTGGATGCCAAATTGCATGTACAGGACCTCATCTGGTAAAACCAAGTGAAGTTTAATGGGCAGGAAAATTTAGGCCCCTGAGCCCTGTGATCCCCAGTTCAAAATCCAAACAGGGCACCCCTTCTGACTGGTGCCTGGATTCTGAACTACTCCCCTTCCGCATGGCAGCCCCTCCCTCCCACACACACCCACTAAGCTGCCTCTGGCTCTAGCACAAGCTACAGCAATGGTGAGGACAGGAGGGTTTTCCCCCTCTGCCTTCCTGCCCCTCGTCCTCTGGCCACGTGGAAGGCTGCGATGACTGCTACATTTCCCAAGTTCCCCTGTGCCTTCAGCACTTTAAAAGGAATATACAGTGAAACCCCGCATAACGAATGCTTTGCATAGGGAAAAATGTGCATAACAAAGCATTTGCTATTCAGGAGCGATACCCCGCATAACAAAAAAAAGTTCATTATGCAGGGTTTTCGTTAGCTGGAGTATACCCACTCAATGGGTAAATAAACTTTTTTCGTTATGCGGGGTACTGCCAATGGTGCTTCGCATAATGAAAAAATTCGCATAATGAAGTGCTCCATGGAATGGAGTTTTTTCATTATTCGGGGTTCCACTGTCTGACCCACTGGGGAGCCTGGGAAATGTAGGAGATCAGATGTTGCTGAGCTCCTGTCTTTTGCAGTAAGAAAGAAAGAGGAAAACACTCTACCCAGGTATTCAACTATCCAGGGAGACGCCCAGTCTTATTTTGAGGCCAGAGCCTAGTGGAAGAGAGATTTCTTAGTACCAAGAGGGGGAAAAGTGTAAAAGGGAGGTAGACATATTAATAGATAAAAATGGGAAATGTTGCAGTAAAATAAAAGGGAAATTGCAAATCATGGAAGAATTTTTTCAAAACCTATACCAGGGGAGGGAAATAAAATCAGTGGAGTTAAAATCATATTTGGATGGACACGTGAAATTAAAAAAGTACATAAAAATACAGGATATAGAAATTGAGGAGGTAATAAAAAAAACCTAAAGACTGATAAAACCCTAGAAGACGGTTAACCAACAGAATTTTACAGGGAGTTTAAAGACCTCATTCCTAAATTGAAATGGTTGTATAATTATATCTTGGAAGGGGGAGAAATACCAAACTCCGGGAATTACTCAATAACAGTTCTGCTACCTAAACCAGATAAAGATGGGGTGGGATGGGGGGTGGAGTGGATTCTTATCTTCCAATATCACTTCTGAATCAGGATGCAAAAATATCTACAGCTGTAATGATAAACAGATTAAACAATTTTATGAATAAATATATACACGAGGACCAAGCAGGATTTACGAGTGGCAGACGAATGGATGACCTAATTACAAGATTAATAAACATCATAGATTTACCCAAAAAGAAAAAAAATATATGTAAACTAGTTCTCAATATCTATAAAACTTTTTACTCGATCTAGTGGAAGACAATAAAAGAGATTGTAAATCAAATGGGATTTGGAAACAAATTCCAACATGAAAGCTACACCAGGATAAAAGTAAATAATTCCTACACAAAAAGAGTAAAATTAAGTGCGGGGACAAGACAGGGATATCCTCTGTCCCCAATTCTTTTTATATCAGCTATGGAAACTCTGGCTACAGCAATTAGGAATGATGCAGAATTTAGAGGAATAGGGAAGGAAGAAAATAAGTATGTACGCATACATCATATAAGTGATAAAAGACCCAAAAACCAACATAAAGTTCAGAGACACCTGGAAAAATTCAAAGAGATTACAGGACTAAGAATTAATGGGGGGGGGGCAGAGTATTTTGGTGCAACAGTACCAGAAAGGAAAGAGAAAACAGAAATCTACCAAATTAAAATTAATATATATATTTTGAAATATTTAGGCATTTATGTATCCAAAAATGTTAAAGATCTTCAGAAATTACAATTCAACAAAGTGAAGAATGTAATAATAAAAAAGAACATCTTAACAAATTGAAACTTTCCTGGTTTGGCAGAATAAATATAAGTAAGATGATATTAGTACCAAAAATAATTTTCTTACTAGGCAATTTGCAAATAAGATTAAGTGAAAAGAAATTATCAGATTGGCAAAATTTATTGAATTTGCATTGTAATGACGGAAAGAAACCAAGAGTTATGAAATTATTATGGTACCAACAGCAAAAAGAGGGAGGCTTACGGTTACCAAGTATTAAAAACTATTACAGGGCATTCCAGCTGAAAAGAATAACTAGAAAATTAACATATGAAAATATAAAGAGGAACCAGACCAGATAGAATTTAGGAGACTGAAAGGAGGTTTATTTTTGAACAAACAGATTTCAAGATCAAAATAAGAAATAAAACATTGAAAGTTCTGTATAACTCTTGGAAAATGTTAAAAGGTAAAGTAGCCCTTGATATGTCACCTATATTAGAGCTATTAGGTATGATAGATTGCCTGAAAGAAATTACTGAGGAAATAAGGCACATTTTAATACAAAATAAAGTACAGTGGTACCTCGGATAATGTTTGCATTGGATAATGCTAAAATCGGATAACGTATTTGAGGCAAACATTTGCATGCACAACGTTAAGATAATGTTGTGCGATGCAAATGTTTGCCTCAAATTCCCCTACCTTGAGATCGCTTGCTGTTAGATTTGCATTTCTCTGGCCAAAGGCAAAGGCTAACAGCAAGGGATTCATCCTGCAGGGGAGGCAGGGCGAATCTCTCTGCCTTTGCCTTTAGGTTGGGGGTTGAACAGGCACCCATTTTCTATCCCCAACCCAAAGGCAAAAGGCAAAGGTTAACAGCGAAGAAGCAGGGCAAATCTCTTCCTTTGCCTTTGGGTTGGGGGTAGAACCAGTAACGTCACATGGATTTCAGCTGCCCGGGGCTTAAGCCAAATTGTCTGACCCCTGGTAGATGCCGGCACCCACTAATGCTAGGGCTTCTGGGAATTGTAGTCAAAGAACACCCATAGCCCAAAAAGCACCAACCTGGGCAGGGGGGCCCTGCCCCTCCACGCAACCCCACTGGGTAGAGCATGGGTGGCTGTTCATCCTCCAACCCAAAGGCAAAGGCAGAGAGATTCACCCGCCTCCTCACTATTAGCCTTTGCCTTTGTTCTACCCTCAACCCAAAAGCAAAAGGCAAAGGCAAACAGCAAGGAGGCAGGACTAATCTCTCTTCCTTTGCTTTTGGGTTGGGGGCTGAACATGTGCCCATGTTCTACTCCCAACCCAAAGGCAAAAGGGAAAGGCTAACAGTGAGGAGGCTGGGCAAATCTCTCTGCATTTTGCCTTTGGGTTGGGGGTTGAACTGCCTTTTTTTAACATTGTGAGATTAATGCATCACACAATGTTTAAAAACCAGATAACATTAAGAGTTGTGGAATCAAGTGACTAGTACCTTGGATAATGTTATGACTTGGTTCCACAAGTCTTAACGTTATCTGGTTTTTAACATGTGATGCATTGATTGCACAATGTTTAAAAAAGCACGTTCCCTCCCCAAGGTACACATGTTCCCTTCGCAAGCAAAGGGTGATCAGCACCCCAACCCAAGCGCTGAACCCACGCTGTTATCAGCACTGGGGTTGGGGATAAGAACAGGTTTAGCCATCCAGGTGGGGGGGGGGGAGCATTCTGAAGAGAGGCTTGGGACCATTTTCCCAGCCTCTCTTCAGAAGGCCCCCCCCCCCATGGCTAAACCCCTTAGCAAGCTAGGCCGGGGGGGGATGTTCTGAAAAGAAGCTGGGAAAACTTTTCCCCAGCTTCTTTTCAGAAACCTCCGTCTGGATCACTAAGGCGCTTAGTGATCCAGGCAAGGGGGGCATTCTGAAGAGAGGCTTGGGACCCTTTTCCCAACCTCTCTTCAGAAGCCCCCCCCCCTGGATGGCTAAGCCCCTTAGCAATCAAGGCGGTTTGCCCCCAAACTCCCAGACAGCCCAAGTGATCAATTGCTGGGGCTGTGGGGGAGTAAAGGGACAAACTTCACAGCCCCCCCAAACACCCTGGGCTGCCTGCTTTAGATTGGGGTTGCTGGAGGTGCCTTCCACCCCCACCCACTCCGCTCCTGAAGCAGCCTGCCTGCCCGGGCTCTCGGCTTTGAGATGGGGTGGGTGGGGGTGGAAGACACCTCCAGCCACCCCAATCCTAAAGCCGGCAGCCTGGGTGGGCTCCCTGATTTGAGATCAGGTGGATGGGAGTGCCTTCCACAACCACCCATCCTGATCCCAAAGCAGAGAGCCCGTAACACCCATTTGGCTGCTGGGGGGGGGGGACAGGCATGTCCGATCTCCCCACAACCAAATTGGGGGGGGGGGTCTAAGCCTCAGTAGATCTCTGCTCCAAAGTGCGTAGGACTAGTCTCTAGCCCTGTGTGCTTTGGGGCAGAGATCATCAGGGAATTTGAGACAAACAATTGCATCACACATTATGTTAACATTGTGGAATGCAAAAGTTTGCCTCAAATTCCCCGGTTATCAGATTTTAGCATTATCCGAGGCAATCATTATCCAAGATATTACTGTATAAGATAAAGAAATGGCTCGAAACAACTCAGGGCCTAGTTAGTAAATTATATCAAGCCTTGGATGTTTCTATGAGACCTTGCAAACTTTTTCTGGAACAGCTAAAATGTAATGCTGTATTTTCTGGAGAAAGAATCAGGGAAAAGTTGTTTCTGGGAAATCAGAACAACCCAGATCACAAAACCAGTTCTACCTCAGATCCACCAAGTCTAAGAAATTATCCAGAATGCTGGATATTTGCAACTCCACTGATGTCCCCAAAGTTGTTTCATATCATGAGAGCAGACAGGGAGAAACTAAACCAATGGGAAAACTGCAGAAGAAGACAAGAAAGGCATGATACCCATGTTTGCATAATATTTCTCACTTCTTGGATGACTACCACAATCAATTCACAGAGGGAAGTGAGAGAAGCTCCTTTGTTAAAAAGGAAAACTCAGTGGAGCTTCCAATGAAGAAAACACTGAGCCGCATGCCATCAAAAAATTGTGGCTCAAAGAGATGTGAGGAAAGCCCCTTGTTTGGAAAGAGAAGTAGAGAAACTGCTCAAGGGGTCAGGAAGAACTGAGACCATACAAGAATAGGGAGAGTGATCTCTTTTGCTCAGTTGAGTGATCCTTTCACCCACAAGTGATGTATCTTAATTATTCAGGGCCAGAAGCACAGCACAAGAAGAGGTTGAATGGTCTCCTGCTGGCATAATCATTATAAGAAAGGCTTTTCTTCAGCCTTCTTCTACCACACCTGGAAAATTTCCCATCTCTTATTGGACCCCAGTTCCAATAAAAACAACATTGATTCTTCTTGAGTTAGGTCTATTTCCCACCCACCTCCATTCTCTAACCAGATTATAAGGGACTCCAAATCCAATCTAGGGGAGAAGAGATATACCCACTCACTCCCTCCTACTCTACCCCATCCCTATATGGAGCTTAGGGCTCTTTCAAATACCATGTGACCTAAAATAGGCCACTTTTTGACCCTCTATGTGACCTTTGACCATACCCCCTAAATCACATGGTTTGAAGATAGATCTATGGCCAGTAGGATGTGAAAAGGAAATAATAATTTTGGAGTCATGTGACTTCACGCTGAAACCTCCCCCCCCCCATGACTTTGAGTAACTTTTGGTCGACCCCCTCCCCCCTAAAATGGTCACGTGGTATTTGAATGAGCCCTTAGACTGCAGCAACAATGATGTCAAGGAGGAAGGGAGGATTCTTTCCCCAATTTCTCTTCTCCTACCAACCCAGTCTTATCTTCCTCTCTTCTCTTTTCCTAGAGACCCTGTGATGTCACCTCTGTACCTAATCATGTACTGGATTTGGCACCATCATCATTTGCTAGATTGGACTATCATCCAAGGCAGAAAAGAACTGAGGGGAAAGGATTGCTCCTTTCTCCTGTTCCTTGGCTATGACTTTCTACACAAAAGGAGAAAAAGATCTTTCTCCCTCTCTTTGGCCCGTGTTACTTCCGCTCTTGTCTCTTGCTTCTACTCCTCTTCCTCACCCTTCCTCCTTGGCCATAGCAGCATTTCAAGTGTCAGGGAAATTAAAGACCTGCTGAGCCTCCTGAGCCCCTGATTTGGGAACAGGGATGTGGCCATCTGAGCCAGAGGACAGCTAGGAGAGCAAAAGGTAGCTCCTCCCTCCCACTCACACCCACTTACCTAACTTTGGCTGAGCTGAAAAAATGGAGGTGCCTCTTTTTGCCAGGATTTGTTATGGCTCGAACTCAGAACCACAAAGATGGTGCATCGTAAGGCTCCCCTCAAAAACAAGGGAAGCTTTACGAGCCCCCCTGGAGTTCTTGCCTGGCTAGGATTTCAATCTGAGCCAGGAAAAAACTCAACTCCCTGTTCCCCTTCCATGAGTCTCCAACACTCCTCCTTCCTCCCCCAACCTGAGACCACTCAACCCTACAACCTTCCCTACCTGGTCCCAAACTGCCTCCCTTCACCCCACCAGCCCTCTGGCTAATCTCCCTCTGGTTGGTTGTTTGAAGGCTCAAAGAAGAGTTGGGGGGAGTAATTTCACAGTTTGTCATCCCCACTGGGGTCCAACACAGTTGTCCAATTTGATTCAGCTTGCTTGGAAGAGGCCAAGCCAAAGGCTTTTCAGCCCCTCTGATGGTAAAAGGGGGCGGGGGAATCACACATCACTAGATGGCAGGAAAGGAAGAAAGGAAAATGGCATCCCTGTTTCCCTCCCCTTCCTTCTCCTCCTTCCCACCTCCCTTCTTCTCTTCCTTTTCCTCTTCTGCCCTTCTGACATTTGCAAGGCTACTCTAAGAGCATTGGAAGAGCCAGAAAGGAAGAGGGGAGGAAAAGAAAGAGAGAATAAAGAGAGTGAATACAAGTGGAGGGAGGAGAAAGAAGGGGTGAGAACCCTCCTTCCTTCTCTGCCATTGTCTTTGTCCGACACTCTCCCTGGAGCCCCATATTTTATGGAGCCCAGCAGCTGCAGCCATCAGGTAAGGGTGCCTGGGGGTTCATGGGTCGGGGGATGAGATGGGGCTTACCAGGGGAAATGTGGGGGCTTGGGGAGGGCTCAGGTAGATGTGCCAATTTGTTTCATTGGATCAGGGGAATGTCCCACCTCACTGCCCAATTTGGATCCATTGTTCAGAATTCAAGTGATTGGAAAGACCTCAGCCTGCGATCCTGGTATCACTGCACATCAATTTGAAAGGGAGGGAATGAAAAAGGTGTTGGAATGAGGTGGATTGACCCTCACTTGATATTACTCAGGTGTCAGTGCTCATTGGGGAGGGAGCCCATAGGATTGCAATCATGACACAGAGCATTTTCCATGGCTAGTTCTCTCATCTTTCCGGCTGGGCTGGTGCTGGGTTGGCGTTGGCAAATGACAGAGACATCATGAAGATCAACCTTGTTCTTCAAGGAGACCTGTTTGGAGAAACAATAGAACTGGTAAAAAAAAGAGAGATGTTCTCCACTAAAAATGAGAAATTTTGCAGCCTCACAACATAGTAGAATCTTGACATTTTGAAAAGTTCAGAATGTTTATAATGGAATTGTAAACCATATTTTGAAACCTGGTGGCAAGTAGAGGTCATCATGATCTGCGAGTCAGTTTGGAAGGGAGGAACCACAAAGATTAAGTCATGACCCAAGATGGAACCAGTGCTAATCAGTGATACAATCATCTGGGTTACATAGGAGACAAATCAAAATTCATATTAAAAAAAACCTGCGAGGGCAAATCAAAATATTTAATTTAGAAAGTGGTATGGGAAGTATA
Source organism: Furcifer pardalis (assembly GCA_030440675.1). NCBI lineage: Eukaryota > Metazoa > Chordata > Lepidosauria > Squamata > Chamaeleonidae > Furcifer > Furcifer pardalis. The sequence goes on along the minus strand of CP126897.1, from coordinate 42,201,583 downwards.
TTTGCACACTAACTCTCCTTATCCATCCTGAAACATATAAATATGCTGTCCAGGAAGATTTTGGTGTCATGTTTCCATACAGGATAGGGTTATCAGAGATGAGGATGATTCTCTTGTGCATGTGGCTTGCTACTTTCCCCCCTCCTTGTTAAGAAGGCATCAAATTTCTTTATGAACTCATTCTTCTCTTGTTCCCCTCTTTCTTTCCGAGCAAGTCCTTCTCCACCACTTCTCTCATGATGCTCAGCAGTGTTTATTCTCTGAAGACTTTCAAATCGTCAATGCTACCCAGTATGCAAAACAAATGCATATTTTATTTTAACAGGAATGGCCCTCCCTATATCCCTGGATCTCGGGAATGGCTTACAAAGCAACAAAGAACCATTTTAAAATTTATATTTAATACAGTTTAAAATCAAAAATTAAAATATTAACACTGGGGCACAATTCTCAACCCTGAAAGCTCTAATCAGTAAAGAAATCTTGACATGGTGACAAGATGCCTGCCCAACCTCCAGTCAAAGTTCATAGTACTGTATGTGCAAGGCAGGTCATATTTGTTTTGATACCTGAGTCAGAAGATCTTTCAAAGACATCTCATGGGGAGTTGAAACATCATAACAAATTATGTTGCTGTTCTTCTTTGAGGGCCATAGTTGACTCCCTCACTCTGCCTAAGGACAGGGTGCTCAGGATCTATGAATTTTAATTGAAAGAGAGAGGTTAGTCTACAACACTTGTAGCAAACTTGGATCTCCAGGTGTTCTTGGACTTCAATTACCAGAACCCCAAGTCAGCACACCTGCTGATCAGAGCTTTTGGCAATTGAAGTCCAAGAACATCTGGAGAGCCAACTTTGCTGATCCCTGGTCTACAGCAAATGATAAAAAGAAACCAAACACTAAAGGTCATCTTTCATTGATTGACTAAACTTTGTTCAATAAGACTAAGCAAATCTCTTGCCTTTGTGTTCTTCTCTCCTTCTGCAGACATTAGTTCTGGTAGTTTGTCCCTACAGAACATGGTCACCATCTTTTCACAATCTAACAAGGATGAAAGAAGGTGTCAGTTTTTTCTTAGGTAAAGCCCTAGGCAGAACCAGAGGATTGAAAAATTTCTAACTTTTTAAACCATAGTTATCAGATTTTCCCACACTATATAGCTGCTGGCCATGGTCAAGGAATCAGGGAGTTGTGCTAGGTAGGGAAAGCTATTAACCTCATCTGCAAAACATTATCATATACAGGAATGCTGCCACTCTTTTAGAAGAAGTATGGAATAACAGCATGAAAACTTGTTACAAATCCTTCAAGCTCCCATCCATCTGTGATAAAGGTTAATATAGCCCTCAAAGAGCCCTGTGCCTTCATGAAGAGATCTCTTGACAGTTAAGGCCCAGGATGACTGTTAACTGCCTCTTGGTTTGCCAAGGCAGAGAACCTATTAAGATTCCGACCTCACAGAGTTGTGATTCTGTTTGGCCAAAGCTGTATCCATGCCAACTGTACTGGCCAATCAGCCTCTGATTGTTTTAGTTTAATTAAAATGCAAAGCACCACACACACACACATCACAACTACAAAAACATATGCAAAAATATTAACAAAATTACATATAGTACAGTATAACTACTGCACCTACCACCAGTGGGAGTTAAAACCTTCTCAATTAAATGTTTTCAGTATCATTAAAGTTTTATACTGTATATTCATCCCCTCATTCCAAAAAGATAATACATCTTGCTCTGGCTTTGCTTCTTTCCCTTTTGCTAATATATAATCCAAAAATTCTCCCATTTTTCTATAAAATCAGATGTTTTTATTGATCCCTTTTTAAAACTTCAACTCACATTTTAATTTTGATTTACAGCTATATTCCATTTCTCTTTATATCAATCATCTTATTTTAGGACACATCTCCAGTTTTACATGAGATAAAACTACAAGGATTCAGGCAGTTATGCTAGGCAGGGATCGCTATTAACCTTATCTGTAAGACTCTTCCATATACAGGAATGCTGCTACTTCTTCACAAGAGGTATGAAAGAGCAGCATGAAAAGGTTACAAATCCTTCAGAAACCCCTTCTCTTCTGGCAGAGGTTAATATAGCCTTCAAGAACACTGTGCTTTCATGAAGAAATGTCTTGACAATGTTAAGCCCCAAGATGACTGTTAACTGCCACTTGGTTTGACATCACTTTTACATCACCAAGTTGTGGTTCTGTTTGGCCTAAGCTGTATCCATGCCAACTGTAGTGGTCTATCAACGTCTGATATAGGGAACCATCAACTTGCATCTCCAGCAGTTAGGATCTCTGAAATCCTAACGGACCTTTAGAAGAGTCCAAATGCTGCCTCCAGTTTTAAAAACATAACAACCAACCCCAAACACTGGTTGGCACCTAGTATCTTAAGCACAGACTATTTTTTTTACAGAATAACAAGAAATGCCTCTTGAATTCATAATAAAACATTGCCTTGGGATCCAAACCAGAAGATTTATTTTACAGAACTCAATTTTAAGGGAACATCCCCACTCACCTTGTGTATTTGCTGTACTGATAGTGTATAATTGAATAATACTTTCTTAGCATTAAGGAGTTGGAAACTGAAGAAATGGCTTAAAATACTAACTCTGGTGTTCCATGTTAGAACAGATTTTGGCAAGTTCAAATTGGATCTGTATGGGAACTAGCAAGTCCTATGCAGAATACACAGTAGACACTTGTGTTCTACCTTTAAAAACCAGATCCTAGTTTCTTTGCTAAAATACAAAATTCTCAATAGGGAAATGAAGAGGCGCAGCAGCATCTGATCACCTATTTTTCTCAGGTTCCCCAATAATAGTGGTGCTCAAAGGCTCTTGGAACCTTGGGGAAAATAGGAGCCATAGCAGTCTCCAATGTGCCAGAGCAAGGGGGTTCAGGAACGTAGAGGGGGAGTCCAGACGCTCGTCCAAAAGGCATATTTTCCTATTCTGAACTGGGGGAGGGCAGAGCTCAGGGGCTGCAGTTCTCCCATGGGGTGAACAATTATCCCTGTGTGGAGGGCAGTGACGGGATGTTACAGGTTTGCACTAGTTCACCAGAACCGGTAGCAACTTTCCCCAGTTTCCTGCTGCAGCTTAGAACAGGAGGCAGTTTAGCAAGTGTGAGTGGAAAGGAGGGGCAGCTCTGGAAAGAAAGGATGTTTGGAGTCCAGACGCTCGTCCAAAAGGCATATTTTCCTATTCTGAACTGGGGGAGGGCAGAGCTCAGGGGCTGCAGTTCTCCCATGGGGTGAACAATTATCCCTGTGTGGAGGGCAGTGACGGGATGTTACAGGTTTGCACTAGTTCACCAGAACCGGTAGCAACTTTCCCCAGTTTCCTGGAGATCCGGTAGCAGCTTTTGGAGGGAACCATCTCGGGGGCTTACCTTTTTGCCGGTTCCCCCACTGCACATGCATGCCAAGCGCTTGGTGTGCATGCACACCTACAGCACTTGGCGCACATGTGTGGCCTCCTTGCTGTCTTCCCAAGCAGGGAGGTGGAAGAGAAGCTGCTAGCCTGAAGCTCCTATAGCCTGCTCCCCAGGGTAAGTGACTCACCTTTGGGCGTGGGGTGTGAGTGTGTATTTTAATGTGTATTTAATGTGTATTTATTTTTAATGTGTATTTTTATGTGTTTTATGTGTATTTAATTTGTATTTTTATGTGATTTTATGTCTATTTAATGTGCATTTATTTTGTGTATTATATGTGTTTTACGTGTATTTTTATGTATTTTTATGTCTATGTAATTTGTATTTTTATGTGTACAGTAATACCTCAGATAATGCTAAAATCGCATAACGTTAAGTAATCTCGTGAGGAGAATTGGATCGAATAACGTTAAGGTCCTATGGGATGGATCGGATAACAACTGCTAATGCCTGTGTGGTTACAATGAATCTCTATGGAGCTGTAACGTTATCCGATCCATCCCATAGGATTTTAACATGCATCGGATAACACTAAAAATCGGATAACACCAAGACTTGTGGAACCAAGTCTTAGTGTTATCCGAGGTATTACTGTACTTATTTTTATGAGTTTTTTATGTTAGCTCAGCCCACATAATTGGCTCCGCCCCTGACATCATGATGTTGTTCCAGCCATGTTGTTGGCTCCGCCCACAATATGGTAGTAAACTTTTTGGATGCCCACAACTGGCTCGGTCTCTTAAGCAGGATAAGGGATGACATCCAGAGGATGCCCATCAAGTAGCAGTTTGGGAATACTGTACCTAGAATAAGTTTTATTTTTGGTCAGATTTTCAATTCATCTCTAAGTGAGTTTTCTCTTTAAGTGAAAGACCATTGTAAGTGACCAATTGTGATTTCTGATGGGGGCGGGGGTGGGATTGTGAACCCTAATTTTGTTGTTAAGTGAGTTTTTGGTTGAGTTAAGGAAGCAAGCATTCAGAGAAAGTTCTGTTCTTTAAGCAAGTTAGTCTCTAAGCGAGGCGCTCTTTAAGCGAGGTTTTTACTGTACAGCAGTTCTGAAAAAGTTCTATAGTTTTTCATTCATATTGTAAATAAAATCTAGTTTTGTGTACCTCTTGTTATTGTTAAAGTATTAAGTATTAAATGCATAATGTTAACTACCTTTTTGTATTTTTTATACTTAAAACAGCAAGTCACAAAAAATTCAATACATAGAAAATATATTAAAATAAACATAATTTTTGTTATGTCTTATAATGTGAAAAATTATATAGTTAGTTTTAGTAGTGTTATGTTATATTTTTTATTATCATTTATTTATTTATTATTTTGAAATTTTATTTTTTAAAAAAAATTCACATGACCAAATTTTGCCCCCCACCAGGTCACATGGTCCTGCCCATGTCATTGGATCCACCCACAACATTGGCTCTGCCCACAAATTAGGCTCCACCCACAACATTGGCTCTGCCCACAAATTAGGCTCCACCCACATTGTTGGCTCCACCCACAAATTAGGCTCTGCCCATGGTGTGGTAGTAAAATTTTTGACATCCCACCACTGGGGAGAGGCACTACAATGCATCTATATCAAATACACCTGCATGTTGTAGCTGAATAGAGAGGTGGCCTCTTACACCGTATCAAATTTGCCCAGAGGTTTTAAACAGAATTACTTTGTATGAGGGAGCAACCTTGTACCTTACTTATTCCATAACTGTGCTGTTTCCAAAGCTGATTTAAGATCTACAACGTCTGTGCAAAGCATCTTATGGGTAGAACTGAAATATTTGTCAGCCAAAAATGAAACATACACACTCACAAACATTCTAAAGTACAGGAGCCTTTTCTAAATCCTGACTACTCATCAATAATGTTTTCCATCTTGTGCCAGTCCTTAGTGTAAATAAAACTGATACTGTATTTATATTTTTGGAAACAGAAAACAGGCTTAATGATCTATAGTTAAAAGGGTCATATTTACCCTCCTTCTAATGAATTGGTACAATTATTGCATTACACCAAAGATTAGCATTACTTTTAAGTAATTCACAGGGACAAAATGAGAAGTAACTGTTTACTAGAATGCAGATATGAGACCAGGGACATCATTTCCTGGATGGAGACCATTCAGAAATTTTAAAAATCTGGGTCTTTTAAAAGAATGCTTATATTAAAAGATATTGTGTCATTCCTAGATACTTGATAATATTCAGGAACTCTAGATGAGGGAGTCAATATCAATGACCCAGCAAGCTCTTTACTCTTGCACCGCACTAAAAGACTTTACAATGGCCAGGCACAGATGTGGGATAGGAGAGGGGAGTTGGATTGGAGCAGAACCAGAATCAGATGTGGAGACAGGATCAGTTGTACAGAGAAACCAATTCCTCAAATTCTGTCATTGATCTTCCTCCCCCAATCTGATCATTATATTTTTTTTATTCCATCTATCTATCATAATTGTTTGAAACCAATTTAAATTCAAATCACTATACATTTCCCATCTTATTTCCATATTTCTACAGGCTTGTAACCACTCCTTTACTTATATCATATTTTTCTGTTACCTCCTGGAACTTCTCATCTATTTTAATTGGAAACATTTTCAAATCTTCTATCTCCAATATTGGGGAGGCATTTGGCACTAACTTATGTTTTAATTTATACCACACACTCATTATCACTTTTAATAATCTACTTTTACTTTTTAGTTTCATTTCTTCCTTTTCTAAAAACAAAAATCAATTTCCTGATTGTCTTATATCCTTTGTTTCTATTTCTTTCCATAGAGCATCTATCATTACTAAACATTTTACAGCATTTTTAGTTGAAATGCCTGATAGTAATTTTTTATATTTGGTAAACCCAACCCCCCTTTTTGTGATTTATACAATACCTTTTTTTATATTCTCACCTCCCCCCTACAATAACTATTTAACATATTTTGAAAAATTGTAATATCTTTATATCTTTGTTGGATCGGCAGGAATTCCAGTTTAAAAAAAATTGGTAATAATTTCATTTTAAACAATGCTATTCTGCCAAACCAAGATATATTTAATTTTTGATACTGTTCAGTATTTCTTCTAATCTCCTACTTCAGGTTTCCAAAATTTAGTTTCTGAAGATCTTCCAAATTTGCTGAAATATTTATTCCTAAATATTTTAAACTTTCTTTAATCTGAACTTTATATCTATCCTTCATTTTCCTCTATTCTCCTTAGTTTCGTTTATAGCACATGGGTGATATTATTTCTTTAAATTTGTCTTATATTAGTAATAGTTTAGGTTAAGAAAAGTTGATAATCAGATATTAAATAAGTTAGTACATAAGAAAATTGCATTTAAGATCAAAAGTTGGAGGATAAATGAAAGTACAGTTTATGAAAAATGATATAATGATATGTATGATGATAGGTGTAGTAGGAACTAAAGGTAGGATTATAAATATCTACTGAAAAAGGAGTTCCTCAGATTTCTTTACATTTTAATTTTGGGTAAAGTCCTCCTCCTTTCCTCCTCCTCCTCCTCCTCCTCCTCCTCCTCATCATCATCATCATCATCATCATCATCATCATTATTATTATTATTAGGAGGAGGAGGAGGAGGAGAGGAGGAGGAGGAGGAGGAGGACTTTACCCAAAATTAAAATGTAAAGAAATCTGAGGAACTCCTTTTTCAGTAGATATTTATAATCCTACCTTTAGTTCCAGAATCAGTTCATACTTCTCAGGTATGGCTAACCTTTTAAAAGAAGTGATATATTTAACCTACAGTCTTTGCACCAACCACTAATAACTCAAATTTGGTAATTGGGCTGTGTTTTTGTAGAAATCTAGCATCTATGACTGACCTGAAGGCACTGGAACAAAGAATTTTTAGATAACAATTGTTTCATCATTGAGTTCAGATTTATGTCTTCACTTCTCCTTCTCTAAGCACTTTTTAAAATTTCCACTGGGTTGAGCTCTTCACAATTATCTACCACAGTTTTGTTCTTCAGTTCCCTATAGTAATAAATTCCTATGTAATGAGATACAGTAGTTCTGGATACGGCCTACTCCTGAATTTCTTCCAGACATCTCTGTCTCTCTTTCTGTATCTATGTTATACACCCACATATGACATAATTTGTTTCAGCTACATTTCTCAGATGAGCAGAGATATCATGTTGTTCAAGATAAATTACAGTATCTTGCTTCATCCAGGAAAAAAAGATGCATTATCAACACTATATCTGAAAATCTCTGTACACAAGGAAAAACAAAGTTGCTGGATTTCTGCAAATGGAGCATGAAGTTAGTTTTAAAAGCATTAAAAAGAAACTTTCTATCAATCTCCACAAAGCAATTGTCAGAAATCAATTGCCCTTGATCCAAAAGGCGACGCCCATCTTCTCTGAAAAATTCTGGGTGGTTGAACTGGATCTCCCTTTGATCCAGACAAAAGCCCTCAAGATTTACAATCCAAGCTCTGATTTCTTGATTAATTCCTTGATGGATCTTTTTCAAGCTTCTGGGTTCCCTAGCATTCCTTCCTCCTAGCCAGAAAGTAACATTTTCCATGTTCAATGATTGTTGATCTAATCAACTCTCATTTTTTGGAACTGAATCTTACCTGGCATGGTAGCATTCTGCCTCACTATCTACTGCTGCTGAGAATGTGCTGGTATTTGCTTCCTTGTACCTTTAACTGGTGTGAATTCCTACTCCTGGGATCAGTCTTCTTGGCATTGGTCCTCCAAACAAGACTCAGGTAGGAAAGAGATAAAAACCCTGCTTCCCAACATGAAATCAACAATGTAACCAGTTATATGAGCAATTTTATAACCAGTGCAAAGATGAGCTTACTGGAGGAGGAGATGAAATGTTTAACATAATTGCTATCAACATTTGCACAATGAAATAGGATAGTGGCTAGTACAAACCCTGGGTTGTGGACTCCTCAGGTAATGGAAAGCTCAACTTATGGAAGGAAATTCTGAGGAAATGGCGTCCTGGTTTATGGAAAAACTTGTAATATGGAAAGTATTTTTGGGTGTTCCGATGCTGCACAGTGTGGTGGGAGGGTGTTTGGAGCATTTCCACTCCATTTTGATTTTCTTTTCACTTTTTGGCTCCTGCAAAAGCTCTCCAGGAAGTGCTGGAAATTCTCTCCACTCATCAGCTGTTAGGTGGGGACTTCTGCAATTATCAGGGCTGGTCACTAGATGGTGCTGACAGAAATGTGACAAATATGCCTTGGTTGGATCAGTTCCAAAGCTCACTAAAAAGCCCCCCCACCCCCAAAAACCCCTGTTTTTCTCTGTTCCAAACTGTTTCTAAAGTGCATTTTGGAATTTTTTGCTGTGTTTTCATCACTTTAGAAAGAATTTGGAACAGAAAAATTACTGTTTGATTTTGACTCTTTTCTAACCTCCGGAATGTTTTTTTTTTTAATTTATTTTCAGTGCATTCTATGGGAAATTGTGTTTCACGTTACAGAAAAATCACTTTACAGAAAACATCCCGGAACAGATTAATTCTGTAACCTGGGATTTCACTGTTCAAGATCTTCTTACTGGATATTTTCCAATCTTTAATACATCCTGTCAATCTTTTTCAACATATATTTTTTTCTAATCTGTTTAATCTTTTGACAAGTTCTGTTGTCTGAATGTTAAACTCCTGGTTTAAAAAGGCAATGAGAGTGAATTATTCTAACAAGTCTAGCTTGCTAAATGCTTTACCTTCTTTGTGGATCACTATTGTTTTATGCGCTACAGTTGTACCTCACTTAAAGAGCATAATATGTTCCATAGGATTGCTCTTTAAGCAAGTTTGCTCTTTAAGCGAAACACCATTGTAAGTGACCAAATGTGACTTCTGGCGGGGGGGATTGTGAACCCTGATTTATTTGTTAAGTGAGTTTTTGGTTGGCTTTAGTTGTTAAGTGAAGCGACCATTCAGAGAAAATTCTGTTCTTTAAGCGAGTTACTGTCTAAACGAGGTGCTCTTTATGCGAGGTTTTACTGTATTTGATTTTGTAATACCTCAGTCAATGCATCCAACATGAAACCAGACAATGCATCTTGTAACTGTGCATCTGCTTTTTGTTACCTAAGTGTAAAACCTTTCACTTCTCCATGTTAAATTTCATTCCATTGGTTCCAGGCTAGTGTTCAAGCCTATCAAGATATTTTTGAATTCTTCTTCTATCTTCCAGGGTATTAGCTATTCCACCCAGTTTTGCATCATCTGCAAATTTGATAAGAATTTCCTGCACTCCCTCATCCAAAATGTTGAAGAGCACACCGCCCAGTACCAAGCCTTGTCTTACTCCAATTGTTACTCCCTCATGGCTTGGATATCTTACAATATTTGCCTCTATACTATGACCAAACCAAGTTATTTCAACATTGCTTCATAATGGTTTATTCAAAGGAATTGATACTTTCAGCAAGGCAACGTTTCACATTTTGTTCCAGCTCAATTTTGCCTCATGAAAGAGATAATAAAAATACTATTTGAGAAATTTGACTTGTAAAATGATATTCCCCCACCATATCCAAAATTTGTGGGCACCAGTTTTATTATTAAGTATCCAATCCTTTCCAGGGTTTACCTAGTACTGTGGAAACTTGAAAAGAGGATAGAAAACAAAGGCACCAACAGACTCTTCAGAAGCTCCCTGCATCCTACGCGGACTTTCAAAGTCTTCAGTTGCCTCATTCTACACTGTCACAAAGCATATGGTGAGGTGTTATTTTGGGGTGAATGACCAAATGTGAGATGGATTACTTCAATAGAGAAACCACAGGCTTGTGATCGCAAGAGCTGATCAGTGTTACTGAAGATGGGACATGATGGAAATCTCTCCTTCGTAGAATTGCCATGTCAGAAATGACTTGACAGCACACAACAACAGCAACAACAAAGAGAACTGGGTCCAGAAGTTTTTGACTGATAAACATATTTTAAACCATTTATAAAACTTAGAACAGGCATTCACAACCCCTGGCCCCAGGGCCTATTCCATCCCGCGCATATCATTAACCTGGCCTGCAGTGAGAATCCGGGCACCTCTAGACATGCCCCCCCCAAAGCTGTGTTGCATCACTTATGGCTGTGGCGGAGGCAGTGGCAGCAGTGTCGATTGTGTCATTTTCATGGCTTTGTCCACAGCCTCTGCCACTTCCCAGGGTGGTGGAAGGCTGGAGCAATTTCACTCTGTCTGGATAATTTTCCAATGCTTCCCTGCTTTGCTATAGCTGCTCGGACATGCTGCCGGGCAACTTCCGGTGGCAGGCGGAGCTTGCGTCATTGGCTTGGTTCATAACGGGGAACCAGGAAGTCACCGGGAGGCACATTTGAGCAGCCATAGAGAAGTGGGGAAGCATCGGAAAATCATTTGGACAGAGTAAAATTGCTCCAAACAGCGTCCCACCACCCTGGGAAGCGGCAGAGACTGTGGACAATGCTACAAAAATGGTGCAATTTGCAGGGGTGCTACCACCATGCACCAATGAGGACAGAAACATTCATCCAAAAGCAACCAGCACATGTTTAATTTCTTCATTTTTACAGCTTGATTTAAAAGACTTCATTTATACATGAGTTAATTATCAATAGAATTCTCAACCAAAAAGAAGTTAGCGCCTTCAGTCTGTAAGATCTTTCATTAATTCATAGGGCCACTATAGGTTGAAATATGTCAATGGCATATGACTGTAAGAACTTTTAGAAGAATGGGTAGGAAGAAGCAACTATCTTAGTTAGCTCTCAAAAATTTATACACCAGCATCCAGAATTCAGGAGTGTTGACAATGAAACATTGCACCCAGTTCTCTTGCCAAAGGGGATGAATGATGAGAAACTTCTCCTCATTATTTATGGATCACTCTGTCACTAGGATTGTGAGGTCTCAGGGTGCCAGCTGTTATCTTGAGGCAATTGCTAAAGTTGCTCAGGTCTCCAAGTGAAGAAATAAATCTTAGGTGTGAGTAACAGTGAATGAAGAAAAAGTTGGGGTTTTGCATGTAAAATGGTTTTAAAGTTTGGACACTCATCTCCACTGTTTCCCATCAGGTGCCAAGGCTGGCTGCAAAAGAAAAAGAAAAGAAACATGAAGAAGACTTTTTCTGCAGGATCTGGGTTAGCATATTACCTGATTAGTTAGGCTTTAACAAGTTTTTAGGCCATCTGCTTTTGTATTCCCTTTGTAGCCTTTTCTACACTCACCTCTACAGTCAGAAGCAGTTCCACCCACCTAACCAAAACACCTTGCCTGTCCAATTCTGTCCTGATGACATTGCCTATAATTTGAATACATCATGACATTCTAACAGGAAAGAAAAAAAGAGTTTAAGTGAGCCTAGGACTTGGTGTCTGACCAGGTTATCCAGCTATGGTAGTAGAGTAGATCATACTGCCAGTGACTCAATGCTAGCTGTCAAGCAATGGTTAACTAACCTGACAACCATAACAGCTTGGGTGCCAAAGTCCACAGTGAAGGGTGATAGTCCCAGGGGATTAAATCCCATTTGAATCCATCTTGATGAAGGGAAGCAGCTTCATCAATACTGGCCTGGAACTGAGGAGGAATTTATGTGCCAAAAGGGCTCAGGACCAGAAAGTGACTCACGGAACTGGATCAGTGGTACAGGTCTCAAGCTGCGATGTGGAAGGCAGATGAAAGGCCACTGCATTATATTCTCAGGACAGTTGTCATGGCTAATCGCCTTGAGGATTGCCAATATTCAGACATAGATGTGGCAGAACAGCAAGAAGGGAGCGGGAGGGACTATGATCCCAGCCTGCTGGTTGATTTAAGCCCCACTTGCCCTCAATTAGTTTTTAGATTTTGATTTTAAAGTTTTAAATTGAGGGTTTTTTTAGGAATGCTTTTAAGAGTGTTTTATTGTTGTTTTTCATTAATTGTGAGCTGCCCTAGGTCACCTCGGTGAGGAAGGCGGTTGATAAGTATAAATAAATAAATAAATAAATAAATAAATAAATAAATAAATAAATAAAAGGACTTGTTTCCCCAATGAGGATCAGAAAAGAGCACTTTTGTAGTACCCTTTCCTCTATTGATGAGTGTCAGGGGACAGCTGTGAGTTGTCATAAGTTTTCCAACAAACCAAAACAAAATATCTAGAAATATATTGGACCTGACTGGATACAAATGATAAGGTTGTTGCTAGAGTCATGGGTGAGAATACCCAGATGAAGATCTAGAGCAGTGGTTCCTAAACTTTTTTTTTTTGGCCATTGTCAGAGTGTTTAACAGCGGATTTGCCCCTGCCACACCCTTCTCTTCTGTGTTGGTGATTAGCAGCTTGGGTGCCCAAAGAAAAAACACAGGCCAACAGTTCTTGTGAGGCAACTGAAAGAACTTTTACTCACGAGGTGAGGTGCAGGCAAAACCATTTACATTGGTGACAAAATAACAAGCTTATCTTCAGCATACAAGGAAAACATATATACAAGAAGGTCACAGTTCTTAGAGAGTTCCCAGCTCGCTCTCTTTCGCTTACCTAGTAAGCTTTATCATAGAGTCCTTGTTGGTTTCTGGCAGATGCATCCAAACCTTGGCATGAACAGCTGTTAAGCAAGTTCTTGGAAGAAGCAATACTCCAGGAAAACACACCAACAATCCAAGTTACTTGTATCTACTGACACACGCAGGTACTACCATGATGTGGCAAGGGTCCCAAAAGTCACTGGCCCATAGGGTTACCTCCAGCATGACGACCACTCTGGTAAGACGAGGCAAGGCAAGGAAAAAGGAAAAAGGAGGGAAAAGGAGCAACTTGGCTTTTGGGTTTGCCTCTTCTTATACACAAGAAGGCTTCCTCATTAGCAGCTGAATCTGAGCAGCTGGCCACTGTTCTAGAATAGTCCTTTAAGGTATAGTCCACCATTTGTCCATGGTGCAATATGTGCCACACCCAGCCACTGTAACTAACAACCATGCCCTACATAAGTATCTCTAAAATCCTGATGCCCCCCTCAACATGACATAATTCTTATTATTAAACAAATGAACTCTTATTCACATGGAGGAAGCCTAAAAGGCCATTAACTTGATCTAAACAAGCTTCCTGATGCCCCCCCTCAATAAATCAGATTGCCCCCCCTGTGGTTGGGTACCACTGATCTAGATGTCATTTTTTTAAAGCAATGGTCCTGCTGAACATTGCAGGAGGATGGAACAAAGAGCAGAAATCAGCTCCTTTCCTCTCTTCCTTTGTGACAGCCTTTGGATTCTCTGGACACTTAATTGTATGGTGTTGGATTTTGTTTTTAGCATAACATTGGATTCCCTGCTTTCAACTACAGAAGAACTGACGGTATTAGAATGCAAGATATTGCCCTACTCACTTATGTCTACTTCACTGTGTGACAAAAAAGGTAATCTGAATCTGCTGTCTCTCAGTTTGAAATGGTGAAATGGTTGCAACCATAATCAAAGCAAAATAATCATCTTGTTCCTTAGAACCATAAATTGAACAAATCCAAAGGTGTGGAATTAATGTGTTAGATGTCTGGTTGGGAGAGCTAGAGCAGGGATAGCCAAACTATGGCCTGCCAGCTGGATCCTGCCCATGATGCCAAATCATTCAGCCCACACTGCCCACACCGCTCCTGGAAGAGGAAGTAAAACACACTTGTGCATGTGAAAAATGCTGCTGTAAATGCACACAGAGCTGTGTTTATGACAGCTGTGGGTTCATCTATGGCAGCGTTTTGCTCATGCATGGGTGCATTTTACTTCTTCTTCCAGTGGGATGAACCATGTGACTGACCCTCAGCCAGAAAAGTTTGGCCACCCCGAGCTAGAGAAAGCAACAGGCAGGGTTGGTTTCTGGGTTGTTGTTGTTTTGCAGGAGATGTAAGTAGAGATCAAGAAGAATTTTTCTGCAAATTACAGATCATTATAACAAAGGAAGTGGGTATGCTGAGAATGCAAATACAGCTACATTAGCTATCTCAAGATCCCAGAAAGCTTTCATAAAGCAGAGCTCATTTAAATCTCCTCAAGTAGTATGTCAAGTGCTCCTGAATCTTAATCTCTGAGAAGTGGCAAAAACCCCTCTGGATCCTTGGCAACATACTGTAGGTCAAGGGTGGCAAACCTTGGTGCCCAGGTGTTCTTGGACTTTAGTTCCCAGAAGCCCAAGTCAGTACACCTACTTATTGAGGCTTCTGGGAATTAAAGTCTAAGAATATTTGAGGCACTAATGTTGGCTACTTCTGCTATAGGTAAAATATGCAAGCATTACAACCTAGAAACTGCAGCTGAAGTGAGCAGAGGTGGCAGGGCTGTAGCCAGGGGGTGGCCAGAGTGGACGTTGCCCACCTGAGTTTGCAGTTTGCCCACCCTCAAACTTACAGCTGCTTATATATATGACATTGTTGCCCATCCTGGGGAAAAATATTCACCCACCCACATCTAGAATCCTAGCTACGGCCCTGAGAGGTGGCAGGAAGTGGTGGACAATGTTTCTAAATCTTAGGGTCAAAACCACTGTTTGTTTCTTAATTTCCTTCTAAAAAGATTTAAATTATGCAAAAAAGCTTCCAGTTTATGTATGTGGGTTATTATGCTCCTCTTATACATGATTCAATACCCACAATAACTTCAGGGGGAAACAGTCCCAGGATGTCCAAGAAGGAGATAATAAATGTTTCTGTGTATTCATTGGAAGGGGTTACCTTAAGACAGAATTAACCAGATGGCACTTTAAAAATAGGTAAATAAATCTGAGGTATGTTGGGGTCACCTATTTCTGAAGGGGGGGGTTCTTAAAACAGTTTTAACCATGAATGGGATAAGTCTTGGGTCAAACATCTCCAAATTTGGCACAGAGAAAGAGCAGACCATCTGCTCTATAACTGAAAGACTATTTTCACAGTATCCAAGTTTATCTGTCTACTTCAGGTTTGAGGTTGTTGTGCATATATGGGGGTTCCAATTGGCAGTACCTATTGCAAGCTTAAATCTCTTCAGGGGATGATCTCACCATGACAAAGGAATCAGAACATTATATGTGGCATGTTGTCCATTTTGCTGTTACTGTCCCATAACCATCAGTTTCTGCTCCTGCACAGTCCTCATTCTGCCACAGTGGCAGCAAGTAATAAATAATGGGATATCCACATTGTAGAACCCTCTCTAGTTCTTGATGAAGATCATGGTGGTGTGTACCTGTTCATATATTCTGCTTGATGTAAGAAAAGTTTGCACCAGACCAACAGAGTAGGAAGTAGGGAGAGAGGGGGGGGGGAGAAATAAATAAAAAGACTAAGCTGGCTCATGTAATACTCTAAAAGAGGAGAAAAAAGCACAAAGATGAAAGTGTAAGAAGCTTCTGTAGAAGATCTCTGTAAACTTGCAGAGCACTCTAAAATACTGAATTGTAAACAAGACCTGATTAAACATAACTGGAGAATGTAAAATAGGTCCTAATTTGTCAGCACAGTTGCAGCTATACTAGAATCACATTAGCCAAAATATGCAAATTTTAAGCCCTGTTTAGCTGTGCATGATCTGCTTGGCTTATCTTTTGCTATTTTGCTCCACTGTGTCCAATTTTAACTTGCAAAGAACTTACATGTTTTAGTTTTTAAAAAACCTCACTTAAAAATGTGTTCTGTCTTTTGAAGAGGAAAAAGGAAAGAATATCAATGAAGTTTCCAACACTTAAACATTCTAAAGGCACGTGCATGTAGATGATTGAACTTCCATGTTATATTCTCCATAGGATTATCACCTCTTGTAAATGTTTTTTGTTTAATTGGTTAATAAAAAAGAAAGGAAAGATGTTCTTTCTCTTTCTTTTTCTTTTTTGCTTAAACTATGAAACATTTTTGCATATGTTTTTAGAAGATACTGTAGCTTGGCCTCTTTATTTTGTGCAAAAAAAATTAGCAATTCACACAACTAGGCTAGGCCCATTTGAATCAATGGAATTTATGGAGGAATTGACACACCAAATCCCCACTGATTCAATGGACCAATGTCTAGTCAGAAGGATGTCTAGAAGGATGTTAATAACACAAAGATAACTCCCCCCCTACTCATTTATCTTAAGTTTAATGGAACTGCATAGGATCAGAAAAATGGATAATTATTATTTTTCCTCACAAGATATTGTATTAACAATGTCTTGGTTTCTATATGATTAATTTTTGAAGGAAATTAAAGGAATTAATTTTTGAAGGAAATTTTGAAGGGCATGTTAGACAATTCTCCGTATAACTACATTGCAACTAGCAGTTACTTTGACAAGTCTACATAAATCATAATCTAGCTTGATATGTTTTGAAAATGGCAACCTTATACTGAATGCTTCCAAGTCATATAAACACCAGGTTATATGTGAACAAATGTCTTCTTGAGCTTATATCGACCGACCGACTGACCGACTGACTGACTGACCGACAGACAGACAGACAGACAGACAGACAGACAGACAGATATAGTGGGACAGAGTTTCCTTTTGTTGTTATGCATCAGTATTTTCTCAGATAGTTGAGGAGTTTACAAATGCATGTTAGACCCACTTCCATTTCAAACAATGCATCTCCTTTGACATGGCTGTAGATCTTCTTCTTATTATTATTATTGCATAATGATCACATATGATTTTGAGAATGAGCTAGCTTGAGGTTTTGAAGAAGCACTTTAACAATCCTCTACCAATTCTCATGAGTGAAAGGCAAAGAGCAATCACTGAGGCCATTTTTTGTAACCCATGAATATCCTCAACTGGGTTATCATTAAACCCAAAAACCCATATAGGTGAAACTTGAAATTGACTTTCAAAAACAATCACTTTCAGGTTTTGCATTTTTGTTTTTAATTTTGGAGATTGCTCTGCCTCAAACACCATGAAATGTAAGGGTGGCAGATTGGACAGTGGGCCAGGGCCATAGCAGGGGGGCAGGGGGGCTTTGCCCACATTGAGTTAGCAGTTTGCCCACCCTCAAACTCCCTGCTGCTTTCCACAGTGGCAGGAGGGTATTCAGAGCATATATATATGGCATTGTTGTCCATCCTGAAAAAATATTCGCCCACCCACATCTGAAATCCTGGCTACGGTCCCTCTGAAATTCCCACTTTTGGCTTGCATGTGAAGAGATTTATCACTATCTGGATAAGGTTCAATGAATTCAATGGACACTGTTCATACAGTTCTTTCTTGGGCTCCACATTACATAGGTCTTTTATTTCAATCAAGTAGCCTTGCCCCATTAAACAGCTAATCACTCTGCAGCTCACAAACTGTTTTGTGGTTGGCTGTTGTCTAAACATTCCTTGTATGTACTACTGAAAAGCCAGGTATCTTTTGTTCCATAATTTTGCATATTATCCTCTTGAATGTACAACGTTGTCTTTCTGTCTTGGCTGGGGGTGGGGGATGTTCATCAGTTTGGAATCTATTTCTCTCTCTTTCAGAGAAGAAGGGATGTGTTTTTGTGTCAGAGATTACTCTGGGTTGAAAGGATTTTTGCAGGGGACACCCGGATGAGGCTCCTTTCATGTCCCCCACTGTGCAGCTCTCAGGGAATCAAACCCTGTCTTTCCAGTCTCCAAGCTCAGGGCCTTACCCACTGAGCCACCTGGGGAACTGCTGAAAACGGGATAATTTCACCTTTTCAGAAAGTCAACATTTGAGGAGTGGGTACTGCAAAGAAATCAGCGCTCAAATGCTGAACAAATGAACTGCATTTCTACAGCAACGTTTCTAGTGCCACAATCTTACTGGTGCAATGGGCCAGTAAAACCAGCCCTTTTGCCATGGATGCTGTTGCAGTCAGTGTAAGGCTGCTTGCTACCATCCTTCTACTTTGTCAGTTAAGATTATTTTGATATGACCAGGCACATTGATAAGGAATTTTATACTTGTGGTCAGTGGCGTAGCGTGGGGGGGGCGGGGGGGGCGGATGCCCCGGGCAGCGGCTTTCAGGGGGCGGCAAAATGTCCTCACCACTTTGGCCTCCTCCCTCTGCCTGGGCTTAGGAAGGAAGCAGGACTTCCCAGGCGGAGGGCGGCCCTTTTGCTGGTGAGCGCTGCTCGCCTCCGTCCCATTGGCTTGGGTACTCATTTAACCGGCCTCGGTCGCCAGCAACCGAGGCCGGTTAAAGGAGTACCCTAGCCAATGGGACGGAGGCGAGCAGCGCTCGCCAGCAAAAGGCTCGCCCTCCACACACCTGGGAAGTCCTGCACGCGCGCGCGCGCGCTGCCCACCTCCTCCCCCCCACCCCTAGCCACCCAGCCAGCTTGCCGTCAGACTGGGCGCTCGTCGGGGGGTGGCGCCGTAGCGGGGAGCCCCTGGCTGCTGGCTGGGTGGCTGGGCGGGAGGAGGTGGGCAGCGCGCGCGTGCAGGACTTCCCAGGTGTGTGGAGGGCGAGCCTTTTGCTGGCGAGCGCTGCTCGCCTCTGTCCCATTGGCTAGGGTACTCCTTTAACCGGCCTCGGTTGCTGGCGACCGAGGCCGGTTAAAGGAGTACCCAAGCCAATGGGACGGCCACGGAGGCGAGCAGCGATCACCAGCAAAAGGCTCGCCCTCCACCTGGGAAGTCCTGCACGCGCGCGCTGCCCACCTCCTCCCCCCCAGCCACCCAGCCAGCAGCCAGGGGCTCCCCGCTATGGCGCCACCCCCCACCCCCCCCCGACGAGCGCCCAGTCTGACGGCAAGCTGGCTGGGTGGGTGGGTCGGCACCCCCCCCTGCCAGCCCGCCGCCAGAAGTTCGAAAAAGGTAAAGATCGCGGCTCGACTGCGGGGGTTAGCTGGGATCCCGAGGGTTTTCCCCATCGTCGCCTAACCCCCGCAGAGCTGCCCACGCGCACGCCCGAGGATTCGAAAGGGTATTCCTACCCTTTTGAATCCTCGGGCGTGCACGCGGACGGCTCTGCGGGGATTAGGCGAGGATGGGGGGAACCCTCGGGATCCCAGCTAACCCCCGCAGTCGAGCCGCGATCTTTACCTTTTTCGAACTTCTGGCGGCGGGCTGGCAGGGGGGGGGTGCCCACTATTCAGCAGGGGAGGGAGCGCCTTCTGCCTGGGGGGGGGCGAGCGGTGGGGGGGGCAGCGAGCGGGGGCGGGGGGCGGGCGGCGATTTTCTTCTTCGCCCCAGGCGGCTCAACGCTGCGCGACGCCACTGCTTGTGGTGATTATTTCCTTGTAGCAGGTTGCTGGAGAGAGAAGAACAATGCCTAAGGCTGCAGTTATGAGTGGGGTCCTTACTGGGACATTTTGAGAGGCTTTTTCACCCCTGCTGCTTGCTTTGTGTGCATGATTCTTTGGCAAATAAAATAAATCCCACCATAGACATAGGATTTAGTGTAGGATTCTTCTTCCTTGCTTTTTCTTTTATCCCACAGGATGTTGAGGGAGATGTAACGTTCTTCTTCTGTCACTTCTGGCGTTCTTGTGATATTGTAATAATGTAGGATTAATAAGTAATTTGTATTTGTAGTTTGGATTTGTGTGCTGCTCTATTCGTCGAGGTGACTCAGAGCGGCTAACAAGATAGGTCACAAAATATTACATATTAAAGCATATTAAAGTATCACATATCACATATCAATAGCATATCAAAATATCACATACATTTAAAAAAAATCCCCATCACAATTACAAAATTAAGACATCCTAAATACATTTAAAAACCACTTCAGAAACACTTCAAACAGTTCACAAAACTCGCAACTCTACCCCACTCACTAAGTCCAACTCCCTGCTACTTCTTTTCCCCTCAGCCAACCTGGCTGGGCACAGCCCTGCACAGGTGTTCCTGCTCTCCCCGGTCCGAGGCTGGGTGAGAGCTGCGCCGAGTCTGGTGGGCGGCAGCGGCCCTTCTAAATGCTGCCAGCACATGCAGGTGTTCTTGCTCTCCCCGGTCCGAGGCCGGGCGAGAGCTGCTACTACTGATATTCATTCACAGTTCTAGAAATTTTATTCTGAATTGTATGGTAAAAGCAATAAAAGTCCAGAACAATATTTGGATACCCTTATGCTAGCTGGAAATGCTCTTGTGCAATTTCAGAAGTTTGCCTAGTGCTGCTACAAAGGTCCCTGCATTTTATGTATTAACTTTGAAGCTCTTTTCATCTGCCTTGAATTTCCATGTTTAGATGCTTCAGTTTCTAGCTCACATTTCCACACACAGGGGATGAAAAATGTAAGTATAAATATACCTATACCCTGGGCGGCCAACCATCCCGCATTCTGCGCGGCAATCCCATTTAGGGAGGGGGAATTTCGACTTACCCTTGTTTCGAAAATGGTACCGGACCTCCCTCGTTGCATCACGGAAGCACCGGTTTCCACTCCGACCGGCAGGCAGTTAAAGAAAAACGGAGCCGAAAAGGCTCCAATAAACTGCGCCTGCGCAGAGACCCAGTTTGGCACCAGATTGGGTCTCTGCGCAGGCGCAGTTTATTGGAGCCTTTTCGGCTCCGTTTCTCTTTAACTGCCTGCCGGTCGGAGTGGAAACCGGTGCTTCCGTGACGCAACGGGGGAGGTCCGGTACCATTTTCGAAACAAGGGTAAGTCGAAATTCCCCCTCCCTAAATGGGATTGCCGCGCAGAATGCGGGACGGTTGGCCGCCGTACCTATACCAACTGCCTATACCAACTGCCAGGGGAAGAAGAAGCCAGGGCAGGATGAGGACCTTGCCGCCCCTCCCCCTGTGCCTATATCAACTGCCAGGAGAAGAAGAAGCCAGGGCAGGATGAGGACTTTGCCGCCCCTCCCCCTGTGCCTATACCAACTGCCAGGGGAAGAAGAAGTCAGGGCAGGATGAGGACCTTGCCGTCCCTCTCCCTGTGCCCACCCCAACATATTGTATTGTAATGTAATGTATTGTATTGTCTGTAAGCCGCCCTGAGTCGCTACGGCGAGTGGGCGGCAATATAAATTTGAACTAATAATAATAATAATAATAATAATAATAATAATAATAATAATAATAATAATAATAATAATAATAATAATAATAATAATAATAATAATAATAATAATAATAATAATAATAATAATAATAATAATAAACACTGGGACATCCATGGTACCCAAAGGGCTTCCTGTTGAATCTTACACACTTTTCAATTTCAAAATTATATGATGAATAGAAGAAGGGGTTTGAATCCAAATATCTGGTCTCCTTTTTAGACAAGGCATTTAAGGGTAAGGCTGTGCAAGTTATAGACTATCTCACTTGTAATTGTTATTCTCACCAATAGACTTCAGAATATTGTTACCTCTGTGGTTCATGCATTTACTCAGGACAGGATTTCTAAAGCACAACATGTTTTGTTAATCCGTGTTCTGTACTTTGAAGAAGTGTAGTTTTCCTCAAGAATTCTCATACTTGATTTTAATTCTACTTTCCATTTCCATGAGTTAGAATATTGGCCTCCATTTCTTTTCTATAAATGGGGTAGTAGGCAAAGAAATCCACTCTTTCATTCTTCTGATGTTCCTTTTATGTTTGGAATCTTTAGCATGAGATATCAAACAAAATGCTAAGATTCATGGCCTTCTATTTGATTCCTTAGAGTTTAGACTTTTCCTTTTCAAGGATGATCTCTTGCTTTTTATCTCTGAACTCCAGTCTTCTGTTCTGGCATTGTTGAGTGTGATTAATATGTTTATGGACTTATTTGGATATTTTATTCTGAATTTCATGCTAGTGGGAGACAATGCATCACAGAAGGTATTTGCTGATTGGCAATTTCCATGGTGCCAGAGGCTGTCATGTATTTAAGAATGCTAATTTTTCAGGATATTTCTCATACAACTGTGTTAAATGTGAATACAGTGGAACCTTGCTTAACAAATGGCTTGCTTAACACAAAAATCACATTACAAAAGGAAATCCATAGAAAATAGGTGGCTAGGTTAACAATCCCCCCCCCCAAAAAAAAAACGGATTAATTGGTTTTCAGTGCATTTCTATGGGGAAACACATTTCAGTTAGCAAATTTTTGTTTTAAATGCATTCCAATAGGAAATTGCATTCAAGGCATTCCCATAGGAAATTTGTTTTACAAATTTTTCAAAGGGTTCCGGAGAACACAATAAATTTGTTAACTGAGGTTCTGCTATAGACTGATTAGGGCCATTCCTTCATTATGTGTGGGTCAATCTGACATTATATTTTTTAAAAAAAAATTGTTATGGAATTAACATTTGTTACAATGAGATTTCAGGCACAGAAACACCATTTCTCATTTTTTTTGTTTAAAATATTAATTAATTTGCAAGTGTTATGTACATTACATTGATCGGCTTCCACCAGACAGCTGGGAGCCCTCTTAGATACCTTTTGGACAGGGTGAACTTCTAAATCAGACACACTCGGTAATGGCACTGTTGGTCTCTAATGGCACTGTTGGTTTAGCCTTTGTCAAGGAGACACAATTCCAGCCTCTCGCTTTGCATTCAGGTATGTAAACCACTGAGCTATCTAACACAAAATGAATATTATTTGCTACATAAATTATGTTTTAAGAATGATTCCTCTACCTATCTTCTAATTATTTTCAGAAAGTAAATAATTTGTTCAAGAAATTTATGTGGGGTTTCTTACTATTATGGTTTTTCTTAAACAGCATGAAGCTTCTCTTAATGAAAGTGGATTTGAGTTTCCAGATTTTAGTCTATATTATTAATTCTGCTTTCAAGACTTTGGAATGCTATACTTTCCATAATTTTACATACTAATATAACAAAGTTCTCATCTTGGTTAGCACTGCAATTTTTTAAATAAGGCTTCCATGTGGCAGGATTTAGAGTTTATATGTATTAGAAATGGTACATAGACTAGGTATCATCTTGGTCATTTTAGCAGCCTGGGAACTCTGATGGGTAATAACACTGTGATTTCCTTCTGAAATGCTAAAGTGACACTGTGAATAAATATTGATTTGAAAATTGGGAAGAAGCCTTTCATGTTGAATCCGTGGGCTTTTCAGTTTGGATCAGTTTATTAGACTGGATGATGATGTTTGGTTTGATTTTTCCCTTCATTTGATGAAAGTTTAGATTCAATTTTCTTGCCTTCGCAGAATGATAGTTATCTTCAGGTACAGAAAATATTAACAGCCAGAGTTAGACCAGCCACTTTGCGTGTATCAGAGACTCCTCCAATTCTGTAAGTGCTTATTGAATCAGAAAACAAAAAGAAGTCCAGTTAATTAATGTATAACTATTTATTAGTGGCCAATCGATGAGATATACAAAGTGCTAGAAATTAATTAGATATTCTATTTTCACCTTAAACCACTCCTTACTTACCTTGAAATCCTGGGTCAATTTGTTATAAACCATTTCTGACTCTATGACACATAACAACAAATTTCATCTAATCAACTGACAACTGTTTTGGCTTCTATAACTTTTTAATCTTTGAATCTTACATTAATAGTTGTGCAGCAAAAGCTTACTTCCCATGTATATTGGACTCTACAACAATTGTTCATTGGAGATTTGGCTATGTCAGCCCTTTCCCTGAGCATCTCTAGAGCATATGCTCCTGCTATGTCCATTTGTAATTCTCTTTTGGGGTGAGATTCATTTGCAAATTAATTTTACTTTTACAGACTAGCAGATAGCTAGGAATTTTCAAATAGAAATAGATTCTCCATGCCTTTTCAGTGTTGTTATGGCCAGCTATTTTCTTCTCCTATCATTTTTTTCCCCAATAAGCCAAAGAGAAGCAGAAATTCCTTTCAAAATTAGAACTTTTATTTGATCAAACAAAGAAGCAGGTGGACTACTTCCAAAAAGATAAGAATAACCCACACCCCACAAGCATTTTGCAGCACAATCACACTTTGCTGTAAATTACATAACTCAAAACTTCCAGTTGTAAACTTTTATCCTTGCCATTCCTAGCACATACATAGTATTGCCGAGGCAAATGGCTGCTGTTAAGCTAAGCACAAACTTATCTATGAACATAAAAATTAACACATTATTTATTGATACAGACATATGAACATATTTACAAGGCACATCAGTGTTAAATAGACACATTGCTGCATTAAAGTAATCCTGGTTTAATTTTTTCCTACACACACACACACACACACACACACACACACACACACACACACACACACACACACACACACACACAATTACTCATAGAATGAGTAATTTTGTGAAATATGATCAGTCATACTGACACAAGAAAGAGTGGCAGGATGGTGGTGAGGAGAAGCATGATGTACCTCTTTGTCCTTATATGCAAGAATAACACCAGGAAAGATGTGTATTAATAAGCAAGAGGCACATAACATTTCACATCTGTCTTTCCCCCATGCTGTTTCTGTAAAAGGCATACAACTAATTGGAGGGGAATGAGAGAGAGAGAGAGGTACCGGGAAAGAAACACAGGTACAACATCTGTTAGAGAAAAACTGACATTAGCCTACAGCTCCTTTTCATTCCTTCTGAATGGAAATAATTAGTGATTGAGAATAAGTGAAGAACTGTAGCCACTGAATCCCAAGATCCAGGTTTGGCTGATTTAAATGCAGCTGCTACCACCTCTACTGTCATAAGGTAAGGCACCTATCCTGAGTTTAGGTTGGTATTTCCTGGGGCTTAGGAACCTACAGATATACCTTGGGCTGTCCTCCCTGCCCCATATCCTGGGATGGATGTACATTCTGCTTTTGTTTCCTGGTGAATGGGGAAAAAATAGCAAGGTAGTTTATCTGACTTCAAGCCACTATGCAGTTCCCCTTTCCATTTGGGTCCCAGGGCTTGGAACGTGGGCAGTTGTTTCTGCATCATGTGACTATTTGTCTTCTGTGCTCATGTTTATAGTCCCTTGCTCAAAGACTGGTGAGATGTTTCTTCTGTGACAAAAGAGGTCTTTCAGCTGTTTTGCTGCTCAATGTAAAACATTATTTCAAAACCTCTTTAACTTTGTTCTATATTTTTCTTTTTTGTTATGAAAGATTTTGGGTGATTCAGACATGGGCCATAAACCTCTATCAACCAGTTTCTATACCTTAGTGCACAGTGACGATGGACATATGTTTCACATCTTTTAAATTTCATATAAATGTCTTTGTCCCTCATCATTATAACAAAAGATAATTAAAGCTGCCCAATATGGAGCATTATCATCTGAAGATATCCATTATGCTCTCATTTAAAACAGTTCTTTTGTGTATGTTACCTTCCTACCGAAGTGGTCCCTATTTATCTACTTGCAATTTCTTGCTTTCGAACTGCTAGGTTGGCAGGAGCTGGGACAGAGACTGGAGCTCATTCCATCCTGCAGTACTCGGGAATGTTGTTTTCCACTTAAAAATCTAAATTGTATTTACATATTGTATTTACATGTTAGTGAATTTACATATTGTATTTACATATTAGTGAAGACCCATTGAGGTAAGAGATACAGTGTTTCAAAAGTAGTACAATCTTTACATAAGTGTATCATCTGTAACTGACCTGTCACTCCCAAGTAGACCCTTGGGCCTACAAGTAAGTGAGATTGCACCTAAATTGACATCCTGTGGCTAAGCAATCCAGGATTTTAGCTTGCCTTCTCACATGTCCTGACCTGAATCAGGCTGTTAGTAAGGGAACAGACACAATAATAAACAACTCCAGTCATCCTCATGTCTTTTAAAAATATATTGTAGCAAACCAGGTTACAGTTTTCTTAATTTCAGGAAGCAAAACAATTCTAGGCAAATTAAGCAAATTTTGTTCAGAAAGCACATTAAAATAATAAAAACCTATCTAAGTGTGGGAGCTCAGAGGGCCTCCCTCTTTTAAAAGATTACATGATTGCTTGAGTTCAAAGCACACCCAAATAACTGCTTATACAACAAAAGAGCAAAGACCCAAAAGGACCATTCTCCCTTCCTTCTTATCTCCTCTCACAAGTCCCACCCTCTGGCCCCTCCTCTGAAGGTCCCAGCCAATGACCATACACAGTACTACATGTCTATCACAAATTAAGTTTCATTTCTCCAAGAACATGAGGGCTAGAATGTTTAGTCTAGCAAACAGTTCCTGCCCAGTGACAGCCAGAATGCAACACTGCCACCTCCCTCCAGTGAACAGTACACAGAAATCCATGTCACTATTCTAAAAATCCTACAGGCCCCCTTTCTATCCCATCGCATCATCTAAAAGTATTTCCCTTCAAAATCTTTTATTCATTTTGTTCAATTTATATTTTACCTACCTGCCAAAATAGTATCCTATGCTACTAAGAATGAAATATAGTTTTAACAACATTACATACACAAAAAATAGTATCCTATGCTACTAAGAATGAAATATAGTTTTAACAACATTACATACACAAATAAACAGCACCCAGCCAGCTAATCAATTTAGATGCCAAATGTCTGTATGATCTTTATGTTTGCTAGGAGAAAGTGCAAAAGGAAACCCACCTACTTTCTCCTGCCAATAGTTAGGGTACTAGTACTGAGAAGGTCTTTTCTTGTATCTCCAGCAAACCTGCCTCCAATGATGCTGTGACAGAGAAAATAATACTTATTGAAGAATTTAACATTCAGATAAATTCATATGGGAGAATATTGCTTTATTCAATTGAGTTGAGTTGTCTCTCGAACAGTATGGTCTAAGACTATGTAGAGAATTATTAACAATAATCAACATTTTAAATCGTGTTCACAAATAGAGAGGTAGCCAATAAAGCTATTTCAACAAGGGACTCATATGCATCTTGCAATCTGATCTAGCCAATAATCTAGAGGTAACTTTTGGGACCAGTAGTTTCCAAATCCTTTCCAAGGATAACCTCACATTATCCTTGGAAACTTCATGAGTTGCTTGTGCGAGTAGGGCGGAATATAAATTTGACAAAATAAATAAATAAATAAATAATATGTTACTGTAGCTGATCATGTGGTTCAGGAAGTGAGTCATTAAGGCCCGGGGGCCGTATGCAGCCCAGACGCCAATTCATCTGGCACACGAAGCCCTCGTCACTCCAGGGTGACAAGTGCTTTGTGGGCCGGATGAATTGGTGCCAGGGGCCACATGCGGCCCCCGGGCCATAGTTTGGGCACCCTTGCTGTAGCCCAACTCCAAATATTACATAACTAAGAAGACGTATGCTACTTTGGCCAGGTCCAGTATCTCCAGGAATAGGTGAAGTTGATACATTAGCACTTCTGGCTATGAAGCAGGGCATTGATGAAGAGTGAATCTAGGGGTACATCTCAACTCCAAACCTGCATCTTCAAGGGAAATATTACCCCATCAAAAACATGGTGATGTTCGATTGATGTGAAACATCTGTCTTATATGAAGTAAAGCATAATTATGTGATTGCTATGCTATAATTTGCTTTGTTCTCATTCAGTTCATTTCTAATGGCAGAAGCCAGTTTAGAAATAGAACAGCTTGTCTGGATTAGGTGAAAAAATAGAGTGGGATGTTTTCAGAACACAGGTGTTGCTGAATTCCCCAGGCTCTGGACAGCTCTCCAATCATTTTATTTTAAATAAATAAGTAATAGGTCATTCTCCATGGTGCTGAACAGAGGTTCCTACTGTAGCATCACAGAGGGGAGAGAAAAATGTTTTTGGAGTGGAAATTCTCAATAAAACAATTAAAAAAAAAACACACATTGCCTTGAATAATGTGTATATTTATAAGGCTTGCAGGTGATGGAAATAAATTAAATACTGTATTCACTATATGTATATATTTTTTTAAAACCCTCAAAGAATGAACAGGATTTATTAATTATTGTTTCATTCACATGCAAATCTATGTGGATTTAATCAATTAATTCTCCATTTGTTCATAGTTGCTCTTTGTCGCCTTTACTGTTTTCATTCCCCATTTTAATCTGCCATATAGTTCTAAGATCCTTCCTCCTTCCTGACATTTCCCTAGTAAGTTTGATGGTGTTCTCGATTAGAAGAGGGAATAAAACTACTAACAGTTTTTATCTAAAGTGAAACTTGAAAACAAATCAAACAAGTAACTTGATTTTAAATTAATTTAAAGCCAGCAGCTCGTTTACATTATGTGTTGTATTCCCTACTCAGCAATTAGATTTCAAAGTTTATTGTCTCCAAACCTTAAGGATGTTTTAGCTATGAATCTTTACGAGAAAAAGCTTTTTCCACTTTCACCCAGAAGGCATTACAACTATCTGGAAAAAATGGTTTCCATGATGTAAATGGTTGGGGATCTCATTTCATTGCAGGACCCCCCCTCCTAAAATTCAATATTATCAACAGTATAATAACTGTGGTGGCTTAACTGTGGTTAAGATGCTGAACTCACTGACTGGAAGGTCAGTGCTTGATTCCCAGGTACTGCATTACAGAGTGAGTTCCCATCTCTGTCCCAGCTCCTGCCAAACTAGCAGTTCAAAAGCAAGAAATTGCAAGTAGATAAGTAGGGACCACTTCAGTGGAAATGCAAACAATGTTCTGTGTTGAGGCATGCCTGTCAATAAGGTACAGTGCCCTCCAGGCACCTCTGTCCCCCACCATCCTCCTCAACCCAGCCAGCTTTGTGCCTACTGCATCTACAATACCATCTAGCACTTTTATCCAGCACTTTTGATCATAATTAAGTGTTTTGCTAATAACACTCCCAAATAATGTATGGTACCTTCAGATCTTATGTCAGTGTTCTATGCCATGTTATTTGTCAGCACCCTTATTGTTGGTTGACATGGGTTTCCAACTCTTTGCCACCTTGGGGATCCAGGTGTTCTTCATGCAAAGGATGTGACCAGCCAGTTGGAGCCTTCTCCATGTGACAATATTATGGAGCTTGCACAAGCCATTCCTTCAAATCACTTCCTCATTGGTAATACTGTATGATTGAAATTTTGGATCTTTAAGATTCAGCTGAGGTACCTCTGTTGGAGTATGCCAAACCTCTTATGCCTTCCAAGTCATGCTGCAATAGATTGCTGTTGGAATTATGCTGGAAGGGAACAAACAGAGCTTAATCTGTATCTGTCCAGAGGATGAGGACCATATCTTGATCATCCTCCCCCTCAAAAAAAAGCTGTTGCCTTCCCAGTGAGGCACAGAAACATACATGTGTACAAAATATTATTTTTTAAAATGCATTTAAAATGTGGACAGCTGGAAAAAACATGACCAATGGAGCCCCCTAATCCAATGTCAGAAAGAAAAGGAATGATTTTGACCTGGTAGAAAACTGGAAAGAATAAGCATGCCATTGACTGCCAGGTTTGAAATGACTTTTGCTCAAATTCTTGGAGGTGCCAAAGCACGAACATAATTTATATGGGTTACATAATTATTCAAGTCAAATGTATGTTAACTTTTCTGAACCCTAACTGTAAAACAGCTAAAACAGCAGTATAAAATTGAGAACAATAATTCAAAGTGCAAAAATCAAAACAGGAGCTATTCAAAACTCTCTCTCTCTCTCTCTCTCTCTCTCTCTCTCTCTCTCTCTCTCTCTCTCTCTCTCTCTCTCTCTCTCTCTCTCTCTCTCTCTCACTCACTCACTCACTCACACACACACACACACACACACACACACACACACACACACACACACACACACACACACACACACACACACACACACACACACACACACACTTTCTCCACATTTTTGGCAACAACATAGCCTGGATGATGTTTTGGGTGTATGTGTGGTAGTTTTCAGAAAAGCATAGCAAAAATTTTGCCATTCTCAACAAGTCCAAAACCAATTTCATTAGATCATTTTATGAGTCCCATTTGTGACTCTGCATCTACATCTCAGGACAGTAATGTGTAGACCATGAATTAAAGATCAAGGCTGAAATTGAATGGTTGGTCCCAACTCAACCAGAGGAATGAATCAATGGGATTTGCACATTTTGACTTAGTATCCAGCAATTAATTCAATGAGCTGACTGTGGTTGGGATTAGCAATTTGATTAATACTCATTATCCCTCCTACTCTTGTCAGGTTTTATAACATCTCACCTGATTAAAATATTCAGATTTCTCCAAATTTTGTGCTACATATACAAAAGCTCAACATTGATTGACTTATTAGCTGTTGAAAAGCAAATGCATCTGCATGGACTTTCTTCCCAAGACCGTTCTTTAACTTTTCAATTTATAATTAAATTTGCCTTTTTACACTTGCATAGTTTAAATGATTTTATACCTACATGGATAAGATTTATGGCACATATCATCAGTGTCTTGACAAATTTCCCCCCAAAACTCAACAGAAAGTGAAAATAGTTTGAACCAAAGCTCAGAATTATGTCATTAAGACAAAGATTTAAGAGTAATTGAACTAGGGGACATCTTTATTTTATATACCTGCAGACATATTGGCCTGCACATACTTAGATGAGACTACAATAATGCCAAAGAGCTAGCAATCCCAACTTTTGCTCTAATAGTCACAGGGAGGTGACTGTGTGGGCTTCATTTTTGTTTCGAATGATGTTTTTTGTGGCTTGTAATCCATTTTTGTGTGGAATGTTGGTGTACAGAGTTTCCACGTCCATTGTAGCTAAAATTGTGTTATCCAGGAGATCTTCGTGTGTGTGTTGAAGTTTTCTTAGAAAGTCTGTGGTATCTCTTATGTAGCTGGATACATTGGTGGCTTTCTCAGCAACCTTGAGATTGAAAGGGAATCATTTAAAGCTATTCTGAATAATCTATTGTTGCTAATGACTGTGTGAAACTGTATTGTTGTGCTTGCTTGTCTGTCATCTTGCTTGACCACACCCTTCTCCCTTTGACCCCCTGAATTTGGTGTATAAAAACCGTGCCTGTAAATTTTGCTCTTTGTCTGAAGAAGTGGACTTGATCCATGAAAGCTAACAATAAAAATATAGCAGTTAGTCTTTAAAGTTTTATAGTGAACTCTATATTTACATTGCAGACAGTGGCCTGTAGTGGTCAGCTTTGGTGATGCACCATAGAAAACATACTTGTCAGTGTGTAAGACACACTTCCCCCCTTAAAATACACCAGAAAAATGGAGTGTGCCTTGTGTGTTGGCCAATACCATATTCACTGTCTATATATTGATCTCTAGTGGGCCATTTTGGTAATAATTTGATGCATTTTATAAACTGGCAAATACGGTATATATTGTATATTTTGGAATTTTTATTGCATATTTTAGACCGACAGAGAACTGAAACCATGGGTACTGAACCCATTGATATAAAACATGACCTATGCTTTTTCTTTGAAAGACAGGAATTAGTTTTGTACTTGAGATCCTGTTAGCTCCTACTTTTATTAATAATGAGTCAGAAATCCTCTCTGGGGTTTACTTTCATAGCTTCAGTTGGCATCCCCAGGAGTCCCTGCATTTCACAAGAATAAATAGACTCCAAGCCATGTGTAGAGGAAGAAATATTTCTTTTCTAGTTCCCAAACTGACGCAGACCACGTGAAAGCAAGAGACGCTTATGTTTAATGCATAATACTCTTTCAGCAGTGATGGCTGCAAAGCTAATGCTTCCTTGGAAAAATGTAGCAAGAGAAGTACATGTTAGCTAAGCATTTTTCCTGTCTCTGTGCCCTTGTCAGTACACATGTCTCTCTCTAATGCACTACATAGAAAGAAACACGTACAAGAAGGAGACCTCAAAGCAATTTAGAAAAGGATAAAATCACAAAGTACAGTGGATAATAATCTTCTCACTAAGAACCATCAAAATTACAATAATATCTCCCTTTAAAGGATTGCCTAAAAGATAAAAATCATATTACAACCAACATAGGAATGAACAATTGGGGAGGGGGAATCACCATTACATTAATGAAATTAATCATCTGTCCAAAGAAGAATTGTGTTGTCTCCCCTAAAAGATAAAAAAGTGGCTCCCAGTCTACAGTTAAAAGTGGTTTTCTTTTTGTTTTGCAAAAAGTTACATTCAGCACTGAAGAATGAAGAAATGGCTTGAGGGAGGTGGCGTTCTTCACAGACTTTCATATGTTACACTCAAAGCACACAAAGAGGCGGTGTAAGAATAACAAAGCCCATTATCCCACTCCCATAGGTCTTGTTACACCTAAAAGAGACCTGCACCCATTCAGGAAGCCAGCATAAGACCATTTGCTGCTTCAGAGTACATGAGGTTCTGCTCCAGGGTAATCTATGATAGGTTTCAATCACTGGCTGTTTATGCTTGCAAATCAACCAGATCAAGTAGGAATTAGCAATGTGTAGATCAGGTAGCAATATGTAGCATTACCAATAAAGGAACTGGAATTATATCACCAGCTTATGCTCTATAAACAGTACAAACATGTTCTGTAAAAAGTCAGCTTTATTGTTTGTAGGAAAAATAAATCAAAGATCAGAATCACAAAAAAAGTTATAAAAGTAAAAAAGGAATGTTTTTTCCTTCCTTCCTTTCTTTACATAGCCAGGTAACACAGTCAGGATTACATTTTTGTTCTACTCACCAGCAAGCATCGGCTAGTCTTCTCTCTCCTACAGGTCCTTACTATGTCACCCACAACATGGGGACGTTAAAAAAACAGTGTTATTCTGAATAGTCCATATGCATAGATCAGTCACACTTACTTGTTGGAATCAACTGTGGTAGTGGGTCTAGCAGACTCATCTCAAGTCACATGGATCTATACATTAAGATGACTGTTGAACAGGACTATTGTGTGTCCTAAGCATCCTAATGACACCTCTCCAAAATCCCAGATTATTGTACTTAATTTTTATGTAAATAGTAGGAGAAGAAGCTTGTGAAGCCTTCACACTCAGGGTTTTGTGGGAACAAATCACATATCTGAACTATTTCACACAGAACCTTTACCTTTACCTTAACCAGACTTGACAGGTCCCATAGGTCTTTTCACACCATTACCTTTACCAGACTTGACGGGCCCCATAGGTCTAAGGCAGTATGGACTTGAGAGCACTTGAACTTATCTGGAAACAATCCACAAACAGGGACAAAGGCAGTCATAAGTCTAGCATGAAGGAGGTCTAATATATGGTCAATGAAATTAATTGACAAGGAGTGGAGGTGATATTGTTTTCATTAATCTTTTTTATGCAGAAGTAAATAAACTTAGTAAGCCTGAAATATGAGACATCCTAACTGCAAGCATTTAGGTAGCAGTTATCCTCATGAATCAGGCCCCATTTATATAGAGGTGTCAAGACTGAGGAACTGGACTATTGAGCAACAGAAAAAACCTATAAGCAAGATACCTCCACACTCATCTATTGGGGCAATCAAAGTTTGATGTTTTGTATAAATAAAGTATTAAATGAGTAAGTGTAGAAGAATTGTAATTGTGGAAATGTGATTATAACATGAGGTCTGAACATCAATGAACTCCTGAAAAGAGGTTACTTCCTGACAACTGTAATGTGTCAGTTGTGGCACAGAGGCAATTGTTTAAGCAGTAATATACTGGATGTCCATAAGAGGTTACTGCAGAGTACTTACAAATCTCCCTTACAGATCCACACTTTCTTCTATGGCAGCAAAGCCTATGCAAATGTCAATTGGCTCTACAACTGTAGCAATGGAGCCAAGTCAAGTCCAGCTGAGAAGTAGGAGAAAGAAGCAGCTGATGTAACTGCAGTGATAGCACAGAGGCATATTTAGTATGTCTTATGATGTTTTATTGTATAGATGGTTATTATTTACTGAATGTTTTTATATTGTGTGATATTGTATTGATATATTTGTAAGCCGCCCAGAGTCGTACTTCGTGATTGGGGCGGGATATAAATCGAATATAGAATAGAATAGAATAGAAACCCACAGTAATCATCGATTTTCCTCCAGAGATTTAAACTGATAGATGGCTGGGTAAGAACTCAGACAGTCCTTACTGTTTTTCACATGTATCTTCAAATATGCTAAAAGGCTAGGGAATGTGTTGTTACTTTTAGTGATTTTTACCTTTTTTACTTTTTGGACTGAAATAAGAATGAAGTTTTTCTATTTAACTTTTTTTTTTAGCTAAAAGCTTATAACTGAAATAAATTTCTCTGCCTTAAGTATAAAATAAAAACAAATTTTTATTATGGTCCAAGACCAGCACAGTGTAGCAAAACATAGAAGTTAAGATGAGGGTACTTAAAATTTATTGTAAGAGAAGCATATCCGTTCAGAGTTAAAGGAGTGATGAAATTAGTATTTAAGATTAATGTTAATACAACTCCTACTAAGCCTATGATATAGCACTGGTAGCTTATTTAGCTGAAGGACCTATGAGAATTGATCTTCAGATTCTACCCACTGCAGAACAGATCCTGGCAGTGTTGTGGGTGAAGGAAGAGCTTTCATCTGATGCCAATAGGTGTATGTCCTGTTTGACCAGTATACTTGCAGAGCAGCGGAGATATGAACTTGTTCTAGATGTCTCTATAAAAGGGGGCAGATGCAGAGACTATGCTCTGTGGTTAGGTATTTTACAATTTAAGGTTAATCTTCACATGTTTCTAAACATTTGAACCTGCAGTTTTTACTAATTGGTGTAAGAATTATATTTAAAGGTCACATATTTTTCACTTAACCAAAAGTAACATATTTTCAATAATTAAGTTTGAATGAATATAGCTTATAAAATTAGACAAGTTAACATTTTCTGGACTCATTTTTGTTTGTTTACTTTACTACAAGTAAAAACAACAATTTATTTACACTCTGTGAAGAAAAATGGAACGTGTTTGGATGCTACATTTCTGGTTAGCCAGGCAAAAGCAAGTACTGTACAGTGGAATCCTGGGTTATGGATGCTTCAGGTAATGGAAAACTCAACTTATGGAAATAAATCCATTGAAAATAATGTATTGGCTTACGGAAGTTTTTTGGAAGTTTTTGGGAACTTTTCCCCAATGGGCACCTCACGATAAGGAATTTTTACTATAAGGAAAACCCTGCAGAATGGATTAATTCTGTAACCCAGGGTTTTACTGTAATACCCAAATTACTTGATACGCCCCAAGCACTGTACGCATTCATGTACACCAAGTGAAAAGGTAAGCCAGTGAAAAGGTAAGCCCCAAAGGTAGTTCCCCCCCCCCCAAAAAAAAAAAAAAAGCTACTACCGGTTCTCTGGGACTCTGGGAAAAGTTACTACTGGTTCTGGTGAGCTGGTGAGAACCATCACTGAAAAAAGGCCTCTACATCTTAGATATTTTGGTACTGAGGTTATCTACACACTTTATGAGTATATAAAGAAATAAGTATTTCTGCCTTAAAGAACTAAGAGAGGAAACAACACCTTTTGTTTATAACCCAGCAAGATCTTGGTGTGCTGTTTTGAAGGGGAAATTAGAACAGAGGTAAGCCTGGAGTAGGAAGAGGAATTATCTGTCATGATTTCAGAGTAAGTAGCAAGGCAAGAACTTCTTTCCTTTAACTAACACATTCCCTCTCTCTAGCTATGTCAGAACAAGAACATGACTTCTGGAGCTCTAAGTCATGTTGCCATCTTTACTCTAGTAGTGTCTGCAAAGATGTGAATAAACTTGATTGTTTCGTGAGATGCAAACAGTTTTTTCATTTCCATTGGTTTTCTACTGGAACACAATTGGCTGCAGGGCCGTCAGTGCGTCCACATTCCATTTCAAGAGCTGAATGTCCTAGATATGTAAATGCCACTTAATTTATGATCAAGTGGTACATTCTTTGTCAGTCTAGGTACAAGGAAAGACACAAATTGGGATGTTTATTATCATTAAAAATCTTTTAAAAGCCCATAAACTTTTCCAATCCCATGCCAGTCTCATCCTGTGAATGATGCAATTGTGAGAATAATTCATGTGTGTCAGCTCATGTATATGAAAGAGAAGAGAGAGTGCAGTGGAGCCTACCCCTAACATAAATTGAAAACTCTTTAGCATGCTTATTTATTATTTAGACTTATTCATCGCCCTCCTTGCTGGAGTGACCCAGTTGTATCCAGGAATAGGTGAGACCCCCCACTCTGCATGCCCACCTCTTTTTACTCTCTCTTCTCTTTCATACGCATGAGCAGACACACATGAATTATTATCACAATTGCATCCTTTATACTAAAATTCAAACATATTTTTGGCAGCGGTGTTTTTAGTACAAACAGTGCAAATCTCTTTCCACAACCCAACCATCATCTCCAGAGCTGCTGACAGGCTTGACTGAGACTGAAACATATTAGGGAACCTTCTCATGCCTTCCTCACTGTGTACCCCATTGCTCCTAGCCGGACCTGGGGTGATGGGGTAAGGATCAACTGTTATGATTTCCATAGGCAGAGGGCTCTGGGTAAGGTTCAAAGAGGGCTTTATTGACAAACTAATCACTTCGGACTCAGGGTTTATTTCACCCTGGGTTCATTCACCTTCACTGGCCTTGAGTCTTTCTCTTTTTCCCAGTAGTCCTCAGTTAGCTCCATTGAGGCTGGCACAGTCTACAATCCTGCAATTCAAGTTGAATGGTTTGCACTTCTCAGGGATAGTTTGAACCAACTGGAAGCCATCATTATGATGTCCTCCGAAGTTGTCCTAGAGGTGCAACTGTCTTTTTGTTTGGTGCTTGTGCACAAGAAAGATTGGAGTAGGGGTCTGGAACTTGGCCAGGGTTTGTCGTCTCCACCAACACCATGCATCAGACCCTGCTTTGAGCCCAGCCTCGCAGGAGCTGTAGCTCAATGAGAACACTGGTCCAAGGGTCTTCATCAAAGGCATAGTCAAAGACCCCTTCAAGCAAAACTTCCTTCTGTCCTTCCATGGCATCTCCCCAAGTGCTCTTGTTCCCTGAATTTGTTGGTTCTACTCCTGGCTCTTTGTCTCCAGCTTCCTCCAATGCTGCTGTACCTTCCTCCTCCTATTCCTCCTGTTCCTCCTATTCTACTTTTTCTCCACCAATAGGGTGCAGGGCTTTTTCATCCAAATTGCTTTTATCATCTGTCTTTCACTCCCAGAAGGCATTCCAGGGGGTGTGTAGCAAGGGCCCTCCGGGGCACCAAATGTGACATTCATCTTCAGTAAATAGATTATCTGGATTGCAACACAACATCATCTGCCTCTAATCGACCACAGAGGACCTCTGTTTCAACTCCATTTTCATTCAGTTATACAATAGCTAGAGCAAAATCAAATCATGCTTATGAGCACTTCTAGGAGGCTTCTCGGAGTACTAATTACCTACAAAATGTCCACTCCCACTCAAGGAGAGAAATATATTTGAGGAGAATTTATGCCATAACTGATCAAAGGGCCAGATATGCTTCCTTCCGGATTTTGATTTGTGATGCCACTTGTTCTAATGCCTCCAATGGTTAGTAGGGTCTTTCTAGATGAGCATCTAGGAGCAACATCCTGAAGGAATTCCAAACGCCTTTCCATGACTGGCCTGCTGCAGATTTTCATCAAAAGAGGTTGGCAAAGAGTTCTATTCTAGCATAAAATAGCAAACCTTTGAAAGATTTACAATAAATTAAAATTTGCATCATCTAGCACTTTGGAGACCCTCATCTACATAATTTCAGCATCAAAACTTTTCCTAAATGCTGATTTTGAAGTTCTCATTAAAACATCACTTCTAATTTCTTCTAAAATGCATTTTAAATGCTTTTTGAATGCTTTAAGCATAACTATTTACTTTAACAATCAATTATGACTTCAAAGTACATTTCACAAAGAAGCAGTTAAAATGAAACCAGTACATCAGCATATATTGGTGATCTTGTTAGCAGAGATAGAAAGGAAATGTATATGAAGAGATATAGTAGATTTCCTCAGTGAGCAAAAAAAATTTTTTTACACATCAGTAATTTTCCTATCATATACATGTGTGATCCGTTAATTAAATTTACCAAGAAGAGTTTACTTGAAGGGTATATGCATGGCAAACTGCTCTAGAATACAGCTAATGCAAAAGACACAGAAAATTATTGCATTTTAAATGTTGATACAGTAAGGATTTTTAAACATTAACAGAAAATGTGACAAAATATTTCTGCCAGTCCTCAATTACATTAGTCAACATGAAATAATTTTAATCAGAGAACTATCCCTTGGTCTTATGACTTCTTGACTAATTACATCTTTATTTACACCAATTCTTGGACTTTTCAGTGGCTCTTCTCAAAGTTATAAAATTCACACAAAAAACCATGACCAAATGTCCATCTGCTGAAGACTTTGTCTCATAAAATATCTCAGAAAACAAAACAAAATAAACAAAATAAAATAAAATAAAAAACACAGTAGCACTTTAAAGACTAACTGCTATATTTTCACTGTTAGCTTTCGTGGATCAAGTCCACTTCATCAGACAAGGAATGAAACTTACAGGCATGTTCTTATATACCAAGTTCAGGAGGTCAACGGGAGAAGGGTTGGTTTCAAGCAAGATGACAGACAAGCAAGCACAAGAATGCAGTATCACCCAGCCATTAGCAACAATAGATTATTCAGATAAACTCTAAAAGACTCCCTTTCAATCTCAAGGTTGCTGAGTAAGCCCACTATGATATCTGATCAACTTGTGACCTGGATGTTGGGGGGGGGGGGGGATGACAAACTCCTGTACCTGGTTTCTTTCTGTTTTACTAAAGAGAATTGGCAGGAAAGTTGTAATATAAAATCATATAGCAATCTCTGTATCAAATTTGATAATGTCCCAGAAACCCTTCACTAATATTTAGCCCCCTGTGATGGGTATCTAACAGATGGATGTATTTGATTTCTGCTGTCTCCCTTTCAATCCTAGTTTTGTAATTTCTCTGTTCCAGAATTGCAACTTTCAGTTATTTGATAGAGTGTCCAGTTAGATTTATTTATTTATTTATTTAGATTAATATCACCGCCCACTCGCCGTGGCGACTCAGGGTGGTTTACAATCAGGAGAAAAACAAAAACAAAACAACAATAACTCACACACAACACAAACAACTAAAATCTATTTCTCCTTCCGGCCAGAGGACGTTAGTCTTTTCCTTCCCTGGGCAGATAAGGCCCAGGATTAGGAAGTGGGAGCTTCCATCTAAAAACCTTAAAACTTTTTTAAAATTAAAAATTAAAAACTGAGAAAGATTAAAAACAGATTAAAAACACACCAGATGCTACAGATACTAGTTAAAAGTAGAAAAAAGAGAGGGGCTCAGATCAACCAATGTGCTGGGGTCATTATACCTTCCATACCCCATATCTGTCCTGCCAGCCATGTTTTTAGATTCTTCCTAAAGGGCAGCAACTCTGTCTGGAGACGTAGCTCTGTAGGCAGGAGGTTCCATAGGGCCGGAACAGACACAGAGAAGGCCCTCCTTCTGGTGCCAGAGAGATGTGCCTCCCTGAAGGTTGGCAGGAGCTGGGACAGAGACAGGACATCACTCCATCATGCAGCACTCGGGTCTTGAAGTGCTGACCTGACTTTCCAGTCATCAACTTCAGAATCTTAAACACTAAGCCACCGAAACTCTGTTCTTCTGAAACATGGCAGTCTTGATCCTTCCAAATGGGAGAAGTGCCGATCAATGCAAATTTCATCTAATTTGGTGCTAGATATATATATATATTTAAAAAAGGTGAACATCCATTTTCTACCTTAAAAATATAAAGATGTGAGGCACAAGAAATCTCTTGTGTCTATTTTTCTAAAATTTGGCAGCCACAGCCCCCTTGCTAAGGGGATAATATCACTGGGGGGGGGGGAAATAATTGTTAACTGATTTCCTCCACTGATTGAATTTGTTCAAGCCATGTAGTCAGTTCAAAAAAGATGCAGAACATGTACACTTAAGCAAAAGAAAGGAAAACAAATAAGGAGAAAAGAAAGGAAGGAAAATAAAATTACTGCAGCAGCAGGATAGGTGTTGGCACATTAAAAAAACTGCTACACAAAAATCTAATGAACCAGACATGACCACTTGTGGATGCAAGAAACAAATTAAGTCCATAGGTATGTACAGTAATACCCCGGATAACGTGAGGACCCGATAGCGTGAAAACCGCATAACGCGACAAGATTTTCGGGAAAAATTGTATCGAATAACGCGATTTTCACGTTATTCGATACAAGCGTATGCGTGGGGGGGCAATTGGATTGGGTAGAACATCTACCCAAACCAACACACACCCCAGCGCCCGCCCCCACGATGTTTGGAAAGGGTACGGGGATCCTTACCCTTTTGAAACTTCGAGTTGCGAAAGGGTAAAGATCCTTACACTTTTGCAACTTTGAGCATGCTCGTGCGTGTCGTTCGGGGTTAGGGCAGGAGACGGGAAAGACCCCCGTCTCCTGCCCTAACCCCGAACGACATGCGCGCGCACGCTCGAAGTTGCGAAAGTGTAAGGATCTTTACCCTTTTGCAACATTGGGCGGCTTGGAGGCTTGCACGGCGTGGCAGCAGTGGTGGGAGGATGCGGGAAGGTCCCTTGCATCCTCCCGTCACCGCCACCACACCGCGCAAGCCTCCAAGCCGCCCGAGGTTGCAAAAGGGTAACGATCCTTACACTTTCGGAACTTCGTGCATGCACGCGCGGCGTGGTGGCGGTGAGGGGGGGATGCGAGGGACCTTACCGCATCCTCCCATCACCGCAGCCATGCCGCACAAGCCTCCAAGCCACCCGATGTTGCAAAAGGGTAAAGATCCTTACACTTTCGGAACTTCGGGCGTGCACGCGCGGCGCGGCGGCAGTGAGGGGAGGATGCGAGGGACCTTACTGCATCCTCCCGTCACCGCCGCTGCACCGTGCAAGCCTCCAAGCCACCCGACGTTGCAAAAGGGTAAAGATCCTTACACTTTCGCAACTTCGAGCGTGCATGCGCGCGTCGTTCGGGGTTAGGGCAGGAGAAGGGGGTCTTTCCCGTACCTTGCCCTAACCCCAAATGACACGCGATCGCGTGCCTACCCGGGGGGGGGGATGCCGAGGCTTGCCTCGGCATGGTTTGTCCCTGACGTCAGGGCTTTTTTTTAGCATTGTTCGATCAATGTATCGAACAACGTGAAAAACCGGACAACGTCATGACTTGTGGAACCATGTCATCACGTTGTCCGGGGTTCTATTGTATATTCCTAATTCATGGACCTGAGAACTGGTTCCCTAACAAACCACATGGTGACTGAAGGAGAAAATGACTCATGAAAAGCTTCATATGAAAAAGTGGAGAAAATGTTCTTACTAATGACCCTGGAGACATATTTAATGGTGCATCTGATTCTTGATCTTCTCAGGTCTGCGTGCTGCAGTTGTCCACCCTGAGAAAAGCCAGGATGGTCTCAATGAGGCCTTCTTGGTGCTGGCTCCTTCACTGTGGAACACCCATCTACCTCATGTTGGCCAGGCTTCCTCCCTCCAGACTTTCTATAAACTGACTAAGGTTGAATGTATAAGCAAGTGTTTGGGAATATCCTGCCCCTGCAATAATTTCTTCCTCCACTGATTGTTATTTATCTCTTTTTATACCACCATCAAGTATTGGTATTTTAATGATTTATTTTATTTTTTTCTTAGTTATGTATATAGTGTGCTGCTGAATCTTATTGTGATCCCTTCCAGGGTTTTCTAGATAGTACTCAAAAGCAGTCCACCATTCCCTTCTTCACCCTCGGACTATGAAGCTTGCCCATGACTGCATGGGGTAGAGGATATTTGTTTACTCGGCTTTATTAGTATTGTACATTTACCAGAGTAACATTTCTATTAAATTTCAGCATTAACAAGTTTATGGTTCTTATGTGTTTCATAAAGATGGAAAGAAATCCCTCAATTGTTTTTATGTGTGTTTCTCTTTTTTGCCCTTCACAAAAATTAATAAATAAATAAATCTGCAGATAGTTTATAGGCCCTGTCTTTTTCTGTCTGTGGTCATGATTCATTATGAGATAGTCAATGTACCAACAGCCTGTGAAAAAAGGAATAAATCTAGTTTAATAGCTATTCCTATGAAATCTAAAAACAAATTTTACCTTTTTTTGTCCCACCTATCATTCCAACTTCCTAAGCACTGGAATCGTATTTGGAAAAAAGAGTATATGTGCGATTTTTACAACATAGATCATAATAAATTTGGGAGAAAGACACTAACAGAAGACATAGAACCAGCCTTTTGTCTTCTTCCTGAGCCCTTTTTATATTAATTTAATGATTTGTCCCTTAAAGACAAATTATATCTTAATAGATGTTTGTCTCATGGCTCCTTAGTCTTGTGTGTCATAGCTGAGACATTCTCTGACATAATAAAAAACACAATAGGTTGTACAATTCTGATATTGTATGGACATCAACATCCATAATATGTTGAAAAGTTGAGCTAGGTGGACCCCACAGCAATCAGCAATGGATGTACTCAACTCCAGAATTGCTGCTTACATTATAAATCTGAACAAGCAGTCTCCATCATTTTGGAGCTCATAGGAACCTTTCAAATGTTCAGTGACATATATACAGATTACAAATTGATGACATGGGAGACACAGCTAGTCACAATATGCCTGTTCTGGGAATCACAGCCAGTCTCAAAATGTTAAGAAGGGGGAACATGATATTAAGAAATCAAATACTTCATGAATGTCCGGAGAATATCCAACATCCAAATTCATAAAGAGGAATAGCAGAGGGCAAATCCATTTTACCTCTAGCTTCAAGGTTTCATGCACCTAATTTAAAAATGAGAAAATGTTCTACAGACAGGATTGTGGAAAATGATGAAAAAATCAAGGTTGAGCATTTATATTTTCAGTTTGATAGTACTCATATATCTATAAGTCTGTGGCTTTACTTTCCCTTTCTCCTCCATCCAGGAGTAAGACTGTGATTAGATGCTTTATTTTTTTAAACCTTTGTCCCAAAGTTAGTACTGGTGAGATCAATTCAAAGATCAAAGTTTACATGGCACATGCCTGGAAATTAGTTTATCTTTAAATCATTCACATAGTGCAGAGGTGAACCTGCCTTATTCTGGGCTGAAGCAGGTTATTTAGAACAACCTGCCAGGGGGTGTGGCAAAGGATGGCATAGGAGCAGTCGCCATTTTGCTTAGCTCCGCCAAAAAACAATGAGATTTTAATGAGAAAAATGAGCTTAAAACTATGAAAAACAAAAAATGAACTAAATAATGATCTAGATTACCAGCAGGGAAGCCAAGCGAGCTGTTTTAACTATTGTGGAAGATCGGGGCTCGGAGGAACCGTGTCCCGGACA
Organism: Furcifer pardalis; assembly: GCA_030440675.1. NCBI lineage: Eukaryota > Metazoa > Chordata > Lepidosauria > Squamata > Chamaeleonidae > Furcifer > Furcifer pardalis. The sequence goes on along the minus strand of CP126897.1, from coordinate 42,157,972 downwards.
GGGAGCAGAGCGGGGTCTCGGATAGAGGCTCAGCATCTGCAGATCTGTCCCAGGAGATCAGTCTGGGAGCCGGAGATCGTGTGATCAAACTGCCACAACACCAAGAGTGGAGGAATAAGCTGACAGGCGGGGGAATTCGGAGTGGTGAGCGGTGTGGAGCAGCGTGGAGTGAAAGAGCGGAAAAACAAGCGCATGGCGGGTGGTGAGCTTGGCTGATTGCCAGGAGTAAAAAGAAAGTGGGGAGAAAGCGAGAGACTTAATTAGAGGAAGTAAAGATAAACTTTTTGGGAGAACGTGGTGGAGGAAGAGCCTAGAGAAGAACTAGAGGTGTTTTCATTTCTTTTCTTTTTTGCTTTTTTCCACAGAGTGATTGATTGCGTAGTAAAGACAATGGCCCGAGTTTTAATGGTGGCGACATTCTAGAGCGAACTGAAACTTAGTGGGAGAGAAACGAAACTTAACTCATAGCTTTAAGGAGATTACGGGCTGTGTTTGCAGAAGAAGATCAAATATATAGGGAAGCTTTTTAAATTTATTTTTTTTAGTTTTTACGGACGAAAGAACATTGGATCAATTGGGACTGAGCTGTATACATATATATTTTTTCTTTTTTCTTTTTTAAACTTTTTTTCTCCACCACCACCCCGTTCTTTTTTTCGTTGGGGGGGGGGGGGAGAGAAGACAGCAACATTTTTCTTTTTTGTCTTTTGTTTTTTATTCTTTTTTTCTCTTGCTCTTCTTTTTCTTTCCTTACCAATTTTTTAGTAGGCTTCTTTCCCTTCTTTTCTTGTAGTCTCACTTTAGTGCTTGTATCTCCCACCCCCTTCCCCCTCCCCTCCATTTCTTGGTTATTTTTGGAATTTATAAAAGACTGTTCCCCCCTCTCAATTTGGCTTTTTTTCTCTCTCTCTCTTTTCTCCTTCTCTCCTTGTTAATAATAATAGATAAACTTAAAATGTCAAGGGTCGTATAAAAGTATACAATTGGATAAGATAATTTGTCAAACACAGGGTAAAGATTTATTATTGGCCTATAATCAATTTACTACTAATTTGTTTTATCGGTACATATAAAATCATTTATTAGAAATTTTTAAATCAGAAATTGGTTGCATTAATTTGATTTTATTTACAACAGCAGTGAATTAATTTTATTGAGCTGATTTATAAAAATATAATTTAAATTAATTGAAATAGATTAATTTCAAATGTTCTGATTCAATATTGATACTGACCACTGAAGGTTTGGGATAAATTATTGAACTGATTGTTTGGCAGAATCAATTAAAAATTAATTGAATTGACTGAAATTAATTAAAGACATATAAAATTTACATTTAAAAAAGGGGGAAGTTGATTAGATTATAAATTAATTTGGATGAAATAAATAAATTATAAAATTAATATTTGGTTGATTAGATTGGAAAATAGACTAAGGGTAATAGCAATACCTTTATTTGTATTTGTATTTCGACTTATATGCGACCCCACTCACACAGAGACTCTGGGCAGCTTACATAAGAAACAGTTACAGTTACATAGCACATTCCATAGCATAAAAACAATTACAGATATTTGTAATTATTGAAATAATTGATTCTGCATTCTAATTGGTCATAAATTATGGAGGGGGAAAGGGGAAGAGAAGAAGAGGAGACTGTAAAACTGAAGCGACCGGAGACGAGAAAGGAGAAGAAGGAACAAAAAGATCAAAAGGAACAGAGAGAACAGAAGGAGCAAAGGGAGCAGATGGAAAGACAAACACCACCACCGATAGCTGAGGTCCCTGAAGGGGAGAACGTGCATCTTTATGTTGAAATCGGGGAATTTATGAAGAAGGTTGAGCATGTAGAGAAACTAATGACAGACAATATACAAGAACTGAGAAAAGACATCCAAATTAATAATGAGGAGATGAAGCGTGATAGGGAAACAACCAGCTTCAACTTCCAAAGTTTGGCTGCAACTCTTAATGATTTATCAAGAGAGGTAAAAGACAATTCAAAGAGGATTGACAATATGATGAAGAATACTCGGAAGGATGTAAAGACTTTGCAAGTGGATGTGAAAGAATTGGAGTCAAAAGGGAAGGAAACTGCTCTTAAAGTGGAGTCACAAGAGAAAAGATTGGATATGGTGGAAGAGTGTATGAGGAAACAAAATATTGTAATTCAAAAAATGGCAGAACGAATGCCAGACAAGCTAAAGGAAAGAATAGTTGATTGGCTAAACTCTGTTAAAATGGGAAAAGATTTTGTGGCAGAAGACATCGCAAGTGCTTTCAGAGTGGGGGGAAGGAGAGGGAAGAATTTTCAATGAAACGTTTTGGTCAAATTTGCAAATTGGGGAGGATAAGCTTAAGGTGATGGCTTTCATCAAGCATGCGGGTGCTGGTGTTCTGAAAATAGAAGGAGTTGATGTGGAAATCTACAATGATATTGCTATGGAAGAATGGATTTGGAGATATAAAATGAAGCCATTGACAAAGTTACTGAGAGCTAAAGGTCTCACGTATAATTGGAGATTTCTACAACAAATATGTTTTTATTATGATAGAAAGATGCACGTTGTTGAATCAAGAACAGATGTACTGGAATACATGTGTCAGGTTGGACTAGTCAAGGTGGGGTCACAAGAATGTTTGGCTCTGAGAAAAGAATTGATTGAATTGGGAGCTATTAGAAGAGATAGACCTGGTGAGGAGGAGGAGGAGGGAGCGGTGGGGTTCTGATTCCTCAGACATGGGACGCTTGGTGGTACTAGAGTGAAGTGCTTTTACTTTTTTATCTTTTCTTCTTCTCTGTTTTTTGTCTTCTTTCTCCCCTTAAACTAATAAACAAATTAAAATAATAATAATAAATAAAAAATGGTGGAGTGAGGTGGGAAATATAGAGACATTTTACAGAGTATGCTACCCTTTACATGTTCCCACCTCCCCTCTTTGGAAGACAAAGGCGAAACTCTGAAGAGAAGAGCGGGGAGGGGTAACAACTACATTAGTATAGGTAAGTTTTCTTTCTTGTTGTTTTATTTTTATGTAACTTTTTTTCTTTTTGTTAGGGTAGGGTTGTGGGTTGCACATCCAGGGATGGTTTTCATAGATCAAAACAGGTTAGAACCATAGATGATTAATGACATTAAGATAGTATCGTGGAATGTGAAGGGTACAGGCAATGTACTGAAAAGAAAGAGATTACAATTAGCGCTTAAAAAAGATAGACCGGATGTTATTTTTCTACAGGAAACCCACCAAAAATCAGCGGAGGTAAATAAATTAGTCTTGAGAGGAATGCAAATTTACAAAATGGCTTATGGCTCATCTAAGGCTAGAGGAGTTGCAATTTTGATATCTGATAAAATAGGATACAATATGACACAAAGTATTTCAGACCCGGAGGGAAGATACTTGATAATTAAAGGAAATTATTGACGATGAGGAATTGACCTTTGTCAATATTTATGCTCCAAATGATAACCAGGAGGAATTTCTAAACAAAATAGAAAAAATTATAAAGAAAGAAGTAATAATGAATATGATAATAGCGGGTGACTTTAACTTAATAAGATCAGAAATTGATAGCAAGGGGGACAAAAGAAAAAGTAAAAAACATATCTTGGACAACTGGATCAAATCAATGGGTTTAAGAGATGTGTGGAGGGAGCTTAAAGGTAATGAATGAGCGTATACTTTTTTCCTCAAGTGCACAATATGTCCTCTAGAATTGACTATATCTTTGTCACAGAGGGTCTAATTAAATTTGTAGAAGATATAGAAATAGGAACTTTTAAATAATCAGATCATGCAAAAGTAGTAATGGAAGTAAAATTAGAAGGGCCTGGAAGGAAAGTTTATAATTGGAGGCATAATACGAAGATTTTTAAGGAACAAGCCATTAAAAATTATATTATGGAAAAATGGGAAGTAAGTTGGAAATGGAATGATAACAATGAGGTTAGTTATAGTACAGTGTGGGACACCATGAAAGCAATTTTTAGAGGCGAATCCATAAAAATCATAAGTATAAGAAATAAACAGAATAAAAGTAGATATCAGGAATTAGAAAGACAATTGAAACAACTTCAAATGGAACACTCAAGGACTAAAGAGCATGCTGTATTTTAAAAGATACAAAAAATTAGGAAAGAGTTGGATGGAAAAGATATAGAAAGAGTTAAGAAAGATTTATTTTTTAAAAAAGGGAATATTTTGAATACAGTAACAAAAATTCAAAATTATTGGCAAAGGCAGCTAAGGAAAAGAAGTTTAAAAGTCAAATTGGTGTTCTAATAGACAAGCAAAGGAAAAGATGTAATAAGAGATCAGAGGAAGTAAAAATAATAGAAAGTTTGTATCGGGAATTATATTCAAAAAAAGAAATAAGTTTAGTAAAGCTTAGAGAATACTTTGACAAACAACAAATAAATCTGGTATCAGAAGAACATAGAAATAAAATGGAGGAAAAATTTTCAGAAAAAGAGATTAGGGAAGTTATAGGAAAACTGAAATCAGACAAGGCCCCAGGGAAGGACGGGTTACCGGCTGAATTTTATAAAGATTTTAAAGAACTAATAGTACCAAGATTGCATAAATTATTTAATAAGATATTGGAAGATGAGGCAATTCCAAATTCATGGAACAAATCGATCATTACTCTAATACCAAAACCAGGAAAAGATTTAGAAAAAGTTGAATCGTATAGACCAATTTGATTAATTAATCAGGATGCAAAATTTTTCAGAACAATATTGAGAAATAGACTGAGTAGTTTCATAGCTGAATATATAAACAAAGATCAGGAAGGATTTGTGAAGAATAGGTATATATCAGACTTAGTAAGAAGAGTGGTGGATTTAATGGATTTAATAGAAAGGAAAAAATAAAAGGTAGGATTCTTATCACTTGACATTTTTAAAGCATTTGATTCGCTACAATGGGCAACTATTCATGAAATGATTAGATTATATGGATTTGGAAACAAATTTCAGGGAATAATTGCAAAACTATATCAACAAGGAATAGCAAGAGTGAAGGTCAATGATAATTACACAGATGATATAAAATTAGAAGCAGGCACAAGACAGGGCTGTCCATTATCACCAATTTTGTTCATAAGGATGAGGACCTTGCCACCCCTATCCCTGTGCCTACACCAACTGCCAGGGGAGGAAGCAGCCAGGGCAGGATGAGGACCTTGCCACCCCTACCCCTGTGGCTACACCAACTGCCAGGGGAAGAAGAAGCCAGGGCAGGATGAGGACCTTGCCACCCCTCCCCCTGTGCCCACCCCAACATATTGTATTGTAATGTAATGTAATGTATTGTCTGTAAGCCGCCCTAAGTCGCCACGGCGAGTGGGCAGCAATATAAATTTGAACTAATAATAAATAAATAAATAAATAAATAAATAAATAAATAAATAAATAAATAAATAAATAAATAATGGCAATGGAATTTCTAGCTAACTCTATACGCCAGGATGAGGAAATAAGTGGAATAGAGGATAATAAAATAAATTTGTACGCAGATGACACACTTATAATTGTAAAGCAACCGATGAAGGTTTTAGAGAGAATACACTCACATTTAAAAATGTTTGAAGAAACTACAGGTCTGAGTGTAAACTGGGATAAAACGGAAATGATATTTTGTAATGGGGAAAGAGAAGAACGAGAAAGTATAAAAGAAAAATATAAGATACAGGTTAAAACTAATTTAAAATATCTGGGAGTAGTAATTTCAAGCAAAACTGGGGAGCTTAAAAGCTTAAATTATGGTAAACAAAAGAAGGAAATTGAAAGGAAAGTAGTACAGTATAATAAATTGAATTTATCTTGGTTTGGCTTGAGTAAAATGATGTTATTACCTAAATTAAACTTCCTATTTGATGTTTTACCAATAAAGCATAATGATAAAGAATTGGGAGAATATCAAAAAATTATAATTAAATTTTGCAACAGAAAGCGAAGAGCAAGAATAGCCAAAAAACTGTGGTACTTACCTCAAAAAGAAGGTGGACTAGGAATACCAAGTACTGTATACATAACTATTATAGAGCTTTCCAGGTAAGAAACGTTGTAAAATTACTAAGTAGGGAAGAATCGATTTGGGAAAAAATTGAAAAGAGGGAATTTTCACAAATTGGTAAAGCAATGTATTTAAGTGAAGAAGTAGGAAGAAGTAGAAGAATGGAATAAAGTGAAGAAGGATCTTATTCCAGGGATTTCACCAATTATAGAATTGGAAGATTTTAATAATTTCCCAATTAAAATAGATAGTAATATCAAGGGAATATTAATAGAAAATGGGGTTTTAACGTTGAAAGACTGGGTTAAGATTTGTAGAGATCCAGAAAAAAGAATGGAGCTTTTTTCACAATTGGAATTAAATTGGTTTAAAATTCTTCAGATAAATAATTGGAATAAGAGATTTTTATATCATAATGGCTTAGAAAGACAAGTTACAACATTTGAAGAACTTCTGGCCAAAATAAGAAAAGGAGATATAGGAATTAACCATAATGGCCAACTTTTGACCGGTATCCAACTTTCCCTTTTTGGGTAAAGTATTGGAGAAAGCAGTGGCATGGCGGTTACAGGAGTTCCTGGATGAAGTGGATTATCTGGACCCTTTTCAGTCAGGATTCAGGCCCGGATATGGGACGGAAACTGCATTGGTTGTACTGGTGGATGATCTCTGGAGGGAGTGGGATGGCGGACATCCAACTGCCCGGGCTCTTCTTGACCTCTCAGCGGCGTTTGATACTGTCGACCATGGTATCCTTCTGGGAAGGCTCTAAGGATTGGGGATCCAAGGCACAGTGTTGGCTTGGTTTTCCTCATTTCTGAGGGGCTGGACCCAGTCGGTGTGGTTGGAGGGTGAGATGTCCAGTCCTAGGCCACTCCAATATGGTATGCCTCAGGGCTTGGTGCTCTCACCTCTCCTATTTAATATCTACATGAAACCGCTAGGTGAGATAATCCATTCCCAAGGGGTGAGGTACCATCAGTATGCAGATGACACCCAACTATATATCTCAGCCCGTGGGGACCCTAGCGATGCAGTGGAAGTCCTTTCCAGGTGCCTGGAGGCTGTGAAGGTCTGGATGGGGGACAACGGGCTACAACTGAATCTTGGCAAGACTGAGTGGCTGTGGGTTGGGGGTCCTGTGTTATCTTGGGAACTACCACCTTTGGTTCTGGTTGGGGCAGTTCTGCCCCAATCAGACCTGGTACGTAATCTGGGGGTCCTCCTAGACTCGTGACTACTGTTCAAAGAGCAGGTGGCAGTCGTGGCCAGGAGGGCCTTTGCACAACTTCGTGTGATTCACCAGTTACGGCCTTACCTAGACAGGGACTCCTTGCTCATGGTCACACATGGCTTGGTCACCTCCAGACTTCATTATTGTAATATGCTCTACATGGGGCTGCACTTGGTGACCATTCGGAGGCTTCAGCTGGTCCAGAATGCGGCTGCACGAGTAGCGGTGGGATGCGGGTGTTATAACCATGCTTCACCACTGCTGAAGGAGCTGCACTGGCTCCCAGTTTGCATCCGGGTGCAATTCAAGGTGCTGGTTATTACCTTTAAAGCCCTACATTGTAGTGGACCAGGATACATCTGCCCGTCCCACCAGAGTGGACCGGAGAGGCTCTCTGGTTGTGCCATCAGCCAGAGAGGTGCACCTCGCTGGCACAAGAAGGAGGGCCTTCTCGGTGTCCGCTCCAGCCCTCTGGAACCTCATCCCAATAGAACTATGCATGGAGACGGAGTTGCTGCCCTTTAGAAAAGGAGTGAAAACCTGGCTGGCAGGTTTGGTCTGGGGAGTGGATGGTTCAATTTCCCTAGCCAATTGGTTGGTATGACCCCAGTGTGACTATGTTACAATTTCTAGCTTCTAATACTAAGTTTTTTAAAGTTTTTAAAGTTTTTTAATTCTTTTAAATGGTTTTATAATTGTTGTAAATTGTCCTGGGTCCCTTTTGGGAGGAGGATGATAAACAAATTTAAATAAATAAATAAATAAATTAGTCCTCATTATCCTTGCTTGCCCGTGAAGGTAACAAGAAGAATGTTTCAATTTTATGACAACACAAGTGAGGATTTAAATTTCTAATCAGGGTAATGGCAAACTTGATTCTGATACAAGCTATAAGAGTTATTTCTAGCTTTTACTATTACCACTGCCAATACTAGCTTCACTATGCAAAGAAACATCTGTTAGATGCAGAAAGCTCATTCAGAGAAAGTTTGTGTTCACCATATACTAAAATGAAGCTCGAATTTCTGCTTGCATTTTATGTCTTCCAGGTGTTCAATACATTAGGCAGACTACTGTAGACAAATCTATAGCAGAGCTGAAAAGAAACAAATTTTAAATGGAATGAAAATACTTTGCAAGATTAGGATTGTGGATCTGTCGGGGGGGGGGGTTGTGTGTATGTGTATTTTAATTAGATAGAGCTATTGAAGATTCCAAATGTTTGGGAAAATTGAACCAGAAGGCATGGATTTTGTGGGAACACTTCAGGAAGATGTTCACATGCTACTTGGTAACAAACATTTATCACAACTGAATGGACATGACTGAACTGGTGTCAGTTGTGACTCTTTGATATGTCTATAGACCTCCCCAGGAAGGTGTGGTGGTGATCTGGGAACCAGGAAGTCAAGCATATCTTTGTGTGTGCACCACACTTGTGAACATTAACTGTCCAATGCTTACAGTAACTCCATTCCTCTCAAAATTGGTCGGGTTCCCAATCACAGAAATGCTGAATGTATGGTAGATTCAGCAGATTATTTATTTTTTTACAAGTAGTACTGCTGATCTTTATTGTGTGCACAGCAAAGTGTTTTTGCATCCAGGTGGGAGAGAATGTATGTGCTAGTATTTAATGCAAGTAATAATTGTGTTAAGCATTAGAAGTATAGATACACATAAGCATAGTCAGGCAAAGGACTTTCACCTTATGCCTAAATTCTTAGGTTCTGTAGTTAAATGACTTCGTAGTTGCCTCTACGTCAGAGGAGAGCTGATAAGAAAAGATGGGTTACTGCCATTGCAGGCATGGGTGCGGGGCAAGTATCACAGCTTATGGTGAGGGAAGAGCACAAAATCATTACAAAGTGTCCATTAAGCAAACAGAAATGATTCCATGCTCCTCCGCTTCAAAGAAGACTCGGACACTAGTATTGGTTGAAAACTAGGGTCACCTTTATTTAAAATATAACTCTAGAACCAAATAACTGTTCCAATCAATCGGATATTTGGCAGGAGTCATCGTAGTGCAGTCTGGCTTGTCCTTCTGCACATTGTACCCCTCCCCTGGGCCCAGAGGGCCAAGTTCTTCTCTGGACTCCCATCCCTTCTGCTGCTGTCCATACAGCTGATGCACGGTCTGGAAGAGGCAGCCCACATCCCCAGGTGTAAATCCCCACCCTGGGACCCCACCCTTTTTTCAGAAGTCCAGTCCCTAACCTTGGGCCCTTAGGGGACCCTATTGACCTCACTACCTGCCAAGATGACCTAAAGCAAAACCATCCCAGCCAAAAATTCAAATCTCCTTCCACGCATAACAAGACAGGTGAAAAAAACCTACACCAAAGGCCAATCTAGATGTGAGCCAAAAATTCCTGTCCAGGCCTAAAGGAAATCTCGTCATGCACTTCAGGGCAGGCAGGAGGGTTGTTGTGTAGCCTGAAGACGACTCATGAAGCTGTGGGGAAAACAACAGTTATTTATGTTAACTTTCAGCCACCCCCAAATACCCCATGATTATCTGATTGGCCCCTTTTGGAAGTCTGATTTCCTTCTCTAAGTCAGGATTGGCAAATGGCATTCTGCTGGTACAATTTGCGCAGACGAACGCCTGCCTTTTGTACATTCTTAGGGAAATGCTCAAATGGCAATAGACATCTACATATTATGGCACATGATTTTTCTCACCTGGGTACCTTGCAATAATAATAATAATAATAATAATAATAATAATAATAATAATAATAATAATAATAATAATAATAATAATAATAATAATAATAATAATAATAATAATAATAATAATAATAATCGTAGTAGTAGTAGTTGCAAGACTTCATTTGCAAGTTTGATTGTCGAGGCATGCTTCTTTTAATAAATGGAAAACAAAATATTTGGAAGAAATATATCACATCCTGGTTCATACACCCGAGCCCATGCTGCCCTATTCTCTAGAAATGACATATAATAGAGACTGTATTATTATCAAATGCCAAGACAAATGAAAGTATTTTTTGTAAGTTGTTCTTAAAGCTGCTTTAACCAAAACTCCAGGATTTGAGACTTGTTCTGCTTTAATGTACTTCTATGCAAAATTTTGCTCTAATCAGCTTTTATTAATGAATAAGGGCTAGCAGCTTAGATGTCTGGCTGCAGAGGCAGAGTTCATTTCCTCACTGTGTCTCCAAGGAGAAGAGCCAGCATGTGGAGTTATGAGCAAGTTGCGCTATCCCAGGGTGCCCCCTGAGGAAGGGCATGGTAAACTACTTCTGTGTATTATTTATCTAGAACAGAGGTTCCCAACATGGGCCCCAGGCTCCACAGGGGAGCTTCGTTTCCCAGAAGCTTAAATCAGTACATTGGCTGATCAGTGCTTTGGGGAATTGACTTAGGCTTCTGGGAATTGAAGTCGCAAAACCAAAGGTTGGGAAACATTGACCTAGAAGAGAATGAAAAAGGGTCACCATAACTCAACCGTGACTTGATGGCAAGTCATCATCATTATTTATTATTATCTTGTTTGGGGGAAAAGAGCTTCAGATTCCACCACTAATGCAGAATCCCATTTCACAACTGATCATACAACCAGTATGAGACTAAGTATACAACAGGGAATTGGCTAAAGTGTTGGCAACAATTAAGCAATCACCCTTCCTTGAAGGGATAACACAAGGTCAGATGTTTTTCTTTTCCTTGATAAGGAATTCTCTAATAAAACATGTTTAGGATTACATTGCTGTACAGCTGGCCTCATCCTTTCTATGCAAAAGGAGGAAATCCTTTCTATTTGTGATCGTCCTCAATTCCTATTTGAAGGTTGGGTAAGTCTCTTCCGTCCCAATGATTTTAGACAAGGGCCAATGAATACATTTAATCATGTCAGTGGACTTTAAGAAATCTTTTCGTTTTACTATGTCTGGCATGTTGCAAACTTCAGAGGTTATTATCCAAAGAAATCAACACCAATTTGTGAAACTCGCTGAGAAATCCTCTTTTACATTTACATTCTTGAGATACAGCCAATATCTCCAACTACGAAACATGAGATATATGAAAAATGGAAAAGGGAATGGAGGGGGGAAATGAAGAGCCTGGAGTCTAGACTTACTTTACAGAATGAAACTTGCACAATTTATGCAGTGCAATTTGTTTAAAAAAACCAAACATTGAGTTTCCTTTATAGAAGGAAAAAATATGCAGTAATTTTTGCATAAAGGCATTCACCCATCCCAGTGTTAGCTCAGCCAGCAGACGAGATTTCAGGTGGAGAAAAGGTGGTGTTTGAGCACATTAGGGAAGGGGAAGGTTGGGGGAGGGGCTACATAAACACCCATCTTCCTTATTCTAACTGGATGTGAGAGCAATTACTACTGGAGTGCCCGAGTGGACCATCCTTAATAGGGTTCACTGGTGTCAGCAGACTGTGCAGTCATTATTTGGGTGGATCAATGGCAGGAATAGTGGCACTGATATGGAATGGGACAGGTCTTGGTAGTGATTGTGATAATAATAATAATTTCATGTTGGAAATTCTTCTGGGTTGAAAGGATTTTTGCAGAAGAAACTCTGCACAGGGAATGCCCTAATGATGCTCCTTTCATGTCCCCAAGAGATGGGCGCTCAATCCATCATGCAGTACCCAGGACTCGTATTGCCGACTTGCCTTCCAGCTAACACATCCAGTCACAGTAAGAAAGGGTGTGTGTGTTTATGTAGCTACTGAGCCACTGAAGCTCCTAGTGGTGAAGGCAAGGCCACAGTCTTAGGCCTCAGGCTGTACCTGCAGTAGCAAGGGATTTCCTAGCCAACATCCAATTACCTACCTGACCAAAACAGCCTGATACTGATAGACCTGTTCTTCTCAATAGGGCCCTGTGTGCACCATCAAGGCTGCTTATTCTATTTATGTAGTATCACAAGGAGTTTTAAGAAGCAAGAGCAAAGAAACAGTAGTTTGAAGATGGATCACTGTAGTCTATTTTCCCCATGTTTGCTTCCATATTTTATGCAGTCATGGCATATCCCCATCCTTTCTTTTGGTTTTTTAAATTCCATCAAAATGTCAGGACAATAAATGGCTTCTTGTCATGGAATCCTCTTGTTTTGCCTCTTTTGAATCTTCAACTGAAATATTGAACATGCCTGTACTAAAGCAGATAGAAAAAGCACATTAAACAGAGCTCTGGAGGTTGTTCACAGTTGTTCAAACTTGCAAAACAAATAAACAAAAATCCTCAGAAGGTTCTATCTCTGAAATCCTTTCTTTTGTTTCTAATGTATTCATATAAATATATACGGTATATGAGTTTTTAATGTATGATTTCGACATCCCTTTTGGCTCTTAAAAATATTAGCATCACGGAGAAATGGCTTATACACCACACTATGCATTGTTTGATCTCTGCCAACTAACATAGGGCACAGTTCTAATTCAAAGTTAAGAATGACTGAGGCAGGTTTAGCTAGGACATAAATCCCTTGTGTCAACACAAGTAACCTTATGCCAGTTTAAGCCCTTGTGATACCTGCTAGCTGCTGATTGGTAGCTGTCAGCTCAGTTTCCACAGGGATTGTGCTAGGCTTTTGGTTTTTAATTTCTCTTTACTTGTGCTCTTTTCCTCTTCAGCCAGCTAAATTCCCTCACCTCCTGAGCTGGGAGAGGTTTTTCCTAAGTCTGCTCAGCCACCCTAAACACAAGGTTGTTATTACCAAGGTACTCCTGATTGTGGTTTAAAATTACCACAATATTTGAGGAGGCACTCCCTCATATTCTCAGTCTCACTCATTTTACATGTTTTCTCAAGTTAGCCTGACAATGTGAATTCTTTTAAGTCTTAAGTAATTCTAACTTGATGTGGTGACATGAAACATGTGACACTGTCTCATATTTCTCATTCAGCCTCCCTGTGATTCCTAAAATGCTCATTAGGATTGATACGAAAAGGATTGATTGATATAAAAGGACAAGTGAATAAAACATACAAAATGTTGAATCAGGAGGAAAATCCGTAGGATGTTTTAAGAACAATATGGGAGTCGGATTTAAAAATAAAAATTTCAGAAGCAAATTGGAAAAGTAAATGGGCAAAAAGGATCATGCAAAATGTATCAGTTAGAGTTAAAGAACATAATTATAATATATTGTAGAGGTGGTGCTTGACTCCAGTGCGTTTAAATCAGATGGATAATACTAAGACAAAAATATTGTTGGATATTTCAGAACAAACTGAGTACATATGAAGACATGTGGTGGAGTTGTACAATGATATCTGAATTTTGGAGGAAAATAGAAAAGGAAATAAGAGAAATAATGAGTATTGATTTTAAGCTAGAGTCAAGGACCGCCTTGTTGACTGATTTTGATGAAAAAAACATAGACAAGAATATTTATTTATTTATTTATTAGTTCAAATTTATATTGCTGCCCACTTGCCGTGGCAACTGAGGGCGGCTTACAAACAATACATTACATTGCATTACATTACAATACAATATGTTGGTATGGGCACAGGGGGAGGGGCAGCAAAGTCCTCAACCTGCCCTGGCTTCTTCTTCCCCTGGTAGTTGGTGTAGGCAACTATTTTTATCTATTTTTTGACAATAGATCATTGATAGAATATTGCATGAAATTGGGAAAATAATTTAATGTTAGAACTAGATGACTGGTACAAAGAGTTATGGGATATGACTTTAAATGGTAAACTTACATGGGAATTGAATGTTTTAAAAGGTGTAATTAAAGAAAACAAATTTTGGGACATTTCGGGCCTTTTTTGGAACATACATTGATTAAGAGTATAGGTGGCTGCCTAGCAACAGATCAAATGAGTTTTTGGAAATAATAATATACTGATATGACAAATACAGCATACTCCAGGGTATTGTAAATAACACTTGGGTGAGATTGTTAATTTTGGATTAATATGTGATACTATGAAATGGATTGGGTAAAGGAACAAGGTAGATTGTATAGAGAATGGAGGTAATGTATTGGAATAAAAATGCTTTTAAGAAAATATCTCTAACAGATATATGGGGTACAAGAATGAGCTATACCCATTATTGAAACTATATTGAGTAGTTTATATATTGTTTTGTTTTGTGTGTGTTTTCTTATTTGATTTTTTATTTTCTTGTTCTGTATTTTTTCTTTTTTGAAATTTAATAATAATAATAATAATAATAATAATAATAATAATAATAATAATAATAATAATAATAATAATAATAATAATAATAATAATAATAATAATAATAATGTTTTTATATGCTTTGCTGTTTTAATGTTTTAAATTTTTTATGAACTTTTAAGGTTTTAGATATTGATATGATTATATATATATATATAGATATTGATATGATTATAGTTTATCCATGACGGTAATTTACGCTGTAAGCCGCCCAGAGTTGGGTCTACCCGATTGGGGCGGGATACCAATAAATAAATAAATAAATAAATAAATAAATAAATAAATAATAATAATAATAATAATAATAATAATAATAATAATAATAATAATAATAATAATAATAATAATAATAATAATAATAATAATAATAATAATAATATGCTCATCAGTTCCATGTCAGGGTGTTATAGTGTAATATTTTTCCATGTCCATTATAAAAAGAGCATCCACAGGTGACTGTGGAGCATGATATAACATTTGATTTTTACTGCAAGGAAGAACTCCCCTTGCCTACCCCAAAACAGAATTTATCCAAGCAAATGCCAGGACTTAAATCCAATTGCTAATCCCAGCTAAAGTTTGCCTGTTAAACTGATTGCTCAATACTTACTCAGCACATACGTAAATTCCATTAACTCAGCAGTCTATTTCAGTTGGGACTACCAATGTGATTCAGGCTCAAATAAACACCCAACTTCTCTGAACCTCTGAAGCATTTGCTGTAATTTCTTCACAATTTTTCCATCCTGGGGGAGTATCAGCTACCTCTAAACAACATTGTTCAAAACTCAGTCTAGATATGCACATTCCCAAAGGCCTGTTGGTGATTATACACAATACTTGAAAACCTCCCCAAGGCTTGTTATAAATTATGTATATTTATTGACAAGATAAGACACAAACATATATAAAGATACACACGTGCCACAGGACGTGTTGGAGAATATCATTTTGACTGGGAAATGTCCTGTGTCTTCTCTGCAGGGACTAACTGCACACATTCTCCATGGCAAGTTATAAATATAAAGAGCGTTCTGCTAGTATGCATATTAGTATTCAGGTCATATAAATACATATAAGCACTGAGATTGAACAGTGTATGGATTTAGCAAAGCTTAACCTACAATGAATTTGGATACAAAATGGTTTACCAGAAAAAGGAAACACTATTAGACATTACCTTGATTCATAGAGCTTACATTCCAGGTTCCTATGCAATATTGTTCTTTACAGCATCAGCCTTTTTTTTCACCATCAGACACATCCACAGCTGAGCATCATTTTGGCTTTGGCCCAGTCGCTTTACTTTTTCTGTGTCTATTTATACTTATCCTCCACTCTTCCTCAGTAGCATGTTGGACACTTTCCAATCTGCAGAGGTTCATTTTCTGGAGTCATTTTTTTTAGCCTTTTAATACTGTCCATGGGCTTTTCTTGGCAAGGATACTGAAGTGGGTTGCCATTTCCTTCTCCAGTGGATCACATTTAGTCTGAATTCTTCACCATGGGCTGTCTGTATTGAACCTACATGGCACAGTCTTATAAACCACACAAGCCCCCTCACTATAGCAAAGCAGCGATCCTTGGCAGATGCATTTGAGAAATTCTTCTTCTTCTTCTTCTTCTTCTTCTTCTTCTTCTTCTTCTTCTTCTTCTTCTTCTTCTTCTTCTTCTTCTTCTTCTTCTTCTTCTTCTTCTTCTTCTTCTTCTTCTTCTTCTTCTTCTTCTTCTTCTTCTTCTTCTTCTTCTTCAGCTGGTGATAGTCTTTCTGTTCTTAACTCCTCAGAACAGTTCTTCCAAGGACATGCCGCACCAGTCTCTCAGGTTCTTCATAATATACATATATATTATGAATATATATTTTTGTCCCACTGATAAGAGACACCACAGATACGGCACTTGCAGATCTAGGGAGTGACCTGTATCTCAAAAGCAGAAATCTTAAGTAATTAACACTTCCCACTATCCCATTTTACTTATTTCTTGTACTCAGACCACTGTTTCCTTTTTCCATGTCTCTTTCAAGCTGTAGTGATTTGACATAGCTCCTATTGCTTTGGTTACAACTGATTTTCCCTTTCAATCTCACTGAATTTAAGTCATCAAATCAGGTCAAGTGCAACTTGTGGTCAGCACTATTTAAGCCATCAAATGCAAGCACAAACAGATTGGTCCACTCAGACTCAAACATAGTTCTTAACCAACCCATCAAAAGCTTCATTTCCCACCTCCATCCTAATGATCTAATCCAGTGTTTCCCAAATGCTGGTTTTTGGACTTCAATTCCCAGAAGCCTAAGTCATTTCCCCAAATCACTGATCAGCCAATGTACTGACTTAGGCTTCTGGGAATTGAAGTCCACTAGTGGGCTGTGTACCCCTTGTTGGGACCCACTGATCTAATCAAACATCAGTAAAACTGGGTCTCATTTCAACATTATCAGAGGTACCATCCCCTCCCATTGATATCTGCTTTGACCAATCCAGGTGGCTTTTCAAAGTCCAAAATCTGGAAGAGGAGGTTTCTTTCTCACTATTAATCACAGGTTGACACTTCTTTCCTCAGATAAATTCCCTTTGCTTTAAAAGCTGTGTGTCAGGCAGCAAAACAATAGGGAACGGTTTCCCATGACTGCTTTTTTGATGCCAGGAGAATTTCTTCATCTTGCAGAGCAGTTAAGAACACAGTTATGACAAAAACAAAAGAGTGGGGTGAGATGATAACCCTGTATTCCTGTCTTGCCTTTACAATGGCCATTTTGCAGAGCAGTTGTAGTTTAAATGAACAAGAGACCCGATATATAATATTTTGCACTTAGTTTCAGATGAAAATGGAATGCACTAAAACAAGTGACTCATTGATATCACTGTTCAAATCTTAGCCTGTCAGGCTCTGAGATCAGGATATTAAACAGTTTTCCTGAGAGTTGGGATGATGTGGAATGTCAGGGGGCTCATTTACAAAGACATGAGCTCACCAGCTTAAATGTTTCATGCATGCAACTTGACAGAGATCAATTTGTAGCTCTCTGTGCTTTAAATTTGAGACTTGGTACTAGGCGGCATTGAGGAAGAACCAAATCACTTGTATGATACAAATGTGGCCACTCAGTTTATGTAACAAATTATAATTTAGGTAAAAGAAAACTCAGTATAAACCTTCTGGATCTTTGAGTTGCCAAGAGCAGCAATGATTCTGCAGGGTATACAGTTATCATCATCATCAGAGAACTACAGAGTTAAAATGAGTGAAAACGAACCGACAAAAGAATCTCTTTCTTTTACTTGTTTCCTATGGATGTGAGAGTTTCTCGAATTCTCCACCTTACGCCACTTTGTCAGGCTGTCCATATCTCTAATTTTAATTGTATCCTTTCCTCCCACTGCCCTCAATTTCTGAATGAGTCCCCCCCCCCTTTAAAAAAAGATTATTTTTGCTATTGCTTTCTGGTCTTATATAAGAGAAGAGACATAAAGTATCTGCAGCTAGGTTTGGGATGGGTTTTACTTTTTGTCAATATGTTTCTTGTTTTTCTTGGTTTGGGGGGCCATTTCTCTGTGTGTTCTATTTTGCCCCCCCCCCCACACCTGTGAGGTTGTCCCTGTTGTTGTCTTTAAGTTGGATTGCAGGCACATATCCATCCATTTTTGTTGTACGTCACAATCATTAGCACAGAGCTCTTCAGCTGTTCTAATTGTAGGTCATTGAGATTTCAATCTGTGGATAGATGCGCTGGCATCATCATGTACAGATAATTTAGGATTTTTGGCTAGTTTTCTATATTGGTGTGCCAGCGCCTCCTATCTTCTAACACAGGGGTGCTCAAACTTTTTGGGCCGTGGGCTGATCATGTGGTTCAGGAAGCCAGTCACTAAGGCCCGGGGGGCGGGTGGGGGCCCTGACGCCAATTCATCCGGCCCACAAAGCCCTCATCGCTCCTGGAAGTGGAAGTAAAACATGCCCATACAGAGCGACAAGGGCTTCATTGGCCGGATGAATTGGCATCGGGGGCCACGCCTGGCCCCTGGCCCTTAGTTTGGGCATGACTGTTCTAAGATATTGGAGGGCAGGTGATGTGGCTGAGTATTGGGAACCAAAATATAATGGTGTAGGCTTAGTTCATCCTGTTATGGTGAGCATGCATTGAGAGCCCAATCTATGAGTGTTGTGGAATTCTGGTTATTATTCCTTTAGCTAGCAGAGGATAAGATATACTATAATTGAAAAACACAACAATAACAGAGAAAGCATGATGAGAGTAAATTCTAAAGTCCTTCTAATGACATCTAGTGTTTGAAGATGAAGAGGAGAAGATTGTCCTTGGCTGCGGGTGGTGAGAGGATGCTCCCACCCTGCCTCCCGGCCCCGCCATCTCACCAGGAGGAGAAGATTGCTGCCGGCTGCAGGTGGTGAGAGGACGCTGTATCTGTGATATCTGACCATATTGTTACATTGTATTGCTGGATTGTATTTTCTTGACTTTGTATTGCTATACAGTAATACCTCATATAACATTAGTATCGAATAACACGAAAATCGCATAACATTAAGGAATCTGGGGGGAAGAATTGCATCGAATAACATTAAGATCCTATGGGATGCTTCAGATAACAACCGCTAAAGCCTGTGTGGTTACAATGTATCTCTATGGATCCCATAGAATTTTAACATGTATCAGATAACACTATAAATCGTATAACACCAAGACTTGTGGAACCAGGTTTTAGTGTTATATGAGGTTTTACTGTATTGTATTGCTACATTATATTGTTGAATACCTCTACATTATATTGTTGGATTATATCTCTACATTGTATTGTTGGATTGTACTGTTATATTACTGCTCGATTGTATTGCCATATTATTGCTGTTTTGCTGTGTTGTGTGTCACAGTATTGTTATGCCCTATTATTGTATTGTATCGGTGATTGTATTCTATTTCTCTTGTACACTGCCCTGAGTTGGTTGCACCAAGTAGGGTGGTATATAAATCCAAATAAATAAAATAAATAAATCTCCACTGATACATATACCACTCTCCTAGGGTACTATACAGTCTGCAACCAGGTGTGACATTAACTCCCTAAAGCAGTGACTCTCATGCCAAACCAAAGAGGTGGTGGGGGGTTTGCAACCATGGCTGCTTGGTCTTGCATGGCTTTGGACTGGAAGATGTACACCTGTTTACAGCTTTCTTATCACCAGGAAAAAGGGGTTCCTTGCATGCATTATTCAATTGCTTGGCCAAAGAGTTAAAAGTAGTTAGGTCTGGTGGGACCAAACACAGGAAATAATGATCTCATGACTAAATAACAATTGTTGCTTCTTCTGCTGCTGCTGCTACTACTAGTACAAAAGAAGAAGATTCAAATTGATAAGAAGCTCAAACAAAACACTCCAGACATTACTGTGGTTGAGAAAAACTTGCTTAAGCTGACTGATGTGGCCATTGCAGGTAATACTTGGATGGAAGAAAAAGAGATTGAAAAGCTCATGACAGATCAGATATGAGAACTAACTTTATAGCATCATTGGGGGAAAAGGGCAACAGTAATACCACTAGTGATAGGAGCACTGGGAGAAATCCCAAAAGAGTTGGAAAAATTCTTGTGTGGTTGACATTGATAAGATCACAACAGAGCATTAGCAGAGAGTAATACAGTACTACTAGCTACTAGCCACATTATCAGGCAATACCTCACCGACTCATTGGTCCAGGGCTAGGACTCAGGCAGTGGGATTCCAAAACTGTGATCTGAACATCTGGTGGACCATGTACACCTTTGATAATAATGATGTGCTGTCAAGTCAGTTCTGACTTATGGCAACTCTTTTCATTGTTTTCTAGGTACTCAGAAGTGAGTTACCATTCCCTTCTACTGGAATCTTGCACAAAGCCACACATACTGGCTCTTCTCCCAGGAAGCACAATGAAGAATTAAATTCAGCCTCTGGCTCCACAATCAGATACCTTATTCACTGAGTTGTCCAGCCAGCTAAATAAAGAGAATCCTAAATAAGTAGATTGCATACCTAGTGTTTTGTTCTTTCTTGCTCAGGCACTCCAAGCACTTGTAGCCAAACCTTCCTGTGTAACTGTAAGGAAACTGCAGCATTGGATTCTTCATCAGTTTCCATGGCAACTTGTAAGTCTCCAAGTTATCCATTTGATCACGCATTCTAAAATGATACGGGGATATTTGACGTTCAAATTGAGAGTTCTGCACATCTCTTCTTATAGTCTGCTGCTGATAACTCTTGAATCAATATTTTCCTTTTAAAAACTTGACTTAACCTTGATCATAGAGTTCAATATGTAAGTAGAAGACAAGGGCTCTTGGAATCAAAGATACTTAAAATGCTAGAAGACAATTACTACCCATCTCCTAAGTAATATTTAGAAAAATCTTTGTTTGCTGATTAGAAAACTATCAATCTTTATAACTTCTGAAGAATATACAGTTCCTATTTGCTTTCTCCTACAGCCAGATAGTAATATTATGTGGCAAGAGAATATTGCTCTAACAAAGGGTTTAAGCTAAAAAGTGGACTATGATACTTTGTATGCAACAAAATGCCCCTGTAGCCACACCACCAGCTGGGATGAGAGGCAGCTGTGGCTGCCGTCGCCACCCTCCTGGCCCCGCCCAGCCAGAGGACTGCAGAGACGACAGAGCCCTGGGCTGGAGGACCTCACCGCTTCCCCTGTAGCCACACCACTGGCCAGGATGAGAGGCAGCTGTGGCTGCCATCGCCACCCTCATGGCCCCACCTGACCAGAGGATTGAAGAGATGACGGAGCTCTGGGCTGGAGGACCTTGCCGCTTCTCCCGTAGCCACACCACCTGCAGGGATGAAAGGCAGCTGTGGCTGCCATCGCCATCCTCCTGGCCTCACCTGGCCAGAGGGTTAAAAAAAGATGATGTGGCTACCAGGTGCCTTTTGTATTTTTGAATATTGTTCATTTTTGTATGTTGCATTTTTACTGTATTATGATCAACTGTATTGTGTTACGATCAGTGGTGGGATGTCAAAATTTTTACTACCCCACCATGACATCATCACAGTGTGGGCGGAGCTAACATCATGGGTGGAGCCAATGTCATGACATCATGATGTTGTGGGCAGAGCCAAAGAAAACAAATTTAAAAATTATAAAAATTAAAATAAAATAAAATAAGCACACACACACCTCAACCCACCTACCCACCCACAACACAAACCTGTAAATAAATTAAATAAATAAATAAATAAATAATACATTAAAAAAAAACACCCACCCAAACACCCACCCACCCACAACAGAAATCAACCAGAGATTTTAAACCAGAGCTTAAAGCTTATTCTGGCTAATCTTTCTCACACTAGGTCAGATGGAAGGAACTACAGAATGAACTCACCACAGATGGCTTCATTTTGGCACTTTTCAACTTTTCAACAGTTAAAGAAGTTAGGTATTAAGCAGTGATGGGATTTAACAGGTTCTCACCAGTTCGCCAGAACTGGTAGTGACTTTTCCCAGTGTCCCGGAGAACTGGTAGCAGTTTTTGGAGGGAACCACCTTTGGGGCTTACCTTTTCACTGCATGTGTGCCAAGTACTTGGTGTGCATGCATGCCTACAGTGCTTGGTGCGTATGCATGGCCTCCTTGCTGTCCTTGTGTTGTGGGTGGGTGGGTGAGTTGAGGGGTGTGTGTGTGTGTGCTTATTTTTATTTTTAATTTTTTTAAAAAAATGTTATTTGGCTCCGTCCACAATGCCATGATGTCATGATGTCAGCTCCGCCCACACTGTGATGATGTCATGGTGGGGCAGTAAAACATTTGACATCCCACCACTGGTATTAAGTCTTTGCCTAACCAGTTCTCTAGGATATCTAGGGGAGCAGGCTATAGGTAGCTTCAGGTTAGCAGCTTCTCTTCCTCCTCCCCACTTGGGAGGACAGCAAGGAGAAGTGCTTGGCGCGCATGTGCAGTGGAGGAACCAGTGAAAAGGTAAGTCCGGAAGGTGGTTCCCTCCAAAAGCTGCAACCGGTTCTCCAGGACACTGGGAAAAGTTACTACCGGTTCTGGAGAACTGGTGAGAACCTGTTACATCCCATCACAGGTTACGATGTTATATTCATACTTTATATTGTAATACTGTTGTTCCATGGAATGTTATATTTGTGGGTTTTGTGAGCTGCCCTGAGTCAGTTTTACTGAATAGGGCAGCATACAAGTTAAATAAATAAATAAATAAATAAATAAATAAATAAATAAAACAATATCTTTGCTAATGTCCTCTGTGGCTTGCCCTTCCTTGCCATAGGGATTTATTGACATCCATGGGACATCCTCTATTACAATTTTTAATGCTATCATTCCTCCATGATAGAGAGGGCTATGAATAATGGAACTATCTGACCACTGAACCAGTCTCCATTCATTCTTAGTTGCATGCCTAACAATCTTCATTCTAAAGAGTGAGACAAAGAAAGTGTAAAGTTGAACAGTCCAGAAGACGAGAGAGTGAACAGGGTAGAGCTGCAGTATCACTTGTCAATTTGGTGGATGTCTGTCTTTATGGTCACCTTTTCCGTAACCAGATTTGAGTCTGCTTTTAATTTAATGTATAGTGCAGCTGGAAGAAACAAATACTTCTTACATTTATTTAATACTTCTTTCATTTCTTCATTTTTTGACTAGAAAGTAGCAAGAAATATAAAATCCAGTACTGTAGGCTCCCCTTATCCCATTGCAGGATATGTTCCAAGACTTATCATACAATTGCCTGAAACCACTGAAAATAGAAACCCCTATAGATTAGTAAAGGTAAAGGTTTCCCTTGCTCGAAAGCCAGTTGTATCCGACTCTAGGGTTCAGTGCTCATCTCTGTTTCAAAGCTGAAGAGCCATCACTGTCTACTTCTGCAGACGTTTCCGTGGTCATGTGGCAGGCATGACTAAATACCGGAGTTCACAGAACACTGTTACCTTCCCACCTATTTATCTACTTGCAATTCCTTGCTTTCAAACTTTGTATATAATAACCTCTAGTGGCCAATTCTGGTAATGTGTCTCAGATTTTTCTTCTTCGGGTGCCATATCTGTTCTGGATATTGGCTATCATCATGGTGATAGTCTTCCTGTTCTTAACTACTCAGAACAGTGCTTCTGAGGACATGCCACACCAGTCTCTCAGGTTCTTCAGCCATGAACTCTGTCTATGTCCAGGGCCTCTCTTCCCAAGGATCTTTCCTTGCAGAGCAAGTTGGAGTATTCTATATTTACTGTATATGCTGGTGTATAAGACTACTTCCCCCCCCTGAAAAACATGCCTCCAAGTGGGGGGGTCGTCTTATACGCCGGGTGCACTTCATTTGGGATAGACATAGCTGCCCCTAGTGGCCTCCTGATGCTCGCCCGGTGCCCATAGTGGCCTCCCGATGCCCGCCCACCTCATTCTACATACCATCCAGTATCGCACGGTATCTAGCGTGGCTGCGGCGAGCATCAGCAGTGAGACGGGGTGACAGCCTTTTTGGCGTGACTGGTCCGTTCTGCTCAGTGGGAAGCAGCGGTGCTCCGCTCCACCCCTTGTCTACGCAGAGCTCGCACATGCGCACTTGCGCACTAGGGCCGGCCACAGGGAAATGTTGAAATCAAATCTGATGTTCTTTTATGTTTTCTTTGATGTGTGGAAGGAGTGCGGAAGAGGGGGTAGTCTTATACGGTGAGTATATAACAAACTCTATATTTTGAGTGGAAATGTTGGGGGGTCGTTATATACACCCAGTCGTCTTATACGCCGGCATATACGGTAATGTTGTTCCTCATGTTATGGCCAAGGTATTGTGCTTTCTTTGCTTGATGGTCTTAAAGAGTTCTTGTTCTTTATCCATTTTGGTGCAATACTTCTATGTTAGTCACATGGTCAACACATAATATCCTTAGCAGCTCCACATCTCAAAAGCTTCAATTCTCTTTTCAGATGCTTTAGTCAATGTCTAAGCTTTGACGCTATATAGCAACACTGGGAATACATAACATCTCACTATTCGGATCTTTGTAGCGACTGCATAACAAATCTTGCATTTTTATGAAGGTGGATCTTGTTTTACCTATTTGCATTTTAATCTCTACTTGGAATCCCAATTTTCATTTATCACACTACCCAAATAGACAGTTTTATCCACTCTCTCGATTTCTTGTGTTCCTACCATTAGCTTGCCATGAGTTGGTGTTCAGCTTATAACCAAATATTTTGTCTTCTTGGTGTCATGGGAGACATTTCTTTCCTACGATTTTCAAAGCTCGAGGTTGTAGTTTCACTAGGCCTAAAAATCCTTTTCTCTCTGTGTCAAAAGACTGCTTGTCATGAGACTGCTTGTTTCCCAGTACTCTTATCTCTAGGCTAGCTGAGTTCCCATGTTTTGACTATGGTAGAGCACTGTTTCTGCACTGTTTTTCCATGTTTTGGGAACTTGCTGTTTCAGTAAAAGCTATTTCTGATTGGTTGGGGATACCCCACCTGACTCAAGAATCTCCGTCTTGGGGAGAACAGAGTTAGTTTGTTTTTTGGATATCTATGGGTTAACATCTTTCCCTGGGGCTACTGCTCTTTTACTCTTTAAAAATGATTACCTAGAACTGTACCTTGTTCTGCCTTTGGACTGTCTGTGGACTGACTATTGTTACTGAACTTACTTACGCTTTTCTGGATTATCCTTTAGGAAACCTGATCAATAAAGCTACTGTTTTTGCTTGAAGATTCATGTCTCTTTCATCAACAGAAGCTGACACCACACACACACGATGGCTAGCTACCAAACCTCCCCAATTTGCTTCCTTTCCTGAGCAGAGTAAGAATTCTTTTTGCAGACCGGTTCTCAAAAAGAGCTAACAAGGGCTATCAGTTCCCATAAAGAGACTGGGTCTCTGGAACTGGAAGGGAGGGGCCCTTGAGTGGGACAACCGGCTTCTGACACTTGGTGTTGAGATCCTAACCATATTCTGTGCCTGAAGCTCTAACTTGAGCCAGTATCAACTGAAGATCTGCAAGGCTTGTGGCCAACAACACTATGTCACCAGCATATTGGATGTTATTCAGGTATTCCCATTACAATGGTACCTCAGTTTACAAATTTAATGCATTCTCAGGGGTGTTTTGTATTGTGAAACATTCGTAAACCAAGGTACCACTGTATTTTACATTGCAGACAGTGGCCTCTAGTGTCCAGCTCTGGTAATGCACCAGTTTCCTATGGAAACTTGCTTTGTATTTCGGGGAAAAATTGTAAACCGAGCCATTATTTTCAATGGATTTTCATTCATAAACTGAAAATTGTGTTAGCAAAGGCATTCATAAACCAAAGTACCACTGCCATTTTAATGTCCATGTTTAAATTGGATTCTTCAGTGAATCTTTTTCTGCTGTGGATAACTGAAACCATGGCTGAATCAATCTTTAATATGGTCCAAGACCAGCATAGCACAGTAAAAAAGTTAAAATGAGGGAACTTAAAATATATGAAGAGACAGAAGTTAAAATGAGGGTACTATATATACACAGCCCGCAGGTGGACTTCAAATCCCAGAAGCCTAAGTCAGTACATTGGCTGATCAGTGCTTTGGGGAAATGACTTAGGCTTCTGGGAATTGAAGTCCAAACACCAGCATTTGGGAAACACTGGAGTAGTACAATTAGTATTTAAGATTAATAGTGTTATAGCCAGTGATGTGCAGCAACAGGTTTGCCAGAACCAGTAGTAACTTTTCCCAGTGTCCTGGAGAACCGGTAGTGGCTTTTGGGGGGAACCACCTCAGGGGCTTACCTTTTCACCGGTTCCCCCACTGCGCATGTGCGCCAAGCGCTTATTGTGCACACACGCCTACAGCGCTTGGTGTCCATGTGTGGCCTCCTTGCTGTCCTCCCAAGCGGGAAGGAGGAAGAGAAGCTAGCCTAAAGCTCCCTATAGCTTGCTCCCCAGGGTAAGTGACTCACCTTTGGGTGGGGTGTGTGTGTGTGTGTGTGTGTGTGTGTGTGTGTGTGTGTGTGTGTGTGTGTGTGTGTGTGTGTGTGTGTGTGTGTGTGTGTGTGTGTGTGTGTGTGTGTGTGTGTGTGTTTTAAGGGCAGGTGGAAATCTTCAAAAGACACTGTGAGCCCTTGCTCTGGCTTCACAGTGTGTGGGATTTTTACCCACTAAAACCACCTCCCATTACGCCCTGTCACCCCACGGGACCGCCGTCAGGCATTACTTCATGGGGGGCAAAATGTGTGTGTGTGTATGTGTGCGTGTGCGCGTGTGCGCGCGTGTTAATGTGTATTTAATGTGAATTTATTTTTAATGTGCATTTTTATGTGTTTTATGTCTATTTAATTTGTATTTTTATGTGTTTTATGTCTATTTAATGTGTGTTCATTTTAATGAGTATTTTATGTGTTTTATGTGTATTTGTATGTATTTTTATATCTATTTAATTTGCATTTTTATGTGTACTTATTTTTATGGGTTTTTTTTACATTGGCTCGGCCCACATCATTGGCTCCACCCATGACATCATGATGTTGGCTCCGCCCATTATTTTGGCTCTGCCCACAGTGTGGTAGTAAAAATAGCTGATTATAGCTATTACTAAGCCTATGATGTAGTGCTAGTAGTACCACCCTGAATATGCCATATCTCATCTGATCTCATCTGAAACTGTGAATAATGAACCCATGGATACAAGGAGGCTACTATATAAAAATGGTTCACACTTATTTTGGTTTTGTTTTAAAATATGTTATTGTTTCCAAGGACAAAGAAAGGAAACAAAATTACCAGATTTTATTTTGGGCTCTTTTAGCTATGAACACACATCATTCTTTAGCTATAAAATCAGGTGATAATTTGACTCTGAATGGGACCTGATGTGATAAAACATCACAAGCAGTAGTTTCATATTGCCTTAAACATGTAGTGTTTTGCCCTTAATGGAGTCAATTCAAATATTCAGTTGATGGTCAGATTACTGATTTTGCCTGGAAAGAAATAGAAACCTCAGTATTAAAATTCAATTTATACTAGCTTTTCTCTTGTTTTCAGTCATGCACACTTTTAAAAGGTATTATTATTTGACTAGAGGCTTCACGTCTAAATTATAATTGCCTAGCAACGCAATCAGCAGTCTTCTTATTAATGCTAGGGTGGGTGAACCTTCAAATAGCTCAGAAGCATTGTTCAGAACAAATATTGAAAACTTTCTAAAAGCTCCACAAATGCACATGTGAAATTTAGCAGCCAGGTGGGAGAAGAATCCACTGATAGATGTTTATTTCCAGTGACAGAATGCAAATACCCTGCCATGATTGTTATATTTTAGAGCAGGGATGCCCAAACTATGGCCCGAGAGGCCAGATGCGGCCCATGATGCCAATTCATACTGCCCATGAAGCCCTCGTCATTCCTGGAAGTGGAAATAAAATGCACCCTTTGGCCTGTGGGCTGCATGCAGCCCCAGAGCTCTTTATGTGAGCCCTCAAACCAGTGGTGGGCAGCAACAGGTTCACACACACATGGGAGGGGGAGTAGCAAAATTGGGTGGCCTCTGGGCAGGAAGGTGGTGAGATTGGGTGCAGTGCTCATCTCCATTTACAGCCAAAGAGCCAGTGCTGCCTGTGTTTGCAGATGTATACATGGCCATACAGCAGGCATGACTAGCTTGCCCACAATGTAGGTTCCGCCAATGATGTAGGCTCTACTCATGACATAGGGTCTGCCTGTGACATAGGCTCTATTCACGGTGTGGTAGCAATTTGTTTTGCTGCTCACCACTGCCTCAAACCATCTTGTTTACTGCTATTACTCTGAAGACATTTTCAGATTCTCATTGTTTTTCCTGCCTCATGTGGCTCTATCTATGGATGTTGTCCCTGTCCTTTATTATTATTATTACAGAAAACACAGTAGCAACTTTATTTATTATGGTCTCTTTGGTTGAATGCTATTTACTTTAAATCAATAGATAAATAAACTTGTTTCATTTTGATTTAAGTCATGTCCCTCTTAGGTATTGGGCAATTTAATGTGGTCCCAAGATTGGGGACCACAGATGGAGGATGTTTCTACAGGAATTGTTGTAGCATCAAATTATATAGAACTCGAAAGATGTGTCCAGATTATTTTCCTCTTTCTTCAGAAATAAGGGTGGCATGGTTATCCTGCTATGATAACAGAGTAGACCATACTGCCAGTGACTCAATGCCAAGTGTCAGGTGGTGGTTAACTAACCATACAACTCTGAGGACTGATGGCCTTGGGTGGCAAAGTCCACAGGAAAGGCTGATGGTCCCCAAGTGGATTCAATCCCACTTGAATGCATCGTGGTGGAGGGCAGCAGCTTCATCAATACTGACCTGGGGCCAATGAGGACCTTGTGTGCCAAAAGGGCTCAGGACCAGAAACTGGCGTGCAGAACTGGTACAGTGGTACAGGTGTCATGCAGTGGTACAGGTGTCATGCTGTGATGCAGAAGGCAGATGAAAGGCCACTGCATTATATTCTCAAGACAGTCTTCATGGGTGATTGCCAAGATGATCACCAATATTTAGATTCTTATACAGCAAAAGAAGAAGAAAAAGGGGACATTAGCAAAGGCTCTTAACCTTTTCTCCCATCCACTGTCTCCTTGATCTAACGTGCTTGGGCTACACCTGCAATCTGCATTGCCAATAACCTTGGTGACAAATGAACTTGACTTTGTTTGTCTTATGAGAAATGCAAAGTGCAGGTGTGCTCAAGCAGGTTCCCTGATTTGGATTGGGAGATAGAAGCACCAAGCTGTCTCCTAGGTTGTCAGCAGCTTATGTGCAAAGCGTCTAAATAAACCACAAACTACACATGAGTTGACAGTGTGATGCAACAGGCAGTCCATTGTATTATTCAACATAATTGCATTCTAGGTGCATTACAAGACAAATATTGTTCTCTTCTGCCCTGGTCAGATATCACTGAATAAATTTGGTCCGGTTCTCAATGCTGCATTTTGAGAAAGATGTTCAACAAACATGCCCAGAGGAAGGTGACAGAGATGATGTCTGCAAACAGACTCTTATGAGTAAGTGTTCAGACAGCTGAACGTGATTAGACTGAAAATAAAATAACAGAGTAAACCAGGAGTCATCGTCATGTGTTTAAAGTTCTGTCATGTTAAAGACCGACACAACTTTTTTCCTGTCCCAGAGTACAAGACTTAAAGCAGTAAGTCTAAAATGCAGAAAATGGGACTTCAATTAAACATTACATTCAACTAGACATTCTGCTAAGTCTAATATGTTTAATAGCACAAAAGATGCAGCTCCCCCAGTGGCTTAGTGGTTAAGGTGCTAAGCTAGAGACCGGGAGGTTGGGTTTCGATACCTGAGAGCTGCACTTGGGGACATGAAAGGAGACTCATTCGGGTGTCCCCTAAAAATCCTTTCAACCCTGTTATAGAATAGATCTCAAGTTATTAATCATTTCCAAGATGGAGTTTATCAGGTTTAGTAGAGGTGTGACTTTTTGTGCTACCCAAAGACCACCTGTTTGTTTTCACTCCCTGGATCCCAAATGGGAAGAGATAGACAGGGAGGCACCATGCTTCATCAATAGGGCCTGAATTGTTTACCCCAACACTGGGACCTGCATGGATGTAGGCTAATTACCCAGGATTACCTCATACATGGGGAAGAATCAAGCACATGGCTGGGGGAAGGAGTTCTAATCGGTGTGTGTGTGAAGTAGGAAACACCAGCATGGGGGGAGAACAGCCATTTCAACAGGCCTCAAGTCTTCAAAATGGTAACTTTGAATAGATAGATTAATTTTATTTAGGCGAGGATATGTCTGAAAGCATTCTTTCTCTAAAAGCTAATTTTGATTAGTATATTTTTCTATGCTGAGATCTGTAACCTGATTTATCAAGAACTATGCTTCAACTTTAATAAAGCTGCTTTCTTCAATCAACATGTGTTCAATGGAATTGGGATGCAGGGTAAGATACAGTAAGTCCACTGGCCTCTTTTTAACGCTACCATCTTTACCTCTCTACTATTAATGTGGCTGGGCTCTTTACGCAGACAAGTCCCAGGTTTGTTCAGCCAGATGTGGATGAGAGAGTGATGAACATACATTCCTTGCAGTGAGTTTTGGGTGAGTTCTAGAGGGGATTTTGTAATAATCCGCCATGGAAGGAATGGTGGAGAGGTCCCAAAGCAAAGTGAGAAAGGATGTGGTCTCATTACAAACCCAGATAACTCTCTAACACAAAAACACATAGCACAAAAGACTGCCTTGAAAGGTTGCAAACTCTCTGTGTTAAAGATTTATAAGGAACAGCAGATTGGTCATCTGACATTTATTTATTTATTTAATTTGTATACAACCCATCTAGGATATTATCCTATTCTGTATGGTTTATGTAGTTTAGAAATAAGGGCAACCAAAGAGCAAAGTTTCACAATCCCAACAGCAATGTTGTAATGCATGTGCATTAAGAAAAAACAGCATGGACAAAATAAAGGAATATGCACAATTTAAATTATAATAAATTTAAATTATGTAGTTGGCTAAAGGGAGAACATTCCAGAAGGATCTTTAAAGAGTCCTGTTTCAAGATGTTTCTTAAATACATTCAAGGATAATTTACATTGGTGGTGGGGAGCATTCCCCTTGAGGCCCTCACCAACTTTCCAATTTCATGATTCTATTTTTATGAAAATACATTTATAATAAAAAAAATTATCTACATGCCCCATTACTATCAAGAAAGCATATAGTTAATATTCCCCCAGAGTCAATGTAAGGTGAATTAAGATTTTTGACCCACAGACACAGTGCTGAGACAAATCAGAACTCTAGATTGAGGCATTACCCTTATTTATTTGCTGTTCAAAATTAACAATGTAAAATAAAAATGGGTATTTCTATTCACTTGTAAAATTGTTAATCATTAAACTGATAATAACAGATACTACACTTGATCTTAGTTAAAAGGCTATTGTTGGGGGCGGAGCCAAGATGGCGTAGGGGAAACATCGTCTCTCGCTCGCTCTGCCATACCAATGTGGAATCAATGGGATAAATAAACATAAAATAGAAATAAATATACCTGGCGGTCCTGCTCCGAAGTGCAGAGGGGGACGGAATTGGTGAGATATCCGGAGAGCAGCCGATTGTGAGCGGGGCACGGAAGACTGAGCCCCCGGTGGCGGAAGGGGGGGGTCGGAAGACTCAAACCTCGCCGCTGCCCGGTGGAGCTGTGGAAATAGTTTTTTTTGTGCCGGAGCTTGCTTTGTGACGGAGGTTGGCGGCTGAGTTCCCGGAGGTTCTTGGAGGTTTTTGGGACGAAGTGGAACGGAAGGACGACGTGGACGGCGGAGAGGAGGCAGGCTGTGGTGAGCCGGGGATCGGAGGCGCGTGTTCCGGGCAGCGGGTGGAGGTGTGTGTGTCCCGCTGCCTGTTGAGCCGCGCCGGGATCGTTGGAGCAGCGGGTGGAGGTGTGTGTGTGTTTTGCTGCCTGCCGAGCCGCACCGGGATTGCTGGAGCAGAAGAAAGGCAGGGGAAGAGGAGTGAAGCGCGAACTGAGGGGGCAGTGCTGAGAAGGCAGCCTGAGAGAAATCGCACATAGAGCTTTATACATATATACTTTTAAAACACAGTTGAAGCGGGATTAAAGTGCTCTTGTTGGGTCATCGCTGTGGTGCTTGGGCTACCGATTTTTTTTTTTTTTTGAGAAGTAATGGCGGATAGTTGAGCCTGAAAGGGGCGGTGACGAGGCGATTCCTTTGTACTACAAGCCATGCCCAGGAAATACTGCGGTGGGAAAAGTGCCTTTTAAACTCTGTCAGCAGATTCGTTTTCAGGTTGTTTTTCTGTTTGTTCTTTCGGCTCTGAGAGATAGTGCAGGCCTTCAAGAAAAGACCTTGGAACTTTGATAAGAACAGTAATATTTTGACTCAGGGGCTAAACGTCAACTCCTTAATTAACAACAATATACAAGATCTTATATATAAGTGCCTTTGACTTAGACCAGGGGTGCCCAAACTTTTCGGCCCGGGGGCCGGATAAGAACAGTAATATTTTGACTCAGGGGCTAAACGTCAACTCCTTAATTAACAACAATATACAAGATCTTATATATAAGTGCCTTTGACTTAGACCAGGGGTGCCCAAACCTTTCGGCCCGGGGGCCGGATAAGAACAGTAATATTTTGACTCAGGGGCTAAACGTCAACTCCTTAATTAACAACAATATACAAGATCTTATATATAAGTGCCTTTGACTTAGACCAGGGGTGCCCAAACTTTTCGGCCCGGGGGCCGGATAACATTTTATCAGAGACTCCGAGGGCCGAACTATCTCTTCATGTGTAAATTCTGATTGCCATAGCTTGAATTAAGACACTGGGGTGTTTGTTGGGAAGGGAGGGGAAAGTAATGGAGGAGGTTGTGAAACCAAAAGGTCGGAAAGGGAAAAGGGGCAAAGAGCAAGAAGTGGGTAAAGAGCAAGAAGAGGAAGAGCGGCACACTCCATCACCGAACATGGAGCCTACAACGGCAGCAACGGATTCCACAGCAACAGAGCAAGGGGGCTCCCTCGACCTGGCCCAAAGGATGGACAATATAACGACAATTCTTCAACAGTTGGCCAAAAACATGGCTGATACTCAGGCAAAAATGACAGATACTCAGGTGACAATGCAAAAACTGGATGCAAATCAAACTAAATTGAATAAAACAGTAGAGGCCAACAGTGAAGAAATGAAAAGGGACAGGGAATTGGCCAGGCTACAATATGAAAGCCTGGCCAAAGCCCTTACAGACGTGAAGAAAGATGTGGTAGTAAATACACAAAGGATTGATGAGATTACAAATGCAATGCAGAAGGAGGTTAAAAATGCTATAATATCTGTAAATGAGCTTTATATCCAAGAACATGTAATGGAAAACAAGATGGCTGCGCAAGAGAGGAAAATGATGATGATGGAGGAGGGGTGGAGAAAATCTAACATTGTGATCCATCACCTGCCTGAGAGGACGCCAGACAAGCTGAAAGAGAGAGTTTTGGAATGGTTGAACTCACTAAAAACGGGTAAAGATTTTGGATTAGATGATATTGGTGCTGTGTACAGGGTGGGGGGAAGGAAGGATAGGAAGACATCCAGAAATGTTCTAGTTAAATTTGCAAATTGGGCGGATAAATTGAAAGTGATGTCCTTTATTAGGCAAGCTGGGTCTGGCGCCCTAAAAATAGAAGGGCTGGATGTGGAGGTCTACAACGATATTGCGCCCGAGGAGAGGAGGTGGAAATACAAAATGAAACCTGTTACAAGATTGTTGGTAGCAAAGGGCGTTAAGTATGGTTGGCGATTTCCACAACAGCTGAGATTTTTTTATGACAAAAAATGGCATGTTCTTGATGTGAATACTGATGCATTGCTGTATTTAACACAAATTGGCCTGATCAAGGAAGCGGACGCGGATTGGATTCTTTTGAGAACAGAATTGTATAAGGTCGGTGTTATGGGATTGGTATTGGGCCGGGAGGAGGAGGGAGCAGTGGGAGGAGCAGTGGGAGGAGCGGACATTCCAGGGACAAGCGCGGAACAGGTGGGACGATAAAAAGTAAAATTTAATCATGGTCAGAGTCGGGGAGCTATTGGAGGAAGTATATGCCATCTCTCTCCGCCCCCCCCTCCCCTCTTTGGAGAACAAAGGTGACATCGGGAAGAAAGATGTGGGGAGGGAAGAAGAAAGGGAAAGATTAGGTAAGTCTGTTTTTTATTATTTTTTATTTAGTGAAATTAGTTTTTTGATATTATTATATTTTGCTTTGTTTAATTTCTTTAGTAGTAGGGAAGTAGGAGGGTTTTTAGGGAGCACGTCCAGGGAAGGAAACGAACAACGGGAGGTGGAGTTAGACACAAATGGTTAAGTCACTGAAAATAATAACGTGGAATGTGAAGGGAACAGGGAATGCCCTGAAAAGAAGGAGATTGCAGATGTCGCTCAACAAAGACAGGGCTGATATAATTTTTTTGCAAGAAACTCATCAAAAATCCGCAGATGTCAATAATTTGGTGGTGAGGGGAATCGAAATATATGAAAAAGCATATGGGACATCCAAAGCTAGGGGAGTTGCAATCCTGATTTCGGAAAAATTGGGGTTTACGGTGAATAAAATTATTGCTGACCCAGAAGGAAGATATTTAATAATTAAAGGAAAAATAGAGGAAGAAGAGATAACGTTGGTTAACATCTATGCTCCAAATGACAAACAGCAAGAATTTTTAGATAAAGTGGAAAAATTTTGAATAAGGAAGGGACTAAACGCATGGTCTTATGTGGAGATTTTAATATGATGTGTTCAGATATTGACAGTACAAGTGTAAAAAAAAGAGGTAAAAAGTACATATTAGAAGAATGGAGAAAATTCATGGGTATGAAGGATGCATGGAGAGAACTTAAAGCGCAGGAAAGAGAATATACTTATTACTCACACGTGCATGATATGTACTCACGGATAGATTATATTTTTGTAACAGAAGAATTAGTCAAAACAATTGAGGATATAAAGATCGGGACATTTAGGGAATCTGACCATGCAAAGGTAACAGCAAATATAAATCTTAAAGAGATAGAAAAAGGAGGGTATATTTGGAGATATGATGCGAAGTTATATCGAGAGGAATCAACGAGGAAACAAATTATGGAGAAATGGGAGGAAAGTTGGAAATTTAATGAAAATAATGAGGTCAGTCGGGGAGGAGTTTGGGATACAATGAAGGCAATCTTTAGAGGGGAATCGATAAAACTGAATAGTATTAGAAATAGACAAATTCAAAATAGGAATCAGGAATTGGAACAACAATTAAAACACCTTCACATGGAATATGCTAAAAAGAAGGATCAGAAAACATTTCAGAAGATAAAAAAAATTAAGAAAGAGTTGGATGGGAAAGATATTGAAAAAGTAAAGAAAGATTTGATCTTTCTTAAGAGAGAATATTTTGAATATGGCAATAAAAATTCTAAATTATTGGCAAAAGCAGCAAGAGATAAAAAGAGTAAAGGGCAGGTTGGTGTCTTGGTAGACAAGAATGGGAAAAGATGCAACAAAAAGAAAGAAAAAGCTTTGCTTATTGAAAACTTTTATAAAAATTTGTATTCAAAAAAAGAGGTAAACCAAAGAAAAATGCGACTAATTTTTGAACAGCAACAAAATAAAAAAATTACAGAGGAAGATAGGAATAAAATGGAGCAAGGAATATCTATGAAGGAAGTAGAAGATGTAATAAAAAAGTTGAAAAAGGAGAAAGCACCTGGGGAGGATGGTTTACCAGCTGAGTTTTATAAAGATTTTATGCCTTGGATTGCCCCGAGATTATATGAGTTATATAATGGGATTTTAGAGGGAGATGCAACTCCAGATTCATGGAACAGGTCGATTATAGTTTTGATTCCCAAGCCTGGTAAAAATATAGAAAAAATTGAATCTTATAGACCAATTTCCCTGATCAATCAAGATGCAAAAATTTTTACAACGATTTTGGCAAACAGATTAAATGGTTTCATAGCCAATTATATTAAGAAGGATCAAGTGGGATTTGTTAAAAACAGACATATGGCGGACCTTATAAGAAGAGCAGTGGACATACTGGATTTAGCTGAAAAAAGAAAGGAAAAGATGGGATTCTTAGCATTAGATATTTTCAAAGCCTTTGACTCTTTACAATGGGTGACGATTCATGAGTTGATAAGATTATATGGATTCGGAGATAAATTTCAAGGGGTTATTGGAAAGTTATATAAACAAGGTTCGGCAAGAGTCAAATTC
Organism: Furcifer pardalis; assembly: GCA_030440675.1. Lineage (NCBI taxonomy): Eukaryota > Metazoa > Chordata > Lepidosauria > Squamata > Chamaeleonidae > Furcifer > Furcifer pardalis. The sequence goes on along the minus strand of CP126897.1, from coordinate 42,121,687 downwards.
AATGAATCTTATACAAATGAGATTAGGTTAGAGGCGGGTACGAGACAGGGCTGTCCATTGTCACCTTCATTGTTTATATTGGCTATGGAAATGTTGGCAAATACAATTCGTCAAGATGAGGACATAATTGGAATGGAAGGTACCAAAGTAAGCCTCTATGCAGACGATACACTGATAACGGTGAAACATCCAACACAAACTATAGCTAAAATAAATAAACATTTGAAAGACTTCGAGGAAGTAACAGGACTGAAAGTTAATTGGGATAAAACAGAAATGATCTTAGTTAATGGGAACAAAGAAGACGAGGAGTTAATAAAAAGGAACTATAATGTGCAGATTACACAGAAAATGAGGTATTTGGGAGTAATGCTATCACATAAAATTGGGGAACTCAAAGAGTTAAATTATGGAAGACAGAAGAAGGAAATAGAGAAGAAAATAGCACAATATAGTAAATTAAATTTGTCATGGTTTGGTAGGATAGCCATATGCAAAATGATGTTAGTTCCTAAATTGAATTTTTTGTTTGATGTTTTACCGTTAAGACATACTGACAAGGAGTTGAAAGGATATCAGAATATGATCAATAGGTACTGTAATGGAAATAGAGGAGCTAGAATAGCCAAATCACTGTGGTATCTCTCACAAAAGGAGGGAGGACTAGGGATTCCCAATGTTATTAAATATTATAGGGCCTTTCAAATAAGAAATGTGATAAAGATTTTAATTAGGCAAGAAACAATCTGGGAAAGAATTGAAGGGAAAGGATTTACAAAGGAGGGTAAGGCGCAGTTTTTATGGGATGGAAAGGAAAAAGGAAAAAAGGAGATTCAGGTTCTGATGTTAAAGACAACAGTGGAGACATGGAACAGAGTGAGGAATGAGTTTACTCCGGGGATTTCACCGATTTTAGAGGTGGAAGATTTTCAGGATTTTCCAATTAAAATTGATAAAAAGATTAGGGATATATTGGTAGAAAAGAAGGTAAAATTATTAAAAGATTGGGTTAACACTTGCAAAGATCAGGAAAAAAGGCATGAGCTGTACACGCAACTACAATTAGACTGGTTTAAGATCCTTCAGATAAATAATTGGAATAAGAAATTCCTAAGGGAAAATGGACTAAATAGAGATTGTACGGAATTTGAGATACTTTTGGCTAAAGTCAGGAATGAAGAAATGGGTATTAAAGGATTAGTCAGTAAAATCTACAAGATCCTGAATAATAGCCAAAGTATACAAGAGGTGTTAAGACAAAGTTGGGAACAGGAATTAGATATAAGAATACCAACAAAAAAATGGCAAAAGATGTGGGAAAGAAGGATAATGAGAACAATGTCGGTCAGAATCAAAGAGCACAATTACAAAATAGTATGGAGGTGGTATAGGACCCCAGTCGGTCTGCACAGAATGTATAGTAATCTGAGTGATATATGTTGGAGATGCAAAAAAATGAAGGGAACATATGAGCATATGTGGTGTAGCTGTGAGGTATTAAAATCTTTTTGGGAAAGAATAGAAAAAGAAATAGAGAATATATTAAAAGTGCAGATCGGAATGGGGTCAGATACAATCTTGTTAACAGATATAGGAGATTATGATATGAATAAGAACAATAAAGAGTTATTGACTATAATGTTGACCGTTGCAAGATTATGTATAGCCAAAAAGTGGAAATGTAATGAACAAATCAATATTCAAGATTGGTATATACAAATGTGGGATTTAGCGTTAAATGAAAAGCTTACTTGGGAAATAAATTGTAGGAAAGGAAAAATGCAAAGTAATAATTTCTGGAGGATCTGGGAACCTTTTATAAGTTATTCTTTGGAGGAAAAAAAGGGCATACCCCCTGTACAAGAACAGAATGACTTTTGGAAATTGTAAAGGTACAGAACTCCCTGGACAGTGTATATAGCACGAGGGTGGTGTTAATGGGCTAATAGAAAAGAAGGTGTAGAAGATTATGTCTAAAAAGGTGGTAAATGTAACACGTAATATCGTTATGCATAAATTACTTTACATGATCTTCATAAGTTTAGATATTTCTGTAATTGTCTTGTTATGTATTTCTGTATTTTTGTACTTTTGTACTTTTGTATCCTTGTACTATTTTTTTTAATACCTAATAAAAAATTTAAAAAAAAAGGCTAATGTTTGCTTTGTTTTTCATTTTTTATCTTTCTTTTCTATTTTCTTTTTTTAATAATGTTTTTAGTATAAATAAATAAACTTACTTCCTTCTTTTTTTATTTTCTCCTTTTCCCCACTCCTTTTTTTTTTTGAGTTTTAGTAAGTATTATTTGCGTTATTCAGTTTAATGTAAATACAGGGTGTATATAAATGTGGCTAATTTGTTTTTTCTATTGTATTATTGGTATAGCTTTTTACTTTTAATGTTTTTTGTTATTAAAAAACATAACACTGCAAAAAACAAAACCAAGCATATACAAGCTTCAGAAAATTAAAGTGAAAAAAATTGTTAATCATAATCTGATAAATCATTCCATATCTGATAGTACAATTTGCAATTCTTAAACAGTTTTGAGTTGTATGTGGGCTACCTGCTGACTTGGTCCTAAACTAATTCTTCCATTATCTCATGATTTCTAGGCTGAGTGCTGGGGTGTAGTGAAAACAAAAAAGTGGTAGGGGAAATTACAGTAGGGGAAGGGGAGTGTGCATGTGTGTGCGTGTGCATGTGTTTGTGCATGCGTGTGCATGCGTGTGTAAGAGAGAGAGAGAAAGTGGGAGTGCACCTAAATGCTTATCAACCCAGGCAAAACGAGTTAGATTTCCTTGTAAATAATATCATCAAATGTCAGCCATTATGATACACTGTTTTACAGTATTATGCTCTTTCATCTTTAAAGATGCACAATACACACATGCTCATATGTGCACAGACATACGTGTGAATGTAAATGCACACAAACACATTTTGTCAAGTCAAAACCAACCTCCAGTGAACCTTAAAGGGCTTCTGAGGTAAGTGAGATGTTTAAGGAGTGGTTTTGCCATTTCCAAACCAGGCCCCACTCAGTTTCCATGTCTGATTGGGAATTTAGAAATCTGTGGCTCAAAGTGGTGTAGTGGTCAGAGTGATTGACTGGGATTCAGGAGACCTGAGGTGGAATCCCCACTCAGCTATGGAAACTCACAAAAGATGGAGGGTGGCTCTAGAAAAACTACCTTTTAAATATCTCACTTTGTTTGAAAGTTCTTAAGGATCAATATAAGTCTGTTCCTGGAAACACAGACTGAGCCTCCTCAGGGCCATAGCCAGGGCAGCGGGTGGCGGTGAAAACCCTCCTGAGCTAACAGCCCACCACCACCACCTGAAGATGCCAATGTTATATATGTGAGTGTGACATTGTTGCCCCTCCTGAATTTTTTTGCCTCTCCTGACCCCCTCCCCGAGCCTCCTCAAAGATTGTAGTATATTTGAATAACAAACAGGTGTACACCGGACAACGGCAACCTTCTTTCTCACACTAGGTCAGGTGAAAGGAACTACAGAATCAATTCACCAAAAAGTTGCTTCATTCTGGCAGTTTCATGTCTGGCCTAGACATTAAAGAAGAAGAAGTCAGTTTCAACTTGATGGCACAAAATGTACAATACATTTGAATTTGAAATTTATACACACGGCTCAGTGACAGGGAACACGTGTAATGGGCAGGATGTCCAGGTTCAATCCACAGCATTTCCACAGAAGACAAGGAAATTATTCTGCACCAAATTTGAGGGACACATCACTGCCAAGTATCAACAATACTGGCAGGGCCGTAGCCAGGATTCTAGATGGGGGGGGGGATTTTCAGGAGGGGCAACAATGTCACACTCACATATATAACATTGGCACCATGGGGTGGGGATGGGGCTGTTAACTCAGGAGGGTTTTTGCTCCCCCCTGCCCCCCTGGTTATGGCCCTGAATACTGGGTTAGAAAGGCTTTCAGACTTATTCAGCATCTGGCAACTTCTTTTATTTCTCCATTATAATTCCCCTACCAGATTGTACAGTGAACCCCTGCTTTAAGTAATTAAGCCATTCCGTGGGGTTTTCCTTATAGCGATTTTTTCATATAACCAAGTGTGGCTTCCCAAAGAATGCACTGAAAACTAAATATTGCATTCCTGAGCTCAGAAAAAAAATCAAAAAATAAAGTCTTTTATCGGTTCAAAACTCTGTATAAACGTGGCAAAAAATTCAAAAGTGCACTTTATAATGAGTATTGAACAGGAAAAAATGGTTTCTTTGGCTTACTTCTGGATTTGGGAACATTACATTGATTTTCAATGCATTACTATGGGAAACCACACTTTGCACCCTCTAGTGGCCATCTCTGGTAATGGTCCGGCAGTCAGATGTTTCCCCCCTCACCACCCCGCCACTTCTAAGCTGCCAAAAAGCAGCAAAAAGCCGGGGGGGGGTGTCCCAAAAACAGAGAGGACATGGTCCTTATCCTCCTGCCACCACATGCCAAGCACTGGGAGCAACCCAGCTGAGTTTGCTGTCAGAAAACCCCCAGAAAATCTGCCCATACTGTAATATCTCGGATAATGTTTACTATTTATTTATTTATTTATTTATTTTATTGAATTTATTACCCCGCCCCACTCGGGAGAACCCGACTCTGGGCGGCTTACATCGTCATAAAACGGAGGTAAAAGATAAAAACATATAAAATCATGAAATTTAAAAATTATCTAAAATCAATTAAAGTTAAAAAACAGTACAAACTACACGCCAGTATCCCCCTCAGATAATGCTAAAATCGCATAACGTTAAGTAATCTGGGGAGGAGAATTGGATCGAATAATGTTAAGGTCCTATGGGATGGATTGGATAACAACCGCTAAAGCCTGTGCGGTTACAATGTATCTCTATGGAGCTTTAACGTTATCCGATCCATCCCATAGGATTTTAACATGGATCGGATAACACTAAAAATCGGATAACACCAAGACTTGTGGAACCAAGTCTTAGCGTTATCTGAGGTATTCCAGTATATCGATTTTTCTCCTTGAAGCAGACCATAGTTTCCTATGGATTTCTTTTACTAAGGCAAGTTTTCCTATAAGCGAGGTGTCCATAAATTGGGGGTTCACTGTGTATAGGTTCCCCCCCCCCCGTGCTTAGAATGAAACAAAAAGTAGATTTTGGACCAATGACTGCACCAGTGAAAATATAATATCTGCCATGGAAATTGAAGCAGCTGTCCATAGGAAACTAATGGTGATGAGTGATCTCTTGAGTAATGAGAGATTCTGATATAAAAGTGAATTCTCCTTACTTTGATTTCCTAATTTGACTATTAACAGCATTGAACAAGTAAAAACCCATTATATACAAAAGCATTTTCCATAGCTGGCTTCTCTAACCAAACCAACATGTGCTTACTTCAGCACAGTGAGTGCATCATGAATGAATGAAGGGTTACATTAACCATAGTGTTATTGTTTTGAGCTGTAACTTTTATAGAGCTTCAACTTCCCAAGTAATCTTTTTGTTGAAGTGGGATTGTATATTATAAAAGATTCCATTTTGATTTGCTTCTGAGTAACCTAAAGGGAATGCCTATACCACACATTCATCTTTGGCTGAAATACTGATCTTCAGTGAGATGGGTGGGGAGGAGGGGGTGTTTCATTTAGCCTAGGCAACACAAGAAAAGGAGGAAAGGGGGAAATCCCCCAGTTTCTTTTGTCTCTGAAATTACAAGTTGCCAAGCATTTCATCATTTCCCCTCATTACACACTAAATGCTACATCTGAAAAGGCAAAAGGTTGAACATATGACATGCATTTATTTGTCATTAGTAATTCACCACAAAACATTCCATATGCACAGGAAGAAAGAAGCTCACCGCTGGTTTGTAAATTACTCCAAGGTACACAGCACAATTAGCTTTGAACTGACTTTCCCTGATTAAGAACCGCAAATTTATTTTATTGAATTTTGGTTGGGTACATGGAGATACCCATAGTGAAGGATGCTAATTTCTATGTACTTTGGAAACTTTTAAGGATACCAAGCAATACCATCTCACATCTTCAGTTGTTCTGAAATACAGTTGTACCTCGCTTAAAGAGCATAATGTGTTCCACAGGATTGCTCTTTAAGTGAGTTTGCTCTTTAAGCGAAACACCATTGTAAGTGACCAATTGTGGGGAGGGATTGCAAACCTCAATTTATTTGTTAAGCAAGTTTTTGATTGGTTTTATTTGTTAAGCGAAGCGGCCATTCAGAGAAAATTCTGCTCTTTAAACGAATTACTCTTTAAGCGAAACACTCTTTATGCAAGGTTTGACTGTATATTTTTTCTTAATTATGTTGAAGGTGGTAGTTGTAGAAAGAAAGGGGGAGAAACCCTATCTGTATTGGTTGAAGACACACAGCTCCTCTCAGTCAGTCTCAGAGACAAGATTGGGAAAAATACTCCATTGCTGAAATCTTATTGGTCTTTGTGTAAGGTTTGCAGAACATGCCACAACTGATGGCAGCTAACTGACAACTTGCCTGGATGCATCTCTGTTATGCAACTGGTCATGTGATTGTGTGTATGACTAATACATTCTCAGCACCTCATCAAGTTACACAAACCTTTTGAATACAAAAGGATTTGGGTTGCTAAATGTCTTATACAGTAATACCTCGGATAACATTAGTATCGGATAACACTAAAATCGCATAACATTAAGCAATCTGGGGGGAAGAATTGCATCGGATAACATTAAGATCCTATGGGATGCATCGGATAACAACTGCTAAAGCCTGTGTGGTTACAATGTATCTCTATGGATCCCATAGGATTTTAACATGCATCGGATAACACTAAAAATCGGATAACACCAAGACTTGTGGAACCAGGTTTTAGCGTTATCCGAGGTTTTACTGTACTTGTTAATTTGGGCTTTCTCAGCCTGAGACACTTAGACGCACAATCTTCAGACCCCATGAGATTCTTCAACTTCAACGGAGAGCAATTTTTTTTAAAACAGTCAAGGTCTCTGTAATTTGGGTCTTGAGTGTCCTTTCCTCTTGAGAAGCAAAATGCACACACAAAAGCAAGGAGAGAAAGACTTATTGTTAAGAAAGGCAGTCTATCTAGGACTTCAAAGACTCTAAAGGGAATTGGTTCCCTAGTTTGAAAAAAAAAAAAGGAATTTTGTGCAAAATTTGCTTTTTAAAAAATGTGCAGAACATCATTTCTGCCAAGATAAGAATCCTTTTCCGGTGGCAGGAAATTCTTTGCCAATAAGGAGAGGAATTTTTAATTTCTCATCCTTGCCTGAGAGAATATAACAAGCAAGGATTTACATTCCACAACAAAAGTGTAGAGAAATATTTGAAAACACCTGAAAGGATAGATTTCTGATGAATTTTTGCAACTAACTCCCATCCAGGCATTAGAACCATACAAAGCTTTTAATCTAGTCTCTTCTTATAAATACATGGAGGGTTGTAAATATGATCCTGACTTATACCTATGTTTGCATAGCTATGTTTCAACTTACCGGTAGTTGTTCAACCACAATTTCCTCATTCAGGTGTCACAAGAAACTGTGGTTTGAAGTGCAAGAGCAGAAGCACCAAACAGGGAATCAGAAGAGATGAATTAGTTGGAAGTATATTTGTGCCCCTTCTTTTTCTAGACAGATGGGTGATAATTAAAGTTCGAATGGGGAACTCCTTAAATAAGGAAAAATGCACATTAATAGTATAAAATTGGGCAGGCAAATGTACTTTTAAGAATGCAGAAAATTTTAGTCTTTCAAAAACACTATATCTAAACATGCCTTAAACATGTGCTGTTACTTTTTTCGATGAAATGGGAAAATATCCATAGACACAATCAGTGGTGGGATGTCAAAAATTTTACTACTCCCACCGTGATGTCATCACAGTGTGGGCGGAGCTAACATCATGATGTCATGATGTCATGGGCAGGACCAAATAAAAAATTAAAAAACTAAATAAAATAAAATAAAAATAAGCACACACACACCTCAACCCACCAACACACAACACAAACTTGTAAATAACTTAAATAAATAAATAAACAAAAATTACATTAAAATACACCCACCCACCCACCCACCCCAAACTGGTCATCGTACCAGTTCTTTAGGATAGTATGCCTTAATGTAAATGTAAAACAACTGTACATCCTTAAGGGTTCTCCAACTGGAACAGCAATTGGAACAGCACAGATGTAGCTTATTGATGAGGTAATTTCCAAGACTTTGCTTAAAAACCCCAAGCCAGGCTGTCAGGCCTTTTTAGGAACTGTGGTAGTACGTCAATATAGGTAAAGGTATTAAATACACATTAAAATACACACAGACACACCACATCCAAAGGTGAGTCACTTACCCTGGGGAGCAAGCTATAGGGAGCTTCAGGCTAGCAGCTTCTCTTCCTCCTCCCCGCTTGGGAGGACAGGAAGGAGGCCGTGCATACGCGCCAAGCACTGTAGATGTGCATGCACACCAAGTGAAAAGGTAAGCCCCGAAGGTGGTTCCCCCAATAGCTACTACCAGTTCTCCAGGACACTGGGAAAAGTTACTACTGGTTCTGGCGAACTGGTGAGAACCTGTTGCATCCCATCTCTGGACACAATACAGGAAGACACAGCTTTTTAGCTAGGTAATTTAAAATTCTTCAAAGAATTGGGATTGCTGTCTAAGTACACATGCCAAAACCACATGGATTACAATCTACCTATTAAGTCAGGGGTTCACCCATGGGCTGGCCCTGGCCAACAGCGCCATTTCATGTGGCCTGCCACCCTTACTCCTGCCACCACCACCACAGGAAGTGGGGGAAGTGGAGAAAACAGTCAAAAATGCACCACCCTCACTCCTGCCACCACTGCCACCAGAAGCGGCAGAAACAGCCAAAACAGCTGTAAATGCGCTGTAAATGCACCCGCGGCTGTCATAAATGCCGACAACGTGGTTTACGACAGCATTTATGGTGGGGGAACCACGTGTCCATTCCACTCAGCTGTCTGAGGTGTGTGGTCTGGCCCATGGCTGGAAAAAGTTGAGAACCCCTCTTTTAAGTGAGTGAGGAACTATACACACACTGTTGCCAGAAAACAAATCACTGTGTACATTGTGTGAATACATTTATACAAAGGCAGAGCTAACACTCTTTTGAAATCAAGTAAGTCTGGAATCAGCAGGCAGTCTAAGTTGGTCCACTCACTATCACTCAGAATACCACTTGCAACCACACTTGTCCCTAATGAAAACTTATTCAGTTCATCGCTGAAACACCAACACTGAAATTTTTGGACACAATTTTGCATGTTTTCTTTGGTAGAAACACATTATTCTCTTTTCACTCTCTTTGCCTCCAGTGCTACCTTCAGGAATGACACTTCTTACAGTGTTATGGTAAATTATAACATCACTCAGCATGATGGCAGTGCTCTTTCAAAATGGTGTGAAAATAATTCAGATAAATTTAATATGCTATGTATTGCTGTTGCTTTGCTCTGTGTTGGGCCAGGGCTCAGAAATAATGTGATAAAACTAATATCTTTACTTGTTACTTGCTGGGTTTTAAAGTAACAAGAAGCAAACACATTATCTTTTAGACTGGGGCTGCCCAAACTTTTCAGCCCGGGGGCTGGATCACAATTCTTCAGAGGCTCCAGGGGCCGGCATATTTTTTCAATTGTACCTCCGACTGCCCAGCCCCACCACTGCCTCAGCCTCCTCCTCCTCTGCTTCCAAAGACAAACACACACAAAAAAAACAGGAAAGAAAGAAAGGGAAGGAAGGAGGAAAAAAAGAAAGGAGGGAGGGAGGAAAGAAGACATGCTCACCCGTGCATACACATGTCATGAAACCAGCCGGCCCCCTCTGCTCTGGACCTCCTAAACCAAAGCCCCCAAAGGGCGAGCTGGCCAGCAATGCAGCTAAACAGCCCTTAGCTGCTTCTCTTCTACAAGGAGGTTTAATAGGTAGCGTATTCAGGGGCTTGTGTGTAAATCAATGCTACTCTTACCCTTCAGTTCAATGAAGAGACGTTGTTCAAGCAAACGAAGGTTTATTGATCAGGTATATTGAACAGGTTCATAAAGCATAGGTCAGTAGCATAAGACAGTCCAGCAACAGTCCACAGATACATTAGGTAACCGTTTTGAAGAAGCAAAAAGGCATAGCCCCCAGGCAAAGATGTTAGCCCATAGACATCCAAATACGAACTCACTCTCCTCTCTCCAAAATGGAGATTCTCCAGTCAGGTGGGGTACCCTTAACCAATCAGGGAACAGAGAAAAACTTTGTCATAACAAGAGATGTTTACACACGTGCAGGATGAATGCTCTCTGTTTAGTCAAAACATGTGAGAGCTCAGCTAGCCAAGAGAGATAAGAGGCAGGAACACTGAACTGAAAACACTGTCTCATGACAGGAGTCTTGTGAGACAGAGAGAAGAAGGGATTTTTGAGGCCTAGCTAAAACTACAACCTCTCCAAGCTTTGAGAACTTTAGAAAATACCTAAAATCTGACATTACCCTTTGTATTATTTTTTATACTTTTATTTCTAATAAAAATACTTCTCTCGTTCTTTTAATTTGCCACCCACTTCAAGGTTAGGCTTCCGTACACACAAAGCACTACACTGTACCATGATTCACTTGCAGGTAAGCTAACTGCAAGGGTTGATTTTAATAAATTTATAAAGATCTCAAACTGTTATTTTAAAAAGCCCCCCTGCGTTCTAAGCCTCGGCAGTAGTGAAGGAGCTCTGGAAGATGCAGTTTTAAAATGCATTTTTCCTTTCTGCCAAATAAGCACAACGAACTTAACCCTTGATACCTGATTGATCTTCAATTAGCAATTGCAATTAATTATTCCAAAAATCACTAAAATTATTGTAAAATGATTCTAACATGTTCTATTTTGTATTTCCAAAGCAGGGAATTTCTAAAATATTTTTCTAAAGCCTGCTTCATTACTCCCAAAGGGCTCACCGCTTCCCAGAGGAAAAATTCCATGCCCCGAGGGCCTCACACCCTCTTCCAAATTTCCTGCCAGTCAACAGCTGGGGCTAAAGTTTAGATTGCTTAGATTGCCTTAGAGATTATTCCTTTGGCATGCATCTATCATGTCTTTTGCTTCTGGAATCTGTAATTACCATATGTACACAAGGCTAAACAGTTTTTGCTTGAAGTCAGGATGGATTAAGTGGGTGGGTAATGCAGAACACCACTTCAAGGGAAATCCAAAGGTTAGCTCCAGAGATGCCATCGATGCTGATTGGTCAATCACACCTCCTGCTTCACACGTGCTACATTTCTGACTGGTCCTGTCTTCAAGCCAAGGATGCTCATTGGAGCACACTCAACTATTCCATTCTGCTATTGGCTACTGTCCACTTAATCCCCAACCCCCTCTTCTCTATCATTTCCTGAATTTTGTGATCTTTTTTGTAATGCAATTATTTACACATAAACTTGCCATTATAATTTGAAGTTGACCTATTTACCTATGAAAGAAAAGCCTGCTGCTGGGTCATTGTTCCATTGTAAAAACTTTATTGTAACAATAGATGATAGGATTAGGTGTTAAGGTTAAAGGAATGTATAAAAGAATTTTGGGGAGAAATAGAAAAAGAAAATAAAAATATGTTTGAACAGAAACTTGAACTGGGGCCGGAACTAGTATTATTAACAAACTTCGACAAAACTAAAATGTGTAATGACGACAAGGAATTGTTGATTATAATGATGTCAGCTGCCAGACAATGTATTGCAAAAAAATGGAAAAACGAGTTAATGATGAGAACAGAAGATTGGTATAAAGAAATGTGGCAACTAGCACTCAATGATAAATTAACATGGGAGTTGAATGTCAGAAAAGGCATAGTTCATGAAAATAGATTCTGGAAAATCTGAAAAAGATTCGTGGAATATGTAATGGTAAGAAATAAGGGAATTAAGCCTGTACCTGATCAAGTTAACTTATGGGGAAAATGAATCCCTGCAGCTCCTGGGCAATGTATATAGCACAAGGGTGGGTTATATTTAGAGTTGGAAAAGAATGAAAATAATGGAAAGAAATGAGTACCAAATATAAGAAGCATAAGTTTTTGTAGTAATAGTTCAAGCATACAGTCTTTTCTCTTGTTTTTTGAATGTTTTATGTATTCTTTTAGTGAGTGTATTTTCCTTTTAAGTATGTATCAAAAATTGATTTGTAAACTATGTTGTGACAACTTTTTTTGTTGTATTGTTTTATTACTATTTTTGTGTTAGAAAATTATAAATAAAAGTTTTAAAAAAGAAGGAATGTATAAAATGTCTTTGCTATTTAGGGAAGCCAGATCTCTTTCAACAAATTAGAGGAAGGGAAGCTCATGGATAGATCATTATCCAGGCAAAGTTTGAGAAATATCTTTATCAGCAGCAAGGCTTCTGTTGATTAAATGCATGGTCACTAAACCATTTTGTATTTGCCTGAAATCCAAGTATCTGTGGTTCTTGGGGGGGCTCTGCCAGTAGATGAACTTTTTAATTTCAAAATGCACCTCTGCTGTTAGCAGGTCTCCTTGTGACAGAGAAAAATGGGATAGCGATTTTTAGGTAACACCACTGCACAGCCTGGGCTGTGCGAGATAGGCAGACGTTTGCTGGAGCATTGTTATCTTATGCAAATGGAGGGGGTTTGCTGCTGCATGCTCTCCATGCAACCTCTCCTTCAATTTGCTGGTGCTTCACCTCCATTGGGCAGTGGCAGTAGGAAGCCTGGTCCATTTGCATAGGAGGAGAACAATAACCCAGCACACCTCACCCTTCCTCCCACCACCTGGGCTCTGTGCGGGAGTGCGCACACGTGTGTATCGGTCACTACTGGCAGCTCCTCCTCCTCTCCCTCGCTACCGCCTCCCTGCCTCTCCCTGCAAATAGGAAGCCACTGGTTTCAGCCCAGCCCTTCCCCTCCATAGCAGAACAACCGAGTGGCACGGACGTGTTTGTACATGTGTGTGGGGTTGTGGTGGTTCTAAATGTGCATGCACATTGGCAGTCGTGTTCTCCCATCCACTTCCGGAAGTGGGGAGGGTCTCAGGGGCCAGATACATTGGCATTCGGGGCCAGACTAGGCCCACGGGCCATCATTTGGCCATGCCTATTTTAGACTAACTGAATGAGCAACCAGATCATTATTTTTTGAGTGTGATAGTTGCTGATTATACAGTGGGCCTCACAGTGTGCTATTTACACATTAACAGAGATATTTAATTCTTACTCTATGTAGATGCATTAAAACAGTTGCAAGGGCTTCCAACTTGTGACCACCATATTGTTCTATCCAGTGGTGGGATGTAAAAACAATTTTCTACCCCACCATGATGTCATCACAGTGTGGGCGGAGCTGATGTCATGACATCATGGGCAGAACCAATGTCATGATGTCATGATGTTGTGGGCGGGGCCAAAGAAAATAAATAAATAAATAATAAAATAAAATAAAAATAAGCACGCACACACACACACACACACACACACACACCTCTTAACCCACCCACCCACAACACAAACCCGCAAATAAATTAAATAAATAAATAAAAAAAATAAAAAAATACATTAAACGCCCACCCACCTACCCCAAACACAAATCAACCAGAGCTTTTAAATCAGAGCTTTAAGCTTATTCTGACTAATCTTTCTCACACTAGGTCAGATGGAAAAAACTACAGAATGAACTCATCACAAGATGGCTTCATTTTGGCACTTTTCAACAGTTAAAGAAGTTAGGTACTAAGTCTTTGCCTAAACAGTTCTCTAGGATAATATGCCTTTATGTAAATGTAAAACAACTGTACCTCCTTAAGGGCTCTCCAATTGGAACAGCAATTGGAACAGCACAGGTGTAGCTTTTTGATGAGGTAACTCCAAGACTTTGCTTAAAAACCCTAAGCTAGGCCACCAGGCCTTTTTAGGAACTGTAGTAGTATGTCAATATAGGTAAAGGTATTAAATACACATTAAAATACACACAGACATACCACATCCAAGGGTGAGTCACTTACCCTGGGGAGCAGGCTATAGGGAGCTTCAGGCTAGCAGCTTCTCTTCCTCCTCCCCGCTTGGGAGGTCAGCAAGGAGGCTGTGCATATGTGCCAAGCACTGTAGGCGTGCATGCACACCAAGTGCTTGGCGTGCATGCACAGTGGGGGAACCAGTGAAAAGGTAAGCCCCGAAGGTGGTTTCCCCCCCCCCCCCCAAAGCTACTACCGGTTCTCCGGGACACTGGGAAAAGTTACTACATGTTCTGGTGAACTGGTGTGAACCTGTTACATCCCATCACTGGTTCTATCACTAAGCTAGAACTACTTATGAAGAGGCTCTGAATATTATATTACTGCTAAAACTTTATGGGTACATGTTAGGATTAATTGTTCAAACCTAAATGATTATTTAATGTACAACTCTGCTCTGTAACCTCTTCTGTCCACATAGATCATATTACAGTAATACACCGGATAACGTTATGACTTGGTTCCACAAGTCATGACGTTATCCGATTTTTAGCGTTGCATCGAGCAACGCTAAAAAAAAAGCCCTGACTTCAGGGACAAACCACTTTAAAGGCAGGCAGGGAAAGAAAGAGACATCCCTGCCTTTAAAGCCACCCCCCACAAGCAGCGGTCTCTGCGACCGCAGTAGGGTCGGGGAAAGCGCCTTTTCCCCGACCCTACTGCAGTCACAGAGACTGCTGCGGGTGGGGGGTGAATTGGGTAGTTCTACCCAAACCACCCCACACCCACAGACCATTGCATCGGATAACACTAAGAATCATTATCCAGAATCGTTATCTGATGCAAGTTTTTTCCAAAAAACTTGCATCGTTATTCGATTTTAGCGTTATCCGATGCAATCATTAACCGGGGTGTTACTATATATCACAAGTACCTTTAGTAGACTATGTAAGTGTTAGTTCATGATATAATAATATAATAATAATAAATTTTCTGATTAAAAATTTGCTTTCAAAACTAATTTTTAATTTGCTTGCAATTTCCTGTTCATTTAGCTCCACATTTAATTCCTAGACCAGTGGCTCCCAATCAGGGGGAATTCAATTCCTAGAAATTTAAGTCAGTACATTTGCTGATCAGGGCTTTTGGGAATTGAAGTCCAAAAAACAAAGGTTGGGATACACTTATCTATTATAGACAATGAAAATTATTTTTAAAATAATATTGTGTGTGCGTGTATGTGCATGTGCATGTGCATATGTATGCACGCACACACACGTGTGTGTGTGTGCGTGTGCATGTGTGAAATGGAGTTGTAAAATGTTCTTTGTTGTGGCTCATCCTTGAAAATGAGACTGATGTTTTTTTAAGCTGTTGAGAAAAATAAACCTATAATTTGCATGTTAATTATTATAGTCTCTACTCAAAGAAGCAATAAACTGTTTCCAATTCACTTAGCCCATTCTTCCTTTGAGCATAGATGTCAGATGTTTTGAAAGACCTTCAAAAACATTTTTCCAGGCTGCCCATCCACCAAAGAATAATAATGTTAATTTATTATTTAAGTACTTCAATTGTTTTCAAGATATTCCTGTGTTTTAAATTAGAAGCCATTTAGAGTCCACACATGATGAGAAAATAATTACATGTCATCTAAGCAAGATTCTGGTTTAAAAACACTGAAATGGAAAAATATGATGGCATATTACTAAGAAGTTGAGGAGAGATTAAAATATAAGGATCCCTCCAGGCAAAGCATGAGTGACTTCACTACCACCAACAATATTGGTTAAACTATGCTGCAGCCAAAACTCTGCTCACAATCTGAGTTCAGTCCCAATGGCTCAGAGTTAACTCAGCCTTTCATCCTTCCAAAGTCAGTAAAAAGAATACCCTAATTAACCTTGTGAAGTGTAAGTGATATAATATATAAGTGTATTACTATTGCTATTGCTAGCAATGGCCACTAGCCCGAAATGGCATAGGAAAGTTATGTAAGATAAATCTTTTAAATTATTGGGCAAAATGGCCAAGTTGACTTGTGAACCAAACATGAGGGAGTTCCCACCCCAAAATATTGAGGCATCTGCACATCTGATGGTTTTTAAAAGGCACACATACACTAGGACAGCGATGGTGAACCTTTTAGAGACCGGGTGCCCAAACTGCAATCCAAAAAAAATGTATTTATTGCAAAGTGCCAACGCAATAACAGAGGAGGAAATAAACACTCCCATTGGGCTGCTGGGCAGAGGTGAACTCTGTGCTGGGGAAGGGAGGAAGCACTCCTATTGGGCTGCTGGACATTGGGGCAGGGCAAACTCTGTGCTGCGGTGACTGCATGGGTGCTCTCAGAGACGGCTCCAAGTGTCACCTCTGGCATGCGTGCCACAGGTTTGCCATCACTGCACTAGGAAGTTATCCTTGAATAAAACTAATATTACTGATGTTTTCCATTATCACACCCTGTCTCAAACTTTTTGTGATTTTGCTTAGTCATATATTGAAATATTGCTATATCTACCCCAACAGGAACATTTCTTCTAACCAAGTAAGGATTTTTTTTAATACCAGTATTTCTAATGCATACATATGAGCTTGCTTATACAATACATGTGAGCTTGCTTAAAGAAGTCAGTAGTGGCTGTTGCTCTATCCATCTACCACATCAATTTGATTGTTTTCCAAACCCATCTACCTGGCTCTCAGAAACTTATTTATTTAAGGAGGTTGTTGACTAGGAGTAGGTTTTTTTTTTAAAAAAAGTTTAAACACACACACATACACCTTCATTAGATCTATGTTGTCACTAAAAGTGAGAAGGAAAAAAACCAGCATGCCAGCTGGAAAGAGTGCAGGGAGAGAGATAGTAATTTGACCTTTTCTGTTGTTCAGTCGGACAGTCGATTCCGAGCCTCCGCGACCCCATGGACCACTGTCTGCCAGGCACTCCTGTCCTCCACCATCCCACTCAACTCGCTCAGCTCTGTGCCCATTGTCTCTACAATACCATCTAGCCATCTCATCTTGGGCTGTCCCCTTCTTCTTTTGCCCTCGACCCCAGAATCCTCTCTTCTCATTTGATGTCCAAAGTACTTTAGCTTCATCTTCACTATTTGACCTTTTTAGGAGCAGTCAGGTTTGATTTCTTCTAAGATTGACCTATTTGTTCTCCTCGCTGTCCAGGGGACTCTCAAAACTCTCCTCGAACACAACATCTCAAAGGCATCTATTCTTTCCTAATGGTCCAGCTCTCACAACCATACATTGCCACAGGGAATACCATTGCTTTGACTATGTGAATCTTTGTTTGCAATGTGTTCTGTGTATAAGTTGAATAAGGAGGGTGACAAAATGCAGACCTTAGATGGAACAAATATTAACTTATAGTTATAGAGTGGACGGAGGACTTTTCATCTACAGTGGAACCTCGAGTTATGAATGGTTCGAGTTATGAAATTTCCGAGTTACGAATGAAAATCTATAGAAAATAATCACTTGAGTTACGATTTTTTTCGGAACTGATATATAAGAGCTCGTAGTGTCCCAGAGAAAGGCATTGTCAAACTGGAACTCCAAACAGAGTTCTTATGCATCCTTTATTTTATGTCCAATCCATTTATTTCTGGTGCTAATATTTCAGAGGCAATAAAATACAAATACTTAGCTTGGCAATGGACAAGATTCTGTCGTTATCTGAAAATCTCTCTTTTCCCCCACTTTTTAAATCTCTTTTTGAAAATGTTGCAGTTTTATTATATTAGGAAGGAATTCTAGATCCTACCTGGCATCTCTAGCTTGAAAGAAATCTTAGTGGTGATTTCCAGGGCTTTGCAATTTAATCTTTTTATAGATTTATATGATGAACAGGTGTGTGCATATATAAACAGTGATAATATGAACCATATGAGCAAGTATTATTTATGCCAGAATAGTATCAGTTCAGTCCAGCAAATCCCAGTGCAATTCACTATCCAAATACAAAGTCTGTTCAGTTCTCATTCAGTCCATATGGCCAGGTTCTTACTCTGGCAAATTACAATCATCTCTCTCTACCCAGCACATGGGTGTCACCCAAAGTACTTACTCCGATAGCTTTAGGAAAAGAGCAACAGACAGTAATGAACATTCATTCTCCCCTAAAAGTGACCTGCCAGAACTGTAGCATAACTTGTTGCCAATCATTTCAATCTACCTGGGAATTCTTAATAGATTCTGAACATTGCTACCCTGGAGAAGACACATTACAGAATAAGAATCCAGAGAGAGGCAGCTGAGATAAAATATATACACATGTTTAATATCCATCTTAAATATTGGCCAAAAATTCTTAAGCTATTACACAAAGTAAAATGCTACAATAATTTTGTTACTGGCTATTATTTCCCATAGGCCAGGTTCCTTCCAACGAATTACTGCCACCTTAACAGAACAAGCTTCAAAGGTAAAGGCAGGTATTCTTAACTCATTACCTTATGTCAGGGGTGCCCAAACATTTTGGGTCATGGGCCGGTCATGTGGTTCCTCCCACCAGGAGCGTGGTGCCATTTTATCGGCTTAAAGTTGTACTCCACAATTATTATGTATTGTCTGCTGTTGTTATCAAGAGACTGGGGTTCAAGAATAACCATTGTTGCTTTTGACAGAACAAAGATCTATGTCCGGACTGTCCCTTGTCTGGTGTGTGTGGGGAACTCCCTAATTTTTGGGTTATTTTAGGATGCAGGAGAGGCTAACTTTCCCTGTCCCAAACCTCCAAGCAAACTTTGCCCATATGGTGAAGTAGCTGATAAGCCATTTCTTCAAATGTGCAAACAAAACACTTCCATGCTCCTCTGCAGAAATTATGGGGAAGTGTAATTAATTTTTCTCCTGTTAATGGATTATTCCTCAGGTTTGTCACAAAGCACATGGCGTGTGGGCTAAAACATTGAAACGTCACTCTTTAGTGGGGTCTGGAGGAAATAATCATGTAGGATACATTTTCCAAAGCATTGAATGGAAAATTCTAGAAAAGAATAGACAGAATGTGTACTTCTCCCAAGCAATAATGAATTGCTTACCTAGAATTAATGATCTTCCAAAATTTCTTTTAAAAGACTTCAAAAGAACTAATTAATGGAGCACGGTTCAGCCTAAGCATATTGTAATGATAAATGGGATTACTAGAAGCTATGAATGCAATTTGTAACTGACGGAAAAGAGCAAACCATTACTCAGGACATTATGGCATGCAATTAAGGAAATCATTTGGAGGCACTTCATTACATCTATAAAGGTAAAGGTTTCCCTTGCTCGAAAGCCAGTCGTATCCGACTCTAGGGGTCAGTGCTCATCTCTGTTTCAAAGCCGAAGAGCCAGCGCTGTCTGCTTCTGCAGACATTTCTGTGGTCATGTGGCAGGCATGAGTAGACACCGGAGCACATGGAACTCTGTTACCTTCCCACCGAAGTGGTCCCTATTTATCTACTTGAAATTTCTTGCTTTCAAACTGCTAGGTTGTCAGGAGCTGGGACAAAGACGGGAGCTCATTCCATCCTGCAGTACTGTACTCGGGAATCGAACTGCTGACCTTCCGCCTCTCAGTCAGCGTCTTAGCCACTTGAGCCACTGCAGTCCCTCATTACATCTATAGAGGGCAGTTAAGTAGGATCTTAAGCCTTGTTGTAGCTGCAAACCCAGATCATAAGGAAATTACAGTATTTACATGTAGTAGACTTTTTTGATAGGATGACATCTGATTTGACATGCAAGCAAAACATTCTTATCATAAGATTGAATAAAGAGATTGTTGGTACAATTATGAAACTCATACATAAAAAGACAAATAAATGCAAATGTAAAATATTGCACAGGTCCAGAAATAGAGATGGAGATGGAGATGGAGATGGAGATGGAGATGGAGATGGAGATGGAGATGGAGATGGAGATAGAGATAGAGATGAGGGGTTGTGATGGCTTAATGGTTAAGACACTGAGCTTCATGAGTTTGAGACCTGAGTGCTGGCATGAGCTCCTGTCTCTTTCCCATTTCCTGCCAACCTAGCAGTTTGAAAGCAAGAAATTGCAAGTAGATAAATAGGTACCACTTTGGTGCGAAGGTAACAGCATTCTGTGCACTCCAGTGTTTAGTCATGCCTGCCACATGACCTTGGAAATGTCTGCAGACTCAGACAATGCTGGCTCTTTGGCAGTAAGTGGAGATGAGCTCCACCCCCTAGAGTCAGACATGACTGGCTTTCAAGGAAGAGAAACGTTTGCCTATAGATATAAATATAAATTGACTGAAATATAATTGGCAGAAGTGCAATGGGAAAATGGTGATGATGTCAACATCACATAGTGATGGAAATCCATAGCTTTATTACATTTACAAAATTTCCATTCCCCCTCTTTAATTTCAGAAACTCCTCAGGGATCCCACTTAGGAAGCCTTTGAAAAGTTTGGGATGGGGAAGTTTTTAATAGCTTGTTGGTGAGCTTGGAAAGAAAATGTCCAAGCCTCCATAAAGGATGTTGTATGTCTGATTTAACTGTTTTGTAATATTGTATTGTTAAAGTATATTTTTACTTTATATCTCCCCATTGTACTATTACATTGTACTATTTCTAGACTGTATAACTATATCACTAAATTGTGTTGTTTGATGGTATTGTTTTGCATTTGAATTTTGTACATTTTTTTGTATTATTATCTATATTCTTATCTATGTATATATGTATACATTGCAACTGTATAGGTTGTTTGTAACTGACTGTTTTATTGGGTATCCATGATGTATTTTGTTGTTGAAATTCCGTTGAAATTCTGATGTTTATTTGTGATTATATATTTGTTGTAAACTGCCCTGAGTCAGTTACACCAAGTAGGGTGGTATATAAATCTAAAAATATAAATAAAATAAAAACAAACAGATTCCTCCTCAGCCCAGTAAGATATACCTCTCCCCTTCTTTCTGCTTTGCCCTCTATCCATGCTCTTGTCCATACCCTTTTCTGAAATACTGAGACCTTTCCAAATCTGAATTTAGCTTGCCTGGAAAAAAAACTTGCTAGAGTGTTGTTGGTTTTTTTTTTTTTTGCCTTTAACTATTTCTTTAGCAACATTTTAAAGACAGAAAACTAAGCCTGCAGTTTTCTTCATTGGATCCCTGTTGCTGAAGATCAGGCCAGGGATTTGGATACAACCTATTATTTCCTGGCTACATGGTAACATATAAAAATTATCTGCACGTAGGCCAGGTTCTGCCCGTTGAAAACTTCAGAAAGCTCACTCAGAGACAGACAGAGAAAGCTGGAGGGGAATCTCAGAGCTAGTCTCTGCCATTCTCATTATCTCTTCTCTAGGGGCTGTGTCTTCCCTAGTAATTAGAAGAGGAAGAATCAGAAACAATTAGCTGCCAAGGGGCAATAAGATAAAAAGAGATAGATGCTACAGGTTGTCACTGATCTGTGAATCCCAATACCAGATATTCCTAGCACAGATATACTTTGCTTGCCATTTTATTCCAAAGTGGTTGTTGCCAAGGCTAACAGTGAAATAGATGGAGCTCATCCCTGTGTGCTTGAAATAACAAGATCACAGGCTAGTCAAGGAAACCATAAACATTGTATGTTAACGAAACCTTTTTAATCTCTTCCTGTTTTGTTAATATTGAGATCCTAAAGCATGGGTGCCCAAACTTTTCAGGCTGTGGGCCGGTCAGGTGGTTCAGGGGGGCAGTCACTATGACTTGGGGACCAGATTCAGCCCCCGATGCCAATTCATTCAGCCTGCGAGGCCCTTGTAGCTCCCGGAAGTGTAAGTAAAATGTGCCAGTATGGGCACATTTTACTTCCACTTTCAGGAATGACAAGGGCATCATGGGCTGAATGAATTTGCATTGTGCACCAGATCCAGCCTCTGGGCCATAGTTTGAACACCCCTGTCCTAAGGAGATGTATATTGAGGATAATCTGGGAGATACAGTATACTGTATACTCTACACACAGAAATGATCATACTTCACTATAGCAAACCTACTGATGAAGATTACGCCATTTGTTGTCTACCCTAAGCACAGTGTTTCATTTTGTTTTACAGCAGGAATGGGGAATACACAGTCCTCCAGAAGTTGCTTGACGTAACAGCCATCCTACCTTCTTAAAAACACACCTAGTTGAACAACTCAGCCTGGTTTTCAAATTCCATGTCCCACCTGCCTGCATTTCTTCACTCTGATAGCAAAGGACTCGTAGGAAGATACATAGCCAGGCTAAGGTCACTGACCAGCTGAAAGTGTGTGTGTGTTTGTTTGTTTTTAACACCGGGACTGCAATGGACTGCTGCAGCCTTGATGCTATTATCAAGGTGCACCTTCACAGCTAGTCCATCTGGCATGGCCTCTTCTTACCTCCATGACTGTTGGGAATCAGAATTCCTCCTCAGCTCATTTTGCTCTTGGGCTCAGTACGATGGTTTCCAGCAGCACGTCCTCCACTGAGGGGACCATCACCCCACCCAAAGGGGGTCATCCACCCATAGCCATTGGCCCTTTTAGGGAGTCAGGTTATTTACTGCCACTCAACACTCAGCATTGAGTTGCTGGCTGTACGGTCTACTCAATTAACATAGCAGTATGTCCAGCCAGATATATTGTAGCTGCCTAACACGATGGCAAAATTGGTACAATATTTGAAGGGGAAATGTTTTTTCCTTGAAATTGATTGATTTGATTCGATTTGATTTATTCAATTTATATGCCACCCTACTTGGTGAAACCAACTCAGGGCGGCTCACAACATACAATTGAATACAATATAACAGTTCAATACAATATCATAATATCATAAAATACAGTACAACAAAATAAATATAAACACAGTGTAACCCACAATACAATCCACAATATGGTCCACAATACAATCCACAATATAAAGCAGAGATACAATCCCAAAATACAGTCCAATATACAATATAAAAATATAACAATATAATCAATTTTTATGGTTAATCTTGGAAGTCTGACATGGAAACTAGTGTTCAGAGGTCTTTGGGAAGAAATGTGGAGTAATGGGTGGTTTATTTCCCCAATGGAATTAAATACATTCCTGCTGCAAAGCCTCTTGGGTGGGGCAGCAAGGAAGTCCTGTGCCTCAGCAGTTCTTAAAGCCCCAGCCAGGGTGGGTCCCAGGAGCAGGTGGAAAGTGTCCTGGGCCAAGTGCAGAGGCAGCCCCTCTGAGATCGTAAAATATTTTGTATATCTACTTTCAATCATCAATCCAAACAGGGACTACAATCAAGAAATAAGAACAAAACCAAGTCCCAGAAGGGCAGCAATGAATAAATTAGAAAATATCTTCAAGTGTATGGATGTGTCACTGCAGACTAAGGCCAATATCATTCACATTATTATCACTATTCTATACTAGAAAGAATGGTTGGTTATCCAGTGGTATCATCTCCCCTAGGTGACAGGTAATTAGTTACAAATTCAGCTAGAATGCTTATCATATTGTACACAGCTGTTTTCCTCTTGTGGTCTACGGCACATCCTGAAACAGAGATGAGTACTGGACCCTAGAGTCGGATATGACTGGCTTTCAAGCAAGGGTGACCTTTACCTTTACCTTTACCTTTACCTTTACCTTTACCTTTACCTTTACCTTTACCTTTACCTTTACCTTTACCTTTACCTTTACCTTTACCTTTACCTTTACCTTTACTCAGAGGATCTTGCCAAAGTCATTGTCCTCCCAGGCCAACTCTCCAAATGTGCAGAGAAGGGATTCTAGCTCCTTGGTTGCAGAACCCTGGTCTCCACCCTTACCTGGCATTACAGTCCCAGAAGATCCCAGCATTTCACCCCGTTGCTCCTTTAATGTTGCTGGCATGCCCTCCTCCCCTATAACCAGCTGTTACCTGTCATCCCACTTCCCAGAGAAACATGGCCTTTCCTCCTATCCATCTTCACATGAGTCCAAATCTCCACCCATGCTTAAGGTCAGTGATGGGATGTTACCGGTTCAGACCGGTTCACCCAAACCAGTAGCGCCCCATCAGGAGGGGTTGCTGGAGTGGTGGTAAAACCCTGGGTGACCTGTTCGGTCGCCTTTCCGGCACCCTCCAAAAATGTTTTTCTGGGCAGCCAAAATGGCTGCCTGGAATTGTGCATGTGTCAAACCTCCGTTTGACACATGTGCAGTTCTATTTTTTAGTGTGCATGCATCAAATAGCGGTTTGACGCATGCACACTAAAAAAGAACTGCACATGCGTCAAACGGAGGTTTGACGCATGCACAAACATTTTTTTTATTTTATTTATTTATTGCTCCACCCATGACGTCATGACATCATGACGTCATGATGTCGGCTATGCCCACGACATCGATGGCATCACGGTGGGGGTAGCGAAGATTTTAACAACCCACCACTGCTTAAGGTGCCACAGTATGAGGGAAAATGACCTACCAAAAGTACTGGCCGGGACTGCCTTATACCCAGCAACTCATCAGTTAGCTGTAATTAGCTACTGCAAATTCCTCAAACCTCACACAAGTATCAGGATTCCAGGTAATGAATGTATATGAGACTAGTCAAGTAAGGGGAACTTTTTTTCATCAAATAAGTCACATATACTTAGCATTTTTCCTGTCAATGATTTTTTAAAAACTGTCACTGGGAGAGATGTGAAATAATGTTGAGAGGCAATTACTCTTCCTAATTGACAGGCAATTAATGAAGAGATGGATAGATATTTTAAAAAACTGTGCTTAAACCTGATGTAGTTCATTCAAAAACTAGCCATCCTGCACTGTTGTACAGTGTGCAAGCATCTCCTATCAGTACCTACCCAGTCTAGAAGACTATGGGGCCACTTGGGAATAGGGAAGCCAGGGGCTGCCTACCATTTTAACTCTGAATTTTATTTTCTCCTATATTTTAGGCCAATGTTCTGAAGGTATCAGCCTCATTTTTCTTTCTTTCCTTATGTGTCTAAGGATCAGAGATGCACTTGATCCCTTTCTGTGTGCCCTCTAGAACACATGGGAATAGACAAATTTAACTTTCTTAATAAAGGTTAGTTGTTTGATTTTAAAAGCTTCTCTTGCTTTATTGTGAGACTAATGATCCGAGTGTCTATACAGTGCTGATTGCGACTGAAAATAAATTAATAGTTATTTTTCTCTCTCTTGCTTCCCTTATGAAAATTCACAACATTTACTACACTGGCTTAAAAAAACAGAGCAAAACAAACGAAACAGGAATTAGGTAGATGAGGATAAAGCAAGAAGGGTGGCAAATGACAATTGTTAGTTTGTGCCAGGCAGAACGTTGAAGGCAGAAGAACAGAGAGGAAGCTAATGTTTTAATGTAAATCTTATCCAGTCCAATGTTTCTGAAAAAAGATAAAGGAATTTGGAAGTCTGAGGGGTATAAACTATAATCCTATTACTCCGACATAAGCTCTACTAACAGAGCTATACAAGATCCATGGAGCTATCGCCCAGTAAAGAATTTACCCCATGAAAGCTGCTATCTGTGTACAGTACATACAATTCCTCTTGAATGCTGGTTCAATAGAATTCTGTCTGTTCATTATTCCTAGTAAAGATATTCTCTACCTTATGCATTTGATCTCCTCTAAATGACAAACATGGTTATCTGTATTTATTGTTTTTCATATGTTCTGCTGACTACAAGCAGTTCAGAATGCATTTGAATGAAATCACAATTACCATTATCTTGGCATTTATAATTCTGTAATTTCATGGACCATGCAAATTGTCTTGCAAAAAAAATGCTGATTCAAATACATTGGGGAGAAAGTAAGATTGCCAATACACTATCAAAACAAACCATTGTAAAAAAAAAAGAAATTAATAATATGTGTTTGCATCAGTATACATATTAGGCCTGTATATATTACAGAAGACCTATGTGCTGGCCCTGATTCAAGTCACCAACTGAAAAAGAGCACACGAATTGGATTTGGTTCAGCCTGTGCACTTCTGGGGAGGGTCCTGCTCTGCCTATGTTCATACTGTATGTGCATTTGTATTTCAATTTGTTTATATCCTAGTTTGTACTTGTATTTACCGCTCCTCTTCATGAGTTCCCTTGAATGTTTGCACATTGTCCCATGTTCACCATGGAAATGCACAAATAACCTTGATTCAGGCCCCCCCCCCCCGATTTAGCTAAATACACAGCACATCACTGTTTTGTTCTGATTAGTTCTAAAGAACTTCCTGCTGATAGGAGAGAAGATTGCTCCAGCAGGGTTGTGAATATCTACAATTTGCCAGTTTATGAGAATGCTTTTCATTGTTCCCAGGAAAGGAACTATATATTGGCAGATAACCCACCATAAAGCCACTATAAAGCACAAAAACACCTGCTTGATATGTTCTGTATTAATGTGATTTCTCATGAGAAATCTGTACATGAATCAAGAAGCAACAGTTAGGACAGAATATGGAATGGCGGAGTGGTTTGGAATAGGAAAAGGAGTAAGACAAGGCTGCATTTTGTCACCCTGCTTATTCAACTTATACACAGAGCACATAATGTGCAATGCAGGGATGGAGGAATCACAATTTGGGATCAAAATTGCTGGGAGAAACATCAACAATTTGAGATATGCTGATGATACCACCCTAATGGCAGAAAGTGAGGAGGACTTAAAGAAGCTCCTGATTAGGTTGAAAGAAGAAAGTGAAAAAGCTGGCTTGAGAATCAATATCAAGAAAACCAAGATAATGGCAACAGGCCCTATCAGTCCCTGGAAAATAGATGGGGAAGAAGTAGAAGCAGTGACAGATTTTAATTTCTTAGGATCAAAGCTCACTGCAGCTGGAGAGTGCAGCCATGAAATAAAAAGGCGACTGATTCTTGGGAGGCAAGCTATGAGAAACCTGGGAAATATAGTGAAAAGTAGAGACATCACATTGCAAACAAAAATTCATCTAGTCAAAGCAATGGTATTCCCGGTGGCAATGTATGGTTGTGAGAGCTGGACCATTTGGAAAGCTGAGTGCAGAAGAAGATGTGGTGTTGGAGGAGAGTTTTGAGAGTCCCCTGGACAGCAAGGAAAACAAATAGGTCAATCTTAGAAGAAATCAAACCTGACTGCTCCTTAGAAGGTCAAATAGTGAAGATGAAGCTAAAGTACTTTGGACATCAAATGAGAAGAGAGGATTCGCTTGAGAAAGCCTTGATGCTGGGAAGGGTGGAGGGCAAAAGAAGAAAGGGGCAGCCCAAAATGAGATGGCTAGATGGTATTGTAGAGACAATGGGCACAGAGCTGAGCAAGTTGAGGAGGATAGTGGAGGACAGAAGTGCCTGGCAGACAGTGGTCCATGGGGTCGCAAAGGGTCGGAATCGACTGTGTGACTGAACAACAACAATGTGATTCCTCATCTTAAAGAAGTACATGGAGCAGCTGATGTACATGGACTAGCTGGACAGTGCTGGGTGAATTCTTGCCACTGCTGAAAGCATCTTTGAACTAACAGGGGAACCTACCTGGTACTGGTTGGATGGTGGAAGCATTATTACCTGAGGCTCCAGCAGCTCATGTTTGTCATGCATTGAGTAAACAAAAGCTACTGCCCTGATCCCACTGCTGCCAGTAATTGGGAAGCCTCTCAGCACTGTACAGTCCATAACAGAAGCCCTGTTTTGGTTATTAAAAGTGTGCATTGGTGCCATTTTAAAATGACATCAGGGCGTGTGTAGTGTGCAACAACAGAAGTCACTGTGAATTTTCTTCTGGATTTTCCAAATATATGCTTATGGCTTAGGTCTTGAGAGTGTGTGGGGAAGTCCCAGCTTCTTTTATACAGCACCCTGAATATTTAGACCAAAAAAACTGCAAGTTTTCAGTTGGGCATACTGAACATACCATGGGACACCTTTGGGCAGTGGTGGGCAGCCAAAAATTTTACTACCACACTGTGGGCAGAGCCAACATCATGGGCAGAGCCAACATCATAACGTCATGGGTGGAGCCAACATCATGATTGTCAGACAACTGGTTGTCTTACCCTGGGGGTGCCTCCCCTGCGTTCCAGAGAATCAATTTCATTATGGGAACATCCACCCCCCTCCGGTAAAAGAGCCAGGCTGCAAAAACCTGCCAATCACAGTAGGCGCCTCACTGTGCTCATTCTGTGGAGAGATATGGGGAGTTTTGGTAGCTAGCCTTCTGATGTGTGTGTGTTTTACCTTCTTTGTTGATGAAAGAGACGGTCTTCAAGCGAAAACAGTAGGATTATTGATCAGGTTCATAAAGCATATTGATCAGGTTCATAAACAAAGGTCATTAGCATAAGGCAGTCTAGTGATAGTCCAAAACAAAACCAAGTACAGTCAAAGCTCACATAAAGAGTGTCTCACTTAAAGAGTAACTCACTTAAAGAGCAGAATTTTCTCTGAAAGTTCGCTTTGCTTAACAGATAAAACCAACTAAAAACTCACTTAACAAATAAATTGGGGTTCACAATCCCCCTCACAATTGGTCATTTACAATGGCGTTTCACTTAAAGAGCAAACTCGCTTAAAGAGCAATCCTGTGGAACGTATTATGCTCTTTAAGCGAGGTACAACTGTACAGTCCTAGGTAATCATTTTGAAAGAGTAAAAGAGGAGTAGTCCCAGGGAAAGGTGTTAACCCATAGACACCCAAAAAGCAAACTTCCCCTGTTCTCTCCAAAATGGAGATACTTCAGTCAGGTCGGGTACCTCCTAACCAATCAGGGTACGCTCTTATTGAAACAGAAAGTTCCCAAAACATGGGAACATGTTTACACATGTGTAGGGACCTATAGTCATAACAGGAGAGAACTCAGCAAGCTTAGAGATAAAGGTTATGCTGAACTGGAAACAAGCTGTCTTGTGAGACAGTCTTGTGACACAGAGAGGAAATGATTTTTGAGGCTTAGTGAAACTAGGTCCCTTCCATGCTTTGGGAACATTAGGAAAAAGATGTCATCTCATGGCAATGATGTCATGGGTGGAGCCAATAATGTGGGTGGAGCCAATGTAAAAAACCCATAAAATAAGTACACAAAAATACCAATTAAATAGACATAAAATTACATAAAAATACACATAAAACACACATTAAAATAAATACACATTAAATATACATAAAACACAAATTAAATAGACATAAAACACATAAAATACACATTAAAAATAAATACACATTAAATACACATAAAACACATAAAAATACAAATTAAATAGACATAAAACACATAAAAATACAAATTAAAAATAAATACACATTAAATACACATTAAAATACACACAAACACCCCATACCCAAAGGTGAGTCACTTACTTTGGGGAGCAGGCTATAGGGAGCTTCATGCTAGCAGTTTCTCTTCCTCCTCCCTGCTTGGAAGGACAGCAAGGAGGCCACGCATAAGCGTCAAGTGCTGTAGGCGCACATGCACACCAAGTGCTTGGTGTGCATGCACAGTGGGGGAACTAGTGAAAAGGTAAGCCCCCAAGGTGGTTCCCCCCAAAAGCCACTACCGGTTCTTCAGGACACTGGGAAAAGTTATTACCAGTTCTGGAGAACTGGTGCCAACCTGTTGCTGCCCATCACTGCCTTTGGGGTACGGCCAATATCAGTTCAAGTGAAAAGAATTGGAAATGGCCCTGACTGCCACCTGGCTTGGGCATGACAAGGATTAGTACTTTGTAGGGGCAAGGATTAATTTATCCAGGCTGGAGTGGGGATTAGCTTCCCCTGCTCTGGTATCAGGTTATAGCACTACCAGGCCCTGCTGCAGGTTGGGGTTAAACAAAGATTAACTAAATTGTGGCCCAATCCTTTCACCTTTCACTAGTAGGAAGCAAAAGGACTGCACATTTTCCAAGTTGGAAAGATACTTGCATATACTAAATGCTTGTTCTTAACATTATGTTGGGCTAAAACAGTTTTGATAAAATGATGTGACAGTTGAAGAGAAATGAAAAGTGCAAGGGTTAAGCAATGCTGTCCAACACACAACTTCTCTGCTTCATATTAAAGAGTGGCAATCACTCTGCAACAGAAAGGATGAGTGACCTAAAGTCTGCCAGATCAGCTGTCTGACATTATATTCTCTCCAAATCCTTGTGAGCACAATGTAGAGGGGAAGAGGCACCAGAATACAAAAGCATAGTAATGTAAATAATTGAGCATGAATGGCCACTTAAAATTACTACGTTCTCCAGATTTTGTATTGTTCAGTAAATGATGTGTGCTTTACATCTTAAAGTCCTAGAACAGGGGTGCCCAAACTATGGCCAGGGGGCCAAATGTGACCCAATTTATCCAGCCCGCGAAGCCCTTGTTGCTCCTGGAAGCGGAAGTAAAACGTGCACATATGAGTGTGTTTTACTTCCACTTGCAGGAGTGACAAGGGCTTCGTGGACGGGATGAATTGGCATCGGGGGCCACATCTGATCCCGGGCCTTAGTGACCGGCTCCTTGAACTACATGATTGGCCCACAGCCCCAAAAGTTTGGGCACCCCATCTTAGAACCTCATCTAGTAGATCTCAGAGTGGGAAAGAACACTGCTTGAAGTCTCAGACAGCTATAGCTGCTTTGAGAAAACAATTTCCAGTAAGGTGGTCTGACCTGGAATAGCAATAGCAAGGAATTACATTTATTGACTACCCTGTAATGCTTAGATCACTCTCTGAGTGGCTAACAAGGTAATTAGCATTTTGCCCCCAACAAAATGATTGGCTCCTCAAATCATATTGACTTTGGTTTATTGCTTTGGCATGCTGGCCTTTGCAGATTACATAATAAAGAAAAAACATGTACTTAACACAATACAATATTAAAGAATTTAATTAAACTTCTGTTCTGGGTTTAAAATCTAAAATACATCCTTCTAAACATAACGATTAATACAATTAATGCACTTAAGAAGGCCAAGGCACAAATCACATTGCTGGGGAATTTAATGTGCATATAGGCAATGGCCAGTCTTGACCTGGACCATAATAAAGTGATTGAGATTCAAATTGAAACAGGCAATGGCCAATCTAGGTTTTCCTATTATGGATATAGTGTTGACATCTGTAATCAGTTGAGAAACACACAAGATCCCCTTAGGAATAAATCTAGGAAAATGTTTGGCAACTAATTGATAAATTTAATCTAATAATACTAAATGGTAATTCTGAAGGTGGGAACTCATTTTACTCACCTTGGAAGGACAGAAGGTTGAGTCAAACTTGAGCCCATTGAGACTCAATTCAAATTTTGAGCAGAGTTTTGGCTATAGCATAATCACTGCACTATGAGGGTTCTTCTGAAGTTCTCATGACTGTCGTTCTCATGCATGCTCACTCAACTGTCAGCAGAAAGCATAGTAAGGAGGTTGGAACTCCTTTATGAGAATCTAAGAAGTGAACATGGCCTCGTCCATCCAGGTTTTCAAGATTTAATAACTATAGGCTAGTTACAATTATTCCCTACATGGGCAAATTAATCAAGTGGATGGTGGTAGATCCGCTACAGGTTTTCTTGGAGGAAATAGACTGTCTAGATCAGGAGTTCTCAACCTTTACAAGCAGGGGGCTGGGTCATGCTCCCTCAGACAGCTTTGGGGGCTGGATGGCCATTTTGCCCTTCCTCTACCACATGGCACTTCTGGGTGTGGTGGAGGTGGTGGTGGCCACATGAAATGATGGTGTGGGCTGCATCTGGCCCACAGGCCACAGGTTGAGAATCCCTGGCCTAGATCTATTTCTACTGGAGTTTAGGTTACATTATGGTACAGAGTTAGTGCCTCAAATCCCTGGAATGCTGTTGGGCCTCCATGATGGGGATACTGAAGGCAAATAACTTTAAAATGATTCCAGATAAGACAGAGATATTGCTGTTGAGGGGTCCTCCTGGACAGTCAGATGGGAATTATCCCATGTTAGGAAAAGATTCTCAGTTTGGGAACTTTACTGGATCCAACTTTTTCAATGGAGTAGCTAATATCTACCATGGACAGTTCTATCTTTTAGAAGGATTTTCCAGGATGTCTCTTATAATATTGGTACATGCATTAGTAATCTCAAAAATCAATTACTATAATTTTCTCTATGCCCTTGAGGTCACTATGGGAGTTGCAATAGGTTTAGAATGCAGTTGCCAAATTGATCACAGGGATGAACAAATATGATCATGTACTAGTTGCATGTTGCTTAGTTCACAGTTCTTATGTTAACATTTAAAGCCCTGAACATTTTGGGACCTCATTACCTTTCAGTGCATCTCTCTCAAAGAGTTTCTACCCAACCTACCTGAATCACACAGGCTTTGACGCTGTGTTGCCATCTCAAAAGAGGTTAAAAGAATCTTTAGAAGGAGCCATGATTTCTCAGTGATGTCCCTATTGCTTTGGAATTGTCTCCATCCAGAGACTTGTCAAGCTCCTTTCCTCCAAGTTTTCATTTAATTAGTGAAAACAGACCTTTTCAATAAAATCTTTAAGAACATTCTCCTCTTTGACATATCTATTTAACCTGAGTCCTTAATTTTTTGTTATCATTCACCAACTGATTCTTAGTTAGTAATTTATTTGTTCATAGCTTCTGGGGTTGGATGGGATTTTGACAGTGGCGGGATGTCAAAATTTTTACTACCCCACCATGATCTCATCACAGTGTGGGCAGAGCTAATGTCATGATGTCATGACATCGTGGGCAGGGCCAAAAAATAAAATAAAATAAATAAAATAATAAAATAAAATAAAAATAAGCACATGCACACACACACACACCCTCCTTACCTCCTTAAGGATTCTCCAATTGGAATAGCAATTGGAACAGCACAGGTGTAGCTTATTGATGAGGTAACTCCAAGACTTTGCTTAAAAACTCCAAGCCAGGCTGCCAGGCCTTTTTAGGAACTGTGGTAGTACGCCAATATAGGTAAAGGTATTAAATACACATTAAAATGCACACAGACACCCCACACCCAAAGGTGAGTCACTTACCATGTGGAGCAGGCTATAGGAAGCTTCAGGCTAGCAGCTTCTCTTCTTCCTCCCCACTTGGGAGGACAGCAAAGAGGTCGTGCATACGCGCCAAGTACTGTAAGCATGCATGCACACCAAGTACTTGGCATGCATGCGCAGTAGGGGAACCAGTGAAAAGGTAAGCCACGAAGGTAGTTCCCCCCAAAAGCTGCTACCAGTTCTCCAGGACACTGGGGAAAGTTACTACCGGTTCTGGTGAACTGGTGCGAACCTGTTACATCACATCAATGGATTTTGATGATATATTTTCAATGAACTAACATTATAAATAGATCGGGAGCAGAGATGTTAGGGAAATATGTGTTTTTGTGCCACAAGCCACTTCTGAATCAATGACCCCTTTGAAGGTGAGGTCACTAAGAATCCTGCTGAGGATTTGCAAACTGAAGACCATGGCTTTTCATCTTAGCAAAAACTACTTAGTATGCTTCAGTTTGCTTTCATTCTTCCAACTCTTATGCCAAAGTTGTGCTCTCATACTCAACTGTGTTGTGTCCCATGCTTTTGGCACAGCTCCCATCCACCACAGGCTATCTGCAGCTTTAATCTGCCTGCAAATGCTGCCCAGTGTATTTGCCCACTCCCTAGTACAACCTGCCCTCTGTTTCACCAATACTGCTGACATTTCCTGCTGGCATTCCTACTGTTTAATGTTCCATCAGTATGCCCTTTGCAGGCATTTCTTCATACCAAAGGAGTGCTGACTGTTGATGTGCACTCTTTCTATTTGACACAATTGCTGGGAAAGAGTCAAAGAACACAGGGGATCCTTGAAAATGTTTTGCCTATTTCTGTTCCCCACCCCATAGGGGGCAATAATGACTCTATAGTATTCAAATTGACTATAACGGACTTTTTGATATCTGGAAATTCTGAATTTGATCAGTTCCAACTATAAAGGGCTGTATTTGCATGTCTCTCTGTTCAATCTGAATGTTGGTGCTCTAATCAAATGTTGAAAGGTGGAATACTTTGGTCATATAATGAGAAACTAAAAGTAATGTCTATTACAGCTGATATTTAAAGATTAAAAATAGAAAAAAGAAGGAAAAGAAGGAAAATAATTTATTGGCTGAAAAACCTTGGTCATTGATTTTGAGACTGCATGATATTTTTTAGAGCTGCTGTAATAATATTGGGTTATTTCAATTTCAAATTCCAAATTGTTTGTATATACCCACACTCAAATTTAGTACTAAAATGTCTCTAACCTTAATGTTCTTTTCCTTCAATGGCCTCATTTTTGGTTGTGAAGTAATAACCACCCTACTTATTATATGTCCAAGGTGTGATGACATCAATATAATCTAAAAACAGTAATGAAAAGGGAAAAAAATACACAGGCCCTGACTTTATGTAGTAAACTGTGTTATATACAAACATGGCAGTTTAATGACCTGTTACTCATGAGTAGAACCTTAGTCTACATGTAGGGAGGACCACACCTGAATTGATTCCCCCCCCCCACCTAAACAATCAGGATTTTGGCTTGCTTTCTCACATGTCTTGACCTAAATCCCAGCTGTAAGTAAGGTAGCGCATAGGAAATTAAAACACTCCAGTCATCTTCATGTATTTTGAAAGTATATTGTAGTCAAAGTCAGTTACAGAAACAAAATTTCTGGAAGCAAAGACTTCTTAGTTTCAGGAAGCAAAACAGTTTTAGGCAATGAAGCTATTTTAGTTCAGAAAGCACATTATAAACAATAAAAGCCTGACTAAATGTGGAAGCCCAAAGGACATGTTTGTAGAGTTGAAAACAGACTCCAAGGGAATACTCATGAAGCATGGTAAAGGACAAAGAGAAAGTTCTTTCTCCTTCCTGTCCTTTTATCTCCTTCAACAAGTTCCACCCTCAGGATAACTTCAGTCAATCACTAGACAGTATCACAAACCTATCACAAATTAGGTTTCAATTGTTGAAGAACACAAGGGGTTGACTACTGAGCAGCTTCTGCCCAGTGACAACCCATACTACACCATTTCAGTGAAGGACACTCTTCCCCTTCAGAGAGCAGAACACAGAAATCTCAATTACAGATTCAAAAGAACACACAGGCCCTATTTCAACCCTGACAGGCTGTAAGTAGCAGAAACAGTTCTAGATAAATGATTGACTGAAATGGAAGATCCTTCCTGTTGTATTTTCTAAATAATGCATGGTAGACAGGTAATATGATGTGTGCTAAAACCAAAAGCAAACATCAGTGTTCTTTTTTTAAAAAGGCAATTAAACTTTCCTTTGTAAAGATAAAAAGCAATGCTATGGTTCCCACACATACATCCATGAGACAAGTAAACACTCAGCCCATTTAATGCATTTTCTTGAGAATTCTTTGTAGTATGGTCTTGTATTCCCTATTGAACCCACTTGTCATCACAATCGTAAGAAAACAGCAGCATTTGTTTTCCATCTATATTGCAAAATACCCGTTCAGGTTCTCTAAATGCTATTTTAAAGATGTGTAGAATGTTAGAGCAGCAGGTATTCAAATCCACAGACTGTAATTACACATAATTTTAATTTTGTATGAAAACTCTTAGGCCTTCGGAGTTCTATGCCAACAAATGAACAGCAAACAAAAACAAGTTATGTGTCAAATACCCTCTTGCACAGCATCTCCAGGGCCTATAGCTATTTTTCCAGGAACATAAATACAAAACAGCCTTTAGGAGCTACTCTTCTTGCAGTTATATGTCATAGGCTAACAGCAATTTAGTTTGTTTTTGAAGAAAACATTCTCTCTGCTGAAGTTGATTCGTCCTTAAAACAACCATAATCTTCAGGACAACAATAGAGATGATATTGAACAGAATTCATCACTGTTCATCAGTGTAATTCATCATTGCATTCGGGTCATATCCACACATTGTGCAGCAGAAAAGGCATCTTCAATAGCCAATCCTAACTTCTGACTGACAATTATATTGATATGACAGATATTTTGGATTACAAATTCCATGATCATTGTTACACCAGCTCAGGATTTAGCCCAAGAGTTGTAGCCCAAGATCTCAGGTAAATTACAGGTTGGGGGGGATAAGAGAGAGAGAGACTAAAGGAGGTAGACTTTGTCCATTGTCTTGCATGTTACTGCATCTTAAGACAATTCTCATCAGACAGGACAACAATGTAGAGCCACACTCATACACAAAGAGACACAAACATTTAAAATTAATCAATGTATTTATTTATTCACATTTATACCTCACCCTTTTGATGCAAGCACCACTCAAAGCGGCTTACAATGTATGTATATAATAAAAATGAAGACATGAGAAAAAGTATGATGAAATCAATCAGTTAATGAGCACCAATTCTAAAGGATAGAAGCTATATCTCCACGGAAAGCATCCCAAAACAAATAGGTTTATAAGTCCTCTTTGAAGGCCTCTGCTATAGGGACCATAAATGGTTTGATTGGGGCACATAATTGTGGCATTTTTTGTGAGAAAGACCAATTTAATTAGGGTTTCCAAGTCTCAGAGCATCAGCTGAAGTCTAATGGAAGTGCTGTGTTTTGTGGGATCTCCAGACAGGGCAAAGTATGAGAAATCCTGGTGATGGGGGAAGAAAAATATTGACTTTTTTTTTAGTGCAGGGGGGATGTGAGATGACAGCTCTCAAAAGATTGGCAGCAATTCTGTAGCTGTTGGGTGCATTTCACCAAATGGTTTGGATGAATCTAGGTCCCACATTCACTCATTAGCCACTTCCACAACTGACTGAGAAGCAGTTTCACTTCTGCTCTGCATCACTGTTTCCCTTGCCTGTGCAATATCAAAATGATCCAACAATCTGAGGACAGAAGGGGCCAGCCCATGGTTGCAGACTCCAGCATCATAGCAAATGGCATGCTGCTTACTGGACAACCCTACTGATCTTTGTGATTGGCTCTGCAAATTGACTTGTAGCACTAATGGTTTCAAATAAACATCAGTGTCTGTTAGGTTTCATGCACATTTATAGGGTTTACCTGCCTAGGGGAAGATGTCAGAAAGGTTGAGAGCCAGATAGAAGGAAGTTTCTCATGAGGTAGATCCAAAGTGTTTTCTGGTGGGTCGAACCATAATACATCATTGGCAAGAACTTCTGTATGAAATCTTTGATGTATCTATTTCTTAAAATACTATTTGTCCCAATCAAAGAGCAAGTTCCACACCAAGAGTAATGAAAAAGTCCCCTGCTTGACCAGAGACAACGTAAGATATAGCCTCTGATTAACCACAAGTTGTTGGCTGTCAGAGTAAAAACCTAATGAAATTGTATGCAGTCAGACATTTGTCTCAACACCTCTTTTGATTCTTGCTTTTTGTAAACAAAACAAAGACAGTAAGCCATGCCAGCCTGTAAAAAAAGAAAATTTCAAATCCATGGTAATTTAATAATTTACTGGGATTCCAAAATTAAATCATTTTATGGATAGCTCAGTAACTTGAGTGTCTGACTAGAACCAAAGGTTAGGAGTTTAATTCTCCACTGTGCTTTCTGGAAGAAAAGTCAGCCTTAGGCAAGCTGCACAGTCCTAAGGCACTCCCAGAAGAAGGAAATAGTAAACCAATTTTGAGTACTCTATGTCTAGAAAATTTATTTATTTATTTATTTATTTTGTCAATTTTATATTCCGCCCTACTTGCACAAGCACCTCAGGGCGGAGCACAACAGACATAAAATAAACCCCTAAAAACACAAAAAGAACAAAGTAAAATTAAAATTAAAACCCTTTAAAAACTTTAAAAACCTCTCTTTCCCTACACTAACCCACCAAATATAGGAATGAGGGTAAGAATGGGGAGGGGGGGAAATACAGGATGTTAAATAAGCCAGCGGAGGGTGTGTGTCAGTAAACCATCATTACCCCACACCATTCCTGCCAGCCAGGTTTTCAGGCCCTTTCTAAAAGCCAATAACCCCGTCTGAAGGCGCAGCACCAGAGGCAGGTGGTTCCATAGAATCAGGTCGAACAGGGAGAAGGCCCTCTTTCTAGTGCCAGAGAGTCGAGCCTCTCTGGCTGATGGAACCACTAAGGCACCTCTCCAGTCTGCTCTGGTGGGACGGACAGATACCCTTGGGGAGATGCGGTCTCTCAAGTAACCTGGCCCACTACCATATAGGGCTTTAAAGGTCATGACCAGCACCTTGAATTGCACCCAGAGGCAAACTGGCAACCAGTGCAGCTCCCGAAGCAGCGGGGATGCATGAGAGTAACGCCCACAACCCAACACCACCCAGGCTGCCACATTCTGGACCAGCTGCAGCCTCCGGATAGTCATCAAGGGCAGCCCAATGTAGAGCGCATTGCAATAATCTAATCTGGAGGTGACCAGGGTGTGGGTGATCATGAGCAAGGAGTCCCTGTCAAGGAGTGGGCGCAACTGGTGAATTACACGCAATTGTGCAAAGGACATTCTGGAAAGGGTTACTATATATTGGAATAGCAATAGCAATTACACTAACTTACTGCCCTATAGTGCTTAGAGCACTCTACGCATGCTTCACAATGTAATTAGCCTTTTTGCCTCCAAACATTGGATACTCATTTTACCAACTTCAGAAGGCTGAAATCAAGTTGGCAAACTTGTAACAATAACTTTTAAAAGCAGATTATCCTTTATGACATATTCAAGAGTTTTGAAACATCATGACTAGAGATGGATATAACAAAATTGTGCATATATGATTTATCCTAATAAAGTTTATTATCTGGTGATGGATGATGAGCAAGAAACAATAATAATTAAACCTCTTGAATTAAGGGTTTTTTTTAAAAAAAATTCTAAGTTGTATATATCTACCGAAAGACAAAAACATCTATAACCCTGGCTCACAATTGAATGAACTTGATGGATGAAGGAATCGAGAGGAAAACAAACAGTGGAGAAGCAGCCCGTTCTCTGTTTTAAGGAAGGGGACATATTGATGTGGGAGAAGAGATTTTTCTTCAGCCTAGCATGCGTTCACTGGCTGGGAGTTGTAAAATCATAACACAGAGTGAACCTCAATAATAAACAATAAACTTCCAAAGTGGAGAGTCACAGACACACAGTAATGTTAAGTGGGTCACAACCAACATAAAGTCAGTTCCCCTTTATAGGGTGGAATGGAATTTCCAAGGGACAGGAGTGTATATACAGTATCAGGATATTTGCTGTTAAGTAATGTTACGACAAGGACATTGCTATGCGCTCAGAAAATGCATTTATCTGTTATAACACCTCTGTCTGACCTGATTTCTGTGAATACATACTTTGATAGCCACTCTAATGCCCAAATGATCACTTCCAGGTCTCTTTTGCTTCCCTTACCCTCCCCCCTCCTCCTTCTCTTTACCCTTTCCCTCCTCCTCCTCTCTTCACTCTCATTGATTTCCCTGTGCCTTGATATACTGTACTTCATGGAAGATAGAGGGTAAAACCTCTTAGTGACATTTGAACCCTACTTCAAAGATAGGCCTATTTTACTTAGGTTCAGCAGTGTGTGAAGGCCAGAAACAAATTGAGTAGAGCATTAAAGAATAAATCTGCAGATCCTGTTTCATCTGAGCACTAACCCTGTGTTCAGCTTTCCAGTCTTTACCGTGTCTTATGACAAGTTTCTTGACAAAATCTATCACTGTTTTTCTCATGTAGTAACCTCTAAGGTGACTCAGTCTGCAGCAATTTGGCTCTTCTCAGTTTAACAAAAAATTTTTGCCTGCCACTGTGATTTCATTTTACTCTTCTGAAGCTTCTGCTAAATTCACTTGTTGAGCAATATCTTCCAAACAATTTCACTCTGTTGAAAATAAAAACATGAAGGAAAGAAAATTATGGTACAACTAACCCACCAGAACTAAAAAAAACCAAACCCATAAATGAGTCACTAATGTAAATTCTTGTTTGTTACATTTAAAGCCTCTTGACATTAATTGTCTTTTTTGTGTAATTTAGGTTTTTATTACTCATTCTACTGCTATTGTTATAAAAACAGTCCAAACCAGCCTCAGTGCAGATTTTGAAAGTCATTACAATTTGCAACATTTAAGATAAAAAGAAAACAGGGAAATAAGTCTAAATGCATTTTCAAATGCTATTTTGTTTTGTTTTCATGCATTATTTTTGTCCTCTTTAGTAAAGCATAATGCTTGATGTAGGGGTAAGTATTAGCTGCTGGAGCAGGGATTATTTATTTATTTATTTATTATCTCAACTTGTGGCCCACAGCACAATTTCTTTTTTCTTTTTAATAAATTTTATTAGGTATAAAAAGTATTACAAATCAAGAAAAATACATAGAACAAAAAGAAAAGAAAAACATTACATAAATCCAAAGTGTATATAGAGAAAAATCAAAAAAGAAGATAAAAATTCCCATAATTAACAAAACTACATTTGTATCATCATTCAAATATTATTACCTCATGATAAAACTTCAAACTGTAAATTATGTCTCCCCCATATCACCTCAAAACCAATATATTTAATTCTCTAACTCTACTATCATTCTTAACTTTAGAAACACCCTCGTGATATATACATTGTCCGGAGATTAATGTTTCCTTATTTTTTCCAAAAATCATTTTGCTCAGATGCAGGGAATATGCCTTTATTTTTATCTATTACATATTCAATGAAAGGTTTCCAAATCCTCCAGAACTTATTGCCAGTTACTTTACCCTTATTAAAATTTAACTCCCAGGTGAGCTTTTCATTGAGTGCCAAATCCCACATTTCCTTGTACCAATCCCTTCTTTGTAAATTTTCATTATTTTTCCAGTTTCTCGCTATACATTGTCTGGCCGCCGATAACATTATCGCCATCAGTTCGTTGTTATCCTCACTCATTTTATATTTATCCACCTCAGTTAACAAAACTGTATTTGACCCCAGTTTAACCTGCAATTCCAATATATTCTTAATTTCATCCTCAATGTCTCCCCAAAAATTCTTCAGAACATCGCAAGACCACCACATGTGCTCATATGTACCTCTGGCTTTTTTACATCTCCAACATTTCTCGCTCACAGTTTCATACATTAAATGCAGTCTTACTGGGTTCTATACCATCTCCAGATTAGTTTATAATTGTGTTCCTTCACTCTTACCGACATAGATCTCATAATACGTCTTCTCCACATTTTCCCCCATATTCTCTCAGTGATTTTTGTGTTCAATTCCTGTTCCCAGCTATCTTTCAATATTTGTTGAGCTTTCCCCCCTTTATTTAATATTTTATATATTTTACTAACTATCCCTTTTATTCCTATGTCTCCTTTTCTTAATTTGACCAGCAATGTCTCAAATTCTGTAAGCTCCCTGTCTGATCCCAATTCCAAAAAAAATCTCTTATTCCAATTGTTCATCTGGAGGATTTTGAACCAATCCAACTCCAATTGCCGATAAAGCTCCTTTCTCCTCTCTAGATCCCTACAACTTTTGATCCAATCTTTCAACATAGAGACCCCATTTTCTAATAAGATATCCCTAATCCTACCGTCTATTTTCATCGGAAAATTATTAAAATCTTCTAATTCTGTAACCAATGAGATCCCTGGAATAAGATCCTTTCTTGCTTTGTTCCATTCCTCTATTGTTGCTCCTATCATCTTACCCTGAATTCTCATTTTTTTATCCTTATCCCCACATAAAAAAAATGCCTTCCCTTTCCTCGAGAACTCTTTTGATTCTAATTTTCCCCATATTGATTCTTCTCTAATTAGTAATTTGATAACATTTCGTAATTGAAAGGCTCTATAATACTTGCTAACATTCGGGATACCCAGTCCCCCTTCTTTTTGCGATACGTACCACAGAAACTTAGATATTCTAGCTCTTCGTTTCCCATTGCAAAATCTATTTATGATATTTTGATATTTTTCCAATTCTTTATCTGTGTGTTTTATTGGCAGAGCATCAAATAAAAAATTTAATTTAGGTAACAACATCATTTTACACATTGCAACCCTGCCGAACCACGATAAATTCAACTTGTTATACTGTAGTATTTTTTTGTCTATCTCTTTCATTTGTTTTCCATAATTCAGTTCCTTGAGTTCCCCAGTTTTTTTTAGCAAGTATTACCCCTAAATATCTTAATTTATTTGGAGTTTGAATATTAAATTTTTGCTTTATTTCTTCTTCATCCTTCTTACTCCCATTAACTAAGATCATCTCGGATTTATCCCAGTTCACCCTTAAACCTGTCATTTCCTCGAAAGTTTTCAAATGTTCATTAATCTTTGGTATTGCTTGTGCTGGTTGTTTAATTGTGATTAGTGTATCATCGGCATATAAACTTATTTTATTCCCTTCTATTCCAATTAATTCTTTATCTTGCCGTACTAAATTCGCCAATAGTTCCATAGCCAATACAAACAGTGTGGGCGACAAAGGGCACCCCTGCCGAGTTCCAGCCTCCAATTTTATTTCTCCTGTATAACTATCATTAAATTTCACTGTCGCTATCCCCTGTTTATATAAATTCTTAATAACTTTTTGGAATTTGTCTCCAAATCCGTACAGTTTGATTACCTCATGTATTGTTACCCATTGCAAAGAATCAAATGCTTTAAAAATGTCCAATGCTAAAAAACCTGCTTTATCTTTTTGCTTTTCAGCTATATCCAATAAATCCACTACCCTCCTTGTGAGATCTGACATATACCTGCCCTTTACAAACCCTGCTTGATCATCTCTTATGTATTTGGCTATGAAACTATTTAGCCTAGTCACCATTATTGTAGAAATTTTTTTAGCGTCTTGGTTAATTAGGGATATCGGCCTATATGATTCTATTTTCTGTAAATCCTTACCCGGCTTAGGGATCAATGCAATAATAGATCTATTCCAAGATTCCGGTGTTGATTCTCCCTCTAAAATCCCATTAAACAATTTCTGTAATCTCGGAACAATCCAGGGCTTGAAATCCTTATAAAATTCAGCAGGAAGCCCATCTTCTCCTGGTGCTTTATTCAGTTTTAATTTATTAATTACTTCCTCAATTTCTTTTACCGATATTTGTTCCTCCATCCTATTTCTATGCTCTTCTGTTATTAATGAAATGTTGTACTTTTTAAAATAATCCTCCAATTTGTTCAAATTTACCTGCTTCTTTGAGTATAGTTCTTTATAAAAGGCCTCTATTATTACTGCTTTCTCTTCCCTTTTATTACATCTCTTCCCCTTCTCATCTACCAATACTTCTACCTGGCCTTTATTCTTTTTATCCCTCGCTGCTTTTGCTAATAACTTAGAGTTTCTGTTACTATACTCGAAATATTCTCTTTTTAAAAATATCAAATCTTTTTTTACCCTTTCCATGTCCTGGGCTTCCAATTCTTTCTTTACTTTCTGTATCTGATGTAATACCCTCTGATCTTTACCCTTTATATATTCCCGGTGAAGTTGTTTTAATTGTGTTTCCAATTCCTGAGTTCTATTGATGTTCCGTTTCTTTTTCCAACTACTTAGTTTTATTGATTCTCCTCTAAAGATCGCTTTCATTGTGTCCCATACCCCTCCTGAGCTGACCTCATTATTATCATTCCATGTCCAATATTCATCCCATTTCTCCATAATTTGTTTTTTCATGCTATCCTCTTTGTATAATTTTGAGTCATATCTCCAAACATATCTTTTCCTATCGCCTTGATCCAATTTTATATCTATACTTATCTTGGCATGATCTGATTCTCTAAACGTCCCTATTTTAATATCCTCTGTGTTTTTCAGTAACCCTTGCGTTACAAATATATAATCAATCCTTGAATACATATCATAAACTTGATAATAGTAAGTGTAGTCCCTTTCCTGTCCTTTAAGTTCTCTCCATACATCTTTTATATTCATTAATTTTGCCCAATCACTTAGAATATATTTATTACTTCTCTTCTTAGTACTTGTAGTGTCAATCTCGGAACTTAACAAGTTGAAATCCCCCCCAATAATCATATTCCTCGTTCCTTCTTTCTGTAGAATTATTCTTAATTTTTCTAAGAATTCTGCCTGATTGGTATTCGGGGCGTATATGTTTGCAAGAGTTATCTCTTCATCTTCTATCCTCCCCTTAATTATTAGATATCTCCCCTCTGGGTCAGCTATAGATTTTATCACAGTAAAACCCAGTTTTTCCGAAATAAGGGTTGCAACACCTCTCGCTTTTGATGTCCCATAAGCCATTTCATAAATATCAATTCCTCTCACAACTAATTTATTAGTATCCGCCGATTTTTGGTGGGTCTCCTGTAGAAAGATGATATCAGATTTAGATTTATTGAGCGCTATCTGCAACCTCCTCCTCTTCACGGCATTCCCTGTCCCTTTCACATTCCATGTTAACAATCTTAAACTCTTAACCATTCGTATTTACTAATCCCTCCCCTTTTTTACATTCATCCCCGGACGTGTCACAATTTCATGTGGCCCCACCACCACCTCCACCACACCAGGAAGTGGCCATGTGCTGGAGGAAGGGCAAAATGGCTGGCCGGCCCCCGAAGCTGCCTGAATGAGTGTGACCTGGCCCCTGGCTTAAAAAGGCTGATAACTCCTGTGCTAGGGAGTAGAGTTGCCAGAGGAGATGACAAAATGTAATCTTGTGACTGACAGATCTATTTCAAATCACAATGATGGATTTTTACTAGGGGTATCCAACCATACTGCTTTGAGGCAGGGATATTTAAACAATTTACTGCAGGAATGATCTAATATTCAATTCACTTTCCTAGTTCTTTCTGCTAAAACCAGAAATATTGAAATAACTTGGGGTGAATATATAGGACATTGAAAGGTCTGCCATTAGTGTTTGTCTTAGAAAATGGATGTTTTAGTTGTTTATGTTCAACATACTCCACAACCATTGACTATCCTGATCT
Source organism: Furcifer pardalis (assembly GCA_030440675.1). Lineage (NCBI taxonomy): Eukaryota > Metazoa > Chordata > Lepidosauria > Squamata > Chamaeleonidae > Furcifer > Furcifer pardalis. The sequence goes on along the minus strand of CP126897.1, from coordinate 42,076,799 downwards.
CTTAACAGTTTTCTGTGATTTGGCACATATTCGGTAATAAAAGATATGTATCCAAAACTGTTTTCTATGCAGCATAAATCTCTGGACTCATTGCCTATCCCTCTGAAATCTTGTAGGTTTTGCTAGCTTGTGAAACCTCTATTATCTTTGTCATTTTCTTACAATTTCCAAAAATTGAACAAATTACTTGTCTTCCTCTCTTCTTCTTTAGGTGTTGTATCCATTCCGGATATTGGCTATCATCATGGTGACAGTCTTCCTGTTCTTAACTCCTCAGAACAGTTATTCCGAGGATACTCCACACCAGTCTCTCAGGTTCTTCAGCCATGACGTCCACCTACATTAGAGTGCCATAATTCTCTCCTGCCAAATTGGGATAGCCACATGATATCATTGCATTCTTCAAGCTGTGCATGCATTGGACAGGGCTATCAAGGAGACCATGGTTCTAAGACCCAGTGGACAGCCTCCAACAGTTTAAAATAAACTGTAGTCAAGAGGTTTTCCCCCATGTGATTCTTCTTGCAAAAGACTATTCTTGATGGTTCTATTTTATTTTTATTAATAAAATTTATTGGGCCACTATTGAAACCACCCTTCCTCACCCTGAGGTCATCCCCACCCTCCCCTTCACACACACCCCTTTGAAATAGACTCACCTTCAAACCCCAAACAAGGATCCCTTGGAAGAAAGTTCTAAAGAGGGGCCCAGAATGGCAATGTAATCCATTGAGTCAATTTCCCTCTGGAAGGAGAAAAGCAGGAGACATGAAGGGACTTATTTTGGAGGAGGACCTTTGCTATGGAGGACTCTTCACTTTCTGTCCACTCTGTTCCCTTCCTCTCTAGGAACACTGACACTATGCAATTAACCCTTTGCAGTCATGTGAAGAAGGAATCCTCTGTCCCAGTGTATGGTGGAGGTTTGGCTTCTTAGATATGGGTATTTCTTGCTCCCTCCTGGCTTTCGAGGAAAAGGGCTGAGGACAGCTCCTTGTTCCCCAAACTTCAAGGTGAGCCACGGGATTTTTGTAAAGAGTTAATTCACTCCCTCCCTGCCTTTCTTTCAATTATCTCACTTCCAAGCATCTCCCCTCCCCGGTGGGCTTCTCAGGGTGCTGTTTTGCCTTCACTGCTTTCAAGCTGGATACTTGAAAGAAAGACAGGGAGACAGTGAATTAACTCCTTGCTAAAATCCCTTGGTGGGTGGTGATCTTGCTTCCTTTGTACAAATTTAAAAATCCAGGACTTTTGCATGTTTTTTCTTGAACCGGCTGGGACAGCTTGAATCTGGGAAAATTGCTGAAAGCCGGGACATATGGCAACCCTAACCTACATCCAGGGACTCTCTTCTCAGGTATCATTCCTTGCAGAGCAAGTTGGAGTATTCTATATTTCATTCTGATGATATTGCCAAGGTATTGTCTTAAACAGTTCTACGTCAGTCCATGGTCAGCCATGATATCCTTAGCACCCCTTTGTATATCCACATTTTAAAAGCTTCGATCCTACCCCCCCCCCATGCTTTGGTCAATGTCCAAACTTTGACTCCATATAGCAACATTGGGAATACATAACATCTTACTATTTGGATCTTTATAGAGGAGAGTTAGATCTCTAAATTTTTATGAAGGTGGATCTTGCTTTTTCTATTCGTATTTTAATCTCTACCTTGGGATCACACTTTTCATTTATCATATTTCCCAACTATAAAATTTTATCCACTCTTTTGATTTCTTTTGTTCCAGCCATGAGAATATGATTTTTTTCATTCAACCCAAAAGTCTTCACATTTAATTCTGAAATGTTGCAAGTTTCTTAACTAAGGCGACCTATATTGTGTACACCATTTTCATAACAATTGCCTACAAAAATTGATAATTGGACAACAGGCAAAATAAGCAAGTTGTTTTTTTCGAAACCGCACATTGTAAGGGCTGCTTTTAAATAGATTCCTCCTCATACATATATTCCTCTGAAACTTGGCATGCTTATTCCTCAAAACATATTTACTTATTTATTTACTGAGAAGTATACATAATGTTTATGTTTCAAAATTTCGACATACTTTTCTGGACTCAGCCTGACCTGCTTATTGGTCTGATTCACTCATTGCACCAAAAAAGTTACTTGGCTCAGGGAGGAAGACATAAAGAGAGTAGAAGAGTTTTCAACAGGGTCCAGCAAAACCTCTGAAGATCATGTAGAGACATTTTCCCATTCTAGCAAGTTTCCCCTCCAGTTGGCAAGCCTGAGCAGCACACATCAAGTAATGGGTAGTGAAATCTCCTTATATTTCTAGTAAATTTTGGTTGGGGAGATGGGAACTTTGATTTTTTGTGCCATTATTTACTTTTTTGTTTTTCATTTTGGGAGTAGGGGAACTATGTATGTGTGATTTTATAATTTTGTTATTTTCCCACTGTGCATCTCTCCAGAGGTGTTATTTGGTTCTGTTAAGGGTATATATTTTGGTGAAGTTTTAGACCTTTTTTCCTGCTTCAATGAGTTACATGTGCCAGTATGCCAGTGGGATGTATGCAGTGGTGGGTTGTCAAAAACTTTGCTACCCCACCATGACGTCAGCAACGTCATGGACGTAGCCAATGTCATGATGTCATGATGTTGTGGGCGGAGCAAAAAATTAATTTTTGTAAAAAACCTCCGTTTGACGCATGGGCAGGGTTTTTTTAGTGTGCATGTGTCAAACCTCTATTTGATGCATGCACATTAAAAAATAGAACTGCACATGCATCAAACGGAGCTTTGACGCATGCACAGACATTTAAAAAAAAAATTGGCTGCCCGGAAAAACATTTTTGGAGGGGGGTGGAGAGGCTACCGAACCGGTCACCTGGGGTTTTACCACCACCCTGGCAACCCATCCTGATGGGGCGCTACCATTTCAGGTGAACTGGTCCAAACCGGTAACATCCCATCACTGGATGTATGTGGTGAAATGGTTGTTTGATGACCACAGTCTGGGACAGTTCTCCCTTTTTTTTATTATGGTTTTGCTTTTCATGTATTGTTGTGTACTATTGGGGTAGATTGATTCTCTGTTATCGTAATTTGCTATTGCTTTTTAAATTAGTTTTTAAATTTTCTTTATGGCTTAATTTGGACTAGCATCTGGAAACACCTATGGGAATCCAAAAGGAAAGAATCTCAAATAAACTTTCCATTTCTTGTTCAATGACAAGACAAGTGGATAAAAAAGCAGAAAAATGACAGGAAAAAGAGACATGCATGACAGAAAAGAAAAGAAATATAAATTTTCACTATGCACCCCACAAGCCATATGTAATTTTTTCATTTCCTCTTTGAAATATATCCAAAAATAACTGTCTGGCCAGACATCCCACTATGGTAATGAAGTAGACTGTACAGCCACCGACTCAATGCTGAATGTTGGGTGGCAGTAAATAACCAGACTCTCTAAAGGGGCCACTGGCTATGGGCGGATAAGCCCCTTTAGGTGGGGTGATGGTCCCCTCAGTGGAGGAAATGCCACTGGAAACCATCATATTGGGCCCAACAACAAAATGAACAGAGGAGGAACCACTTCACTATTCTGATTCCCAACAATCATGGAGGTGGAAGAGGCCATGCCAGATGGACAGGCTGAGAAGGTGCACCTTGTCAATATCCTCAAGGATGCAGGAATCCATTGCAGTCCCGGTGTCAAATCCTGCATGTCTCATTTCATATGATCATAGTGTGTGGGTCACTTCATGGCAAGCTGGGATCCACCTTAAACAAATTCTTGCCAATAGCATTTCTCCTAAAAATGATTTTCAAGAAAAAAGATGTATAATTGGATATGAGTTGCAGCTGATGATATCCAAAATGCATATTATTATTATTTATTATTTCAAATTTATACCCCGCCTTGCTCAGGAGAACCTGACTCTAGGTGGCTTACAATTTATATAAAAAATAGCAACATAACAATCACAAATTACACAAGACCACAATAACAACCATCACAGTATCAGTATCAGAGAGAGCTAAACATATCAATTACACAGTAACAGTAAAAAAGTCAATATCACATTACAAAAAAGTAAAACAAAAAAGTAAAACAAAAACAGCAGCAAAAAACAACATCACATTTACCAAATCCTGCAATGATTATTAGCAAAATCCTACCAAAAGTAACCGGGATAAGTTCAAAAAAAACTCCACAAAATAATGAATCCAGTCCCGGTGAGAGCCGTACGCCAACGCAGTGTCTTTTTGAACTGACCCAGGGTGGGACAGGGTACTGGCAATGGCATGGCCCTGGCATTCACAGCTGTGGTGGCCTCTCCACTGGGTCGAAAGTGCAGAGGCTAGGGCGAAGAGGTCCTGCCGTCCATCTTGGTGTCTTTTAAGCTGGCCTGGGTGGGGTGGAGCACGGCAATGGAGTGGCCCCGGGGCTCACAGCTGTGGGGGCCTCCCCACCCACCCTCTGGGCCGAGGTGGAAAGGTCCCAGGAGGAGGGCGGGAGGAATGCCTCACTGCTCACAGCTGGTCCGTCTCCAGGCAATATGGAAGGGGCCCGGAGGGAGGGAGGGAGCATCCTCTTGCAGCCCGCCATTAGTTGCGCTTTTATCGGCCTCCAGGCTGAGGTGGAAGGGTCCCGGGAGGAGGGTGGGAGGAATGCCTCACTGCTCACAGCTGGTCCGTCTCTGGGCGAGATGGAAGGGGCCCGGAGGGAGGGTGGGAGCATCCTTTCGCCGCCCACCATTGGCTGTGCTTTTATCGGCCTCCGGGCCGAGGTGGAAAGGTCCTGGGAGGAGGGTGGGAGGAATGCCTCACTGCTCACAGGGGAAATTAATATGAAAATGCTTAAATTAAGCAGCATGTTTTAAATGTGTGCACACAAAGAAAAGGGAGGGCCACAATTAAGATGCAGTTCACATGTCTAAAAATATAAACAAATTATAACATCTCAAAGACCAAAAGGGAACAAAGATGGGAAGAAACAGCAGATGTGATTCTGATAAATGCAATTGAATTAAAGCTGAAAGATGTTTCCAACCCTAACAACGCATCAGCCAAGGCACTTTTCGTGATGTAAGTACAGCAGAAGGGTATGGATGCCTTGTCAGATATAATGTGTGCATCAGAAAGAGGAAAATTCTGTGAACCAGATTCTCTGCACAAACTACCTCAGGGGAGCAAGCAAAGAAGATGAAACATTTCTCTGAATCTATATCTTCTTCGAGTAATGTTGGTGATATGGTAAGACCAAGTGTTAATCAAGACAGAATAAAGGAAAATATACTATGGCTATGATATGCCTGTCGAAGCTGGACAATAATGCTAATTAGCGGACAAAAAGGAAAACACTGAAGCACTTTTTCATGTTGGAACCAATTTCTAGTTTGTGTAAAAAATAGGTTAACAGAAAAAAAAGGATCTTCTGTCTAATGAGGTATGAGAGAAATAGCATCGCTGCAGTCATTGTGTATTCACCCAGAATATCAGTTGTGCCACTATAAAGCAAAGTGTTCAACAAATAAATGTAAGTGCAAGCAAACTAATGAAATGAAAAACTCAAAATGTCACAGTAGTTGTTGTACACCATTCAGAAGGAAGAGACAAATTTAAGGTTACATCTTTATTTAACAATTTGTAACACCGGCTGTAGTGAAGCCTCCAACCTCTGAGTTAGAGATGAGGCAAAGGTCCCATCAGGGTGATACCAGGAAGGGCAAGCCAGCCTGTTAACATTGTTAATACATACAGTGTTTTAAGATGTGCACTTTTTTAAAAAAAGTCAACCACGTGGATCTTTATTAAGCATTTCCCCCCTTTCCTGAGTTGATTATCTGCAAATTCTTTATGGAGAGTGAAAGATGCATTTGAAGGGGATTGGTAGTCTTTGTTGATGATCTTGGACAAGAATGTGAGGAATTGCAGGAAAGGGTTGAATGATGTCAATGAAGTTATATATTTGATTCTGTCATGCAGATCTTGGTTACTTTCCCTTTCTTTACCTGTTAGTTGAATGCTGAAAAAATAGATGTTAGTCTGGTTGAATCTTTTTTTTCTCTGTGGGTCCACCATTCTCATCCATCTTGCTAATAAAGGCATTGGTGCTTGTATAAGGTGTAACAAAAGCTTTAAACAAAAGTTTAAAACAAACTCTTTCAGAAACTAATTTGTTTCAATCACAGCTATTTACATACAGAAGAGAGGCTATCCATTACCTCATTACCCATGTACGCCAGATCTCTCAGAGTCTCTTTAATGCAACACTACATGTTGATGGCAGTGTGAGCAACAAGTGTAGCATCCCTCCATTGTGCTGCCTCCTGTCTGTTGTCTGCTAGCCTAGGGATCCTCAAACTTGGTTCTCCAAATGTTCTTGGACTCCAATTTCCAAAAGCCCTGACTTGAGCTTTTGGAAATAGAAGTTCAAGAACACCTGGAGAGCCATGTTTGAGGACCACTGTGCTAGCTCATCTCATCCCGTTTTCCTTACGAGCAGTGATGGGATGATGCCAGTTCCATCCGGTTCCATAGAACCTATAGGAACAATCTCGGAGGGTTCTTCAGGAGGGGAGACCTTTTTTTGAGGCGTCCAGTTCCGACGCCTCAAAAAAAGATTTTTTAAAAAAAAAATTGGAGCCAAAATGGCTCCAATTGAATGCACATGTGCAGAAATCAATCTGATGCATGCACACTGCAATTGTGAATCATTTGCTGCCTAGTATTTGCCAGAGCCGGACCTTTTCAGAGCAGCTCTGGTGGTGGTGGGGGCGGCGACAGCAGCAGCAGGCGGCTGCGGAAGGCAGCGGCAGGCAGCGGCAGCAGCAAGTGGTGGGCAACGGCAGGTGGCAGCAGGCGGCAGCGGCAGCAGCAGGCAAGGGTGGCAAGCGGCAGATGGCGGCGGGCGGCGATAGCAGCAGCAGCAATGGCTGAAAGCGGCGGCAGATGGTGGCGGCGGCAGCAGCAGCAGGCAACGGTGGGAAGCGGCGGCAGGCGGCGGCGGGGACAGCAGCAGCAGGCAATAGCAGGAAGCGGTGGCAGGCAGCAGCAGGGACAGCAGCGGCAGGCAACGGCGGCAAACGGCGGCAAGTGGCAGGCAGTGGAAGGTGGCAGAGGTGACAGAAGCAGCAGGTGGTGACAGCAGGCGGCAGCGGCAGCAAGCGGTGGCCAGCGGCAGCTCCAGAGGAGGAGGGGGAAGAGGCTGCAGTCAGGGGCCATGGGGGCCCGTCGGCCCCAAGGAGGGTAAGTGAGGGTTTTGTGTTTGGGGTGGGTGGGTGGTTTATTTGTGTTTTGGGTGGATGGGTGTATTTTTATTTAATTTTTATTTTATTTCTTTATGTAGTTTATTTATTAAGTTATTTACGGGTTTGTGTTGTGGTTGTTTGGGGGGGTTGAGGTGTGTGTGTGTGTTTATTTTAATTTTATTTATTTTATTTTTATTTTTAAAAAATTTTAAATTTTATTTTTGACTCCGCCCTCAATGTCATGATGTCATGACATTGGCTCCGCCCATGAAGTCATGATGTTAGCTCCGCCCCACTGTGATGACATCACGGTGGGGTAATTTTTTTTATCATCCCATCACTGCTTATGAGCTTCTGTCCAGTGTCACTCCCATCAATATGCTTTCTCCCCAATATGAGGGGTTGTGAGGTATCATGTCCCTGGCTTGGTGTTCTATCTCTTCCAGAGGCACCATCATCTGCTCCAACTAACCAATTGAGGGGGCGTTTTTGAAGTACAAGTCCTCCTTGTCCAGGGGTCATTGACTAACTACATGTTTACTTACTGTATACAACCAAATGTGGTCTTAAATAACTGCTGAAGGCATGCTGTCTCAATTAGAGAGCTTGTCATGGTTCCATAAGTTTTTCTATTCCAAAGACTTATTGTCTTACAAGTAAAGACAAATCAAAACCACTTGTGCACATTTTAAGGAAGTCAACAGATGGCTGTCAGATTTATTGTGCTTTCTTCCCCTAGCATCTCCTCTTGTACTGTACTTATATATAAAAAAAGTATTTAAAAAAGTGACTAGTATCTCATTCATTTTTTTTAAAATGTAAAATGTTCCAGACAGAATTTTACCCTTATCCTCACTTGAGGTTAGCTATGACTGCAAAACATCCAGTGCTGAAACACTGACCTATCCTAGAAGTGTAACTTGCACACTACCCGCTTTGCTTTTGAAATTGATCCAGAGCTTTGGAAAAGGAAGGAAAGCAAAATCTGTGCCTTGATCATGCTCATAAGACTGCCAAAAATCACACACACTAAAACCTATCTTAGCATCTACAACTGATACTATCTGAGATTGAACCTGCTCATTACTGAGTCACCCTATGAGATTGTTGTAGAAGAAATCTGGCTTCCCAGAGGGCAGTGGTGGCGGGCAGCCCCGAGTGGTGCTTTTTGGGCTATGTGTGTTCTTGGACTACAATTCCCAGAAGCCCTAGTGGAAGCAGATGCCAGAGTCCACCAGGGGGTGGCAAATTTGGCTTCAGCCCCAGGCAGCTGAAATCCATGCGACATTACTGCCAGAGGGGCCTAGAATACCATGCATGGTGGGATGAAAATGATCTCGCAGGATGACAGAAGATCAGCTTGAGTGAAAAACAATCATATTAAAGTGTTCCCCCCTCCACCCCTCCATGGCAAAGTTCTTATAGCTTAAGTCCAATCCCCATAATTCTTGAAATTTCTTCCTCTATTTCCCCCCAAAAACTTTTACCACATTACAACTCCACCACATATGTTCATATGTTCCCAGTGTTTGCTTACATCTCCAACACAAATTGCTTATATTTTTATCTATCTGATGTAACCTAACTGGGGTCAAATACCATCTCCATAACAATTCGTAATTATGTTCCTTTACTCTAACATAGTTCTCATAATCCTTTCCCCCACTTTTTTCTCCATGCTGTTTCAGTCATTTTAACATTCAAATCTTGTTCCCAGATTTTTTTTTATGTTTCTTGTGGTTTACTTTCCTTATTTAAAATCTTATAAATCTTTCTCACCAGGCCCTTAATGCCCACTTCTCCCTTTCTTATCTTTAATATCAGTTCTTCAAATTCCATTTTATGCCTTTTCAAACTGGTTTCACTTAAATATTTAGTATTCCACTTGTTTACTAATACAGTTTGAAACCAGTTCAACCTCATCTGCGTGAATATCTCCAACTTTTTCTATCTTTGCAAACCCAAATCCAGTCTCTCAGTAGGATCACACCATTTCTAGTAAGAACTTCCGTCACCCTACTATCTATTTTTATCAGAAAACTTTTAATATCTTCCATTTCTATAATCGGAAATGTATCTGGCTCTTTCTTCATCTTCTTTCATACATCTAATATTACCCTTATCATTTTATTTTTGTTAACCATTTTCCTAATATCTCCATCTAAGAATATTGATTTACCAACTTGTATCAATTCTCTCATCTCTATTTCTTCCCAAATTACCTCCTCTTTCAATAAAATCTTCACAATTTTTTTTATTTGAAAAGCTCTATAATAATTATTCTTAACATTCGGTAGTCCTAAACTGCCTTCCTTTTGGGGAAATACCACAAATTTCTCAGTAGTCTTAATCTACATTCTCCATTACAATAATTATTTAATAAATTTTGATATTCTTTAAATTCTTTATCTTTGAGTTGGATTGGCAGGGCATTGAAAAAAAAATAGTCTTGTTAATAATGCAACCCTGCCAAACGAAGACAAATTCAACTTTTTATATTGTTATAGTTAATCTTTAAAATACCCTCATTTTTAACTACCCTCATTTTAACTTCTATTTCTTGCTGTACCATACTGGTCCTGGACTGCAATAAAGATTGATTTGATAAAAGATATGTAACCTGGGGTGTGGGCAAGGAAGTATATAACCTAAATGGTTATATACCCCAACCAGTCCAGGTTTTGGCACAGCTGCTGAGGTGTTCGGACTAAAAATTTTGAACATGAACCCAGCACTGCTTTTGAGGTGCTGTTTGCTCTCCAAAATTGGCCAAATCATTTTTCATCCTTCCTCACCCTTTTTAATCAATTAACCACTTCTCACCCAAACACAAAACAATTTTCATGTGTGTTTTTCAACAACTGTGAAGTTTAAAAGTTACGTTTTTGTCTGTATTGGGTACTCCATTTTTAGAAGTGCCTTCTATAATTTTATTTCCACAATAACATCACTGCAGTCTCATGTAATGATAATTTTATGGACACATTTTTTCCAAAATAGTCAACAGTATTTATAAACCAAAAAGAAGTGTTTTTAATGAACACTAGATACATGCTTTTAAGATGCTTAACTGTATGGAGCAGAGTTCATGAAGTATTCTGAGAGAAATAGACATAGTCATACAAAACAAATAAACAGTTCCCTCTAGCTCTTTGTCTGTGTAGTACTGTTATTTTCAAGCAGGGAGATGGAAATGGTTTCTGAATAATTCTGACTGTGAGGGAAGAAAACAAATCTTTTTCAACTGTATAAATTGGATAAAGATTTTACATTGCAGATGAGTTAAAATTCTCATCTTTTCTGGAAAATAACCACTTTGTGATATAAAGAAGAACTTTATTTGTCACAGATTGATGTAAAGCATAATACAGAACTTGTAGATGGAAATAACACTTCTTTGCATTGCAACATGGTACACATGTAGCAGCATGACATGCTGGGATGAAAAAATAGAAGCTTTTCACTTGCTCCTCAATTAGCAAAAAAGAAATATGTATCTTGACCAAATAACTAATATTAAGAGGTGTGGAATTCAAAACCAAATATAAAACGTATTTATTGTCCCTCAAACTCATTCATCATTGGGAACATGAAAGGAGACAAATTTGGGTTCCCCTGAGCGGAGTTCCTCCAACAAAAATCTTTTCAACACAGAATAATTTCTGACACAAAATTATTATTATCAGAGTTTTTGAACTAAATAAATTTAATGTCTGAAATTTCTCTGGGTTGAAAGGAATTTTTTTCTGGAGAAACTCCATTCAGAGGATACCTAAATGAGGATCCTTTCATGTCCCCAAGATCTGTTGTACAGCAGTCGGCTATCTAAACTGAAGACATAGATATTGGGGCAAATCTTAGGGATGTTATTGTTATATGCTGTCAAGTCACCTCTGACTTGTAGCAATCCTATGAATGAGCTGTCTCCAAAATGTCATGTTCTTAAAAGTTCTGCTCAGCTCTTGTAAACTCAAGCATGTAGTTCCTTTAGGGATTCAATCCATCTCCTATTTGATCTTCCCTTTTTCCTGGTGTGTTCAAACTTTCTCATCATTATTGTCTTACTCAGAGAACCTTATCTTCTCATGAAATGCTCAAAGTAGTATAGTCTTAGTTTCATCATTTTTTCATCCAGACATAGTGTAAACTTGATATTGTTGTTTACCTTGGAAGAGGAATTCTCCTCCCTGGATTATCCCTTTTATCATTACCTCAAACCCCCTCCCCCCAACCCCCCCCCCCTTACAGCTAGTGTTTGTTCTACTGCTACTTAAACACAGCCACAGCTGAAGGCTGAATTTACATATGTTGTCTTTTTTTAAAAAAATAGTAAGAATATGTTAAGTGAACCCCACAAAGCTCATTCTATTTTTATGACATAAGCTTTAGTATGAGTACCAGCATCGACAGTGGTAGGCATGGTATAATATTAAATTCTTTAAAAAAACCTCTGGCTTATGAATGTGGGACATTGTGCTTATATACCCAAAATTCAAAATTCCAGGAAATGAACAGATATTATTCCAGCATTGCCCTCAGGAAAAAAGAATGGCAAGTTTTACATACCAAAGGCAGTCTGAATGTTGACAATGCCAATGGCAGCAGTCAAGATTGTCTACTATATACCTTTGCCCCCTGATCCCAAATGACAAGACAGACAAGCTTGCTGGGTTTAAAAATGGGCCACTTTATTGAGAAAGACCAACTAAAACTGTGGCATAACTGTCTGCGTGGTGGGAGTAGCACAGGCGAGCAATCCAATTGTAATTATTAACTTATACTATTAATAGAGTTAGTCCATAACAGAAGTGGCATCCTGGTTCACACTTCTGCCCTTGATTCAGGTGAACATGGTTTGAGGCTCCCAAGACCTCCAACTTGGTTACCCCTGTTCCTGGAACGCACTTAACTGACCCCACTGACCTCACCTTGCCTCGCTACTTTTTGGTCAGTCAAATGCGCTCCTTGCCTGAAATGGCTGGACTAAGCAATGGCTCACCCATGCTACCCACCAAAACAGCAACCAAAAACATACCCCAGTACTCAACCCATGATGCAGTGTGGGATGGGCGAAAACTCCATACACCAAAAGGCCAATCATGGTGCATGCAAAAATTCCCATCTGGCCCACGAGGCAGCCAAAACAGTCACACTACACACAGGGAGGGAGGGGGGGAGAGAAAACTGCTCTCAGCTCTGTAATGGCGCCGGCAAAGAGGCCGCGCCAGAGCACGCCCCAGCCTTAAATAGGCCGGGCTCCGCCCAATGACGAGCCCCGATGCTGGTCCATCCCACCCTAAGAGGCGGGAGGCAAAGCGCGTGCCCGGAGACAAGCTCTGGGCATGCAAGCATTTTGTGCTCACTACTATTCATATAGCGACAGCAATCAAGGAAGAATCCCAGAAGTGAACTCAATTTTTCATTAATTGACCATTTCTCACCCAAACACCAAGCAATTGTCATGACTTTTTTTTTCAACACATGTGAATTGTTTAAAAGTTACATTTTTTATTCAGGGTGCCTCATTTTTAGAAGTGTTTTCTAGAATGTTATTTGCACAATAACATCACTGCAATCTTGTGTAATGATAACTTTATGACTACACATTTTCCAAAATAATAAACAATATTTATAAACCAAAAAAGGGTATTTGAGAGTAAGAAGGCTTACTATTACAAGCTGTTAAGTTTTTTATCATATAGCTGAAATTTCTTTTACTTTTCTCTTTCTTATTGATTTTGTAGACTTCTTTATCTGTAGATATACAGATGGATGATTGCTTATACGGTATACATGTTCCACAAAAATAATTATACTATATTTGCACAGCTTCTTCACAAAACCCAACATCCCCAAGTACAGTGCCTATTATTTCACAGGTTTCAACAAAGTCTTCAATGTAACTCAACACAAAACTGCTTCTTGTTGAACTGCCTGCTTCCAACAAAACCAACCCAATTTCTCTGTCTCTTTCTTACACACAATTTACATAATACCATGTCTACAATCAAACAGCACACTAATCAATGAGAATTTGTGTCCATCCATGCAGATTTCATTCTATTAGCATTTTGTTTTCATACTCTTCTGGTATACACCCTATTTATTGCTTCTAGTTTCATTATGTTTCATTATGCATTTCTAGGGCAGTTTACTATTTGTTTAGGGAAAACAATAAAATAATAAAAACATACAACAAAATTAGGAGCTTTTTCTTTCATGTCCTGATCTAACCCTGGACTACCAAAGCCTCTTTCTTCACTTTGTCATTGACCAAACCCAAGTCCTCATTAGTGCATGTTTCTGGCAGTAACTGGCAGACCGGTTAATGAGCCAGACTCTGTGTCTCTCCACATTCACACCGTGTGTTGTCCATCAGCAGTCCCTACTTGAGCATGTTGGTTTTGCATTTAGGCATTCTGATTCTCAGCCTCTTCAGGTTCCTCCAAGTGATGTAGGGGAGGTTGAGTTCCTCAGCTATATCCTCCTTTAATGATGTTCCTTGCACAGGGAGCATCTTCTTCCATCTGCTAATTTGGTTTTGCTCTTGTGTGCCCTCAAGAATGTTTGTTCTTGTCACCTCTACCAGCTCTTCCTGGATCTGAGCCAGTAGACTTGAGGCTCATATCCATACATAAAATTGCATGTAGCCTCTATTCTGTCATTCAATTTGAGGCCTAATCCAGTGATTCAGTTTAGGTCAAAATTCAACCCTAATTTGAACCTAATCCAGATTTTGAAATCTGAATGGTTATGCTTAATCACAGAGGTAGAGACACATGTGGTATAGACTGAGACAATATTGCAACCAATATAGAAACTCAAATAATAATAATAATAAATATTAAATAAATATGATGTTGGATTTGGAAAGGATTTTACAGCAAAGTGATGCTCAAATTTTTATGGCAAAGATTTTTATTATGTTTGGAGCAAGAAATGCCAGATGTTCAGACTAAATTCAGAAAAGTAAAGGGCACTAGAGATTAATATTGCAAAAACACATTAACTATTGGAGCACACCAAGAAACATCAGATGATCTTAATATACAAAGATACATTACTGGAGATAAGGTCCAATATCCTATATAATATTGTATTTCTGATACCTCTGACTGAATAGGATAGCAGGAGAATAATATAGGTAAAAATAATAGATTATTTTTTATATATTTTATATATTTTAATAATAGATAACCTTGGCGGCCACTGGACAGCTAGCAGGGTGAGGAGACCGAACGCCAGAGGAATTCCAACCAGCGCCAGAGGAGTCGCAACTCGATGAAAGACCACTGGGCAGCTGAAACTTACTGCATGCATAGGATAAGCAACTCTCTAATGTAGCTGACTTTTGATTCTTCAGTAGAGACTTATAGTGAACTTACAGTAGAGACTTGATATATTGGACTTCATTACAAGGATACTTAGAAACTCTTGACTTATAACTACATATAACCAACACTAATTAATGATCATTACTAATTACTACTGACTTATAACTTTATATAACCAATGCTAATTAGCGATTTGTAGACTGATAGTGTTTAAACTGTGATAATATGCATGAAAATACGTTGTTTAAACTGTGATAATATGTATGATGAGAGGATACTGACGTAGAAACCGGCAAACCAACGTCAGGAATTTTGCCAAGAGAACCCTATGGACCAAAACAAAAGGCAAAACAAATGGGGCAATTTAGATGAAACAGGATGCTTAGCACAGCAGATCAAAAGAAGGGGAGGGACAGGAAAGGGGGAGGAGAAATACAGTGTTGCAAGGAGCAATACTGTATAGGTACATGGAATGTGAGGTCTATGAACCAGGGAAAACTGGAAGTGGTAAAAAAGGAAATGGAAAGAATAAACATTGACATCTTAGGAATCAGTGAGCTAAAATGGACAGGGATGGGTGAATTCAGCTCTGGAAACCATCATATCTACTACTGTGGACAAGAAAACCTCAGAAAAAACGGAGTAGCCATACTTGTCAATAAAAGGGTGAGAAAAGCAGTAATGGGATATAATCTCAAAAATGATAGAATGATGTCAGTCAGAATACAGGGCAAGCCATTCAATATCACTGTATTCCAAATATACGCACCAACCACTAGTGTAGATGAAGCCACAATTGACCAGTTCTATGAGGACTTAGAACACCTCATAGAACAGACACCAAGAAATGATGTACACATTATCATAGGAGACTGGAATGCCAAAGTAGGAAATCAAAAAGTAAATGGAATAACAGGCAAGTTTGGTCTTGGAACACAGAATGAAGCAGGCCAAAGAATGATAGAGTTCTGCCAAGATAACGCACTGGTCATAGCAAACACTCTCTTCCAGCAACACAAGAGGAGACTTTACACATGGACATCACCAGATGGCCAACATAGAAACCAGATTGATTACATACTATGCAGTCAAAGATGGAGAACCTCCATACAGTCAGCAAAAACAAGACCAGGAGCAGATTGTGGCTCAGATCACAACCTATTGATTGCAAAATTCAGGCTCAGACTAAAGAAAATAGGAAAAACAATTAGGCCGGACAGATATGACCTAGACAAAATTCCTTGGGAATACTCAGTGGAGGTGTGGAATAGATTCAATGGCTTGGACCAGATAGACAGAAAGCCAGAAGAATTATGGACAGAGATGCGGGACATCATGCAGGAGGCAGCAAGGAAAACTATACCAAAAGAAAAGAAGCAAAAGAAAGCTAAGTGGTTGTCTGATGAGACTCTTAAAATAGCAGAGGACAGAAGGAATGCAAAAGGCATTGGAAAAAGGGAAAAATACAATCACTTGAATACATAATTTCAAAGAAAAGCAAGGAGAGATAAGGAAACCTACCTGAACGAACAGTGCAAAGAAATAGAGGAAAACAATATCAGGGGTAGGACTAGAGATCTTTTCAAAAAAATTGGGGAACTCAAGGGAACATTTAAAGCAAAAATGACCATGATAAAGGACAAAGATGGCAAGGAGTTAGCAGATGAAGAAGAGATTAAGAAAAGATGGAAAGAGTACACAGAGGAACTCTACAAAAAGGACCTCAACACCCCTGATAATCACAATGATGAGAACATTGAACATGAGCCAGACATTCTAGAGAGTGAAGTCAGAAAGGCCCTAAAAAACACTGCAAACAACAAAGCCAGTGGAGTTGATGGCATCCAAGTTGAACTTTTCAAAGCACTACAAGATGATGGAATCAAATTATTGCACTCTATATGCCAGCAGATTTGGAAAACACAACAATGGCCACAGGATTGGAAAAGATCTGTATGCGTTCCACTCCCCAAAAAGGGTAATGCCAAAGAATGTTCAAATTATCGAACAATTGCACTCATCCCTCACGCTAGCAAGGTGATGCTCAAGATAATACAGGATAGACTGCAACAGTATGTGGAGAGAGAATTACCAGAAGTGCAGGCGGGTTTCAGAAGAGGCAGGGGGACTAGAGACCACATCGCCAACATAAGATGGATCATGGAAAAAACAAAGGAATATCAGAAACAAGTCTACTTCTGTTTCATTGATTACACTAAGGCTTTTGACTGTGTCGACCACAACAAAATGTGGCAAGTAATTAAAGAGATGGGAATTCCGGATCACCTTATAGGCCTCATGAGAAATCTGTACATGAATCAACAGGCAACAGTTAGGACAGAAAATGGAATGATGGAGTGGTTTGGAATAGGAAAAGGAGTAAGACAAGGCTGCATTTTGTCACCCTGCTTATTCAACTTATACACAGAACACATAATGTGCAATGCAGGAATGGAGGAATCACAATTTGGGATCAAAATTGCTGGGAGAAACATCAACAACTTGAGATATGCAGATGATACCACCCTAATGGCGGAAAGTGAGGAGGACCTAAAGAAGCTCCTGATTAGGTTAAAAGAAGAGAGTGAAAAAGCTGGCTTGAGACTAAATATCAAGAAAACCAAGATCATGGCAACAGGCCCTATCAGTCCCTGGAAAATAGATGGGGAAGAAGTAGAGGCAGTTACAGATTTTACTTTCCTAGGATCAAAGCTCACTGCAGATGGTGATTGCAGCCATGAAATAAAAAGGCGACTGATTCTCGGGAGACAAGCGATGAGAAACCTGGGGAGCATAGTGAAAAGTAGAGACATCACATTGCAAACAAAGATTCGCATAGTCAGGGCAATGGTATTCCCTGTGGCAATGTATGGTTGTGAGAGCTGGACCATTAGGAAAGCGGAGCGCAGAAAAATAGATGCCTTTGAGATGTGGTGTTGGAGCAGAGTTTTGAGAGTACCCTGGACAGCAAGGAGAACAAATGGGTCAATCTTAGAAGAAATCAAGCCTGACTGCTCCTTAGAAGGTCAAATAATAAAGATGAAGCTAAAATACTTTGGATATCAAATGAGAAGAGAGGATTCACTTGAGAAAGCCTTGATGCTTGGAAGGGTAGAGGGCAAAAGAAGAAGGGGACGGCCCAAGATGAGATGGCTAGAAGGTATTGTGGAGATAATGGGCACAGAGCTGAGTGAGTTGAGGGGGATGGTGGAGGACAGAAGTGCCTGGAGGACAGTGGTCCATGGGGTCGCAGAGGGTCGGAATCGACTGTGCGACTGAACAACAAAAATAGATTATTTGAAATGTGTGTTGAAGTAGAGCTTGCCAGATTTCATGAACAATTTGAAAGTCAAATAAATGGGTCTTTCCTTAATTCAAGCCCGAATTCTCACTTGAAGCTAAAACGACTAGACTGAGGCGACTCTGCTTTGACATGTTCAATGAATGAGAAGACAAGACTCACTGGACAAGACTATAATTCCAGGAGAGGTAGAAAGCACTAGGAAAGCAAAAGGAGCAAAGATGAAATGGATTAAAGGAAGCCATACTGTAAGATCTTAGTGGGACTGTGTTAAAAAGTCTTCTTGGGGTTAATTCTTTTCTCAAGGCTAAACATGCCCAGTTCCTTCAGCCTTTCCTCATATGGTTTAGTTTCCATTCCTCTGATTATCCTTATTGCCCTTCTCTGTACCTGCTTTAATTTGTTATCATCTCCACACTTGATTATTGTAATGCACTCTACATGGGGCTGCCCTTGACAAACATTCAGAGGCTTCAACTGGTCCAGAATGAGGCTGCCCGGGTGGTGATGGGGTGTGGGCGGTATGCACATGCCAGAAGCGTAGCTTACCTTGGCAGGGCCCCATATAAAAATTTGTTTGGGGGCCCTTTATATGCGGGACAGTGGGGCGGCGCTAACGTCATGACATCATGACATCGTGGGGGGAGCCAACGTCATGACGTCATGATGTCATGACGTCGTGGGCGGGGCCAAAAATAAAAATAAATAAATAAATAAATAAAATAGAATAGAATTAAAATAAACAAACAAACACACACACACCTCAACCCACCCACCCACCCAAACAAGCACAACACAAACCCGTAAATAACTTAAATAATTAAAATAAATAAAGAAATAAAATAAAAATTTAATAAAAATCGACCCACCCACCCAACACACACATAAACCACCCACCCACCCGAAACACAAAACCCTCACTTACCCTCCTGGGGCCGCATGGCAAGGCACGCTGCCCCCGACTGCAGCCTCCTCCTCCTCTTCCAGAGCCGCTTGCCGCTGTCACCGCCGCCGTCACCACCGCCAGACCCGGAGGAGGCGGTGGCACACTCTGCCAGGCGTCCCCAGGCCATGGGGGTTTGGCAGCAATGGACAGCCCGGGCAGGCCTCAACCTGCCCGTGGGAGCTGGGCGGCCCCAGGAGAGGTGCCCTCCTCTGAGGGCCACCATCGGAGCCGCTCTGAAAAGCTGCGGCTCTGCCTCCGAAATTTTATTTTTTAAAATTGGAGCCAAAAATGGCTCCAATAAAGTGCACATGCGCAGAAACTCAATCTGACGCATGCGCAATGCGTCAGATTGAGTTTCTGCGCATGCGCAGTAAATTTTTGCTCCATTTTTTAAAAAAGAAATTTCCTGCCGGTGAGGACCGTCCTGCAGAATGCAGGATGGTTGGCCGCCCTGCCGTTGGGGGCCCCCATAGCCCGGGCCCCCCGTATAATTGATACGGCTGATACGGCGGTAGCTACGCCTCTGGCACATGCATCACCACTGTTTTGAGAGCTGCACTGGTTGCCATTATGTCTTCAGGTGCAATTCAAGGTGCTGGTAATCACCTTTAAAGCCCTACATGGTAGTGAGCCAGGATACTTAAGAGACTGCCTCACCCCAAGAACATCTGTCCATCCTACCAGAGCGGACCGGAGGGGCTCTCTAGTTCTATCAGCCAGAGAGGAGCATCTCTCTGACACTAGAAGGAAAGCCTTTTCTGTGTCCACTCCAGCCTTATGGAACCTCCTGCCAACTAAGCTATATCTCCAGATGGAGTTGCTGTCCTTTAGGAAGAATATAAAAACATGGCTGGTGGGGCAGGTATGGGGTACTGGCTGCACAACAACCCCAGCTCGCTGGTTGCTTTGAGCTTCCTCTCTCCCTTAATTTTTAATCTTTAAGATTTAACTTTTAATCTTTGATCTGTTATTGTGACTTGCTGATTTTTTAAAAAAAAAACTTTAAAATTTTAACATTTTTTATAATTTTAAAAACTGAAGTTTTAGGGATAGTTTGGATTTTTTCGTTGTTGTGTTTTATGATATGTAAACCACCCTGAGTCACCCTGGTGAGGAGGGTGGTATATAAATGCAAATAAATAAATAAATAAATAAATAAATAATGCAGAACATTGTGCTGGCCTTTTTTACAGTCATGCCACACTGTTCACTCATAGTTAGCCTGTGATCTACAACAACTCCAAGTTCCTTCTCTGTTGTAGTATTACTAAGCCAAGCATCTGCCATCTAATATTACTGGGGGGGAAATAGTGTAAAGGTTGCCTAACTGATGCAATTGTGTGTTACTCTACACTTGGTTTCTGAGATCTTTTTCAATAGAATATATAGGAACATGTACTGGGAAGAACTGGATGGTTCATATGATTTTTGGAAATAGATGAACAGTAGGGTTAGATGAGGCAGGTATGGAGAAATATACTGACAAAAAAACTTGAGTAATTTTGAACTCCTTATTAGGAGTTCAAAATATGGAGTCAAAAGGTGGAGTCAAAATATATCATGTATATTTAAGGGCACATTTCTCAGTCTGCCAATGTGTTTAAAATGAAATGGCAATAGCAAACTTTGGCTTTTTAAGCTTAGCTTCTCCTTTATTTTCAACTCATATAAATGAAACAAAATACAGTGGGGAACAAATATGACAAGCGAAATGAAAAGTGCTACACCAGGGAAATAGAAAAATTTCAAGAGGAGTTTGCAATTGTCTAGACTGATGTGAATTGCATTAATAAATAAACAGATGAATAAACAGGAACAGCAAACAATCAAAGAAGCAGGGAAATGTATTGAAGATAACAAACCAGAAGGGTTGCTGTCACAGTGGGATATGTGTAAGATTAAACTAAAACAATTCAAGATATTATCCATGGAATACAGCCAATGAATCAAAGTTCTCTTTCAAAGACTAACATAATTTCTTGCCGCTATTCCTAACAAGCCAGAATTTTAGGGCTTTCTGTTTTCCAATATAAATTTTTAGGAAACTTTGAAATCAGATTCATTTAGAGTTCTTCTTCAATAAGATGTTGGAGATAGGTATAAATATAACATACCCAATTAATATTAATATCTGCATGCCACCCCCCTCATGGAACTTATAAACAGTATCCAATGATTAATTTCTATATCATTAAACTGCCATATTTACCTCCAAAAAGGATAATCTATTTTGTTTTGGCTTTATCCTTTTCCCTTAAAGGTAAAGTTTGCCATTGCTCAAAAGCCAGTCGTATCTGACTCTAGGGTGTGGTGCTCATCTCCATTTATAGCCAAGGAGCCAGCGCTGTCTGTGTCTGCAGACGTTTCAAAGTCTCAAACTGCCAACCTGCCGATCTTTTGGTTGTCAAATTCAATATCTTAACCACTAAGCCACTGCATTCTCTTACAGTAATACATAATCCAGGAATTCTCCCCATAACTCTCTAAAATCATTTTTTCTCTAATCCCCATTCACCTTTATTTCACACATTAATTTATTATTAACAGTTGTATTTCATACCTCTTTATACTAGTCATCAAGTTCAAAATCAAAATCTGCTTTCCATTTTTGACTGTATTCAAACTTGCTGCTGTAACTAATATTGCAATCAGTTTTTTTCTTTTACCATTTTATCTGCATATTTCCAAATTTAGATAATCATGCTATTTCAGGATACATTTCCAAATTGTTAGACAGTATTTAATTAATCTCCGCAAAACCCTTTTCAACATTTTACATTCCCACCATAAATGAAGATACATTCCAGCCTCTTTTCTTGCTTCTCCAACAAATCTTTTAAAGCAGTTCTGGATCTTTTCAATAACTATGCAGTACTTTTGTGCATATGAAATATAGAAATAATAGTAGATAAATAATACTTGTAGAAATTGATAGGTTGATGTTGCCTGGAATTATTGCAACAATGAAAGAACTTCACCTAGATACCTAGATGAATTTTGGTATGACTGGAAATTACTATCTAATTTTATTTTCTAATTAATTCTTTATTGGAATTGTAAGCTGCAGACTGGTAGTAAGCCACACTGGGTGGTGGGCCATCACTCTAACTACCAGAGCCCCAGGAGTACCTTACTCAGAGCTTGCTCATTGAGTGGAGTGAGGAGCATCACAAGGAGGATTGGTTGTTTGGGAGCTTTAAGAGGCAAGGTCTGGAGGTCACTGGCAGGGGTTGGGGGACCCAAATTAGCACCAGAACGAAGTGGGGGTAGAGCACCAGTTAGAGTTGCCTGCCTTTCCTCCTGGGGAGTAAAAAGAAGAGGAACCCAAACCAGTTTGGGCTGTGTTTCCTGAGGAACCCCTAAGTCACTACCTGGCTGAGATAGTGTGACCAGAGGAACCTTTCCCACCAGAGGAGTAGGTCTGCTTCTACAAAGGTGATTCATGGATGGGTGTAGAACTGCAGTTCTGTGTCACTATCTTTGAGGTTCCCAAACATCTGTCCACAAAGCTTCGTATTGAGAAGGCACACTGTGAAGACCCCTTCCACCAGAAGTTTGGTGAAGTTACATGGGGCCTGGAGGACGAGAAGGTGTGACAGTGGTGTCAGAAGCTCCTAAAATGCTAAAGAGAGCGGGAATGCACCATCAGTCAGTGGAGCCTCCATGGTGTTGACCCCATAGCATTAATTTTGCTGTGGCTCAAAAAATACTAGTTGGGACTGGTCCTGTTGTGAGGAGAACAGGGAGTTGTTCTTACAAGATTATGTTGTCTGACTCCATGCTATGGAAGAAGCTGGGAGAGGAAGAGCCCACAGGAATAAATGCCAGCTATGAACACAGGTTTCTGATTCCCCTACTTCCCCAGTGGTCTATAGCATTTTATATGGCTATTGGTATGAATGATGTTCAGGTGTAAGAATCCCTGACTTTACATGTTAATTAATTTATTAATTTCATTAATTATTAAGGTGCTAGCATTTTTTATCCAGGTTTGGATGAATGCACACAAGGCACACCACTGCCTTCTTACCTCTGCTTGGCATGATGGGTGCAGGTGCAGAAACCATTCGGCTGTCACCTCAGTCATTTTGTCTTATATTTTGTTTTCAGTGCAGCAGCAAAACTGTATGAGCATCAGACTCACAGAAATACATTCATTTGGAGCCACTGGGTTCTACTCCCAGCTCCCTGGTTTGCTCAAGGCTTTAAGTGCATGCCATGTACAGAAATCAAGCTTACTTTCCCTTTACTACTTTTCAGCCTGATCTTTTGCTCCTAGAAATTTCAGTCAGTACAAGACTGTCAGGGCTGATGTCAATATCTGGAGCAACAGTTGTGACTGCTTCAGCCTATTTCAGGACATGTTTAAGGCCAGTTTTCATCCTTATGGTGTCATCATAACAGAGCTGTGCATGTCCCACAAAGTCCATATAAATAATATAGGTAGTATCCAAGTACCAAAAAAAATCAAGATATTTCTTTCCAAGACTGTGCCTTCATTAATATATACACAAACACAATATATCCCAAAACCCAACCACCCAATTAAGGAGCAACATAGTGTTTTCTCAGCCTTATCTTTTTCCAGTCTTCTTCCTTATCTTAATCTATTATTTCCATTTACACTAAATAGTGGAGAAATATGTTGATTTTACCTTTTGTTGTTGTTCAGTCGCACATTCGATTCTGACCCTCTGCGACCCCATGGACCATTGATTCTTCCTATACACCCCAAAATGAAGAGATAGCACACAATTGATTTGAGTTAAAACTTAGGCCAATGGTGTGGCCAGATAGTGCTATACAGTAATACCTCATATAACATTAGTATCGAATAACACTAAAATCGCATAACATTAAGGAATCTAGGGGGAAGAATTGCATCAGATAACATTAAGATCCTATGGGATGCTTCAGATAACAACCGCTAAAGCCTGTGTGGTTACAATGTATCTCTATGGATCCCATAGGATTTTAACATGCATCGGATAACACTAAAAATCATATAACACCAAGACTTGTGGAACCAGGTTTTAGTGTTATATGAGGTTTTGCTGTATAGTTGTTATGTGGGCAGGGGAAGCTAGTCACCACCCCATAGTCTGAACTGATAAAACACCAGCTCCTGAGCAGTGCTGGACCTTGATAGCTACCACACAGGCCAGCTATTCGGGGCAACAGTCAAGCAGATGTTTCCATCTTCATTCATATGAATGAAAACTGGTTGTGCCACTTGCATGCCACATGGTCCGCCTTGCATTCCTGACTAATTCATGCCAGGTATATAGAACAAACCTGATCAAATAATGCCCTGAGAAAACTACCTCTACCACCCTAATCCAGCACTACCGGCCACGTCTAAATGATGACTTATTAAAGTACTGCTGCTCTCTCTGCCCCTATGTCCTACCAGCTAGAGTGGGAAAAGCAAAAAAGTAAGCCAACTTCACTGACACCAATTCTGAAGCTGAGCCCAAATATTCCTATCCAGCCCCATATGCACTTGAACCTGCAGAATGGACAGATGGGATGTCTGTGCTGATATCAAAGAGGAGGGCTGAGAATAAGGTAATATTTTATAAAGATCATCCTCTCCCCATGCTTGACACATGATGTATTGCTATGTCATGAATCTAGGCCCTTTCCATAAGGATCTGAGATGGGGGAACAACCCCTTGAATGCTACCGCACTCTCATAGGGAACATTGTTGTGGATAATAAGATAACTTTAATGGGCTGAGTCCCATTCCTTCTTAGACTGGGAGGGGTGAGGAACTTGGTACCTAGAAACTGTAACCTGAATGAGTCACTATGCTTTGAAGCAGCAATAAAGGAAGTCAACACACCAGGAAACTCAAAGTCATGACATATGGAAAGGATACAACACTGTACGATGGAAATAATTAGTTTTGCCAGCAAGCTAGCTTTATTTAGATAGATCACTTATTTGTTGGAAGAAAAAATGCTTTCTGATGTCTTTCATTTTATTGGCATTTAAAATGGTGCTTATCACATTAAATGGGTACAAAAATGCAGCATTCAATCAGCCTGGAATATCATAATTGCTTCTTGATTGAACAAGATGCTTGATTGCAATTTGCACTGTATCTTGTTAATTATAGATGACCCTCTTAAATTGCTTTTACTTCTAAACTTGGAGGTTTAAGTGACACTGACAAGTTTCTCCCCTGGTTGTTTCCCTCATGAATCTAATGACATATTTAAAAGAAGCTTCCTGAATTAGCTCAGTTCATCTTGTAACTACAGTGCAAAGAGAATAGAACAATCTTGTTTCCGTTGTCCACTGCTCTAGGACTAGCCTTCCTTCTTCTTGAAACACACATGCTGACAAACATTTTATTCTAGGGAAAACATCTGCAAATTTCTGAAAAGGTGGGAAAGCAAAAGTCAAACATCAACTCCTGATGCAGTCAAAGTTAATTGAACCATGACAATCCAATCTTTTTAACACTGTTGTGATTATATTCTGTCTAGAAATAGAAATAGCCTTCAGAAATAGGAGCTTGTTGTTCAGTCGCACAGTCGATTCCGACCCTTTGCGACCCCATGGACCACCATACGCCAGGCACTCCTGTCCTCCACTATCCCCCTCAACTCGCTCAGCTCTGTGCCCATTGTGTCCACAATACCATCTAGCCATCTCATTCTAGGACACCCCCTTCCTCTTTTGCCCTTGACCTTTCCAAGCATCAAGGCTTTCTCAAGTGAGTCTTCTCTTCTCATTTGATGTTCAAAGTACTTTAGCTTCATCTTTACTATTTGACCTTCTAAGGAGCAGTCAGGGTTGATTTCTTCTAAGATTGACCTATTTGTTCTCCTCGCTGTCCAGGGGACTCTCAAAACTCTCCTCCAACACCACATCTCAAAGGCATCTATTCTTCTGTGCTCAGCTTTCCAAATGGTCTAGCTCTCACAACCATACATTGCCACAGGGAATACCATTGCTTTGACTATACGAATTTTTGTTTGCAATTTGCTGTCTCTACTTTTCACTATGCTCCCCAGGTTTCTCACAGCTTGTTTCCCAAGAGTCAGTCGCCTTTTTATTTCATGGCTGCAGTCACCATCTGCAGTGAGCTTTGATCCTAAGAAAATAAAATCTGTCACTGCTTCTACTTCTTCCCCATCTGTTTTCCAGGGACTGATAGGGCCTGTTGCCATGATCTTGGTTTTCTTGATATTGAGTCTCAAACCAGCTTTTGCACTTTCTTCTTTCAACCTAATCAGGAGCTTCTTTAGGTCCTCCTCACTTTCTGCCATTAGGGTGGTATCATCTGCATATCTCAAATTGTTGATGTTTCTCCCAGCAATTTTGATCCCAAATTGTGATTCCTCTATTCCTGCATTGTGCATTATGTGCTCTGTGTAAAAGTTCAATAAGCAGGGTGACAAAATGCAGCCTTGTCTTACTCCTTTTCCTATTCCAAACCACTCTGTCATTCCATATTCTGTCCTAGCTGTTGCTTCTTGATTCATGTACAGATGTCTCATGAGGCATATAAGGCGTTCTGGTATTCCCATCTCATTAATTACTTGCCACATTTTGTTGTGGTCCACACAGTCCAAGGCCTTAGTGTAATCAATGAAACAGAAGTAGACTTGTTTCTGATATTCTTTTGTTTTTTCCATGATCCAACGTATGCTGGCAATGTGGTCTCTAGTTCCCCTGCCTCTTCTGAACCCTGCCTGCACTTCTGGTAATTCTCTCTCCACATGTTGTTGCAGTCTATCCTGTATTATCTTGAGCATCACCTAGCTAGCATGTGGGATGAGCACAATTGTTCGATAATTTGAACATTCTTTGGCATTACCCTTTTTTGGGATTGGAACATATACTGATCTTTTCCAATCCTGTGGCCATTTTTGTGTTTTCCAAATCTGCTGGCAAATAGAATGTACCAATTTGATTCCATCATCTTTTAGGGCTTTGAAAAGTTCAACTTGGATACTATCATTTCCACTGGCTTTGTTGTTTGCAGTGCTTTTTAGGGCCTTTCTGACTTCACAATCTAGGATGTCTGGCTCAAGTTCAATTTCCTCATCATTGCAATTATCAGGGGTGTTGAGTTCCTTTTTGTAGAATTCCTCTGTGTACTCTTACCATCTTTTCTTAATCTCTTCTGGATCAGCTAACTCCTTGCCATCTTTGTCCTTTATCATGGTCATTTTTGCTTTAAACGTTCCCTTGATTTCCCCAATTTTTTTTGAAAAGATCTCTAGTCCTACCCCTGATATTGTTTTCCTCTATTTCTTTGCACTGTTCATTCAAGTAGGTTTCCTTATCTCTCCTTGCTTTTCTTTGAAATTCTGTATTCAAGTGACTGTATTTTTCCCTTTCTCCTTTGCCTTTTGCATTCCTTCTGTCCTCTGCTATTTTAAGAGCCTCATCGGACAACCACTTAGCTTTCTTACGCTTCTTTTCTTTTGGTATGGTTTTCCTTCCTGCCTCGTGCATGATGTCCCACATCTCTTTCCATAATTCTTCTAGAGTTGATGATTTTTAAAATCATTTCTTCTAATTTGAAAATTCTGAGCCAATTTTAAAAAAAGAAAAGAAAGAAGCACAATCCAACTTTGAGCTGATCCTTTCTTCATTTGGTTTCACCAAAAATAACTTTCTAGAAAGATGAACTAAAGGAATCATTTTTTTAGGCCTGTATTACATAACAAACTCTACCAACGAGAACTTCCCAAAGCAATGATCTCTCAGAACCTTGCAGCCCTGACAAATTGCAATTCCCATCAATTTCAACACTCAGAAATAGCCTGTTGACATGACTTCAGAGTCAAATGGAAGCCAAAGGAGTAGCCTTCCCTTTTACAACTTGCTTCACTTAACTACTGAAAAATAAGTTGCACAGAGTGAAAGAAGAATTATATAAAGAGATGATGTGGAGAGATAAAGATCCAAGACAAAATGGAGAAGGTTTATGTCTCAGTTGCTTGAAATTCCTTCTCCATGAAGAATAGAAACACCACTATAAGAGAATTTTATTTATTTATTTATTTATTGGTCACATTTATATTGCCGCCCAATCGGCAAGCAACACTATTACATCATAAAACACACAAAAACTCCCATCAGCTAGAGTGGGTGTAAGTCTTCATTTCAGAAATGTGTGTATGGTTTCACCATGTTTAGCAATATCAGTGGGGAAATGTGGTCAAAAAGGTTTAAAGGTTATATCTGATTGGTATCAATGGAATTAAGACAACATTGCCATTAATCAAATAACATCAGATGGCTCTTATTTTTCCTTAAAACTAGTACAGATAGTATTACCACTGCTAGGAACAACTATTCTAATACTTCACTGTGTTGCTCTATAAATACATTTCTGAAGTCCACTTTTAGATCAAGACATAGAGTATGTGGGAAGGAGGCCAAGATATCTACCACAAAAACAGGTGAATAGAAGTATAATATCCAGGAAATATTATGAGAAACTATAAGGAAGAGTAAGCTGACCTTACCAAAAAGTGATTCGTGAAATGAATCTGGCCATCTTTGCAATGAATCTAGTAAATGATCCTAGCATGAGCCACAGTGATATTGTGGGGGAAATATCAGTGTTCTCATAAAGAATTTAAAAATATTGGCTACTGAATAGATAGACTGTCATTTGTAGATTGAATGAAATTATACACAGAGCACATAATGTGCAATGCAGAGATGGAGGAATCACAATTTGGGATCAAAATAGGTCAATCTTAGAAGAAATCAACCCTTACTTCTCCCTAGAAGGTCAAATAGTAAAGATGAAGCTAAAATACTTTGGACATCAAATGAGGATTCACTTGAGAAAGCCTTGAAGCTGGGAAGGGTAGAGGGCAAAAGAAGAAGGGTGTGGCCAAAAATGAGATTTCTAGATGGTATTGTAGAGACGATGGGCACAGAACTGAGCGGGCTGAGGAGGATGGTGAAGGACAGAAGTGCCTGGAGGACAATGGTCCATAGGGTCGCAAAAGGTCGGAATCGACTGTGCAACTGAACATTGGGATTGGGATGGTCATCTCCATAACTGTTATTTTCCTGTTCTCAATACTTTCCCATGGTAAGCATGAAACAAGGAACATAGTTTTCTGCCTAAGTATTGGGATATGGAAGGTCACCCCACAGTCACTTTGTCATAATAAAAAACAATGATTCATAAATGTAAGACTGCAAACTGTTTTTGGTTTACAGCTCCCAGAACTCCTGACTCTTGGCGGTGTTAGCAAGGACCTCTGGTACATCTCATCCCATGTTTGGCAACCATTGATATATGTGGATTCTCTGTGGAAACACTTGTCAAATTTTCCATCCTCAGAGTCAAGTTGCTACCAGTAATTTGGGATTAATTAAGTACCACTGCAAAAACATCCTTCATAGAACAAAAGTAATTCATGAGTAAGTAAGTGAGAGATAATGTATTTGTAATTACATATAAACACTACACATACTTACAGGTACCAGCCATCATGTCTTGCAACAATTTCAACATTCTTTTTGGGCTTTTTATTCCTTTCAGAAACTATGAACGACATCTACCAGCTTCAGCTATGCCTGTTAATGTTTATTATATTCCAACACCTGTGTTCTTTTAATTTAAAATGAAAGACATTTGTCATTCGATTGCAATGAAGAGAAACAGAATTGTATTTCTGTCTCAGTGAGTGGTACAGTATTTAGTACCCAGTTTCATTTATATGCAAGGGTACTTGAAAAGTATTTCTATAGTATTTTCTTTGTTGTAATCATGAACAATGATGTTTCCCTGGGTGGTTTGATCAATTGTCTTATAAATATCCTTGGCTATAGAATGTCGCTCTAACTTTAAGTATCTCTGCTGAACATTTCAATTGATGATTAACCAGAACCTGCACCTTTACATAAAAGCTTTATGCTTGTCACATTTACGCAATATAGAAAATGCTATATTGGCAATTCCATTTGTCCCTTCTCCTGATATAACTACCAGCATAGAAAGGTCAAGTATCCCTGGAAGATAATCTGCTAAGATTTTTCATTTATGTATTTGAGCCTCCTCTTGGTTTTCTCCCAAACTGTAAAAGTATTACTTGCTGCAAGAAGGAAGCACTTGCTATTATTATTTTTAAAGAACAAAAATGTTGCCTTCCACTCTTCCCAACAGCCATCATATTTATTGAGAATATTGCGCAGTGACAGTGAAAAGGTGACAACAGAAAAGGTGCCCTTGTGTACCAGAACACAGCTTAATCCAACAGTCTATTTCCAAACAAGTCAACAAGATGTGTTTTGGGTCTTGAGCATAATAACCCTGCAGTACTCTGGAATCAAACTGCTGACCTCCCTCTTTCCAGTCAGTTTCTTAGCCACTTGAACCATTGCAGTCATGTA
The DNA here is from genome assembly GCA_030440675.1 of Furcifer pardalis. NCBI lineage: Eukaryota > Metazoa > Chordata > Lepidosauria > Squamata > Chamaeleonidae > Furcifer > Furcifer pardalis. Next base: position 42,046,609 of record CP126897.1, on the reverse strand, counting down.
ACTCTAAAAGGTGTAATGGAATGAAAAGAGGCCTTTATTTTGTGGAGTTTAAAAATGGTTGCTGATGTTTTGTTTTGTTTTTGCTTCCTGAGAGGAGGTGAAGAAAGTCTTGGAATGTGGCCTTCAAACCAGGTGAAGATTCCTTTGCTATTGGAAATGCAAAATAAGTTGAAACTGTGGGAATAGGAGTGCAGAAGATGAACATTGAATGTACACTCTTATTGGTTAGGAAACAGGAAGAAGTGGAAGGAAGATGGGTTTTGTTATCTTAGAATGTTAGAGAAGAAATACCATTATTGTTAAGCATGTTCAAAGCAGGCGGAAAGAGGACCTTACCTGTGCTTGCTTGTGAGTAATAGATAAAATATAATTCTGATTGTGTTAGCTGGCTATGCCAGGAAATATAGATAGATATACCTTTCTTGTTTTCCTAGGGAAAGGGGAAAAGGTAAAAATGTTCCTTTTTATTTATGTACTTTTTTTCTTCATATAATAAAGCTGTCTTTTTACAGAAGATGTTTGTTCTTTTCATATAGAGCATAAGATGGTAGGATAATTCCAGTTCTTTTTTTTTAATTGGCAAGGCTATATATTGCTACCTAATCTACACATTGCTAATTCCTATCTGATCTGGCTAGTTTATAACCATAAACAGCCAGGGATTGCAACCAATCATATATTTCTCTAGGCTGGAGCAGAACCTCATGTACTCTGAAGCAGCAAAACTTTTATGCTGGCTTCCTGAATGGGTGTCAGGTGTAATGAGTCCTATGGTAGTGGGATAGTGGGCTTGGTTGTCCTTACAAAAGGCAGCACAGTGAACACTGGGTAATGGGTAGGCAGGCAATGCTGCTTCATAGAGGTGGGTAAGCAGGCGATGCAACAAGTTGGAAACTAGATCAAAAAGGCACTTTCTAGGTAGACATTGGCAAAAGCCCTATTACTAGGTAGTAAATCACACTAGGGTACGCTGATTAAATTAACAAGGATTTCATGAGCCATCTGTTCCATAAATTGCCCCTAATCTTACTGTGTCTTGCTGCGCTAAAGCCACAATTCGAATACAGTAGGTCTATTTGAATCAATAGACGTCATGAAGATGTTGGCTCACTACATCCCCATTGATTAAATAAGATTCTAGCCATAGTCTCCTTGGAGAGGGCATCATGCTAGAACCCTAAAGAACATAATGCTGTGTTGAATATGCAACAAAGACCAAATGCAGTACTGAGAGCTGACATATTTCGCTGAAGATGACACTGAAGACCATTTAATCCAGGGATGCCCAAACTTTTCAGGCCGTGGGCTGATCACATGGTTCAGGGGGCTGGTCACTATGGCCTGGGGGTCAGATCTGGCCCCAATGCCAATTCATCTGTCCCCTGAAGCCCTTATCGCTCCTAGAAGCGGAAGTAAAACACACCCGTACGGGTACATTTTATTTCCGCTTCCGGGAGCGATGAGGGCTTTGCAGGCCAGATGAATTGCCATTGGGGGACAGATCTGGCCCCTGGGATGTAGTTTGGGCACCCCTGATGTAATCAAAGCACACTATCATCTCACAAAGTCAGATGGTGATCTTGTTTTACAATCAAAATGTCCATTTTGTGGCCCTCTGTTTTAACTTCCCTTTGTCTTCCACTCTTGGCTGTTCATGCCTCTTGCAGGAAACAACATAAAATCACTTTCCAGCCCTCTTTCTTTTCATCTTCTGGGTCTAGTTCTTGCTGGCTTGCTACTGAGACTTTTCTCAGCAGGAATGCTTGGTGCTGCCTTTTTAGGAGCTTCAGATACACTGCTGGTACTTTAATGCCTAATCTTGAGCTCCTCTCCTACCTCAAAATATTCCTACAAGAAAATATTCAGCATTTTGTGGTTGATAGTGATCCAAACCTCCTGATTTCTATATCAAGAGCTCTGTCATTTGGGATGGTAATGCTGCCTCTTGCATGCTTCTGGTTTTCAAATATCACCCTCCTGATGATGGGAACATCCTTATTCTGACTTCTAATTGCAGGTGAAGGCAAATGTGTCTGCTTCCTATAGGCTACGTTTATGCATTTCTATTGCAGAGATGCCTTATTATTAAGTTAAATTAATGTTCAATCTGGGAATCAGTGAAGTAGACAAACATAGTAAGAGAACAGATTTTATTTTTTGCCCACAGTTTATAATTCAATGGCACGCTGCCCTGTGAGATTACAACAGGGCCTTCAGTAGCCCTACTTAGCATTTTGCAAATGTGTTATGAGCAGCAGTACAGTAGCATGGGTTTTAGCCACCTGGGGCATTGGCCAAATTTGCCACCCCCTGGGCGAGCCTGAGGATGGCGAAGCCCCATTTATTGTGAAATTTTGCCACCCCAAAAAAGTGCCACCCGGGGCGGGCCGCCCACCCCACTCCACGCTACGCCACTGGCAAGCACCATCACAATATGACCCTCATGTGATAGGACAGCTGTTGTATTTGCCAGCATGATTGATGTGATGCTCATGCCTAACTTTTACAGAGTTCCCACAGTTTCCTGAAGTCACTTGCCAAAGGACTGATCCTTTTCTTCCAAAGTTACTTCCCTTTCCTGATTCAAAGTTACTTCAGTTTCCTGAAGTAACTTGGGAAAGAGTGGAAGAGACAGAAATCTGAGCTCTAGAATACAAAACTATCCCTTTAAAACCATGGTTCCCAATTTGGGGTATATACCACATAGGTGGGGGAGGCAATTTGTTTTTTATGGGGGTCAATTCGAGAATGAGTAATTAACAGTGAATGGCCTTTTAGGCTTCCTTCGTGTGAGTAGTTCACTTCTTGAATAATAAGAATTATATGTCACTGGGAAGAGGGAAGGATCAAGATTTTAGAGATGTTTAGTTTGGGCATGGCCAAAAAAGGTTGAGAATCACTGCTTTAAACTCACCTCTGTGTTTCAACACTCACAGAAGTGGTGGTGGTTGTTGTTGTTGTTCAGTCACATAGTTGAGTCTGGACCATTGCGTACCAGGCACCCCTATCCTCCACCATCCTCCACACCCCACTCAGCTCTACGCCCATTGCGTCATCAATGCCAAAAGGCAAACTGGCAGTCCAGAACTTTGAACTTCACACAGTTTCTGAGACCTGAGAGATTTTGACAGATTCTGTGAGTTCTGAAGGGTTCCGTGGCTTTTTTCAAGCAAGTTTGTTTGGCACATTTGTCCCAGTATTATGGAAATGATCTGGGCAGTTCACACTTCATAGCAAATCACCTTACCCTTTCAGCACCTTGTAACAGACCTTGAGCAGATCTGATTTCAGATGAAGAAAATGGAAAGGAGGTGAAAGAAATCTTGAATCAGGTTAAATCACATGCAGACTAGACATTGTTGCTGAGTTTATTCTGTGATGGTGAAGGTGGCAAAAAGTTATTTAAATAATTTTTTTTATGTTGCTCACAATTATTTCTTGTAATATTACTTTATTAAAATATAGTATCACAGTGAGGAAAATCACATGATATAACTCTTTCACTAATATGGAACATGACTGAATGATTCCCAATCTAAGCAAATTCCTTTTATATAAAAAATATATTGAAGGGAAAATGGTGATAAGATCCTCCTACCTAACCTGCATGTTTCTGTCTTCCTGAGGAAACATACAATCATGGAATGCTTGACTTCTGAAAGAGAAGAATCTTGTATCAATTATCATGTAGTACAAGCTTGTATAAGAAGTAATGGGAAACAACTTCAGAATAAACCAAATTGATCAAGCAAGTTTTATGAAATCAAGAGAAGGAACAACTGTTCTTAAAGTTCTCATTCAAAATTGTCTCTTTTGACGTGAATTCGATGAAAATCTTACATTTCAGTAAGTAGGTCTGACAGAGTTTGCCATGTAACGAAAATTGTGTACATTCGACAAGTTGCCACACCAAAACTAAAGCACTGTTGAAACTAATGCTTATGTCACATGAAATATTGTCTCAGCGACTTTAAGGAATGGCCAAAAATGTAAAGTGACAACGTCATAGCTTTGCCTTGGAAAAGTGACATTTTTGCAGGGGGGGGTCAGTTATCAGTGAGCCAGAGACCAAACCACCCAACCAATCAAAGTGATCCAAAGTGTGTTGGATAGAGGATAAAATAACCTTGTCGGTGATACTATTAGAATTTAGATCAGACCTCGGGAAAATTATCTATGAAGCTTTTTACAAAAAATCCCGTGACCAACAGCACAAAAATGCTAAAATAAAAGGGGAAAAATCTGTTTGAAACCAACCAGGACCACTTTCTGAGGTTGATAGAGTTCATCTGCATCATGTGAAGAAGAAAGATGCTGGAGCTGTTATCAACCACAAAGATATTGAGGAAAAACTTGCCTCAAAAAAGTGACATTTTCGCAGACAGCTGGTTCACCGACAACCGAACGCTGACTGAAAGACCCAATGGCCAGAAATAGAAAGTGATTACGTCACTGCACTCGGAAGCTGCCTCTCACCCACATTTGAAACATCGCCTTTAGCTAATGAATGAAATAAAAGAAATAAATAAACTAATGAGCATAATTCAACACATTGAATTCACAAACTAAATCCCTGATGGTAGTGTCCTTAGACTCTACTTGCCGCTATTTTTTTTTAGCAAAATATTGATGTCCAATCTTATCTGTGATACCTAATGAGGATTTTACAGCAATAATTATTAGTTACCATAGAAACATAACTACATTTTTTTAAAAAAAAACTCTGGCTTTTGTAACACTGAAAAATGGTAACTAAGACTGTTCACATTTTAATTTTTATAAAGGTATTGAATGTGGTTTTCTTTGCCATCATATTCATTTACCACTGGTCCTTGAAATAGACAATATGTGAGCAACAAAGCATTCTGTCATTTTAATTTGACACATTCTCTTATGAATGAAATCCCACTGGTGTTATCCAACATTTCATGATAGGGGTGTAGGAATATCACCCACTTTAATTGAGTGTAAATAATTTCTAAATAGCTGCTGATTCAATTTGAGCTGATTTCTAGCTCATCCACTTCAGTTTGCATCCAAATACTTAAAAGTATTTGTACATATTTGTACCAGTCCAAATTGAGGGGGGGCACATAAAATGGAGGAAATAAAGGGCTTTGATAAAGAACAGGGTCTTTTTTGAAACTCAGTGCCATCAACTGCATTTTGGCCCCCAATATGTAGGCAAAGCTCCCATCAGTTTATCTAATTAATCTGAAATCCCCCAAATGATAATTAGTAGCCCCTTGTGTGTGTGTTTGTTTTCCCTTCATCTTTTTAACTGCAGAACTGGAACAATATGTGATGCCTTGGGAAGCCCCAGTTCAAGATATCACCGGGCTTCTTTGATACCTCTTGGATCTGTTTGGAAACAGACAAATACCCTGCTTTGCTTTGCATTCTGAATAACTACCAAACCCAAAACACAAATTCATTCTATGGGACTTAGTATATAGTTTGTTATAGCATTTAAAATGTGCTATAGACTCATCCAGTCTGGCCAGGTTATCCTGCTATGATAATAGAGTAGATAATACTGCCAGCGACTCAGCGCTGAGTGTCAGGCAGTGGTTAACTAACCTGTCAACCCTGAGGACTAGTGGTTTTGGTCCACAGGGAAGGGTGTTGGTCCCGAGGTGGATTAAATCCCACTTGAATCCATCTTAATGGAGGGGAGCAGCTTCATCAACACTGGTTTGGGGCTGATGAGGACTTTGCATGCCAAAAGGGCTCAGGACCAGAAAGCAACTCGCAGAGCTGGATCAGTGGTATCGGTGTCATGCTGTGATGTGGAAGGGAGACAAAAGGCCACTGCATTATAGTCTCATGACAGTCTTCATGGCTGATTGCCATGACTGCCAATATGCTGAATCGTATATGGCACAAGAATAATAATAGAATCTCTGGTCAGTTTCGCTGCACTTGACTGCCATTGTTACACTTCTGAAAAGTCTAAAGCTAGCTTTCAGAACTAACCAGATATAAGCATTTTGCTAGCTTAATACAGCTATGATACAGTATATCTGAAGATTTGACTGTCATTCGCCTTGGAATTTGTACTTCTGTATCATGGGGGAAAACCTGCTTTGATTCATGGGAATGACAAGATGATCTTGGAAGTGTAATTTGCTTGTGGAGCTATACTATGTGATGGACAATTTCAGTGTCAAAGTATTTTACTGTAGGTTGAGTTTTATTGTGAACAATGCTGCTTCTGTGTTAGCTAATTGTTTTGTTCCAGATTTTCAAGGCATTCCAATTTTCAGTTTAGGCTTATAACTGTTAGAGGTTATTTGGAAAAAAATAGACAATGTGAATCTTCTTTTTCCTCTAGTAGCTCACAAGGAAGTCTTCAAATGTTGTGGGTGGATTTTTAAAAAAGAAGCTTTGTTCTGTCTACTTTATAACTGCATTCTTCTTTACAGAAATATTGTGGAGTAGCAGTTACCCCTTTTTTTAAAGCTGAAATGGTAACAAAAATATACAACTTAGATATTTTAATGTTCTCTGTGCTTTTGTTGGTTTCTTTCTCTGTTTGACAGAGATTCTAACATTCTCCTCTGTTGATTCAAAAATTTGTATAGTACTCTGATGCCTTGACTTCCTTTGTCTGCCTCCTAAAGTCTTCAGAAACTAGCAAGCCAGAAAAAATCTCAGCCTCACCAAATAATTTTGCTGTGGGAAATGTGCCTTCTTCCCTATCTGCTGCTGGGAACAAAATTTCAATGAAACACATCATTGTGGTGATATTAGCAGCAAGTGAATGATGAAGATGAGGAGGAATTGCAGTGGCAGAAATATCAGCAATGCAAGGACTGATATTGAGATGGAGTGGGAGGAGCAATGCAGCTTCACTTTTCCCTTGAGAATAGGGTTGCCATATGTCCCAGAAAACTGGGATTGTCCCGGATTCAAGGTCAGAAAAATTGTCCCGGCCAGTTCAATAAAATTGCTAAAGTCCCGGATTTTAAAAACTAACTAAAATAAATCCAAACTCTCGCCATCAAATGAGCGATTTCCTGCCACATTGGAGTTGGAGTATACCTGAAGACAAATCTTAATGTCCTTGACTGACACCACCACCCAATAAGTGTGACCAGTGTGTTTTCTGGAATGGAGGACATTAAGAGATGACCATGACGTGACTGCTCAGAAGTAAAACAGGTCATCTTACAGTAAGAATTAAATGTTGTAAATCATTTATATATTGATATATTTAATGTGAAAGTGTTTTATAGCTGTCACTATATTATGCTTGGTTTTTATAATTGCTATTTTGTAGATAACCTGCCCATTTTAGTCAAGTATACTTCTGTCCCGGGTTTGTGGGAGAGAATTATGGCAACTCTACTTGAGAAAGTATCTACCTTGGTGCAGAGGGATTGAGTAGAATGAGAGAGAGTTGAGTAAGCCAAAAACTGACAAAATAGTTGGAGCTTGAAATTATTATGGTATTTATTAATTTGTTTATTTATTTAGCTGTCAATTGTAACATGTTCTGAGTATACGTTTTACTCCTGCCCCAGGGTGCTGAGAAGCCTGGTCTTGGAGGCTGGCTGGTTCTGGGCCACCTTCATCCTTGAAAGCAAGCAGGAAAAATGCCACTGGCATGAATGTGTTTTGGGTTGATCCCAGCTTGCCATAAGGTGACCTACACACTATAATCTTGGAGCCATTTCCTGTTCGTTGCTGTTCAGTTGCACAGTTGATTCCAACCCTTTGTGACCCTGTGGACCACTGTCTGCCAGGAACCTCTGTCCTCCACCATCCTCCTCAACTCGCTCAGCTCTGTGCCCATTGTTTCTACAATACCATCTAGCCATCCTGTGGCACATATGAAACGAAACATGCAGGATTTAACATCCGGACTGCAATGGACTGCCACAGCCTTGAGGATATTATCAAGGTGTGTAATCATAGTGGAAGCGAACAAGTAAACAGTGATGCCTCGCTTAAAGAGCATAATGCGTTCCACGGGATTGCTCTTTAAGCGAGTTTGCTCTTTAAGCAAAACACCATTGTAAATGACCAATGGGGGGGGGGGATTGTGAACCCCGATTTATTTGTTAAGCGAGTTTTTGCTTGGTTTTATTTGTTAAGCGAAGCGAACATTCAGAGAAAATGCTGCTCTTTAAGCGAGTTACCCTTTAAGCGAAACGCTCTTTATGCGAGGTTTGACTGTATTGGAAAGTACAATCAATTTTTTGAGACAAGAAATGTTTCCTTGGGAGCCATTTTTTATTTCTTTCAGACAATCTTCGGCAACAATTCATACCGTAAGGTCAGTGCTGTTGAAAATCTAGGCAGAAGTTGATCCTCTGTGATCTTCTTTTTTTATGTTTAGGATAGACATTAAACTGCCAAAATAAAGCTACCTTTTAGTGAATTCATTCCATTGTTCCTTTCACCTGACTTAGTGCGAAAAAGATTAACTAGCAACACAAAGTTGTCGTTACCAGGGTATGCCCGATTGTGATTCAAAAATAAAAAAATCTTCATGGATGCTCTTTCTGTGTATCCCATCCTCTATTTTGATAATCTAGGATGTCCAAACATACTTTTGAATGTTGAGCTTGCTTATAGATTTGATGTCATTTGTATCTCATCATCTTCTATGCAACTTGAAATAGGGTGTAAAAATATGCAGGTGTATCTACAAAACCCAAATGAGAGCATCATGGACTAAAACAGATCAGGGACCAATTAAAGAGCAACATGTCTTGCTGCTCAGGCAAGCACAGATAAAACAAGATATAGTAAGACCTTTGTTCCTTCCAGACAAAAAAGATCTAATGATCTAACTGGTGAAAACAGTTTAGAGCTTGAGGATACTAAGCTGCATAGATGCTGAATGGTTCACCATATGGGGCTGCTGCACACTGATCTAAAAGGTCCACATTCAGCTCACAATATTGTACTGTCCTCTCCATGTGTTAATGATGTGAGAGGGTGAACTTGCATTAGCAACTAATTGTAAGAAAACTATTTAGGTTTCTTCAAAATGCTTCATTTGACCCACCTGAGGAGAAACTCCTAATGTTTATATGCTATTCATGGACAATCTTAGCTTTCCATATGGTTTCAATCTATATCTAAATAAACACAATGTTAATCAATGTTGCAACATAAGAAACTATTTGTCAGAGCTTTGAGAACATATATCTAGAGATATATAGGGCAACAGGCCCTATCAGTCCCTGGAAAATAGATGGGGAAGAAGTAGAAGCAGTGACAGATTTTACTTTCCTAGGATCAAAGCTCACTGCAGATGGGGATTGCAGCCATGAAATAAAAAGGTGACTGATTCTTGGGAGGCAAGTGATGAGAAACCTGGGGAACATAGTGAAAAGTAGAGGCATCACATTGCAAACAAAAATTCGTCTAGTTAAAGCAATGGTATTCCCGGTGGCAATGTATGGTTGTGAGAGCTAGACCATTAGGAAAGCTGAGCGCAGAAGAATAGATGCCTTTGAGATGTGGTGTTGGAGGAGAGTTTTGAGAGTCCCCTGGACAGCAAGGAGAACAAATAGGTCAATCTTAGAAGAAATCAACCCTGACGGCTCCCTTGAAGGTCAAATAGTAAAGATGAAGCTAAAGTACTTTGGACATCAAATGAGAAGAGAGGATTCACTTGAGAAAGCCTTGATGCTGGGAAAGGTGGAGGGCAAAAGAAAAAGGGGGGCCAAAATGAGATGGCTAGATGGTATTGTAAAGACAATGGGCACAGAGCTGAGTGAGTTGAGGAGGATGGTGGAGGACAGGAGTGCCTGGCGGACAGTGCTCCATGGGGTTGCAAAGGGTCAGAATCGACTGTGCAACTGAACAACAACAATTTTACCACATCAGAGAAGCTGAGAATTAACGTTAAAAGTAGTGTATTTTCCAAACTCTGGTTAGCATTTATTCTGCTGCTCAACAATCAATGGCTACTTACTTAAGATCACACAGCCATACTCTTAATTACTATATTGATTTTTGTAACAGGTAATTAATAAGAAATTTAAATGTTTAGGTTACCTCAATAATGCTGTTTGCAATCCAACAAGGCTTGGGACATCTAGAAGCCAAGTTCTAATAATTACAAACATTAATCTGACCTGTCTATATAATTACTTTTGTAATTAGATTTAGTTTAGTCGTTTTAGGGAAGAAAGAACTAGCAGAACAATACACTTACTTTTCTGCTCAATTTTAGAATGTCAGGGTGGGGGAGTAAACCTGCCTTTTATTTCATTCTGACTGTTTAGAGTAAAATTAGCTTGTATTGAGTAGTTTGGTTCATAACTCAACAGAAAAGCCAGAATGGGGAGCACAAATACAATGCAGGAGAGTGGGTTGAAGGATTAGATGGGACAATAAATTCAGAGAATGTGATGGGGAAGGGGCTACATGTCTCAAATTCTTGGTTTCTTGCTGATATTCTTCTTCTTTCATGTCCCGGTCAAACCTTGGACTGTCAAAATGAAGCCACTTTCTTGGCTTTGTATTTGGCCAAACTTTAGAACTTATTGGTGCATGTTTCTGGCAGTAATCTTCAGATCAGTAGATTAGTCGGATTCTGTATCTTTCTGATATCAGTGGTGTAGAAAAAGGGATCTTCTACTAGGGTTGGAAAGTGTTCAGTGAAGGCTGAGAGCCATCACCCTCATCCATTTTTCATTAATTCTAATTTCAATCTCTGTTTACCTAGTGCAATTAGCATCCGATTAACCCACAACTGAGCAATTGGTTCGTAGGAAACAGTAGGTGGGACACTGTGGGATTCCAAGGAGCAATACAGAAGGTAGCCATGGGACACGTGTAGCTAATGGGGTTCAAGTTGCTCAAATGGGCTATGGAGAAGAGAGGATTCACTTGATAAAGCCTTGATGCTGGGAAAGATGGAGGGCAAAAGAAAAAGGGGGTGGCCAAAAATGAGATGTCTAGATGGTATTGTAGATGCAATGGGCACAGAACTGAGTGAGTTGAGGAGGATGGTGGAGGACAGAAGTGCCTGGCGGACAGTGGTCCATGGGGTCACAAAGGGTCGGATCGACTGTGCGACTGAACAACAAAAATATGGTAGTAACTATCACTGTGATAATAGGAATAAAATGTAAGAATGGGAATATTGAAATTCCTTAGAACTTGATGCTACATTACAATATTCAGAATAAAAAAAGCAAAACTAACACTTATTTCTTCATCTGTGCTTGCAGTTGTAGTACAAACAGCAAAGAATGGAAAGATGACTAGACCATATTTTTAAATTGAGAAGCAGCTGCGTCAGGAACCATAGCTACTCCTGCAGGATTTTTTTTTCTTTCCTTTCTTCCTTTTGCAGGCTAAATCTTTCTTTCTTGATATATGCAGAGGAGAAATGAGTTGATAAAAAATTTCCACTTTTTCTCCCATGGAAAAATCCAGCCATTAAATAATAATTTTAAAAATTGTGCTCAGCAATGAATAAAACAAACCAAAACAGAGCTGCTGTAAAGCAAGTGCGGCATCATCATCATCATCATCATCATCATCATCATCATCATCATCATCATCATCATCATCATCATCATCATCGTACAGGTACAACCCCCTTTCAGTTATCCATAGGTTTCAAAATATTCAACAAAAATTTATTTGTTCCTTTCAGTAGAAAAAGATCTAATGACCAGAGATGGCCATTAGAGATCACTGGGCACAATGTAAAATACAGTAATACCTCAGATAACGCTAAGACTTGGTTCCACAAGTCTTGGTGTTATCCGATTTTTAGTGTTATCCGATGCATGTTAAAATCCTATGGGATGTATCGGATAATGTTAAAGCTCCATAGAGATACAGGCTTTAGCGGTTGTTATCCGATACATCCCATAGGACCTTAACGTTATTCGATCCAATTCTCCTCCCCAGATTACTTAACGTTATGCGATTTTAGCATTATCCGAGGTAAACATTATCCGAGTTATTACTGTATAGAGCTTGTTATTATCCATTGTTTCAATAGTCCAGGGGTCTGCAAACTTGGCTCTCCAGGTGTTCTTGGACTTCAATTCCCAGAAGCCCATGTCAGTACACCAGCTGATCAGGGCTTCTGGGAACTGAAGTCCAAGAACATCTGGAGAGCCAAGTTTGCAAATCCCTGCAATAGTCCATGGTAGGTTTTGGAATGTATACCCCTCCAGATATTGGGAGCAACCTATGATAAATTTTCCGGGCTCCCATATAGCCCCAGCATATACTTTAAACTATGTGGCCTGGTCCATAGTTGAGTGTGCAGGTCATTTGGTTCTTCCCACCAGAAAACCCATATGTGCAGGCACATAATGTGCCTGTGCATGTGCAGAATTTGTATTTGTATTTTGACTTATATACTGCCCCATTCGCACAGCGACTCTGGGCGGCTTACAGAAGAAACAGTTACAATTACATAGCACATTCCATAGCATAAAAACAATTACAGATATCACATAGTACATTACAAATATCACATATACAGTATATATATCTCCAATAACAATTGCAATTACAAAACATCAGGACATCCTAAGAAACAAATCAATATAGTAAATAGTATAAATCAAAATTCAATAGATAACAATCAAAATTTAATAGATAACAATATCAATCAATAATCAAAAATTCCAAATATCAGTCCAATTTGCACAAGAATTACAAAAGCAGAAGACTAAACAAGAAACAGTTGCTAAATCCTGCAACAAGTGACAAACAGCTCCACCAGGCTGCAGGTGTTTCTGACGGTGGTAGCTGCTTTAAAAAGTCCTGCCGTCATTGCAGCTTTTAAGCCCTGGCCAGGGCGGAGCCCTCCGAGACAGATGGAGAGAGTCCCAGGGGTGGACGCAGTGAGCCAGGAGGAAGGGTGGGAGCATCCTCACCCTGCTGCTGCTGCCGAACTTCATCGGCCACTGGGCTGAGATGACGGGACCCGGGGGAGGGTGGGAGCATTGCGTCGTCATCCGCAGCTGCAGGACATCTCCTCCGGTGAGGTGGTGAGCTAGGAGGAAGAGCGGGAGCCTTAAGTGACTTGCAGCAGTCACAAACACATTTACGGCAGCTGTGGGTCATTTACAGCAGCGTTCTGTGCATGTTTGGGCATGTTATGCACCCACACATGAACATTTTACTTCTGTTTCCAGTACCAATGAGAGTGGCATGGGCTGGATGAATTGTCATCGGGTGCTGGATCCAGCCCTGATCTGTTTTGCAGGATGATATCTGAGGCAAGTATCTATGAGGAAACTATGCCATGAGGAAGATGAAGAATCTTCCTGATCACAGAGAACCCAAATTTCCTTGATATTTAATCTGACATTCTGAATCCTCATGTGTTACCCTGTTGTTAGGTAAAAGAGGACTGAGGATGACAGTAATATCTCAAATGAACACACTCTTTGGAAATTGTTCAGTGAGGATGGCTGATGTTGAAACAAAATATCAAAATTCCTCACAAACCAGATATATGGTATTATATAACATGTTATTTCAGTACAGTCAAACCTCACATAAAGAGCGTCCCGCTTAAAGAGTAACTCGCTTAAAGAACAGAATTTTCTCTGAATGTTCGCTTTGCTTAACAAATAAAACCAATCAAAAACTCGCTTAACAAATAAATTGAGGTTCGCAATCTCTCCCACAATTGGTCACTTACAATGGTGTTTCGCTTAAAGAGCAAACTCGCTTAAAGAGCAATCCTGTGGAACGCATTATGCTCTGTGGAACGCATTATGCTCTTCCTATCTGAGTATAATAACCATTTTCATTATTTCATATGTAATATGGAATTCAGTATCCTGTGATGTCTAATACATGATATGCAGTGATATTTTTGACTGCTCACAGCTAGGGGATTTCAGAAGTGATGCCTGCCAAAACAATCAAGGGATGCCAATTAATTTAAGGCTGACATTTTGTGCCATGAGACTTCAGGTCACGTAAACACTCGCAGGATGTAAAATTTATAGGATAAACTTTCACATTCAAAATGCAAGTAGCAAGCCTGTGAATATTTTTTTGATACTAACACAAAACAACATCTGAACTGATATGTAGACAGTTGGCAGTGTAACACTTCTGAAATTCTCTCATTCATTGAGAACATATACAAGAAATTTGTCTTCATCCTCTATGTGCCTTACTGCTTCCCCTCCTAGGGTGTTGATGATGGTAAGGTAAATTCGCAGTGAAATGCCAGAAGTTACAAAAATCCAAAGAAAAGTCCAAAAGATATAACAATCATTAGATATTCCCTGAGTTTTAGTCTGACCTGTTGTTGTTGTTGTTCAGTTGCACAGTTGAGTCCAAAACTTTGGGACCCCATGGACCACTTTCATGGTAAGGTAATGGTATCTGACTCTAGGGTTCAGTGCTCATCTCTGTTTATAGCGAAAAAGCCAGTGCTGTCTGAAAACATTTCCATGGACTTGTGGCAGGCATGTCTCAACACCAGATTGCACAGAATGCTGTTTACCTTCCCACCGAAGTGGTCCCTATTTATCTACTTGCAATTTCTTGCTTTCAAACTGCTAGATTGGCAGGAGCTGGGACAGAGATGGGAGCTCACTCCGTCATGCAGTACCCGGGAATCGAACTCCGACCTTCCAGTCAGTGAGTTCAGCATCTTAACCATTTGAGCCACCTAAAAGCCAGTATTGTGTTTCAGACAAGGACTGACTTTACAAAGTTCAATAATATCTTTAAAAGAAAGGGTAATATCACTGATTTTAAAAATGTTTAAAATGTACAATATGAAAGGATTTTTTTTTCATTTGCCACTTTGGGACCAAACTAGTTTTGCTGCTGAGTGCATGTTTTTAACAATTTTATGATGTAAGATGATATATTTACATCTCTGTGAAAACAATGTGTCCTGTGATACAGTATCTTGACAATTACTAAGTTTCATGTGGTATGATCTTTGTGGCCTGTAGCACACCTCTTCAGATGCACTGTGTGTTATATTATCTTCAAGTTGAAATGTCATTTTAATTTGCTGTTCCTCCACATACCCCATATGTGAAGATGATTTCTGTGGTTTACATTTGGTGGCGTTTAAGGAAATAACTAGAACTATTATACAAGTTCCTGAGTATTATTATACAAGTTATAATATAATTATATTATTATACAAGCTAACTATTTTACAAGTTCCTGAGAACCTCCTATAGCAGGTTCAATTGACTATACAGATACAGTCACATGCAATATTGGATGCCGTCACATGTGAAAGCCAGCACATTTTGCACACACACAAAATGTGTAAAAGTCATTTTCTCTTTCTAAAGCCTATAGAAAATGCCAAAAACAACCTTGAAAATTCAAAGAAATCCCAGACACTTGGTGTGGCAAATGGGATAAAAAAAAAGTTAGGTATTTTCTATGCCAGAGAGCACAGTTCCATTGAGGCCCTCTCCACCTTCTAGGTTTATCAATATCAATACTTCTTAGGACATCTTCCCGCATCACTCAGTGTTCCCAGATGGGCCAGCTCTTGGTGCCAATGCCAAAATTGGCAAGGAAGGCTATGACCAGGAGAAGAGTCTTTTCGGTGCCGGCGCCAACCCTATGGAACTCCCTTCCAGCGGAATTGCATCAGATCACTTCTTTGGTGGCATTCAGAAAACAGCTTAAAGCACTTTTGTTTAGGGAGGCATTTGAGCAGGGATAGTCACCGGATTAATGTTACACTTCTTATTCAGTCCCCCGCCATGAATTAGGTTTGATATTAGTATTTTGTTATGTGATTTATTATGTGATTTTATTATTTGTTTTAATGTGCTGTTGTTAGGCACCCAGAGTGGGGGGGTGACCCAGATGGGTGGGATATAAATTTATTATTATTATTATTATTATTATTATTATTATTATTATTATTATTATTATTATTATTATTATTATTATTATTATTATTATTATTATTATTATTATTATTATTATTATTATCATCATCATCATCATCATCATCATCATCATCATCATCATCATCATCATCATCATTCTTGGGATCGAGGAGTATCACCTGACTGTTCCGGCTTCTTGCCTTAAAGCAGTGATAGCCAACCTTGGCACTCCAAGTGTTCTTGGACTCCAATTACCAGAAGCCCAAGTCAGCACTCCTGCTCATCAGGGCTTCTGCGAATTGAAGTTCAAAAGCACCTGGAGTGCCAAGGTTCCCTCTCACTATCCTAAAGCATCCCTCTGTTGTTGTTTTTGTTTGTTTGTCCAGTCTCTCTACAGTTCCTTCCATTTTGTGTCAGTAAGTACACATTTGTGATTGCCTTGGACATAGTTTAGGATCTAGGTATGATCTATGCCAAAATCCACTGACTCCTGGCTTTTGTATATAGTTTCATTGCAAATGCCTCGTGAGTGCATGTCATGTTGTATTCATGGCTATATCAACCTTTAATTTTTCACCTGTACTGTAGCAAACCCTATTCCTCATGGAGAGCATTATTTGCTTCACTGGGCAAAATGTAATTGTTGAATATAACTGAAAATGGAAGTTGATGAAGCGCCTTAAGTTTCATTGCTAGAGAAAGGCAGGGGGTGATATATATATTATTTTAAAGCTGTTGGTTTCGATCTCCTGTGATAAAACATTAGATTAGGTAAACCTGCTGAAAACGTGCAGAAAATGGCAATGGCAACTGGTCTGTATCCCAGTATTTTTATAAATGCCATGCCAGATTATTCAAACACTTGAATGGCACACTCACAGATGTAAATGTTTCCTCTGTAATTAAAAAGAACTTTCAAACTCAACAGGGGATGTCTTTTGTGCTAAGTGTGATTTTCCCAGCTTGGCGTTCTTGGATAAAACATGTTACAGCTGAAATCTGTTTTTATTTTCTTGAGAATATGATGTTGGATGTGTACACGTAGTAGTAGTTGTTGTTCAGTTGCACAGTCGATTCTGACCCCCTGTGACCCCATGAACCTTTGCACACCAGGCACACCATTCTCCACCAACCCTCTCAACCTGCCCAACTCTATGCCCATTGCATCAACAATACCATCTAGCCATCTCATTTTCTGACACCCCCTTCTTCTTTTGCACTCAAACTTTCCCAGCATCAAGGCTTTTTCAGGCGAGTCCTCTCTTCTTATTTGGTGCCCAAAGTACTTTAGCTTCATCTTCACTATTTGACCTTCCAAGGAGCAGTCAGGGTTGATTTCTTCTAAGATCGACCTATTTGTTGTCCTCGCTGTCCAGAGTAATCTCAAGACTTTCCTCCAACACCACATTTCAAAAGCATCTATTCTTCTGTGCTCAGCTTTGCTTATGATCCAGCTCTCACAACCATACATTACCACTGGGAATACCATTGCTTTGACTATGTGGACTTTTGTTTGAAAGATGATGTCCCTACTGTTCACTATGTTCTCTAGGTTTCACACAGCTTGTCTCCCAAGAATCAGTTGCCTTTTTATTTCATGGCTGCAATCACCATCTGCAGTGATCTTCAATCCTAAGAATGTAAAGTTTGTCACTGCTTCTACTTCTTCCCTGTCTATTATCCAGGGAGTGATAGGGCCTGTTGCCATTACAGTATCTTGATTTTCTTGATGTTGAGTCTCAAGCCAGCTTTTGCTCTCTCTTTTATCAATCTAAGCAAGAGCTTCTTTAGGTCTTCCTCACTTTCTGCCATTAGGGTAGCATCATCAGTATATCTCAAATTGTTGATGTTTCTTCCAGCAATTTTGATTCCAACTTGTGATCCATCCATCCCTGCATTGCACATTATCTGCTCTGCATACAAGTTAAATTAGCAGGGTGACAAAATACAGCCTTGTTTTACTCCTTTTCCTATTCCAAACCACTCTGTCCTTCCTAATTCTGTCCTAGCTGTTGCTTCTTGACCCTTGTACAGATTTCTCATGAGACATATAAGGTGTTCTGATATTCCCATCTCTTTAATTACATGCCACATTTTGTTATGGTCCAAACAGTCAAAGGCCTTGATGTAGTCAATGAAACAGAAATAGACTTCTTTCTGGTATTCTTTTGTTTTTTCCATGATCTAATGTATGTTGGCAATTTGGTCTCTAGTTCCCCTGCCTCTTCGGAACCCAGCTTGCATTTCTGGTAATTCTCTATCCAGGTGCTGTTGAAGTCTATCATGTATTAGTGGTTTAGCCACTCCGGAAGTGGTGCTGGACACACATGTGCAATGGCAAGTGTGTCCCCCACCCTCTTCCGGGAATGGCAAGGGCATTGGGAGTGGATGAATTGGTGCCAGGGGCCTGATATGGCCCACAGGCCATAGTTTAGGCACCTCTGCCTTAAAAGATACTCATATCCTTCACATTCATGAGTTCAGAAAGCCTTAAAAATTATACCTATCCAAGCTATTATTTAACATTCGTTCACTTCCTACTCTATGTCCTTGCCTTTTCCTTTTTCTGACACTACTTTTTGAGCACATACAGCAATTTTGCTTCTTTCAAGATCAGTTTTTAAGAATGACAGCTGGCTGAAATTTTAATGCATCTCAGCAGTTTGCAAATTGATTGCTGAGATTCCATAACAAGGACCCTTGCCTTTTAGCAACTTAAATCAGACCTGGAATGCTTGTCCCTTGTCATCATTTTGAACATGCCTAAGGGAAATAATAATTACAGCATCTAAAGGGATTTTAAAAATAAAAATGGGAAGAGTGAAATAGTCACATATTTGTTTCTCCTTTGTGTGCAATTTTAGTGAAGCACTTTTCAATCAAAGTTTTGCAACCAAATCATCCATACTAGATTACACAAAGGCCATATGCAATTCTGATCCAAGTTTGAAATAGTGTTCATGAAAATGCTTAAGAACAGCTCTAATACAAGATGAATGAGGCTGTTACAAAGAGTGCATCCCACAAACTGGATAGTTCATTGGTCATGTGGTTGCCTCTTGCCAAATTTCTGAATCTAGGACACTTGAGAAAAGCTTTCAGAAGAGGACTATAACAATAATATTCTGGCTTGTTTGTGCAGGATGAAGTCATCCCGAGTTCCAAACCAATCAGAACTTTGACAGGTAAATTCAACACTGATCAGGAATAGACAGAAAACAAATGCAGCCAATCATATCTCTCAGGCATCAACCGGGCACCCAAATAGCTATGAGAAACCTGGGAAACATAGTTAAAAGTAGAGACATCACCATGAAAACGAAAATTAGCATAGTCAAAGCAATGGTATTCCCAGTGGTAATGTACGGTTGTGAGAGCTGGACCATTAGGAAAACTGAGCACAGAAAAATAGATGCCTTTGAGATGTGGTGTTGGAGGAGAGTTGTGAGAGTATCCTGGACAGCTAGGATAACAAATAGGTCAATCTTAGAAGAAATTAACACTGACTGCTCTTTAGAAGGTCAAATAGTAAAGATGAAGCTAAAGTACTTTGGACATCAGATGAGAAGAGAGGATTCACTTGAGAAAGCCTTGATGCTGGGAAAAGTGGAGGACAAAAGAATAAAGGGGTAGCCAAAATGAAATGGCTAGATGGTATTGTAGATGCAATGGGCACAAAGCTGGGTTGGCTGAAGAGGATGGTGGAAAACAGAGGTGTCTGGCGGGCAATGGTCCATGGAGTCGCAAAGGGTCAGAATCAACTGTGCGACTGAACAACAAAAACAAAGTCTTTGGGATGAGTAAAACCTCATCACAACAGCTTGAACACAATATTCCAAGTCAGACAAACGTCTTACTAACAATATGGTGTTTTGTGGTACCATTAAATTGGACTGATATCACGTTGTGTGAGAATTCATGGACACAGCACATTTCAGTTGTACAGAGTATGATAGTCAGGGTACAAGATTATATACATATTTGTTCCAATTATGCTGAAGGATAGCATGAAATGAGATAATTACAACTGTATTATTGATCATGGAGGTAACATTTCAAAAACTTATGCATGACCATCCTGGAAAGCAACAGTTAGGACAGAAAATGGAATGACAGAGTGGTTTGGAATAGGAAAAGGAGTAAGACAAGGCTGCATTTTGTCACCCTGCTTATTCATCTTATACACAGAGCACATAATGCACAATGCAGGAATGGAGGAATCACAATTTGGGATCAAAATTGCTGGGAGAAACATCAACAACTTGTGATATGCAGATGATACAACCCTAATGGCAGAAAGTGAGGAGGACCTAAAGACGCTCCTGATTAGGTTGAAAGAAGAAAGTGAAAAAGCTGGCTTGAGACTCAATATCAAAAAAACCAAGATAATGGCAACAGGCCCTATCAGTCCCTGGAAAATAGATGGGGAAGAAGTAGAAGCAGTGACAGACTTTACTTTCTTAGGATCAAAGCTCACTGCAGATGGTGATTGCAGCCATGAAATAAAAAGGCGACTGATTCTTGGGAGGCAAGCGATGAGAAACCTGGGGAACATAGTGAAAAGTAGAGACATTACATTGCAAACAAAAATTTGTATAGTGAAAGCAATGGTATTTCCGGTGGCAATGTATGGTTGTGAGAGCTGGACCATAAGGAAAGCTGAGCACAGAAGAATAGATGCCTTTGAGATGTGGTGTTGGAGGAGAGTTTTGAGAGTCCCCTGGACAACGAGGAGAACAAATAAGTCAATCTTGGAAGAAATTAACACCGAATGCTCCTTAGAAGGTCAAATAGTAAAGATGAAGCTAAAGTACTTTGGACATCAAATGTGAAGAGAGGATTCACTTGAGAAAGCCTTGCTGCTGGGAAAGGTGGAGGGCAAAAGAAGAAGGGGTGGCTAAAGATGAGATGGCTAGATGGTATTGCAGACACAATGGGCACAGAGTGAGTTGAGGAGGATGGTGGTGGACAGAGGTGCCTGGCGGACAGTGGTCCATGGGGTCGCAAAGGGTTGGAATCGACTGTGCGACTGAACAACAAAAATCCTGGAAATATTAAGTTCAGTGTAGGAATTAATCCCCACCCCACCCCCACCCAAGTTCTTGCAGCAACAATTTCTGCTTATCAGCAAATATCCATTTTAGATCAACAACAGACACAACCTATTTTATTTCAGAGTCTGGTTACAAGAAACAGCTATGCTATATACAGAAGGGTTGTAATCGAGACTAATCAGCATGAGTAATCTGGTTAATACATGAATTAAAGTAATATAAAATGCCCCTGAGGTGGATAATATTAGTATAGATTCAAATAAAAAAATATTTATCTATTTTACTGACAGCAGCAAGACAATGCAATACAAGGAATTGGAAGAATGATACTTTGGTAAAATTGGAAGATTGGTATAAAGAAATGTGGGGAATAGCATTGAATAATAAGATTACTTGGGAATTTAACAAGAAAAAAGGTATAATTAAGGAAAATAAATTTTGGAATATATGGAAGCCATTTTAAAAAATATATACATTGATTCAGGGTAAAGGAGGCAGAGCAGTACCAGGTCAACTGAGTTTTTGGGAAAAGAGATAGAGGGGGGGAAACCGCAGTCTCCTAGGGCTTTGTAAATAACACAGGGGTGGTTTATTTTTCTTTCTTTCTTTCTTTCTTTCTTTCTTTCTTTCTTTCTTTCTTTCTTTCTTTCTTTCTTGTTATTCAATATTAAGTTGGTATTTGAAGTGAAAGTTTATATAGTATCAGAATGTTAAGAATAAAATGTAAGGAAACAAAACAAATCAAACAAAACAAAATGAAAAACACTGTAGCACTTTAAAGACTAACTGCTATATTTTTTATTGTTAGCTTTCGTGGATCAAGACTACTTCTTCAGACTACTTCTTCAGTCTGAAGAAGTGGACTTGATCCACGAAAGCTAACAATAAAAATATAGCAGTTAGTCTTTAAAGTGCTACAGTGTGTTTTATTTTGTTTTGTTTATTTTGTTTTTGTTTTCTTATATGCCTGAACCACAGACTAACATGGCTACTATTCCAAAGAAATTCAAGAATAAAATATACATTCACTGGAATGCATAGTTAAATATACAAAGGGTCATATATCATAAAGTTGTTAAAATGGGATTATTTTAAATTAATGCTATTGAGAAATCATGTTAAAATAAGGGGAAAGGGGGAAAAGGTATTTTTTATTTTTTTGTATGTTATTATTATGTATGGTTATTGTATTGATATGTTATGAGTTAATAGTTTCTGTTTGTATTTAATTTTTCTTTTCAAAAGTTAATAAAAATATTATATTTAAAAAATGCCCCTATCTTGGTTCAAACCCGGAGAGATACAGTCAACTTCTTGGCATATTTTTGTTCTGCTGTTTAACTAGAAAAGCAATGTTGAACCAAACAATGTTTTTCTGTTTGTGGTATGACTAAGAACAGAAGACTGTATACTCAGGCATACCGAGGTATACTCAGAATGCCTGGGAAAAGGACTGAATAGTAATATGCTAGAATAATTCCCTGCAGAGCACATGTCCACTAGAGCACAGTGTTTGTGTAATCATTTTAAATTTAATTTTAGTGAATGTATAACCCTGCATATCTTGCAAAACACAACTCTAGGTGGCTTACAACATATCAAATCACACAAATCACAATATCAAGAGACATATAAATAAAGAATAAAAATAATCTCAGGCATCGGCGGCAATATAATCATTAATAAAACAAATCAGATAGATATAGGGTTCTGGGGATACATCTGTCAGCTTTCTTAAAGGTTTCCCTTGCTCGAAAGCCAGTCATATCCGACTCTAGGGTTCAGTGCTCATCTCTGTTTCAAAGCCGAAGAGCCAGCACTGTCTGTTTCTGCAGACGTTTCCATGGTCATGTGGCAGGCATGACTAGCACACAGAACGCTGTTACCTTCCCACTGAAGTGGTCCCTATTTATCTACTTGCAATTTCTTGCTTTCAAACTGCTAGGTTGGCAGGAGCTGGGACAAAGTCGGGAGCTCCTTCCGTCCTGCCGTACTTGGGAATCGAACTGCTGACCTTCCGCCTCCCAGTCAGCGTCTTAGCCAGCTTCCTTACCAATTCAATTTATTGTTACAGTCAAAGACCAGCATAAAAAACAAAGCATCCAAAACATGGTTGACCAAACTATAGCAGGACTACAAAGGAGACTTTTGAATGCTCTAATCAGACTCAAGCAGTAGGATTCAGCTGAAATCACATTACAGTATATGCAATTATATTAAAAATATGATATAGAAGGATGTGATGTAAAATGTAATATCTACTAAAATTACAATGTGTAAAAATGCTAAGACAATGTTAATAAAAAATTGTACTATCAATAAAAGTAGAAATATTTAGTGACTTACATTCAAATTCAAGTTCAAGTTGTTTACAGTCCATGACCAGCATAACACACAAAAACATAATACCACATCCTAACTAGTCTGGACCCGGGTAATAAAAGGAAACTATGGTACTATAATACTAAAAACCTACTGGGAATCGACATAAAACAGCAGGTGCCTATCTAAAAACAATATTACTAAAATCCCTCAATAATTACTAAAACCTAGTGTCATGAAAATAAAATGCAATACTAATATTTACAAGAAAAAGAGGGATAGCCTCATTACAAGGATATAAAATACTCTCTAATAGAGTTGTAGTTTACTAAAACTCAGTAATTTATGGCCAGACCGATAATGATAAGGGTGAAGAGATAACATAATAAGTAGTGTAGGTCAGCTGCTCAGTGCGGGAGCAATCTCAGTAAACTATAGAGCCACACTAGACTTCCTAGTCAGCAGCCGACGTATCCTACTAGCCTGTGCACAAAAACCCGCCACTTTGCGCGTGATAGCAATACTACTGTCCTGGAGTAGGAAGGAAGCTTGTTGGGCCGGCAATTTTCCTGGGCATTGGCGCAGCAAGGGGATTATTAATTCTGCATGGGCATCCCTATAGAATGAGCAGAAAAGGAGAACATGCTCAATCGATTCAACATCCCCATCTCCACATGGACATAATCGTTCTGAATAGGGTATCCCGTTATATCTGCCCTCAAGGACAGCTGAAGGCAGGCATCCACAGCAGGCCTGGGTGAATGCCAGCCTATGTTTTGGGAGATCTAATTCCTGCAGATAAGCTGCGGGGACAAGCTGGTACCTGATGGAAACATTGGAGAAGAAACCAGGAGACTTGGCCACATCTTCCTGCCGTTCAGTGTCCCTTATTCTCTGTTTCACTAGCTCCCTGGCTTGTTGTGCTTCCATTGCAAGCAGGGTAGCTGGACACAAGCCCAAAGAAGCCAATTTATTAAGTATAAAACATTTCCAGGAAGAGCGAAATGAATCTTGAAGTGTAAGAAACACCAAGGTGCCCTGGGAATTGTGTATTTTAAGCCAATATGAAATCATCAACATCCAGCACCTCGCCTCTACCTTCACTAAGCCCGTCTCCAGTCTTAATCTGGCATTGGAAACGCAGCGGGGGGTCGAGAGAGCAGCTCTAAGAAACTTTGACTGAACTCTCTCCACCTGCTGATAACTGGCTAAGGGTCCTAGCTGCGCACCATATGTGAGCTGGGCAAGTGATTTAGCTTCATACAGTTTAATGGCTGCTGGTACATAACGCCCTCCCCTGCTCCAGTAGAACCTAAGGATTGCTGATGCACTCCTCTGCGCATTCTGAACTACATGGTCAATATGGGTTTTCCTAGAGCCTGAGGCATGGAAAAAAACCCCCAAATAATTAAAGCTGGGGACCTGCTGAATAGGATGCCCCTCGATTTCCCAATTGTAAAGTTTGGGTTTCCTGCCAAAGACCATGATCTTGGTTTTGGCATAATTGATAACTAGATGGTTTCCCGTGCAATAGGCAACTAATGCTCTGAGTGCCCGTCTGAGGCCTACCGGTGATCTTGCCATAATGAGGGTATCATCAGCATAAAACAGTGAATTAATATGCCTCTCTGCTAACTTTGGAGGATGGAAGTCTGGATTTGCCAAATGATTGACCAAGTCATTAATATAGAAATTAAACAGAAGTGGGGCCAATATACATCCTTGTCTCACACCTTTCTGGGTGGCAACTGCAGAGGACAAGTGACCCCATGGGGAGCAGCGCACCTTCAAAGCTGAGTTCTCATGCACCACAGAGATCAAGGCCAAAAGGCGGTGATCAATTGAGGTGGCTTTTAGTTTCTCCCACAGTTTGGTTCATGAAATGGAATCAAAAGCAAATCTTAAGTCTATAAAGGCGGCATACAGTGAACTCGGATACTTCTCATGAAGGTGTTGTAGGATCAGGCAATTGAGGTTTATATTGCTGATCTCCTACTGGCTTTTCCTACTGCGTACCTGCTGATTGGGGGGGACTTTAATGCCAGAATGGGCCCAGACGACACAACGCTATATGCACGTCACTGCACTTGTCCTCCTTCCCCTGAACTATCCATGCCTAGCTATCATCGGATGTTCAAAGACCAGAAGTCGAACCATGCAGGTTTCTGCCTGGCTCAGATGACACATGCATTAAATCTCCAGGTCCTTAATGGGGTAACCCCAGGGGACTCCCCAGCAGAGTTTACATACTGGGCCAGAGCCGGACAGAGTACCATTGACTATATGATAGTGTCTAATAATCTGCTCAAGTGGATAGATCGGCTTGAGGTTACTCCATGCGTGGACAGCGATCATTTTCCACTCCGTCTACTTCTGAGGTCATTTGGCTACCTTCTGCATTTAAGAGAGAGGCATAACTTGAAACTAACTCAGAGGGCACAGGGCTGTGGTGTGAAATGGTCTCAAGCCCTGGATGGCAGGATGAAGACACTCCTGGACTCTGAACAGTACCAGCAAAGGGCCACTGCTATTATTTCGGAGGCGGACCCAAAAGGGCTTTTAGCTCATTACGATGAACTTGTTGCAGACCTGAATAAACATCTCACCTTCAAATCTGATAGAAGGTCACAGCGAAATAACCCTCGGTCTAAGCCCTGGTTTGACAACGAATGCATTTTAGCCAAACAAAGCTTCCTTACCATCCTGAAAACTGTCCTATATCATGCCTCTTACTCCTAACTCATGCAGTCTCATTAGTTATGCACTTTATTTACTTTGATGTTTCCATCCTCACTATTCATAGCCATATTCCACCACCACCACTAAGAAGATCAATGACATTATTAAACCTATGAATAAATACAGTAAATGATCCTCTCTTCCCAATCTATGCTGATATAACTGCCCAATTCATGCTTACCGTATATATCAACATTAATTTAGATAACTGAAAGTTAATCATATGATAAATAAATAAATAACATTCCATTATTTATTAAAGTGTACATATGCAACCTGTGGAACTGAAAAGGGTCTCCAGGATAATTTACACCCACAAGTGCATGTTTCAATAAAATATAAAAAAAACCCCTAAGATTAATAAAACTCTTACTAAAGTCACACAAAAGCCAGGATCAAAAGGGAAAGAATGTAAAAACCATTAAAAGGCTGGCAAAGTGACAATGTCTTGGCCACCACTTGGAAAGAATATCTACAACATCTCTTTGTGTTTGCTTGACAATGTACTGTATATCTCCTCTATTCCTACTTATGTTGGAGTTGATCCAGAATTTCAGATTGCTTCAGAAGTGAAGATGACTCTCCTTCACTAACAGACATTTAAGTAAAAGCAGTGATGCAGTTTTATGGGTAAGGGTATTTCTGAGCAATGGGTTTGCCACTGAGATGCTCAGCCTCACTCACATTTTGAACTATAGTCTATTAACTTGGGTTGTAAATTGCCTGTACTGTCCTAGAAGGCTGACCAAGCAAGAACATGGGATCAGCTAGCACAAGAAAACTGCAAGTTCATATTTGCTGGTGATTAATAATAAATTACTAGCTGTGATTTTCACTGGCATAAAAACATGAAGAGACACCATAACTCACAAAGGCTTCTCTGTTTACAATGATATTAATTTTAACAAAGCTTCCCCAAGAGCATGCTAAATTGGGCCATCAAAGAAAGAAAGAAGCAAGCAAGCAAGCAAGCAGTTTAAGTATGCACCTACTGGTAAATATATTGTTATATGTTGTAACATAAGAGCTGAATAGGGCTTTGAAGGTAGATGAAATCTTTAAGGAGTGTTTTTACCAGTTCTGCAAACCAATAAGGTCCTGTGGTTGAGCAGGAATTTGAACCCAGGTCTTTGGGGTCCTAGTCTGTCATTCAATCACACTGAGTACATTGTCAAATATATTAATAATTATTTCATGTCAGAGATTACTCTGGGTTGAAAAGATTTTTGCTGGAGAAACTTGTCAGGGGACACCTAAATGAGGCTCCTTAAATGTCCCCAAGTGCAGCCCTCAGGTATCATAATCCAACCATCCAGTTTCCAAACTCAGCATTTTAACCACTAAGCCACCAGGGAGTTCTGTCAAATGTATTATATATTACATATATATTTATATATATATATATATTTTAAATATATTATATATTATAATAGCTGTCAAATACATTAACAGCTATTATAATGACTCTGAAGGTTTGAAATTTCTAACCAGGGGTTTGGAAATAACTCCTGTTCCACCCCGGTTGGCTTAGCTGTTATACAGTAAAACCCTGAGTTATGAAAAAAAAGGGTTCCATGGCCTCTTTTGTAAGTCGATTTTTTTTGTAACTCGAGGCATTCCCATAGGGGGAGCTGCAGGGCAAACTGGAGCCCAAGAAAAAGAGCGGTATGGCTTCGTAGCTGATCTGCTCTTCCACTTGGGCTCCAATTCACCCCCGCAGCTCAGTCCCAGCCAGACTGGAGGGCTTGGACTGAGTTGTATGGCTGAACCGGAGCCCAAGAGGAAGAGCGGAATTGCTTCATAGCTGATCCACTCTTCCATTTGCACTCCAATTCACCCCCGCAGCTCAGTCCCAGCCAGACCGGAGGGCTGGGACTGAGTTGTGTGGGTGAACTGGAGCCCAAGAGGAAGAGCGGAATGGCTTCACAGCTGATCCGCTCTTCCTCTTAGGCTCCAATTCACACCCGTAGCTCAGTACCAGCCAGACCAGAGACTGTCTCTGTGATTGTTTTTGCTGGTGCCACTGCCCTGGTCTTCCAGTTCTGCTGTGTCTGGCAGGATTGGGGGGGGGGGGTAATCCTCTCGGTCCCCACCATTCTGCAAAGTCCAGAGCCTTTGTTGCAGCTGGAAAAGTCTCCCTGACTTTTCTGGCAGCAGCAAAGGCTCTGAGCTACGCAAGAAGTTGTTTGTTTTCACTCCCTGGGACCCGGATGGGAAGAGATAGACAGAGAGGCGCCAAGCTTAAACAATACAGAGTTGTTTCCCCCAACTCTGGGATTTGATTGGATGTCTGCTAATTACCTCATACCTGGAAAGAATTAAGCAAATAGTTTGATAGAGGGAGTGGCAGAGAGTGATTCTGAAGCAGAGAAGATGTAGACCCTAGAGAGGAGGGGGGAATTGGGTGAATGCTACAAGCCCTTTCTCCCTGGATATTCGCCAAGAGCAAATGGCTTGGCCAGAAAGGAGTTTGAAAATGGTGGTCGACAAGGAAACATCGACATGAGGGAGAAAGGCCATCCAAGTAGGCCTTATCTCTGGAAGTCTTAATTATGGTAACTTAGAACAGATAGATAGATTATTTTTATTTAGGGGAGGACATGTCTGAAAGCATCCTTTCTCTAAATCAAAAAAATTTATTAGGTTATTTTTCTATGCTGAGATCTGTAACCTGATTCATCAAGAACCATGCTACAACTTAAATAAAACATATTTTCTTCAATCAACGTGTGTTCATTGGAAATGGGATTCCTGGGTAACAAGCAGTATGTCCACTGGCCTCTTTTTGGAATGCTACCTTACCTCTCATAAAAGTAACTGGGCTAGGCTTTGTAGACAGAGAAGCCCCAGGTTTTGGTCAGCTGGACGTGGCTGAGAACGAATGGTGAACATACATTCCTTGCCGTGAGTTTTGGGTGAGTTCTAGAGGGAATTGAGGAATAATCTACCTTGGAAAGGACACCTGAGAGGTCCCAGAGCAAGTGAGGAAGAGTGTGCATTCATCATACATGTCAGGTAAAAATCAAGGACTATAATCCTTTTTCATAACATAGTATGCCAGACTAGAATAGGCCCAGTGAAACACTGGGGATATGTTGAGTCAACTTCTCTGTAAATTTGATGCATTCAAGTGGGCTTATTCTGGTTGTGATTTAGTAAGTTACAGTTACAGTAGGCCCATTTTAATAAATGGAATCTATGGAAACATTGACTCACCAAATCTTTTCTGTTTCAAGTTCTTTAGTCTAGTGCAGCAATCTCAATCTTTTAAAGCTGGGGGCCGGATTACACTCCCTCAGACAGCTTTGGGGGCCGGACAGCCATTTTGCCCTTCCTCCACCACATGGTACTTCCTTATGTGGTGGATGCGGTGGGCCCCCAAATGGGCCACAGGTTGAGAAGCCCTGCTCTAGTGTGACTTGCTATACTGAGAGACAGGATTTCAACCTTGGAGTGAAACAGGATTCTCTATCTTTTTAAGGCAACTCTTTCCTTTTTTGAAGTGGTAGCTGTGTTAGTCTGTGCAAGCATATCTGAGAGTAAACAAAACAGAACAGCAAAAAAAAAAAGAGAGAGATAAAAAATGTTGTGGCACCTTAAAGACTAACTCTTATGTTTAAATCTGAGCTGAAGTGGACTTGGTCCACTAAAGCTCACATTTAAATGTAGGAGTTAGTCTTTAAGGTGCCACAACATTTTTTGTCTTTTTTGCTGGTTTGCTCTTTCATTTCTATCCCTTCCCTCTCATGTCCAATTCCTTTTTCCTTGTGTTCTTTTCCTTTGTTTGAAATTCTTGTTTTAGTTTCAATTCCAAAAAATTCCAGGGGAATCTATCATTTTACATTGCTACCTTGTGACCATTTAGGCAGAAGATTCCTCTGTGGAACACCCCAGTATGACTCCTCTGTAATATCTCTCCTTTAATGAATTTGCAGTGTTTTATTTTTGACCAGTTTCTTCAGCAAGGAACTTCAACTGTTCCTGATGTCCATACATCCAGGACAATCTTATCCCAAATTCCTTGTGACCTGTGTTAGATCTTCTGCTTTTGCTTGGCTGTCTTCTTGCTTTCTCATACAGTTTTCAAAATTTGCTTCTCTGAAGTTTTTGTGTGTGTTTCTGTTAAAATCCCCGTTCTCTACAACTTTTTTCTTTGTTTCTTGTGGGGATATAGTTAATTTGAGCCAAAGACAAATATCTTACAAACTTAGGCTGTTTGTTGACTCTTTCACAAAATGACAGATCTCTGGTGGAGAAAAAAAGTGGAAACCAGGAGTTGTCTGGGAATGAAGGGGTTAATGTTCCAAAAAGCTTTCTTTGGTTAATGATGTATCTCAGAAGGAACATGTCAATGGAACAGTATGTAGACGCAAGACAGGCAGTAAAGAGGTTGCTAGGCAACCAAGAAGAAGGTGGAAAACACCATTCCATGCTGCTAGAACCCTCTTCAGACATTCTAAAGTGCTTTTAGATGGCTGGCGGGATAGCTAAGTGGTTTAGCTATCTGGCAATAGAAAAAGAGGTTAGGACTGTGATTCTCCACTGTGTCTCCTGCAGACAGAGCCAACTTGTGTAGTCCTGAACATGCTGCACAATCTCAGGAATCTCCCAGAAGAAAGGAATGGTAAACTTCCTGAAAAGGGTTGCCATATGCCAGAATTGACTTGATAGCAAATGATTATTATTAAAATGCTTTAGTGGGCCAGGATACCTAAGAGACCGCGTCACCCTAAGAACATCTCTCCGTCCCACCAGGGCGGATCGGAGAGACTCCCTTGTTATTCCATCGGCAAGAGAGGCACAGCTCGCCTGCACTAGGGGGAGAGCCTTCTCCGTGTCCGCCCCAACCCTTTGGAACCTCCTGCCCACTGAGCTGCGCCTTCAGACAGAGCTCCTGCCCTTCCGGAAGGGCTTAAAAACCTGGCTGGCAGGACAAGTTTGGGGACCCAGGAACGCGGGCTCTCATGCTAGGTGGCTTATTTAGTGGATTGCCATCCTTTGGGTCTGAATTTTATAATTTATGTGCAGCTTGTACACTGTTTTAACTTTTTATGATTTTTAGAGTTAAACATTAAGTTTTAATTATAAATAGTATTAATATAGATTATCCTATGTTTTATTCTTGATGTAAGCCGCTCAGAGTCGCCCCGATTGGGGCGGGGTAGCAAATGCAATTAATAATAATAATAATAATAATAATAATAATAATAATAATAATAATAATAATAATAATAATAATAATAATAATAATAATAATAATAATAATAATAATAATAATAATAATAATAATAATAATAATAATAATAATGCAAGGACAGGGAAGTGCAGGGGGCATTATATCATGCTCAGTCTCATACAGAGTTCCAGTCTTAAACCTTCTGTCTGCAGGGATTTGAACACTGGGAAGTCCAGGTGCATCACACAATCAGAAGGTCCCATACAAGTGTGCTTAAAAGTGGTGGATCCCACCTGAATTTAGAGGAGAATGGTAGCCTTCCACCTCCATCATCATAGAAACAGTCTGAAGAGAAGACGTTGTACCCAGGGGTGTGTAGGCTGTAGCGTAGCATGGGATTCAGCCACCCAGGGTATAAGACAAATTTGCCACCACCTGGGTGGGGCCTAGGATGTTGGCACCTGCTCCCGCTAGGGCTTCTGGGAATTGTAGTCCAAGAACATCCATATGCCCAAAAAGTGTCGCCCGGGGCAGGCCGCCCCCCTGGCCACCTCATACTATGCTACTGTGTGCAGGTCATCACGGGAAGGTGCTGGACAGGGAGTGGGGGGTGCTTCTTTGGGGTTTGGGGTTGGGGGTTGGGGGTAATCCCATACTTTGCTATTGGCACCCTAGGGCACCAGAGGCAAGGGCGGGGTGGGACAAAGCCCAGTCGCCCAATATACCAGCACGTGCCTGATTGTACCTGCACAACCTCTCCTCTAACTTGCCTTTGCACTCTAGGTCAATCTTAGAAGAAATCAACCCTGACTGCTCCTTAGAAGGTCAAATAGTAAAGATGAAACTAAAGTACTTTAGACATCAAATAAAAAGAGAAGATTCACTTGAGAAAGCCTTGATGCTTGGAAAGGTTGAGGGCAAAAGAAGGTGGCGGCGGCCAAAAATGAGATGGCTAGATGGTATTGTAGACATAATGGGCACAGAGCTGAGCAAGTTGAGGAGGATGGTGGAGGACAGAAGTGCCTGACGGACAGTGGTCCATGGGGTCGCAATGGGTCGGAATCGACTGTGCGACTGAAGAACAACAAATAAACACACCAAATGAGTCAATCTGCCCCAACCCACTCCCAATCTGCCCATTTTGAGACTCCGTCAGAGGGTTCAACCAAATTGCCCTTCTGTATTTTATCACATCCTCAGCTTATGGTAGGCTTGGGATAAAATAGAGTTGGGCTGCTTCACAGCTGATGGGTTATCAGCTGTAAAGCAGTGTCACCCACTATGCCCACTATGATCAGTTGTGGGTGCCTGGGTAAAGGCCAATTTACAATTTACATTTTCCTCATCAGCTGCTGGCATGGGGGTAGGTGGGACTATTGCAGCCCCATTGGGGAAGCAAAACTGCTGTCTGGACATAGTGATTGTGCCAAACAACGTTTTGCTCTTCCCTCTAATATCAAGCAGCTTTTAGAAAGCTGTTGTACACTAGTGTACAGCCAGTGTATACAACCCTAAGAAAGAAAAATGTGCATATATTTACCTGTTCCACACAAATGATTCCTAAAGACTCAGCAGAATGTGGAGAAAAATTGGTCCAAGAAAATTCAGAAAGAAACATTAGAAGAAAAATACCAAAAAAATTGGTGGTATTGAAGCTTTATGTTTGCATTGCATGTGTTTGTATCCAAAAATAAAAGGGAAAAGTAAAGTCTTTTAAGAAATCAAAAGTCACTCAGAACAGACGATAGGGTAAAAATCTAGCGTAGAAAAACTCATCTGTGTTTGAAAATCACAAGGGAAACCTCTGATTAGGAAGAGGTTGAATTTACCAACCTAATCTCTTGTAAAAATCAACAACCTGGCACTTGTCCCAAAGTTAAGGCAGACTAAGGTTTAACGGCCCAAGAACAGTCAAAATCTGCAAGAAGTGAAAATTACATGGGAAACTGTGTGACTTTTACAGAAAACAATCGTTTCCCCTTCCCACGACACTCCCACTTTCATTACATTCTGCTTGGTCAATTTACCTTCGTTGCTAAATTTCAGTTCTGTATTGCTAAGTGCCAAGTCAGGAGAGAGAAAATGCATCGCAGCAGTTCTGTTTATTTCCAGAAAGTAAAGCATTTTTTTCGTCTTGATGTAAGTGAATTGATCTCAGCAGGTTGTTGGGGGGTAAACGTTCTTAGGTTAGAGTCATTTGAAAATAGCTCTGTAGCTTGTTCATACTGTTTCCCTGGTTTTCACCTGGGCCAAGGCCTTGTCACCTCTGCAGCTATGGACTTACCTTTAGCTCATTCCATAATGCAGGTGACCAGCCTAATGGAAATTCTCTGACCTCTTTGCCAACAGGAAACAATCAGAGGTGCTGTTTATGAAACATATCAAACATTTTCTCCATTTCATTTGATAGGTGTGCTCTTGTATTCCATAGTTCTGCAATCCATTACGAATCGGGTTCCCAACCTAAGGCCTGTGGGCTGGATCTGGCCTGTGGTGCCATTTCATAGGCAAGCACACATAAAAATACATTCCATGATGGAGGGCACCAGAAGCTCAGCATACAGCAATTCCTCTCACAAGGAATGACTGAATCAATAAAAACATTCTTTATTGATTTTGAAGCCATATTGTAGATTCAAAATTGCTCACTCCCAAAATTCTGATTGGCTGTGGACAACAGCACTCATGATGCTATTGCATGAAAAATTTATCAGGCAATTTGACAGTCACAGGGTGAAAGAATGGTCAAACAAAAGAGGGAACACAAAAGAAAGAAAATGTGTGTGTATCCCTCTTTTGTAAATACAAATCACTCCTGTTTTAAGAAGTTTTTTTGTAATCACTGAAAGAATATGAAAGTTTCTCATTAAAATATAAAAGAACCATTTTAATTGAAATGCTTTATAATAATTCCCTAGATTTTGGATTCCTAATCCACCTTCCACCTGTTTCAAATACCATAAGGCTTTTATAATCCTTGCCCCCCTTCCCCCGGTTACAGAATGTATCCAACATTTTTTGCCGTTCTTTTGATTGTTTCTCTTTTATCCTTATCGGGAAATTTCCTAGTAAGAAATTTAATTTTAGCATAATCTTCATCCTACCTAAATTTACCCTTCCAAACCACGAAATCTTTAATTTACTAATTGTTCTATAATCAGTTTTACCTCCTTTTTAATTTTACCAAAGTTTAACTTCTGAGTATCCTTAAAGTTTTCAGTTACATAAATTCTCAAATATTTCTAACTATCCCTAATTTGTATTCTATACTGTTTATTTATCTCTTCCTTTTCTACACAATTATGGTTACATGTAATAGCCTCTGTTTCCCCCCCAATTAATCTTTAACACACTTATCCTTTCAAATCTTACCAGGTGATCTTGAACTTTCCCTATGAAATTCCTCAGATCTTTCAATACCAAGAGCGTATCATCCGCATACATGCTTATTTTTTATTACATAATCCTTTAATTCCTGTGTCTTTTCTAATAGTGTTAGCTAATAGCTCCATTACAAGAACAAAAGGAGTTGGAGACAGCGGACATCCCTGTTTTGTCCCCACTTTTATTTTAACCCCTTTTGTGAGGAATTCATTTATCTTTATTCGTGTTTGAGCCTTATTGTATAATTGGTCTATGACATGCTGAAATCTTTTGCCAAATCCCATTTAGTTATTATTGCTTTAATTGTTTCCCATTGAGTAGAATCAAATGTCTTGTATATATCCAGCGATAGAATACAGATCTTAACCTTATCTTTCTTTGCTTCTCCCAAAACATTTATTAATCTTGTTATGAGATCCTCCATTTGTCTTCCTTTTAGAAAGCCTGCTTGATCTTTGTGTAAATACTTGCCATTAAATTTGCCCAGTCTATTAACCGTTACCGCAGTAAAGATTTTAATGTCTTGGTTGAGAAGCGAAATTGTTCTATATGATTTTATCTTTTCTTGATTCTTATTTGGTTTGGGAAGTAGAACTGTAGATTGATTCCAAAAATCTGGGATCTTGCTTCCTTCTATAATATAGTTATATATTTTTTTCAATTTGGGGATAACTAAATCACTAAACTTTATAAAACTCAGTTGCGTAACCATCTTCTCCCAGTGAATTCTCAATTTTAACCTTTTTTTATTACAGTTTCTATTTCTGCATCAATAACTTTTCCTCCATCATATTCTTGTGTGTATCAATTATTTTTGTTGTTAATTATCGATCTAATTGTGACTTCAACTCTTGTAGATGTATTTGTTTTGCTTTATACAATTCACTATAAAATTCTTCTGCTATTTCTAATTTATCCTCTATTTTATTGCAGCATTTTCCATTTTTATCTACTAATACTTTAATTTCCCTCTTATATTTTTTCCCGAGCTGATTTTGCTAATCTTTTTATGCTCCTGTTATTATACTCAAAATTATTCCTCTCTAAATAGATCAGCTCCCTTTTAAATTTTTCTGTTTCTTGTCCTAAAAGTTAACGCAGGAAAACGTAGAAAGTGAGACTGGATAGAATATAAGAAATTTAAAGGTAATTTATTTCTGACCGATTACGAGAACAAGATCAAAATTAGAAACAGAACATTGAAAGAACTGTACCAGTTCTGGAAGGGGATAAAAGCTAAGCTAGTTCCAGGAGAATCACCTGGTGTAGAACTGTCAGACTTGACAGAATGTCCATTGAATTTAATGAAGAGTATGAAGCAGAAATTATCACAGAATAAACTTTTATTATTGAATGAATGGATACTTAAAGGAAATACGCAAGAGAAAAAGGAAGACATTTATAAAAAGTTGGAACTGAATTGGTTCCAAAAATTGCAAACCAGAAAATGGGATAAGAAAATAAGAAATAAAAGGTATTCTGTAAGAACGTTAAATTCTTTCAAAGAATTGATATATAAAGTAAGAAGAGGGATAATTTCAAATAAAGGGTTAGTAGGTAGAATATATGAGATCTTAAAAAAGAAGAACCACAATGAACATTAAAGAATATATGGGAAAAAGAACTAGTAATTAGTGAGGAGGCATAGAAACAAAAATGGAAACAATGGTTGATGAGATTACTCTCCATTAAAGAAAAAGAACATAATTGAAAAATCATTTTGAAATGGTACATGACCCCAGTACGTTTATATCAAATAAGTAAGGCAGGGACCAATATGTGTTGGAGATGTAGTAAAGAAATTGGAATGTATCTCCACATGTGGTGGGAATGTGAATTTGCCTGTAAATTTTGGGAAATGATATAAAGCGAACTGGGGAAAATTATAGAAGTTGCTGTTGAATTAAACCCTAAATTGTATTATTAAGACATTAAGTTAGATAACAATAAGAAAGAGTTGGTGGTTGTGTTGTTATCAGTGGCAAGACAAATAATAGCATTAGAGTGGAAAAATAAATTTGTAATAAATAAAGATAGATGGTATAAAAATGCTTGGTGGTTAGCACTGATTGATAAGTTAACATTGGAACTTAAACTAAAGAAAGGATTGATTAAAAAAGAGTACATTTTGGGAAATATGGAAACCTTATGTTATATATGGTCTGACTGGTAAAGATGGAGTTAAGCCGACTCAGGAAGCCTGTAAATTTTGGGAAATGTAAAAGAGTAGAAGGTATGATAATAAGTTTAATTGGAATACTGCGCTTTGCATAGCACAATAGGGTGGGAACGGGGTGGAGAGAAGGTTAATTATCAAATGTCTGCTGATTTGTGTTGTGTTGTTTTGTTTTATGATATAATAGTTATAATAAAAAGTATTTTTTAAAAAAATAAAAGACCCCATACCTAGTGCTGATGGATGTATAATGAATCTCTCCCCTC
The DNA here is from genome assembly GCA_030440675.1 of Furcifer pardalis. Classification (NCBI taxonomy): domain Eukaryota; kingdom Metazoa; phylum Chordata; class Lepidosauria; order Squamata; family Chamaeleonidae; genus Furcifer; species Furcifer pardalis. The sequence continues at coordinate 42,009,659 of CP126897.1, read as the reverse complement.
TTTTAAAAAAACCCCCAACCATTCTCTTGTTTAAGAATTCACATCCTTTCCTAATTTTACTGGCTAATGTAGCAGGAAACATTCATGCTTCTTCAGGAAGAATAATTTCAATGTTTAGAATTCATGTAATTAGGGGTTTGAAGTGGAACTGCTTTTGGAGTATAAGACTTTCTAAAAAACAAACCTATATCCATTCTTCATCCCAATTAATTTAGCATGTGCCATACAAAGTCATATAATATTTCCTATGACAGCTAATTAAAACCTCAATATATAGCTATGGCATCTCTGAATACCATCTCCTGGGGAAGACAGCTAAGTTGGGGGTCTCTAGAGAGCTTCCCCTATTGTCTGACATGTTTGAGACAAACAGAATGCCCACATTCTGTTCCACAGTGTACAGTGTACATTTTGGTTCTGTATTATTTATTTAGTACTAGTGTTTGCTCATAATTAAATATTACTTGTAACTGCATGTGGTGTCATCATGCTCTGGCTAAACATCAAAAGAAAATGTCAAATCTTAGAAGCTGAAAAGATTTTTATAAGGCATTTGTTACACATGCCGAGGCACAACGGACATGATTTTCTGTGCAAGATAACTTCAGGAAAAACACAGAGAACAACAGAATCTGCTCTTCTTAGTATTTTATGACCTGGAAAAGGCTTTTTATTCTGTCCTGAGACCTGCTATGTGTGCTGTGCTGAGACACTTTGGTTATCCTGAGTGTTTTGAAGACCAGGCACTTCATGATGGGTTGTCTGGGAGGGTTCTCCATCAAAACAGCATATCAGATGCCTTCCCAATCACCCACAGATTGAAGCAGGGATACGGGCTTGCTCCAACCTTGGCTGCCATGCAATATGAAACATCTAATAACATAGGTGTAGAGATTAAATACCGCTTCAACGGAGGACTCTTTAATTTGGCTAGACTATGCTCCTGAAGACTAACCAGTGCTAACAGGATAACAGAAATGCAATATGCCAATGATACTGTACCGCCTGCTCTCACACCTGAGGAGCTGCAGCAGTAGTCAACAGTTTTAAGAATGCATGTGGTTGTTTTGGCCTCACCATAAATGCTCAGAAAACCAAGGTACTTGGACAACCTGCCCCAAGGACAGCCCTTCCAGAGTTCAGTATCATCATCTCAGATTTGAGACTAGAACAGGTAGACCATTTTCTTACCTTGGTAGCATCCTGCCAAAAACTGCACCTGTGAACAGGATGTGATGAAGAGAACTGGTGCTGCCCATTCTGCCTTTGTTCTTCTTGTCACACCGGGTCTTCATGAACAAAGATTTAACAATCCAGACTTGCTCATGGTACACCAAGTTGTTATCTCAATGTTACTATATGTCTGTGAAACATGGACCCTCGGAAAGATTATTGAAACAGTATCAATTGGAACATGCACGTAATAAAGATCAGGCTATATTTGAAAAGATTCAGAAAATAAAAAAGGAATTAGATGGAAAAGATATAGAAAAAGTTAAGAAAGATTTAATTTTCTTGAAAAGACACTATTTTGAGTATAGTAATAAAAATTCAAAACTATTGGCACAGGCAGCTAAAGAAAAGCAGTCTAAAAGGCAGATTGGAGTTCTTATAGATAAAAGAGGGAAAAGGTGTAATAAGACTATAGAAAAAGTGAGAATAATAGAAAGTTTTTATCAAAAATTATACTCAAAAAAAGATATAAATTTAGAAAAGCTTAAAGAATATTTTGATATTCAGCAAATAAATAGGGTTTCAGAAGAGCACGGAAATAGAATGGAGGAAGAAATCTCAGAAAGAGAAATTAGGGAAGTCATACTGAAATTGAAATCAGGTGAAGATGGATTGCCGGCCGAATTTTATAAAGACTTCAAGGACGTGGTAATTCCGAAACTGCATAAATTATTTAATAAGATACTTGAAGGTGAGTTATTTCCAAATTCATGGAATAGATCGATTATTACACTGATTCCAAAACCAGGAAAAGATTTAGAAAAAATTGAATCATATAGACCAATCTCAGGATGCAAAGATTTTCACTACAATAATGGCAAACAGACTGAGTAGCTTTCTAAGTGAATATATTAATGAAGATCAAGCAGGATTTGTGAAAGGTAGATATATGTCAGATTTAGTAAGAAGAGTTCTGGACTTAATTGATTTAACAGAAAAGAAAAAAGAAAAGGTTGGATTCTTATCTCTAGATATCTTTAAAGCATTTGACTCGGTTCAATGGTCAACTATTCATGAGACAATAAAACTCTATGGATTTGGAAATAAATTTCAGGGAATAATTGCAAAGTTATATCAACAGGGAACAGCAAGAGTTAAAATAAATGATATATATACAGGAGATATAAAATTAGAAGCTGGAACTCGTCAAGGATGTCCTTTATCCCCAATATTCTTCATAATGGTAATGGAAATTTTAGCCAACAGTATACGTCAGGATAGGAAGATAATTGGAATAGAGGGAAATAAAATAAATCTTTATGCAGACAATACACTTATAGTTATAAAGCATCCAATGAAAATTTTAGATAGAATATATTTACATTTAAAAAAAATTGAGGAAACAACTGGTCTGAAAGTAAATTGGGATAAAACAGAAATGATATATTGCAACGGGGAAAGGGATGAACAGGAAAATATAAAAGAAACATATGGGATACAGGTCAAAACTAATCTAAAATATTTGGGAGTATTGGTATCAAATAAAATGGGGGATCTTAAAAGACTAAATTATGAGAAGCAAAGGAAAGAAATTAAAAGAAAGATATCACAATATAATAAATTGAATTTATCTTGATTTGGTCGGATAGCTTTGACCAAAATGATGCTATTACCTAAATTAAATTTCTTATTTGATGTACTACCGATAAAACATACATATAAAGAATTGGAAGAATATCAAAAAATTATAAATAAATTTTGTAATGGTAAACGAAGAGCAAGAATAGCCAAAAGCATGTAGTATTTTTCTCAAAAGGAAGGGGGTTTGGGAATCCCTAATATACATAATTATTACAGGGCTTTTCAGGTGAGAAATGTGGTTAAAATATTAACTAGGGAAGAATCAATTTGGGAAAAGATTGAAAAGAGGGATTATTCAAAATTGGGCAAAGCTACTTTTTTAAGTGAAGATTCAGATAAAAGGAATAGACATTTGTATAATAAGTTGATAAAAACAATGATAGAAGAATGGGATAAAGTAAAGGAAGATTTTACTCCAGGGATATCGCCAATTATAGAATTAGAAGATTTTAATAATTTCCCGATTAAAATGGACAGGGATATTAAGGCATTATTATCAGAAAATGGGGTTTAAAAGCTGAAAGACTGGGTTAAGGTATGTAGGGAGTCAGAGAGGAGAATGGAGCTCTTTTCAAAATTGAATTTGAATTGGTTTACGATTTTTCAAATAAATAATTGGAACAAAAAAATTTATGTTATACTGGCTTAGAAAGGCAGCTGACACCATTTGAAGAACTTTTAACTAAATTGAGAAAGGGAGATATAGGGATTAAGGGGATAGTCAGCAAAATTTATAAGATTATAAATAAGAAAGGTAATATACAGGAAGTACTGAAAAATATTTGGGAAAAAGATTTGAATGTGATAATATCAGAAGAAAGTTGGCAGAAAAAAATGGAAAAGAAGAGCTATGTGAACTATGTCTGTAAGAGTTAAAGAGCATAACTATAAAATGCTTTGGCGATGGTATCTGACTCCAACTAAACTGCATCAGATGAATAGTCAAATAAGTTTTAACTTTGATGTTTTAGTGTTGGTTTTATTCTTGTTTTATTCTGGCTGTAAGCCGCCCAGAGTCGGGTTCTCCCGATTGGGGCGGGGTATTAAATTTAATTAAATAAATAAATAAAAAAAAGTGATAAATGCTGGAGGTGTAAACAATCAAGGGGATCATATATTCACATGTGGTGGAACTGTAACGTGTTACAAGAATTCTGGGGGAAGATTGAAAAGGAAATTAGTGATATACTAAATATGCTGTTAGAGTTGGAGCCAGATACCGCGCTGTTGTCGGAGGTGGATAAATTTAAACTGAGTAATGATTGTAAAGAGTTGATGGTAATAATGTTATCTGCCACGAGGCAATGCGTGGCTAAAAATAGGAAAAATGACCTTTTATTAAATATACAAGATTGGTATAGGGAAATGTGGGAACTGGCTCTTAATGATAAACTTACTTGGGAAATTAACGTAATGAAAGGCATAGTTCATGTTAACAGATTTTGGGGAATATGGAGAAAATTTGTGGAGTATGTGATAGTCAAAAAAAAAGTGTTAATCCGGTACCAGAACAAATTAATTTTTGGAAAGCATAAAATAACATAATCCCCGGACATTGTACATAGCACTGAGGTGAATAAAGTAATAGAAAATAAATGTAGAAGAGTTGTGGTAGAAATATATGGTAACAGTTGTGGTAGAAATATATGGTAAAGATATATTAATAGCAAATATGTATGTGGTATTATTTTTTGTCTTTTCTATTATATATTAATGATGTATGTTTATGTGGAAACTTAGCTTTGTATTTTTTCTATTTTCTTTGTTGTTATGTTTTAAAACTTTAAAAAAATAAATTAAAAAAAACGAAACATGGACCCTCTATTGACAAGACATCAAAAATCTTGAGCGCTTTCACCAACAGAAGCTAAGGTCCATCTTGAACATCAAGTGTGATGACTATGTTACCATCATCGCAGTTATCGAGAAGGCAAATGTAAATAGGACTGAAGCTTCCGTCATAGGCCACTGTCTTAGATGGATGGGGCATGTCCGCCATATGGATAGTTCCAGGCTTCCTCATCAAATTCTTTATGGGGAACTTAGCTCTGGTACAAGACCTTGGAGAGCTCCTTTGAAGCATTATAAGGACCAGCTGAAACAAATCATGAAGGTGTCAGGTATAAACCCACAAACATGGGAAGCAGCGGCCATGGATCACCCACCTTGGTGCCAAACCATCTATGCTGCTACCGATCACTTCAAAGGAGAACACAGAAGACATAAAAGAGGCTAAGCAACAAACAAGAAAGCTTTGTGAAACTCAACTACGCCCTCCACCATCTATTCAGTGTAATGTGTGTGGTCACAAGTTTCATGCCAGGATCAGTTTATTGAGTCACCAGAGACACATCCATCACCTGAGAAAATGACTTCCAGGAAAAATGTATGCTTGGATATGAGAAGTAGCCAATGACGACGATGACAATGACGACAACAGTACACACCAAAGTGTTTCCACAGGTTGTCATGCTCGCTCATGCCTCTACTGGATTCCATCCTGGATATACCAGACTTTTTTTGTTTGGTTGCATATTATATCCCTTGATTCTTAAGATGAGAGTTTCAGAAGACTTAACAACCCAGGTTGCCACCACTGGGAGAGGGGGTATATTAAGGTTATATGTATTTGGTTAATGTCCCACCACTGCCACCATGCTCCCAATGAAGAAACCACAGATGTTTTTCTAAAGCAATACTTATTAATTTTTTTGCTGGGGTATGGGATAAACATATGCATATATAAAATTGGACAGTGGATGCCAATCTTTGTCTTTCTGAGTATCGTTGTTTGATTTATGATAAAGGGACTGGTGATCATGATGTTGGGTGTTCTAAAGAAATCAGCAGCAATTCAAGATTTTTGACATTACTTTTCTACTGACAACTTGGAGGCCACATAGCAGTGAAGCTACAGCCAAATCTGTCTATTCTTAGCACTGTATTAAGTTGTCAATCACTTTTCAATTCCAGTTCTCAACAGCCTTGTGAATTATAGCAGCAATGTTCATCTCTGACCTCAATAAATATTCACACATAAATGGGGCAAAACTGTCTCCCACCTTAAAGAAAATGCTGGTGTCGTGTATCTCAAGGTAGTTTGAGAGTACACCATCCAAGAAGATGTTGTTCCATATCAGATTTCTTCTGTGTTGATGGAATATGGGATGGATAAATATCAAAGAGCTGTTGGTGTCTTCAGAAGTGAAACTTCTAGATTTAGAAATCTTCTGCTTGTTAGTTTTAAAACACTTTAACCAACCCAGTATGTTTGATGGCTTCTTTGCCATCATATGACAAGACATTCCTGCCCCTCCCCCTGTCCCTACACCAACTGCCAGGGGAAGAAGCCAGGGCAGGTTGAGGACCTTGCCACCCCTCCCCCTGTGCCTACACCAACTGCCAGGGGAAGAAGAAGCCAGGGCAGGTTGAGGACATCGCCGCCCCTCCCCCTGAGCCCACACCAACTGCCAGGGGAAGATGAAGCCAGGGCAGGTTGAAGACTTCTCCGCCCCTCCAACCTGAAGCCACACCAACTTATTGTATTGTAATGTAATGTATTGTTTGTAAGCTGCCCTGAGTCACCATGGCGAGTGGGCGGCAATATAAATTTAAACTAATAAATAATAAATAAATAAATACTGTAACTAGGCTTAAATCTCTCTCACTAATTATTTTGTGTAACATAAATACTTTATTCATGGGATCCATATCTGCTTTATTTATTTATTTATGGATTTCTATACCACCCTACGTGGTGCAACCAACTCAGGTAGCATACAACAAGTAGCATACAATCACCAATACAATACAATAATAGGGCAATAATACTGTGATAGGACACCACACAGCAAAACAGAAATAATAATACAATCAAGCGATTCTATAACAGTATAATCCAACAATACAATGTAGAGGTATAATCCAACAATATAATATAGCATACAATACAACAATATAGTAACAAGAAAATCCAATCCAGCAGTACAAAATAACAATATGATCAGATATCATAGATACAACGTCCTCTCAACTACCAGCATTCTTCTCCTCCAGGCGAGATGACAGGGCCCGGAGGGAGGGTAGGAGCATTCTCTCACCACCCGTAGCACTGGCTTTTTATCGACCTCTGGGCCGAGATGACGAGGTCCAGAGGGAGGGTGGGAGCGTCCTCTTGCCGCCTGCAGGTGCTGGGAATCTTCTCCTCCAGGCAAGATGACGGGGTCCGGAGGGAGGGCGGGAGCATCCTCTCGCCACCCACAGGTGCCGGGAATCTTCTCCTCTGGGCGAGATGACGGGGCCCGGAGGGAGGGCGGGAGCGTCCTCTCACCACCCACAGGTGCCAGGAATCTTCTCCTCTGGGCGAGATGACGGAGCCCGGAGGGAGGGCGGGAGCGTCCTCTCGCAACCCACAGCACTGGCTTCCTTTATGTCTTGGTGCTTAATGGGAAAAACACTTCAGTAACAGTCCACAGGGACCCACACCGATATCTGTATTAAATTATTAATTGTGCTTCTGTACCCACAATTCAAAACACAAGGAAATGAAAATATTGCTGTACAAAATTGAGCCTGAATTGCCATGTGGAAAGCAGATGAAAGGCCACGGCATTATATTCACAGGACAGTCTTAATGATTGATCGCCATGAGGATTGCCAATATCCAAAATTGGATACGGCACCAGAAGCTAACTCTCTTTTTTCATCATTTAATCACTTCTCACCAAAATGCAAAACAATTTTCATGGCTGTTTTTTTGACAAATGTGAATGGTAGTGACCACAAAAGAAATTCCTATGGAGACCATCTTGACTTGCTAAAGCCTGGATCTTGATTGAAATGTTATGTTTCCAAAATGAGGAGCATAAAAATACAGTAGAAAAGATGGAGAATATTTTAATTACATTTTAAATCTTATAATCTTAAAAGACCCTATGAAACCTCCTGCCAATTGAGCTGCATCTCCAAACAGACTTGCTGCCCTTCAAGAAAGGGTTAAAAACCTGACTAGCAGGGGAGGTATGTGGCACCAGCAACGTGGTAACCTCGGCCTGCTGGCTAATTTAGTAGAACACACACACTCTCTCTTTTAAGCTTTTAATCTTTTTAACATTTTTGTTAGTAGTTTTTAATGGGGTTTTAAATTGCTTTTTAAACTACCATTGGTTTTATTTTCTGTGAGCCACTCAGAGTCTTTGGAGTTGGGCAGCAATACAAATTAGAAAATAAAATATAAAATCTTGTCCAGAATCATGTGACAGGGATTGTAAGATCTACCTACTTACCTACCTACCATTATGCACAGATTGATGTTCCTTCATTCCACAGGTAGTAAATAAGATCACAAAACATCTAAGAAAGTCTAGGAGGGAGAAAACTGCCACTGAGAAATATTTCATTGTAAGAAGTAAAAAGGGTTGTTCACCCTGTGTTTTTGAGATTGAAAGGCTGCAAGATTTATCTCCCCAGTGCAGCCCTGCAGTCTGACAATCAGAGAAGGGATGTTACCGGTTCGGACTGGTTCACCCAAACTGGTAGCACTAATCAGGAGGTGGTCACCGGGGTGGGGTGTAACCCCCGGGCAACCTGTTCAGTCTCCTCTCTGCCCCCCCTCCGGAAATGTATTTCCGGGCAGCCAAAATGGCTACCTGGAACTGCGCATGCGTCAAACCTCCATTTGATGCATACACAGTTCTATTTTTTAGTGTGCATGCATCAAATAGAGGTTTGACACATGCACACTAAAAAAATAGAACTGTGGATGCGTCAAATGGAGGTTTGACGCATGCGTAGTTCTGGACAACCATTTTATTTTATTTTTTCTATTTTTTTGGCTCCACCCCAAACATCATGATGTCATGATGTTGGCTCTGCCCACGACGTAATGACATCACAGTTATTATTATTATTATTATTAGTCGTATTTATTATCCCGCCCCAATCGGGTAAACCCGACTCTGGGCGGCTTACAGCATGATTAAAATCACAGGTTAAAACTAGTATAATAGTTATGTTTAAAACCATAAAAAATTCATAAGAAAAATTAAAATTAAAATAGTGCACCGCTAAAAACCGGAACAGGAAGAGGTGGCAGTCCCCTAAACCAACCAGCCTACATGGGATCCCACGTTACTGGGTCCCCATACATGTTCTGCGAGCCAGGTCTTTAGGCCTCGACGGAAAGACAGGAGATCTACCTGTAGGCGCAGCTCAGTTGGGAGAAGGTTCCACAGGGCCGGGGCGAACACAGAGAAGGCCCTCTTCCTAGTGCTAGTGAGGCAAGCCTCCCTAGCCGATGGAATAACAAGAGAGCCCCTCCGATCCGCCCTGGTGGGACGGACAGACGTTCTTAGGGTGATGTGGTCTCTTAGGTATCCTGGCCCACTACCATATAGGGCTTTAAAGGTAATAACCAGCACCTTGAATTGCACCCGGAGACATACTGGCAACCAATGCAGCTCCCGAAGTAGTGGTGTGGCACGAGCATATCGCCCGCGCCCCATCACTACCCTGGCCGCCACATTTTGGACCAGTTGCAGTCTCCGAATGGTCACCAAGGGCAGCCCCATGTAGAGCGCATTACAGTAATCAAGTCTGGAGGTGACCAAAGCATGTGTGACCATGAGCAAGGCGTCCCGGTCCAGGAGTGGGCATAACTGGCGGATTACACGAAGTTGTGCAAAAGCCCTCCTGGCCACGGCTGCCACCTGCTCTTTGAACAGTAGTCGTGAGTCCAGGAGGACCCCCAGATTACGCACCGGATCTGTTTGGGGCAGAACTGCCCCATCCAGAACCAAAGCTGGTAACTCCCGAGGTAACACGGGGCCCCCTACCCAAAGCCACTCAGTCTTGCCGGGATTCAGCTGTAGCCCGTTTTCCCCCATCCAGACCTTAACAGCCTCCAGGCACCTGGAAAGGACTTCCACCGCACCGCTTGGGTCCCCACGGGCCGAGATGTATAACTGAGTATCATCTGCATATTGATGATACTTCACCCCGTGGGAACGGATGATCTCACCCAGAGGCTTCATGTAGATGTTAAATAGGAGAGGAGAAAGCACCGAGCCCTGAGGCACCCCATATTGGAGGGGCCTAGGGCTGGACTTCTCGTTCTCCAGCCACACTGACTGGGTCCTGCCCCTCAGGAATGAGGAAAACCAGGCCAACACAGTGCCCTGGATCCCCAACCCTTGGAGCCTCCCCAGAAGGATACCATGATCGACGGTATCGAAGGCCGCTGACAGATCGAGAAGAGCTAGAATGGACGGATAACCTCCATCCTGCTCTCTCCAGAGATCATCCACCAATGCGATTAGTGCAGTTTCTGTCCCATGTCCAGGCCTGAATCCTGACTGAAAAGGGTCCAGATAATCCGCTTCATCCAGGACTTCCTGTAACTGCTGCGCCACTGCCTTTTCCAACACCTTACCCAAAAAGGGTAGGTTGGACATTGGCCGGTAGTTGGTGAGTACCGTAGGGTCGAGGGAAGGTTTTTTCAGAAGGGGGCACACCAAAGCATGTTTAAAAGGTGGTGGAAAAGACCCCTCCTTTAAAGATGAATTTATAATCGCCTCGACCCAGCCGCCTGTCACTGCCTTAGATGCTTTAATCAGCCAAGCAGGGCATGGGTCCAGTGCGCAGGCTGTGGCGCGAACAGATCCAAGAAGCCTGTCCACTTCCTCAGGACCAACTGGAAGGGGGTAGCGAAAGTTGGGGGTAGCAAAAATTTTGACAACCCACCATTGCTGATATCTATATGGCCAAAGAATATTCTGATATTTCCTACAGCTGCTTCCCACTATTTCCATTGCACATACAGTACAGACATTATGATTAGCAACAGAGCAAGTCTAATTAACTATTGTTGGTATATTATGTTTATCATGAACAGAATTATTGACTTCCTAGAAATGGTGTTGATTTACAGACACTTTACAAATCTTGTGGCCCTCATTTTATTGCTCATATTCAGGTCCATTAAAAAACAAAAAAAACAAAGTCAAAATAAAAAGATGAGGGTTTAAGCTGTAAAGCTTTGTCTTTCACAGCAGGAGGGTTGAAAGTCAAAGAATCTGAAGAAGCTGCTACAACATTTTACGTATCAGAGAGCTTTAGAGTTGTTATATTGTGGTCCCTTGAAAATTCCTTTTTAAAAAATCATAAATTTTATCAGCATACTTAAAATGGCTCATAAAAGCAGAAGGTGAAGCCTCATTTCAGAGTTTTGGGGGAGAAAATGTGGATTGTTCCTACATGCATATAAATCACTCCCCCAAGAATCTTTCTAAGTGGCTCCTTAAGAAGGGATGCAATTTTGATGACTTGCCAGGAGAAGGGCATGAAAATCCCACAAGAATTATCATTTGCTGATGGCACAGACTGTAAATGGAATGTTGGTTGTGCTACAGAAGTCAAACTGACACGCTTTCCCCCATCATTTTCAGATAGCTAAATATACCAGTGGCAGCATAATTCAAACAAGCGTTGACATTTTTGAAGTGTTAGCCATGTGAGCTTAGCATTGTGGCACCTTAAAGACTAACTCCCATATTTAAATGTGAACTTTTGTGGACCAAGCCCATTTCATCAGACATAAAATGGTACCTTAGAAGCATCTTATGTCTGACAAAATGGACTTGGTCCACAAAGGTTTTTTGTCTTTTTTGTTGTTGTTTTGTTTACTCTCAAACAAGGATGTACACAGACACACATGCGCGCTCACACACTCACACATGCATGCACGCACGTACGCACACATGCATGCACACACCCCTTTTTCAAAAAGTATTAGTGGCTTCTTTCACTTCTTACTAAAAAGTTACAAAACGGCTGCCTCAAATTGCTGCTTGAACTTACTGAAATCCCTGTAAAATGCTCCATGTACCATGAAATTAAAGGCACATAAGAAAATGTGGGTACAGCTTAATTATTTCTCTGGACTGTGATGAGTAGGCATTCTTTATCAGAGCATATTTAATTTCCGTACATCATTACAGATGATGGCTACTAGCTTAGGGTACTTTTGGAATGGATTACCTTGAGTCATGGCTCAGATTTATCATGGATTCAGGAGAAAGTGGGGGAGGAGAGAGAGAGTATGTATATGTATTTTTCTGTTACAGCTCCATGACAGTGACGTATAGAAACTGGAAACTTGACATGCAAAGTAAGGGCACTTTGAGAGAAAGTGTGTCTTGGGGTTGTTTTCTTGGAAAGATAATTAATTTTAATGAGATTCTGTCTGCAGCTTGCAGTACTATGGTTCAGACACTAGATAGCTGATAGCAGCTCTCTTCAAGATTAAGAGTTTCCTCAAGGGCAGGAAGTCTTGTGTTTTTGTTCAAATATTTGCAGCTTCTTTTGCCTAGAAGTAGAACCAACCCATTTAAATGTTATTTCTGGCCTCCTAGCATGAGTCATTTCTACCAGAAAAGCATCGACTTATATTCTGTGGAACTCAGCCGTTCAATAAACCTTTCCTGCTCCTAGATCCAAGGATGTATATGTGCTTTTTAATGTATTGAGACAAAGAGAGAGGTACACAGAGAGGGGGAAATGAGAAAACAAGAGTAGAGATGAAATGGATACTGAATTGGGAATTTAATTAGGTATATTCTATAATGTAGACTAGTGATCAAGGGAACAGTAGTGCAGATTAGTATCTTAGAGCACTCTGACATATATTCTAGGTGCTTTACCAAGCGATAAATCATGGGATTCCTTATGTCAGAGGTATGACAATTAAATTGACATGAAACTGATACAGCTGTGCAATACAGATATGCTTAATCTGTCTAGCCCAGGCATGGGGAAATATATAAACACCCAGGAGCTGCACTCTTTCATGACAAGATTTTGAAGTGCCATTCTCACTTCTATAACTGCTAACCCCTTTTTAAAAAAACAACCCAAAAGTTGGATTTAATTTTAAACTGAAAAAGCCCCCTGCATCCCCACTGATCAGTGACAGGGGCAAGGTGCTCATGCCTATCAAACAATGGCCTTCTCTTACTACCTAGAAGTCACGAAAAGACATATTGAACCAGTCATCCCTCTAAAATTTTATATATTATTGGGAGGTGCTGATTGGTATTAGAGGTGCTTGGGGCTACACTTGAGTCCAGAGGCGTAGCTACCGCCGTATCTGCCGTATCAATTATACGGGGGCCACGGGCCACGGGGGCCCCCAACGAGCGTAAGCAAAACAAATCTTTACCCTTCCTAAGGGCCCCCAAACAAATTTTTATACAGGGCCCCGCCAAGGCACGCTACTCTTCTGCTTGAGTCACAGGATGAATACTGCTCATCCCTACTCTAGTAGTTTAGAATGAGCCAAAAAACTAAAGGGACTACTATGCCCATTTCTTTTGCAAGAAAGAAGCCTTCTATGTGTCCCAGTTGTGATAGTAGTTGTTGTTTGCCTCTCCAGAGATCTGAAATCTTAGAGTGGTATACTGATCTTCCCTTTGCATACATATGCACACTATGTACATAGTGGTGGGCTGCCAAAAATTTTACTACCACACCATGGAGAGTTTCATTCTAAGAATATATATGTATATTAGTTAAACACCCACTTATTAAATCTAACCATACATATTTATTTTTTAAAAAGACACTAGTCAGCTTGTTGTCATTCAAGAAAAGCATCGTATGATGCCAGACACTACAATTTTATTTTCATGAAAGGTCTGAACATTCACTCAGCCTGACCAATGAACTTCATAAATTTGCTGTTGTCACGATATTTGGAGATATTTTCTGGATTCCAGGTCACATCCAGCCAGGCCAAGATAATCCTTGGATCTATAATGGCCATAAAAAAGTCCAAATACCTTCGGCACATTCGAACCATCCACTGCCAAGTATTTTCCCCTGTCTGTGCCCTCTCTTGTTCTTCCAGAATATATTTGATCCAATCTAGAGTCTCTTGAATCTTCTGGATCTTTTTCAGTGTATGCCTCCTCTTGTGTTTGGTTTGGTGTTCAATCATTTTCAGAGCCCTGGGCTGCACTTCCTTTAGCAGGGCATTTGTGTCTTCATCATAATCCCAAATACAACCTAATGCAAGGTCCTCAGCAGCTTCTTCCCAGTGACCCAGTAGCATGTGTGCTTTCCCTCTCCACTTGTAGGCCTGGCCATCTTCTGGGTTGAGCTCTGAGGCTTTGTTGCAGTCTCTAATGGCTGCATTGGGTTTTTGCATTTTGACAAAGACGCTGGCTCGGCTGGCATACAAGTTTGAGGACCGTGGGTTCAATTTTACAGCCTCAGTGAACAGATCAATAGCATTCTGTAGCTCTCCTTCCTCTAGGGCAACATAGGCCTCATCTTTCTTCTGTTCAGCCTTGGTCTTCATATCATTTGTCACATCAAGATTTTCATCCCCCATTTCCTGGGGATCATCTTCGTCTGATTTGATTACCCCATCTTCCTCCACCTCTAAATCACTCTCCTCACTTGTCGGTTGATCTGCTGCCTTCCCTTCTTCTTTACGAAGTCTCAGAGGAAAGGCCTCGATTCTTTGGAACCCCGAGATGGTGTCCCCCATGCTCTCCAAAGAATCTCTTAGGAAACTCAGTTGTTTTGCTCTCAGAAGTGTCGGATCCTGCTTGTAAACACTGAGCAAGGCTTGAAGATCGTCAACACTTTTAGGATCCATTGTGCTCTTCCCAGTCAGAAGTCAGGGTGAATAACAGGATACAACAAAATACTCCTGCAAGAGAACTAAGTAGTGGGTGGGAGATGAGTCAGCAGATGAATTACAAAATCCTTTCTACCACATGAGGGGAAAGAAATGTGTCTCCCATATATTCCCCCATGTGATCCTGCTGCTATACTTATATAAAGCTGCAAACCATTAAAAGCACCAGTATCCATGATGACTGGATTATGTCAAAATAAGTCTGCTGATGTCATTGATTATGACATCACTTCATCTTTGTGAAGATGAATTTCCAGATTTTGTTGACCTGAAGGCTTTTAATAGGCATATGCACTGTCTTCAGATGAATAGTGAGAAAGGAATTTTTGTGCAAATTTGTGTAAACCAAGCCACTATTTTCTATGGATTTTCTTTTGTTATGCGATTTTTATGTTAACTGAGCCATTTATTAATCAAGGTTCCACTGTACTAGACTACATTGAAACGAGCATACACGTGGATGTCTCCAGCCAAAAGTTACCATATATAAACCGAGTTACCATATATAAACTGAGTTTTTTAGCTCCAAAAATGAGGTCCAAAAAGGGGCTCAGCTTATACACAGGTCAGCAACCATGAGGGTCTAAAAATATGAGGGTTTTTTAAATTATTATTTGGCACTTTAAAAGTAAGTTTCATGATTTCTACTGTGAAAGAATCTGAGGCGCAATTACACAAGTCACCACAAGAGAGCACAAATTGTGATTTTCCATTAGAATACATTGAAAATCAAGTTCTCCTAATCTGAAGTTTGTTTTCAATTAACTCCTATGAAAAACCGCAGATGAAGAAAGATGGTTTACATTACAATTGTGTCTCCCTTCCAAACTGGTGCAGAAAAATAAAGGATTTCACTTAATGGTACCTTCTGCCTTTGTGTCTGCTCTGCCCAAGATGGAGGAGAAAGCCATGCTTCTTCCTTGCAAGGTGAGGAAGAGGCTAGGTTAGAGCAACACTTCCTACTTCAGTGCAATTTTCCTGCCCACCCACTGCACCTGCAGCACCACTACTGGTGGGTGGTGAAAATACAGTTTTAAAAATCACTAAAATGCTTAATTTTACTGTGTTTTCATGTATTTTAAAACTCACTAGCAGCAGCTGCATATCCCTCCCGGCTTATACTTGAGTCAATCTATTTTTGTGGGTTTCCAGGTCAAAATCAGGTACCTTGGCTTATACTCGGGTCGGCTTATATTTGAGTAGATATGGAAGGTAATAATAAAGTGTATTTGAAAAATCTATCTGAATAAAATGAATTTACCAAAGTGTATTATGTGGAAAAGTAAATAAATATGTAAGAATTGATTGGTTGATTCATTCATTCATTCATTTTCTATGCTGTCCATCTATCATGAAAGCTATTCTGGGAGGATTAAACAATTGAAATCATATAAACAATCCAGCAAATTGAATAATGAAAAACAGGCAGGCAATTATGCAACAAAATTTAAAAAAACCTTGGGGAAAGTGTACTCCCAGCTCAGACTGGCCAGATCGGAATAGGCTTTAGGTTCTTTTTAAGATCTTAGATAGAGTGGCTGTAAATCAGATTGCCTTGATGCCACACAATCATTATTCTTACTATCATAATCTTGGGTTAAGTTTTTGCCTGCATAATGGCTGAGAGTCTGGATTAGAATGGATATGGATCTAATGTTATTCAACTCTTCTCCTACTCATCCCCTTCTGTGACCCTGTTTTGGCTGTTCTGACACCTGATTTCAGCCAGCACAGCAACTGTGTGAGAATATTCAGTTGTGTTGGTAGATCCTTTATACCCAGTATAAAGAGATTGTGCTGACACAAGGACAGTTGTGACATCACAGGATAGTTGTGCTGGCACAAGAGGATTCTGCTTATTCCAAATCCATTACAACTGATGTATCTTTGAGTTTGGATTGAACTCTTAGTCAGTTACTCTACTTTGGTTTAAATATATACTGTACCTATTTATCTTAGTATATATTTAAACCAAAGTAGAGAAACTGACTAAGAGTTCAATCCAAACTATAATAACAGTAATGGATTTGGAATAAGCAGAATACTCTAGTGTTAGCACAACTATCTTTTGTTGTCACAACCGTCCTTGTGTCAGCACAGTTGACTGTAGGCTAAGTGGTACCTATTTGTCTAGGGACTTTTGTGTCTTAGTGGTTAAGATACTGAACTTGACAACTGGAAGGATGGCAAGTCAAGAGTTTGAGACCCATGTGCTGCACAGGGAGCTTCATCTCTGTACCAGCTCCTGCCAATCTAGCAGTTCGGAAGCAACAAATTGCAAGTAGATAAATAGGGAACACTTCGGTGGAAAGGTAAACAGCATTTCATGTACTCTGGTGTCTAGTCATGACCGTGGAAATGTGTGCATACACAGACAGCATTGGCTCTTTGCCTATAAAAGGTGATGAGCACTGAACCCTACAGTCAGCCTACCTATTTACCTACTTGTAGTTTCTTGTTTTCAAGTTGCTAGGTCAGGACTTCCCAATGCAAGGCCTGTGAGCTGGATACGGCCCGAGTGCCATTTCATGTGCCCCGCTCCAAGGGCATTTGAGAAACAAAATGGCTTCCCCTTTGAAGCTGTTGGGACAAAATGGCCACCCCATTGCTCAGGCAGGGCAAAATGGCCATCCGGCCCTCAAAGCTGACTGAGAGAATGTGACCTGGCCCCCAGCTTGAAAAGGTTGGGAACCCTTGTGCATGGTTGTCAGGAGCTGGAACAAAAGATATGAGCTCACTCTGTCACGTAGCACTCAGTTCTCGAGCTGCTGACCTTCTGACCTTCTGGTCATCAACCTCAGCATCTTAACTGCTAAGCAACCGCAGCCCCCTAAAATATACTATCTACTGTATATTCATACATATAAATATACTTGTCTCTCAATACACATTTGAATACATTTTTATTTTATTTTTGCTTCCTGCTGAAACCTGTGACACAACATTTGGAGAATTTCACAATCTGATGGCTGGCTACTTTTTTTATCTACATATTAGCCAAGCAGTTAAGAAGCAGCTTATTTCTTATCAGAACTCAGAGCTGAGAAAGGCAGGCCTCCTCAAGCATCCTTTAATCCACTGAAAATTTGTCATAACTAAATAGAGATGTGCATTTGGATTCAGAAATATTTGGAATTCATCAAATAATGCTATGTCTGGAACATTTCAAATACAATGGAACCTCATACAGCAATAACTCTGTATAGCAACAAAATCATATAACAATTAGGTTGATTTTTTTTTTTGGGGGGGGATGGTGTCCCGCATAACAATTTTTCCTATGGAAAAAAATCATACAACAATTTTTCAATTGGAAAAACCACTTAGTGGGGGGGAAAAAACATTGTACGATGCATCCCATAGGAAAAATCGCTATATGATGCATGCATTGTATAGCAATTGTTTCGTACAACAATGAGCCCCATGGAACAGATTAAAATCACTGTATGAGGTATCACTGTATATCCATATCTGATAGTTCTGAAAAGATAAAATAATAATTCCTAATATGTGGAAATCCTAATTATTCCTGTAGATTAGAAAAGAAATGACTAGATTTCTGCTTGCTACAGGAAGAAGTGAAAGTGAAACCAGTTTCTCAGATCCTGGCATGACTACTTAAGAAATGAAAATTTAAATCCCTCAGATCTGCTGGCCTCAAAGTTAGCTCAGTGGTTTGTGACTAGGATTGTCATGGTTTTCCCAAGGGAGCGAGGGTGGTGTGTGTTAGGATAATACTCTGACATTCCCCTAAGAGATCCATATGTCATTTCTGAAAGTAATTCTGGAAAAATTTTCTGCCAGCAAATTACCCTTCCCCCCCTTTTTAATTTCATCCTTGGCCACTCCAATTCAATTCTTGGATTTTTAAATTGCATGGTTCTAGGGACTGCAGTGGCTCAAGTGAGTAAGATGCTGACAGGGAGGCATGACAAGCAGATGTGTGTTGACACACACTGGTTGAGCAGACATATCATATGAAAAACAGAACAATCCAAACAGAATATATTATTATGCATATCAGAAAACAAAATAAAATAAGAAACACTGTAGCACTTTAAAAACTAACTGCTATATTTTTATTGTTAGCTTTCGTGGATCAAGTCCACTTCTTCAGACAAGGAGTGAAACTTCCAGGCATGGTTTATATACACCAAATGTAAGGGTCTACATGTTAAAGGGGATGTGCTCAAGCAGAATGACAGAGAAGCAGGCATAACAATACAGCTTCCTACAGCTATCAGTAACAATAGATTATTCATATTAGTTTTGACTGTCCCTTTCAATCTCAAAGGTGTGGAGAAAGCCCATTCTGGTTTCTGATTAACCTCTTACTTGCATGTCAGAAAACAAACAAAAACACTGTACTTGGTTACTTCCTGTTTTGCTAAAGAGAATTGACAGGAAGGTTGTGATACTTCAAAATATAATATATAAAATATCTAGCAGGATATAGCAATCTGTGTATCAAATTTGATAATGTCCCATAAACTCTTCACTAATATTTAACCCCCTGCGATGGTGTCTAACAGAGTAGTTGAGCAGAGTGATCGATAGCAGTGTAAAACGCCAGATCTGACTGAGCAGAAGATGAGACTAATAGTGCTCAAAAAAGTCTTTACTTGTGAGAAAGAATAAGGCAACTTAAGTTGGATATATTCTCTGAGTTAACAACTATTTACAGTAAATCACAGTCATGAAGATACAGTCTTTGAAATGCAGCCAAGCATAGTCATTATTCACAGAGTTTTCCTTGACTTATCAGAAGTCCTTGAAGCAAGGCAAAAACAAACAGCTGAAGGTTTCTGTGGCTCAGCTCACCAGTTTGTTTTCAGTGCAAAGTATAAAGCAGCATTCGGTTCATTGGTTCAGTTTATCAGCAGGTTCAGTTTGCAGAAGGTTCAGTTTATAGGTTCAACTGGCAGAGAGATATGGCCGACATGGAGTCTTTGTTCTTTGTAGCAGAGCTTCCAAAACACAAGGTTCAAACTGAAACCCAAACCCCAAAAGACTGGTACACAGTGTAATTATAATATATACAGGAGGTTGGCCTTAAATGCTAAATTGTCTTCACTGTGAGGCATGAGCAAAGTTAGGCTTAAAGCAACAGTGTGTGCATCATATACCTACCCACTTGTTCCTTAAGGAACTTACAAACTGTCAAGGTGGCAGGTCAGCAGTTCAATACCCGAATATTGCAGGACGAAATGTGCTCCCATCTTTGTCCCAGCTCCTGTCAACTTAGCAGTTCAAAAGCAAGAAATTGCAAGTACAGTAATACCTCGGATAACGCTAAGACTTGGTTCCACAAGTCTTGGTGTTATCCGATTTTTAGTGTTATCCGATGCATGTTAAAATCCTATGGGATGGATCAGATAACGTTAAAGCTCCATAGAGATACATTGTAACCGCACAGGCTTTAGCGGTTGTTATCCGATGCACCCCATAGGACCTTAACGTTATTTGATCCAATTCTCCATCCCAGATTACTTAACATTATTCGATTTTAGCGTTATCTGAGGTAAACGTTATCTGAAGTATTACTGTAGATAAATAGGGACCACTTCAGTTGGAAGGTATACAGCAGTCCATCCACTCGAGTGTCTATCCATGCTTGCCACATGACCACGAATTGTCTTCAAAATGTCTTCGGATATGAAACAGAGATGAGCACTGGACCCTAAAGTCAGATACAGCTAGCTTTCGAGCAAGGGTGACCTTTACCTTTACTAGCCATGACTCTTGAGTTTTTAATTGCTAAATTAAAAAAAATCGAGTATATTACATTTCTCTGATGTTTTCCATTTCAATATACAGTAGTACCTCGCATAACGAATTCATCGCATAACGAACACATTGCATACCGAAGCATTCGTTATGCAAGGGCAACACCATGCAAAAAATTTTAAAAAGTTAATTATGCAGGGTTTTCTTTAGCAGGGGTATAACTGCCTCCATCACACCAGGAAGTGCCATGTGGTGGAGGAAGGGCAAAATGGCTGTCCAGCCCCCAAAGCTGTCTGAGGGAGCGTGACCTGGCCCCAGACTTAAAAAGGGTGAGTATTCCTGTTGTAGACTACAGTCAAACCTCGCATAAAGAACACCTCACTTAAAGAGTAACTCGCTTAAAGAGCAGGATTTTCTCTGAATGTTCGCTTCGCTTAACAAATAAAACCAACCAAAAACTTGCTGAACAAATGAATGGTGGGTCACAATCCCCCCCCACCAGAAGTAACAATTGGTCACTTACAATGGTGTTTCACTTAAAGTGCAAACTCGCTTAAAGAGCAATCCCATGGAATGCATTATGCTCTTTAAGTGAGCACAACTGTATATGCTTCCCTAATACTAATTCATTTTAATACAGCTTTCATTGCTTCCTAAATAATACTCTTGCTGCAACCTTCTCTGTCATTATTTTTCATATTTCCATCACAACAATATTTGCCCCAAGACCCCAAATGACGAGTCAGACAAGCTTGCTGGTTTTAAACAATGGGCCACTTTATTAAAATCAACATATAACTGTGACCAAAACTGTCTGCGCGGTGAGAGTAGCACAGGTGAGCAAGCCAATTGGTGTTAGGTTACTCTAATAATTAGATTGGTCCATAACAGAAGTGGCATCCTGGTTCACACCTCTGCCCATGTTTCAGGTGAACGTGAATTGGGGCTCCCAAGGCACCCGGCTTGGTTACCCCTGTTCGTGGAACGCATTTAACCGACCCCAACGGACCTGACCTTGCCTCGCACAATTGGTCAGTCAAATGCGCTCCATGCCTGAAATGGCTGGACCAATCAATGGCTCACCCGTGCTACCTGCCACACGGAGAGCACCTTTTTACATGCTCTCCGACCCACCCATGGCCGGCAATTCAGCCTGGACACCACCACGCAGACTGCACAAAAACATCTGGTTACCACGGTCGGATAGATGGACACCATCCGGCCGATACAGACCTTCATCCGCCACCACTATAGATGGGTGTTCCACCACAGTGCCAATGGCCATGGTGGCAAAAAATTGGGCAAGCAAACAGTTAACCCTACGCCGGGCCCGATCAATAATAAAGGCACCAGCCTGGGCTCTATAAATCGCCCTCGGGATGATTTCTGACCAAACAAAACGGGTCTGTGGCCACCAACCGTGCAATGACGAAATATCTTGGCACACAGTGGCCGCCAGATCAAGACCCGACGTGTACCCAATGTCGTTACCACCCAGGTGAATAACCAAAATATCAGGTGGAGGGCAGTCAGAATTGGCAGCAATGAAAGGCAAGAGATGCCGCCACTGCATACCCCTCTGGCCTCACCAAAAAATGAATGCCTCCCCCTGAAGGCCCAAATGAGGGCCGCACGGGGCCCTGGACGCCTGTCTGCCGGCCCAGTAAACGTAACTGTGGCCTACCATCCAGATGCGGGGCCAAGAAGGAGAGAAACAGAAACCTGGAAAGAAAAGAGAACATGAGAAATTAGAAGAACCTAAAAAGGGCGCACATATCGTTGGAAACAATCAGATGACCACCTACCCAATCGCTTTATGTCATCTGCCGAATATCCCAAGGCCGCCGCTGTAGATGCAGCACCTATACAGAATGAGTGGGAGCAATACCGCACCTCCGGCACTCCAACCGCTGCCAGGACCAAACCGGTAACATGCCAGAATTGGTACCGTGTGAGCGGTGAGCCGTCTTGGTGACAAAAGAGGTGACCGGGCACCCGGCCTCTAACTGCAAGGTACCGGTGCAGCGCATATACTGGACAGATAGATTCCCAGGAGCAACGCAACAATAACACAGATGTGCCCCTGGCCCCAGGATCCGTTTTTGAAAAACGAACTGTTAGGGTGGCAGCTCCAAGGGACATGGACAAATCGGCCAGTTGTAGGGCACGTCGCGAGCGGTCCCTGGAACTGTACGCCACAAGCTCACTGATGCGGAATGCTCCAAAGAATGCAACCGCCGCAGCAGCATGAAATAGCCTGACTTCATACTCATCTCTGCAAAAATCAGGCCATGCTGCCGCTATGCTGCGCAGAACCATCAATGAAATTGGTTGCCTGGTATCTGGGCGAGGGCCACGCTCCCGTGACCAACCTTCCAGTACCTTACGTATTCTAAAATCCTGGGTGGTGTCCACATGGCCCGAAGCCTTGGACACAAACGCCAATGCTGAGAGCCTGCCCCTAATGGTAGAAGGTGCCAAGTTTCTGACACGCAAGGCTACCATGTATGCCAACACGTGCTGGACAGGGATTGGCCACACATCCCGCAAGAAACCATATCGACGGAAAGCCATAAACTCCTGCCATGCCGTACAGTATGCTGAACGGGTACCCGGTGCCAGGGAATGGGCAATTGCGCGTCTCACTTCCCTAGGCCAATGGTCCAAATAGACGGAGGGAGCTGGGACGGCAAGTCGTTGGCGTCGGGAGCGAGGTCCCTGAACCTGGACATCTGCGAACGGGACAAAGCATCAGTGACACTATTATCTAGTCCCGGAATATGGCGTGCCCTAAAAGTAATATTATGCCGCAGGGTATGTAAAACGAATGGACGAACCAAACGCACTACCCGCATAGATCTGGACGTCAATGACCTTAATATATGGAACACGGACATATTGTCCGTCCAAAAGGTCACTTCTGAATTTGCCCAAAAATGTCCCCACATTAAAATAGCCGCAAGTATGGATAAAAGGAGCCTCCTTGGGCCAGGGGAAGCTCGAAGACGCCGCCGCGAGATGCCACCGCCGTCGTCCCCCGGCCCCCGTCACCGGCCGGGAGGTGGAAAAAAGGAGCCTCCCTGGGCCAGGGGAGGCTTGAAGATGCCGCCGCGAGACGCCGACGCCGTCGCCCTCCCCTGGCCCCCGTCACCGGCCAGGAGGTGGATAAAAGGAGCCTCCCTGGGCCAGGGGAAGCTCGAAGATGCCGCCGTGAGACGCCACCACCACCGCTGCCCCCGGCCCCCATCACCGGCTGGGAGGTGGAAAAAAGGAGCCTCCCTGGGCCAGGGGAGGCTCGAAGACGCCGTCGCCCTCCCCCGGCCCCCGTCATCGGCCGGGAGGTGGATAAAAGGAGCCTCCCTGGGCCAGGGGAAGCTGGAAGACGCCGCCACGAGACGACGACGCCCCCCCCCCCCAATGTCTTGTTTGACCTTGTTGGACTCTTCCTCGACCAGCCGGCCTCGAAGGGAGAGAACCTGGGGGTCTTGGGTGGCGATAGAGGACTCGGGGGGGGGGTCTTTGGTGGGATATTGTTTATTGTCTTTTGTTATATTGTTCTTTGTTTACTATGGAAGCCGCCTAGAGTCAGGTTCGCCTGAGCGAGGCGGGGTATAAATTTAAAGAATAAATAAAGAATAAATAAAATAAAAAACTCCAAGAAGGTCAAGTCACGAAGAATGCCCTTCCCGTGCCATTCCTGCGGCCATAAACCTGCGCACCATCGACCCTGGCAATAAATGCCAAAGCCGAAGGCGCCAGAAGCATCAGAATGTACTTGAAATTGGGATCGTAAAGGGAGAGGGGAACGCCAAAATGAAACACCGTTAAATTCCTAGAAAAAACTTAGCCATATCTTTAAGTCATCCCTAATACCCCGTGTAACCCTTGTACGGTGAAAAGGTCTAGTCAATCCCACCATAGCATCACAAATGCGGCGAGCAAAGGCTTGACCCGGGGCAATGACCTTACAAGCAAAATTCAAATGGCCATGGAAGGATTGAAGTTCCTTGAGGGTTATCTTTTTGCGGGCCAGGGCAAGCCGGATCAGGTCAACCAGCCGGTCTACTTTGTCGGCAGGTAAGCGCGATAACTGAGATACAGTATCGAGTTCGATACCCAGAAAAATGAGGGACGTGGCAGGTCCCTCAGTCTTTTCTGGTGCCAGGGGAACACCCAATTGACCAGTCAACTCTTCAAAACAATGGAGAAGATGTTGACAAAGACCTGATGAAGGGGACCCAAAAAAAAGGAAATCATCTAAATAATGTGTGACCTGCCTAGACCTCGCCTTCACCTGCAAGGCCCATTGCAAGAATGAACTAAAATGCTCAAAAGCTGAGCAAGAGATAGAACACCCAAAAGGCATGGCCCTGTCCACAAAGTACTGTCCCCTAAAATGAAAACCCAGTAACTCAAAATCATCCGGGTGCACAGGTAACAAACGGAATGCAGACTTAATGTCGCATTTCGCTAGAAGTGCCCCACGCCCGCAGGACCTAACCATACGGACCGCCTCATCAAAGGACGCATAACGCACCGAACATAATTCATGCCGAATAGCGTCGTTTACTGAAAGGCCTTCCGGAAATGAAAGATGGTGGATCAACCTAAAGTCACCCACCACCTTTTTTGGCACAAGACCCAAGGGAGAAACCCGCAAATTAGGGTAAGGGGGGTAGCAAAAGGACCCGCCACCCTGCCCAGTGACAATTCCTTATTAATGTGATGAAGGACAACCTCCTCCATCCCCAAGGTTGATCGGAGATTAGGGGCAAACTGGGCGGAATGCGGACCGGATGCAGGAATCCAAAAGCCAACTGGAAAACCCTCCCACAAATAAGTAGCATCCTCGCGGTGAGGGTAAAAAGAAAGCTAATGCCTTAAGGCCTTAAGGCAAATTGGGCTGGGCCCCTTTGGGATTACTAGGTCCATCCGGGCCACGCCTCTGCTGTCCCGATTGTCCACGTTGCTGGGAGGCAACGGTCTTGGGGCACGATGAGGCCGGGTGGGCACCCGAGCAAATGGCGCATTCATGTTTAAAGCGACACTGCTTTCGTGCACACTTACCGGTGGACGCGAAGTCCCAACAGAGTAGGCGGGGTTGAACCGCCTGCCCCGCCATTGGGCGGGATACCTGAACTTGTTGTGGGCGCTGAACCAGGTGACCGCAATCATATCGGTCACTCAGCACAGGCCGTGACGGGGTCATAAAGATCAGCCATAGTTGCTGGTGAGTAACATCCCATCTCATGTCATGATGTATGGCCGCCCTCATTCTAAAGGCTTCATCATAAAGAAGCCACGCCCCCCCTGGGAAATCCACATAAGCCCTGTAAATAATGTCCAAATACTGGAACATGGGTCCGGCAAATTCAGGGGCTGCTTTGATGGAAACACCTGCATAAATTAAAAACGCAGGAAGCCAATTTGCCCAAGTACGTGGGGGCTTTTTGCGTTTGGCTAGCTCTTTATCTTTTTCATCCTCCTTCTCCTTATTCTTCTTGTCAGAGTCTCTATTAAGGAGTGTGAAAATATCAACATACTCTCTCCTCCAAATTTTATCCCTTGTGGCTGGTAGAAGGTGATCACCCAAAGGGAGTGACTGATCCCCAAAAGGCAATGCTGACCTGGATACCGAATTGTACCCAGTGTCGCCCACCTCATATGCAGGCCAACCCGATGTATTGCTCGCAGCTGGTGGGTAAAGGGAACCCCACTGCGGGTACGGTGGACGCCAAGGCAAATTAGGCAAAGCCACGGACCCAGAACCTACTTGCGTCGGGTATGGTGGGCCGACAGGCCAGGGCCAGCGTTGTGGTGGAGGCAAGGCAAAAGAACTGTGTGGTGTACTGAACTGTGCCGCAGGCATGCTTTGGACCGCATACTCACCAGGACCACGGTCTCCAAAAAACCATGGTGGCGAAGGATGTGGCGGGACATAAACATGCAGGGAACAACTAGGCTGCTCCGATTCGTCTGACACCATAGGGGGCTCCTCAGCCGGCGGCGGGTCGTGCGGTCCGACCTCTGATTCCAGTTGACGTTGAAGCTGGGCAGCCTCCAGCTCCTCAACCCTGCGAATTATAGAGGCAAAATCATCAACCGGGTCGATAGTACCATGGGACCTGGATGTCCGGCCCACCTGCTGGCCCACTAATGGCCCGCACTGGCTTCAGGCGCGATTACGGGCGCTGCCGCCTGAGCCATCCGCGCAGGTCTGGCTGCAGGTCTGCGAGCTGTAGGGCGATTAATCCGACCCCTGTCAGAGGAAGCACTTTGCGTCCTACCCCTGGTCGAAGACTGCTGAGGAGTGTGCTTGGGCGCCATCTTGCAATTATTTATTTAACTTATCCCTTATTAATGTGAGAAATTCTCCTCTCTCTCCCCGCCTTTTCCCTCTCTCTCTCTCTCTCACTTTTTTTAAAAAATTATTATTTTATTTATTTATTTATTTATTTATTATTTAATAATCAGTTATATTCCTAAATTAAAGGAATAGACAGGCAAAAAAGGAAGCAGCGAACGCTAATCGCTGCTGTAATCCAACGCACCAAACCAGGCCCAAGGAAGCACGAGGCAGGCAGGGACCAGGGGACGCGCGAAGGCTTCTCTCCGGCTCTGAGCGCGACGAAAAGGCCGCGCCAGAGCCCACCCAGGCCTTTTATAGGCCTGGCTCCGCCCCGCAAGCGTGCGCCGCCTGTTCAGCCCCGTCCTAGAGGCCGGGAGCAAAGCGCGCGCCCGGATACAAGCTCCGGGCGCGCGTGCATTTCTTGAGAAATGATGAGAGAAATAATGACTGCATATGTTTTTTTCACTCTTAAGTTCAATGGAGATGAGGCATGAAAAATTTAACAGCTATCTCTTTAAAGAGTGAAAATTAGTAATACGTGGTAAAACATAAAAATCAGGATAGTCCTCTAATATTCTAGTTGACAGGAAAGGATAAGGCCCATCTCACTGATTCTTGTTGTTCATCTTTATTCTTATAATATCATAAACATAATTAAAAATGTTATCCTGTTTGTTTGTGTTATCTTGTAATGGTACACGAGAGACATATTTATGTGCAACTAATAAGGGTACAGGTTTATTTTATATTTATATATTTCTGGTATTTCTTAGCTGTCTTTATGATTTCAGCTTAGCTGTTGAGTAATTTACTGTAATACCTCCTCCTCCCTGCAGACATTGGATAACTATGGATTTTCTACAAAGAAAAAAGAAAAGAAAAAATACCACGTCATTGAAGATACAGAACCATTATCACATCAACATATAGTGTTCTATCTTTTTGACACTACTGAAGCTGGGTTCTAATGAACTTGTTGATGATGCACTAATTTGATTGGTTCAAGATCAGACGTTCAAGTAGAATTAAGTATCCTTAAAATAAGTTTGGACTTTTTGAGATAAAACAAGTGTCTCTCTTAAACAAACAAATTGAAACCTCGGCAGGATCCATACTCTGTTCATTTTCTCATCTTTTTATGTCACATATCTCCTCACTCTTCATGTGAAATGGACAAGAGAAAGCACAAAAGCATTTAAAAAATCAAGGTCAATAATCTGGGGCCCACAACTGTAAGAAACTTTACTTGAGCAATACCTTGCAAGCCAACCACAGCGAGCATCTAAGCACTCTTCTATCCATTCTAGATTGTATCCATTGTAGTCCCTGACAGTAGCTTCTTCACAAATGGCTCCAAAGCTATAGTCACAGTATACATTATAGTAACTACTGAACACCACTTTTAAAAAGCCCAAATTTTAAACTGTTGTTGCACAACACTGGCTAGAATACCCTATCAAGCCTTATCACCAGTCATTGGGATCAACCATGACTTTTGAAATGAATACTGTAAATATATTATACAATACTATTATGAAAGAGAAGTGTGTAATAGATATAAAAATAAAAAATGCAGTACAAATGGGAAATAGACAACAAAACTCGGGAATGTCTATGGGGAAAACTGACAAAACCTATCAAGCTGGTTGAAATCACCCATTAACACTTAAGCTAATTAAACTTTTTATTAACTTTTGTGCTTCGGAACATGTACAAACTACCCTTAAATTCATCACTCCTATGCTGCCAAAGTTCAGATTTATCAATTTTCTAAGTGTAAGCCATATAACCTACTCCTCTTTACCACATTCCTGTCTGCAACAGCAGAATGCAATAAATCTCTCTCTTTCTTAATATAAGACTAAAGAAGTAGCATCAGGGTTTTTTAAAGGAAAATTTGAGCTAATGATAGAAAATACTTCTCCTTCTTAAGAATCGCAGTGACTGACTGAAGAGTATCACACCAAGCTTACTAAAGCAAAGTCACCATATTTACTCTCCAAAAATTAGTTTCTGTCATGTAGGCAGTGGAACATTATAAGTGGAGTGAACTGTTCCATTTATATCCAGACTGAACAGCATTAACATCTTTTTTAAAACCCATCTTTGTCACACTTCAGAGGGCTGAAGTCACATCCCTGTTTGCAGCATTATTTTCATTATACTGACTAGAGGCCATTTCTGAAGGCTCACCTAATAAAGAAGGAAATCTTTCAGGGGCCCCACTATGAAGGTATATAACTACATGTGCACTTACTAGACAGCTGCATTGTAGTGTATTAGAAATTCAAGCTAAGATTTCCATACTCCAGGTCTCCTCATTCATGTCATTTGACAAGAGTACATGAATTGATGGATTGCTTTTCTACCAGTAGAATTTTGCCTTGGCATTTATACAGTAGCCTCTGAACTGAGACATGTACCATATGGTTAAAAATGCTAGACTTGAGAAAGCCAGGCTGAAATGTATATTGTATATAATGGTCGGGCGGCCGCGGCAAATGCTGCGGCCGCGCGGTTTGCCCCAGTGCCTGTCAAAGAGACGGGCCTGGGGACGAGCACAGGGGGCGTGGCTGAGCGCTGCCCTTATAAGGGCGGCACGCTCCCTGTGCTCGTCGCCGGTCCCGTTTGACAGGCGAACCGAGCGGCTGGGCGTTTGGTCTTTCCTTGCCTTTTCGGCGGCTTGTTTCCTGGGTGACGGCCTTTCTTTGTCCCTCATCCCCTCTCTGCGCCAGCGGCCCTGCTCGGCGGTTCTCCTTTGCTGACCCGGGCCGGCGCCTGCGGCAGCCCTTGGCTTGGCCAGATACTCGCGCCCGCCATTTTGGGTCTGCGTGTTGCGCCCGCCATTTTGGAGCCCGTATTCCGGCTCCTTTAGCTTGCCTTAAGGCAAAGCTCTTAAAAGCGTTAGTTGCGCGCCACTTTCCCTTTGGGGTCTTGTTTGCGCACCCGCTAGTTTGAGCCCTCATTTGGCCTGGTCTCTCGGCTCCCTATCTGGCCTGTATTTGGCTGCCGGGGGTACGGGGCTTCTCCTTCTGCTTTGCATTGTGGGTCGCGAGGTTGCCTTGGCCTGCTCCTAGCCTTACTGCTGCAGGGCAGTCTTGATCCAAAGGGCTCAAGGTTGTCTCTTGCTCACACTTGGGGGGCCCTTGTGTGCTTTCAGGCCTATTTGTGTGGTATTCCTGGGTAATTTTAGACCTTGTGGGTTATGGCTCCCAAGAAGCAGGCCGTGCCTCGCCCTCGCCGCCTCCCCCGTAGGGCTACTGCCGCAGGGGGTCCCAGCCGCCGCGCCCAGGGGCCTGAGTTTGCCCCCAAAAGCCCTGCGGCCCTCCTTGACCGTGTGGCGGCCTTGGAAAGGGCCGCTGGCCTGGACCTCGCGCCGGATACCCGGCGGTCGGCCCGGAGGGCCACACAGACGGTCGCCGATCCGACCAACGTTGATTGGAGTGGGCTGGCGACGGTCCTCCAACAGCGGATCGCCCAGCTGGAGGCCAATATGCCCCCGCTCCGGCCCACTGACTTTCCGGCACCAGACGAGGCTGCGGGCCGGATTGAGGATCCGGCTCCTCCGGTCGAGGCGGAACCTGAGGCCGGGCCCAGCAGTGTCCAACCGGTACTCGTTGCTCCGTCCGTTCCGGCCACACGCGCCGGTGGTGAGTATGGGGTCGAACCAAGCTCACCTGCCCAAACTTTGCCTCAGCAGCCGCAGTCTTCTACCCCGCAGCCTCCTGTGCAGTGGCCTTGGCCGTGCCAGCAGGCGCCCACCATGGCTTCGCCTTGGCCGGCGCCTGCACTTGCGCCTGGACTGCTGTGGTTACCGCCGGCACCGCAGGTGCAGGGACCGTTTCCCTCGTGGCCTGTGGTTTCCCCGGCGGCGACGGCTCCGCCTCCGCCGGTGCAGCCGGTGCCCGCTACTTGGCGGGCCCCCTACCAGCCGCCCCCCATGGCCTCCCCTTTTGGTGCCCCCTCTGTGGCAGCCCCAGGTTGGCCTTGCTTTACCATTGGGGACACTGGATACAATTCGGTGTCTCGGTTGGCCATGCCATATGGCGACCAATCGTTGCCGCTCGGTGACCACCTGCTCCCGGCCACGAGGGATAAAATCCTCCGCAGGGAGTACGTGGATTTCTTCTCCCTCCTCAATCGTGACTCCACGAAGGAGGAGAAGGAGAAGGAGGATGATGCGGACAAGGAAAGGGCCAAGAGGAAGAAACCTCCCCGTACTTGGGCCAATTGGCTCCCGGGTTTTTTAATCTATGCGGGGGTTCTGCCTAGGGCATTCCCCCAGCTAGCGTCTTCCCTCTTCCAGTACCTGGATATAATATACAGGGCCTATGTGGACTTCCCGGGTCTGGCATGGCTGGCATATGATGAAACATTTCGCATGCGCGCGGCCATCCGCCCCGGCATGCGCTGGAATGAGCTTCACTCCCAACTGTGGATGCAGCTCATGACCCCGTCCCGCCCGGCTCTAGGGGAGCGGTATGATTGCGGACACCTGATTCAGCGCCCTACTCCCTCCCAGGCACCCCGCCAGCTGGCGGGGCAGGCGGTTCCGGCACGCTTGCTGTGCTGGGAGTACTCTGCGTCAGGTCGCTGCACCAGAAAGCAGTGCAAATTCAAGCACGAGTGCTCGATTTGCGCTGGTGCCCATCCCGCCACCTCCTGTTTCCGAGGGGGTGCTGGGTGGGGCCGGGGCAAGGACCCACAAGGGGCGAAGTGGGCCGGGGCTGACAAGGCCCCTGGGAAAGGGCCCCAGCCCAATTAGGGTCAAGGTACTGGACCGCCTGCTGCTGGATTATCCTTCTCCCACTGATGCCAAGTATCTCTCCGAGGGTTTTGCTTTTGGTTTCCGTATCCCAGTGGTGGGGGCGCGGGGACCTCAGGATGCACCCAACTTAAGATCTTTGGTGGGTATGGAGTCAGTGGCCAGAGTACAAATTTTTAAGGAGATAGCGGCAGGCAGGGTGGTGGGCCCCTTCGACAGCCCGCCCTTCCCCAACCTTAAAGTTTCCCCGTTGGGATTGGTCCCGAAGAAGGCCCCGGGTGAGTTCAGGTTGATTCACCACCTGTCTTATCCCGCCGGGTCTTCCGTCAATGACGCTATTCCGGACGTATTGTGCTCGGTCCGGTATACGTCATTTGACGAGGCCGTACGCATGGTCCACTCCTGCGGTCCGGGTGCACTCTTGGCCAAATGCGACATTAAGTCCGCGTTTCGGCTGTTGCCGGTGCACCCTGAGGACTTCGAACTACTGGGCTTCCATTTTGAGGGCCAGTATTTCGTGGACAGGGCCATGCCGTTCGGCTGTTCTATTTCATGCGCCGCGTTTGAGCGCTTTAGTTCTTTCTTGCATTGGGCCTTAGTTAGGAAGGCAGGTTCTGACAGGGTGGCACATTACCTGGATGATTTCCTTTTTGGGGGCCCCGCAGGTACTGGGGATTGTGTTCATCTACTCCAGTCGTTCCAGCACCTGGCAGATGAGTTGGCTGTCCCATTGGCGCCTGAGAAAACTGAGGGTCCGGCCACTACCCTCACTTTTCTGGGCATCGAATTGGACACGGTGGCCATGACATCTCGCCTTCCCCTGGACAAGGTGCAGCGCCTAGTGGAAAGGCTAGAGGCGCTCCTGCCCAAGAGAAAAGTCACCTTGCATGAATTACAGGAGCTGCACGGGCATCTCAACTTTGCCTGCAGGGTGGTGGCCCCCGGCCGTGCCTTTGCTCGCCGTCTGTGCGATGCGATGGCCGGCCTGACCAAAAAGTTCCACAGGACTAGGCTGACCCGTGGGATGAGGGAGGATTTGGAGGTCTGGCTGGCGTTCCTTAAGGACTTCAATGGGGTATCCTTTTGGCGCTCTGACCTTTTCCTCTCTTCCAGTTTTCAGGTCCATTCCGACGCATCTGGGTCTTGCGGTTTTGGCATCTATTTTGATGGCAGTTGGTGCGCCGGCACATGGCCGCCACAATGGCGGGACTCCGGTGTCGTGAGGGACCTGACTTTTCTGGAGTTCTTTCCCATTTGGGGGTGATTAACATGTGGGGACGTCACTGGGTAAACTCTATTGTCACCTTTTGGTGTGACAACGCGGCGGTTGTCCAAGTGGTCAACTCCCAGACGTCCCGCTCCCCCCGGGTTATGTCCTTAGTCAGGCCGTTTGTCCTGGCTGCGCTGAGGCTTAACATCGTATTTCGCGCACGCCATGTGCCGGGGGTGGACAATTCCATTGCTGATGCCCTGTCCCGCTTTCAGATGGCGCGGTTCAGGGCGTTGGCTCCCGGTGCCAGGGCACTTCCTTCGGAGTTGCCGGACGCGGTCTGGAACATTGGAGGGCCGAGGTGAATTGGGCCATTAGCCTTTCGCTATCAGGTCACACCCGCCATGCTTATCACCTCGCGTGCGAGGCTTTTACCACCTTTCGAAGCCAGCAGGGTTTGCCCGAGGTATGGCCGCTCCCAGTGGATCATGTGCTGCTGTTTATGGTCCACCTGTGGCGGGCTGGCCTGGCCCCGAGGACGATTAGGGGGCGGCTATCGGCCTTGGCCTTTGCCGCCCGGGCGAATGGTGTCCCCGACACCCTTGGCGATTTTCGAATCCGCCGGGTGTTGGAGGGATGGTCTAGGGAGCGGGGTCACCGCCCGGACGCCCGTCAACCGGTGTCGCCGGCGGTGCTGCGGCGTTTGGCTGCGGCCTGGCCCCGCCATTGCAGGGATGGGTTTGAAGCAGCCTTGTTTCACGCCGCTTCTTCCATTGCATTCTTTGCTGCCCTGCGGGTGGGTGAGTTGGTGGTAGCATCCCGGTGGGACGTATCCGGCCGTGCGTTGCAGCTGTCTGATGTCGTGCTCGCCGCGTCGTCGGTCCGGCTGACGATCCGGATGTCCAAGACCGACCAACTGGGAAGGGGGATTTCCTTATTGCTACTGCGCTGCAGTATAGCGGATATCTGTCCGGTAGGAGCGCTGGAGCGCTACCTGGCCATACGTCCCTCAGGTCCTCTGCCCCTTTTCATTCACCAGGATGGGTCCCCTTTAACCCGTTTTCAATTTTGGAAGGTTACGGGGGTGGCTTTGTCGGAAGTGGGGATCCCCGGTGCCCGTTACGGCACCCACTCGTTTCGCATAGGGGCTGCTTCCACGGCAGCCTCTTTTGGGTATTCAGATGCGGATATCATGAGAATGGGGCGCTGGGGGTCTGCTTGCTTCCGTACGTATGTGCGACCGCTACTGTCATGATCTGCCTTGCTGCCGTTTGTTTTCTGTTTGTTTTCTTTCAGAGCGCTTCCTTCGGAGTGACGTGGCCCGGGTTTGGATGGTGGGCCACAGCTTCATTTACTGGGCCGCACGTTTCGCTGGAGCAGCTCCCTGCGGGATCCCCCTCGGCTTGGGGGACCGGGCTTACCTCATGTGGCGGGGGATACGGGGGATGATGTGGAGCCAGTTGCTCCAATTTATGATGGCAAACTGGCGGGTGGTGCCCCCGGATGTCCTCCTGGTGCACCTGGGTGGCAATGACCTGGGTCAGCGTACGGGGTTGGATCTCTCCAGGGCCATATGCAGGGATTTCGATCTCTTGCACCGGCGTTGGCCGGCGACCAGATTTATCTGGTCGAGTATGATACCGCGTGCCCGGTATCGGGGCGCGGTGGATGTCCGGGCCATAGATCGCGCACGGCGTAGTGTAAACTGCGACGTGGCGCGCTTCTTTCGTGCCAGGGGCCTGGGTACAGTGGTGGAGCATCCGGTGTTCCATTTGGAGTCGGACCACCTGTACCGGAATGATGGGGTGCACCTGTCACCTGTTGGCCAGGTCGTGTTCCTGGGTGATCTGCAGCAGGGCCTGGTGACCGAGTTGTCGGTCTCTGGGGGGTGGGGCGGTGAGTAGTTTCACTCCCCCCGTGTGGCGGGTAGCACTGGTGTGGAATGAATTGGGTCCCAGGAGAACCGGGTAGGAACGTGTTTTGATCGGCCACTCTGTGAGCATGATCAAAATGCGGACCGGGAACTTGGGAACTGCCCAGCTCGGCAGCAGGCAGCCCCAATATTTGAGTTCACCCGGATTGGGGTCAGAAGGAGATAACAACTGGTTACTTCTGACCGGGACAGTTAAATGATGTTTGGACATGGTTGTCCGATATCCAAGTTAAGTTTATGAATGGATATCGTGTACCTCACCAGTGCTACTGCGGCCTTGCTGCAGTAAGTTATTGGTTAAGATGGTTAAAGTTAACCAAGTTGATATTAAATAAAGTGGCCCAATTTTTATACCAACAATACTGTGGTCAGTCTCTTTTGTGCGGGCATGTGGGGGCAAAGACGTCCTGGCACACATAGGGCCTTTTGGTGATATTTTCATGAGGCAGTTCTTGTATTTAATTACTATTTTTATTAATGGAAATTTATCCTTCTTCCCCTCCCATGTCCATGAAAACAGCACAGGAATGTTCCATAAGTGACATGTTGACAAGAGAAGGTGAGTAGCAGAGGCCCAAGGGGTCTCACCACTGCACCAGTTATTGTAGAAACAGTATGCTGACTGGGAGATACCTAGTGGTGGGTTGTCAAAAATCTTTGCTACTCCACCGTTATGTCATTGACGTCGTGGGCGTAGCCGTTGTCATGACGTCATGATGTCGTGGGCAGAGCAAAATAAAAATAAAAATGTCTGTGCATGCGTCAAACCTCCATTTGATGCATGCACAGTTCTTTTTTTTTTTTTAGTGTGCATTGGTCAAACCTCCATTTGACACATGCACACTAAAAAATAGAACTGTGCATGCATCAAATGAAGGTTTGGTGCATGCGCAGTTCCAGGCAGCCAAAATGGTTGCCCAGAAAAACATTTTTGGAGGGGCCTGGAGAGGTGACCAAACCGGTTGCCCAGGGTTTTGCCACACACCCCTGGCTACCCCTCCTGATGGGGCACTACCGGTTCAGGAGAACCGGTCCGAACCGGTAACATCCCATCACTGGAGATACCTCTTTGGGCTGCCCCTCTAGACTGTCCTGATGTGTTATCCTGATGATCTGGGTTTTTTTTGTGCAACATGATACAATTCATGAAGAGTCTGATATGTGCAAATTGTCCAGATATTAGGATTATTGATGCTCCATTTGAAATTCTAAAGCATTCATGGGATTGTTGACAATCAGCTAAACCTTAAAATGTGTTGGGAAGCTGTGCCTCAAAGAGATTTTTAGCATTGGTTCATAATTCATTATGTTACATTGAGGTCTCTACAATATCAAAGAAAGTAACTTTTTTTCTACCTCAATGTCTCAGAATATCTTCTTCCCTCTTTCTGATCAGAATCCATTTTCTCTGTTTAGGCACATAAATGGTTATAATATCACAAACATATACGTTTATCTACAATGAAACTTTCCAATGAAACACTTTACCCAAATTGATGCCTAGCACGGTTTTCCATGCATATCTAACAAGCAACCTACCACTTTCATACAGAGCTAACACGTGGCCTACCACTTGCATGTGAGTGGAATCTGATTTGTTACTCTGGCCTCAGCAGATTGGGATGTGGAGACTGTTGTCATAGTGTTCACTGGAAGAGAATGTCTCAACACCATAAGATAGCCCAGTGATGGCGAACCTATGGCACGTGTGCCAGAAGCGGCACTCGGAGCCCTCTCTACGGGCACCCATGCAGTCACACCAGCACAGGGTTTGTCCCCCCTCTGCCCAGCAGCCCAATGGGAGAGCATCCTCTCTCCCCCCAGCACAGAGTTCACCCCACCCCTCTGCCCAGCAGCCCAATGGAAGCATTTCCTTCCTCTCCTATTGCTGCATTGGCACTTTGCAATAAATAAGTGGGTTTTGGGTTGCAGTTTGGGGACTCAGTCTCTAAAAGGTTCACCATCACTGAGATAGCCTGTTGCAAGAGAGGGCGAGAGAGAAAAAAGTGAAGGGGGGGAGAGAAACAAAGAGAACTTGGAATTATTATATTTGGGCATTTGAGTGGATATAAAAGTATGCATTGTTAGTTGAAGTTGAACAGAGGTGTTATGACAGATAAATACATTTATCTACACAGATAGAGCCTCCTCAAAGATTGTGGTATTTTTGAACCACAACTGCATGTACACTGGTAACAGCAACCTTGTGTTATTATTATTATTTTTATTATTATTAAATTCAATTTATATGCCGCTCTCCTTGCCGAAGCAACCCAGAGCGGCTAACAATGTTACAAAAAACATAATATACATACAATATAACACATATAATACAATCAATGTGGTCAATAAATCCTTCATAAAAATAATAAAAATATAAATAGGGTACAATCAAAGAAATACAAGAACAGTCAAGGATATACAGTACAGAGCAATAGGGAAAATCCTCATCCCTTACATATTTCAATTACATATTTCAATTAGTAACAATATACATTTATCCGGAGATTGTTGGCTAATCTTTCTCACACTAGGTCGGATGAAAGGTAATGCAAAATAAGCTCACTATTTTGACAGTTTCAAGTCTGGCCTAGACACAAAATAATAATGATACAGTTCTTGGCTCGAGCATATAGCAATGTCCTTGATGCAGTATTGCTTTGCAAGAAATAATTTAATGTATGTATTTCTGTGAATGTTCAATTGTTGCTTTTGAAA
The DNA here is from genome assembly GCA_030440675.1 of Furcifer pardalis. Classification (NCBI taxonomy): domain Eukaryota; kingdom Metazoa; phylum Chordata; class Lepidosauria; order Squamata; family Chamaeleonidae; genus Furcifer; species Furcifer pardalis. The sequence goes on along the minus strand of CP126897.1, from coordinate 41,972,442 downwards.
ATTCTACTTCATATTATAAAAGAGTAACAGTCTGTATGTTTAAAGAGGTGCACTTTATACCTCTATATATATGTGACTTTCCACTTTTGAAAGCTAATAAAGTTTAATTGTTTAATATTGAGATTCACTCTGTGTTCTGCATTTGTGACCCCCAACCACAAATACAAACTGGGCTGAAGGAGAATGCCATCTCCCTCACAATATTTTCCAGCTTTTATCGCAACTCTTGCTTCCAGCATGAAAGCAATACAGCAAAGCTCCTCCTGGCCATGGTATTTTGCATTCTGGAGGGGAAATTGCATTTTATTATGAAATTTGTATTTTGCATACAATTAGTGCCTTTCCCTACAGACATCACAGACACTGCAGGGACAAAAGGATGGTTGTTAGCATAGAAAGAAATAAGCAGTCCATCCACTGCTAATTTATTTGCAATTTCATGCAAGAAGGCAACACTGCATTTTCTAATAATACACGTTATAGAAAACTGCAAAAATGTATCAGCTTAAAAATATACAAAACCTTCTGAGACCAACCAATACAACCTTGACATCTGAAGAAAAAGATTTTTTTCCTTGTGTAGTGGACAATGAGGGACTGCAGTGGCTCAAGAGGCTAAGACACTGACTGGGAGGCGGAAGGTCAGCAGTTCGAGTACTGCAGGATGGAATGAGCTCCCGTCTTTGTCCTAGCTCCTGCCAACCTAGCAATTCGAAAGCAAGAAATTGCGAGTAGATAAACAGGGACCACTTCGGTGGGAAGGTAACAGCATTCCATGTGCTCCGGTGTCTAGTCATGCCTGCCACATGACCACAGGAACTTTTGCAGAAGCAGACAATGCTGGCTCTTCGGCTTAGAAACAGAGATGAGCACTGACCCCTAGAGTCAGATACGACTGGCTTTCGAGCAAGGGAAACCTTTACCTTTAGTGGACAATGAGAAGGACAAACCTAGTTGGATATACATGCTAGTCAGTTGTGCCACTACTATCTCCTTTCATGTGTATCTTCTTCTGCTCAGGGTGTCTGTACATTGTCCCATTTAGTAGCAATTCACATTTAATAGCAGGAGGAATAGCAACAAAAATGTAACTGGGATACCAAAGAATAATGCCAGCTCAACAAGAAAAAAAAAATCAAAAACACATTGATTAATGAAGTTTCATTCCTTATGAATGAAGCTAATTCTTAAATTAACAGTGCAAAGCAATAGAGGAAAACAACAGAAGGGGAAGGAGTAGAGATCTTTTCAAAAATAAATGGGGAAATCAAGGGAATGTTTAAAGACAAAAATGGCAGGGATCTAGCTGATGCAGAAGAGATTAAGAAAAGATGGCAAGAGTACACAGAAGATCTCTACAAAACGGACCTCAACACCCCTGACAATCACAGTAATGAGAACAATGAACTTGAGCCAAACATCCTGGAGAGGGAAGTCAGAAGGGCCCTAAAAAGCACTGGCAAAAACAAAACTAGTGGAGATGATGGTATCCCAGTTGAATTATTCAAAGCCCTAAAAGATGATGAAATTAAAATATTGCATTCTATGTGATAGCAGATTTGGAAAACACCAATGGCCACAGAATTGGAAAAGGTCAGTATATGTTCCAATCCTCCCAAAAAAGGGCAATGCCAAAGAATGCTCAAATTATCAACAATTGTGCTCATCTCACACACTAGTGTGGTCATGCTCAAGATAATACAGGATAGGCTTCAGCAGCACGCGGATAGAGAACTACCAGAAGTGCATGCTGGGTTCCACAGGGGTAGCGGAACTAGAGACCAAATTGCCAACACACATTGGATCATGGAAAAAACAAAGGAATACCAGAAACAAATCTACTTCTGTTTCAATGACTATACCATATTGTGTGGACCACAATAAAATGTGGCATGTAATTAAAGAAATAGGAATACCAGAACACCTTATATACCAGGATACGGAATGACCGAGTGGTTTTGAATAGGAAAAAGAGTAAGACAAGGCTGCATTTTGTCACGCTGCTTATTTAACTTATATGCAGAGAACATAATGCATAGTGCAGGACTGGATGAATCACAAGTTGGAATTAAAATTGCTGGGAGAAACACCAACAATTTGAGATACGCAGATGATACTACCCTAATGGCAGAAAGTGAAGAAGACCTAAAGAAGCTCTTGCATAGGCTGAAAGAAGAGAGTGCAAAAAGCTGGCTTGAGACTCAACATCAAAAAAGCCAAGATACTGTACTGGCAACAGGCCCTATCAGCCCCTGGAAAATAGATGGAGAAGAAGTAGAAGCAGTGACAGGCTTTACATTTTTAGGATCCAAGATCACTGTAGATGGTGATTGCAGCCATGAAATAAAAAAGCAACTAATTCTTGGGAGGCAAGCTATGAGAAATCTGGAGAACATAGTTAAAAATAGAGACATCACCTTGCAAACAAAAGTCCACATAGACAACGCAATGGTATTTCCAGTAGTAATGTATGGTTGTGAGAGCTGGACCATAAGGAAAGCGGAGCACAGAAGAATAAATGCCTTTGAAATGCCTTTGAAATGTGGTGTTGGAGGAGAATTTTGAGAGTACCCTGGACAGCAAAGAGAACAAATAGGTCGATCTTAAAAGAAATCAACCCCGACTGCCACTTGGAAGGTCAAATATTGAAGATGAAGCTAAAGTACTTTGGAGATCAAATGAGAAGAGAGGATTCACTTGAGAAAGCCTTGATATCAGCAATGGAAGGATAAGGTCACTGTAGATGGTGATTGCAGCCATGAAATAAAAAAGCAACTAATTCTTGGGAGGCAAGCTATGAGAAAACTATATGAATATTTCGGTGTTTTTAAATGTATTTTGTTCTATTTCTGTAAACAAAAAAGTATTGATGGTGGGAACGTTCAAGTGCAAAAGAAGAAGGGGGTGGCAGAGAATGAGATGGCTAGGTGGTATTGTTGATGCAATGAGCACAGAGCTGGGCGGATCGAGGATGATGGAGGATGGTGTGCCTGGTGTGCGATGGTCCATGGGGTCCAAAAGGTCTGAGTCAACTGTGCGACTGAACAACAAAATATGAAGTTTTGCAAAGGTTTTGCAATGCTTTCAGAAGAAGACAAAGATTTTACAGCTAGCTTCTTCAAAAATCAAATTTCAAGAATAATGAAGGTCCTGCTTCTAGTCTGACAGAGGCAAGATAACCAATTTTATTTTAATTTAATTTAGTTTTTGTACTTATATGCCGAATGGTTTTAAGGTTCCTAGCACTGAAAAAGAACAGCTGACAATAGCATTATCTTTTCTACTAGACAGAATCAGGAAATCAAAAATTATTTTTTAAAATGAAAAATCCTAAATCATACAATTGGGCGGATATAGGGCAGATATAGGTACATATACAAAATAGAAATAGTAGCAAATATTTTAACATATGAGTCTTACTTAGACTTAGATCCTCCCATGTTATGTAGCATATCTAGAAACAAGAAATCTCCAACTATTTCGGTCTTGGGCAAGTACTTCAGCATCGTCCCATGTCATTTTCAAGGTGTTCATTGTGTATTTTGAGGGTATCCTTGTTGTCACTTAGCATAAGGAGGTGTCCAACTTGTTGCCACAGTTTTTCTCCATACAAAAAAAAATATTGCCTCCAATTTGGAGTCTTCTTTGTGCAACAATGTTATGTAATTTGCACGAGCCACTCTTTTGAAGCACCTCCTCATTGGTAATATAGTCAACATAGTGAATCTTTAACACTCCAGTGGTATAAACAGCAAGAAGAATTTCAAATTGCATGCCTATAATTTATTATTCACATTTTCACTGATCTGGAAGGAAACAAAACAAACCCAGTACTCAGTTTGTGCAATAAAGCTATACCTTTATTGAGGATCTTACAATCCTCATAAATCAAATTTCTCATGAAAAGTTAATGAAGTTCAACTTAATATTAACAGTGGTATTTTGTTTTCCTGACACCAAACTATTTCTCTTCACTCTGAGTAAATAAAGCATATATACTTGAATCCTAAGATAGTTAATATAAAGATATTGACACCATGCACTTATTCAAAAAGTCTGGAAGAAAAATTACAGAGGGCTTCCTGAATAATACATGGCATGTGACTTTCTGAGAACAGAAGACTATAGAAAATGTCCATAGATTTACTTAATTTAGGATTTAAGTCAGATAATCAACCCTTACTTAGGATTCAAGTAAATGATCAGCATGTGCACTGAGTGCCAACAGATGTGCAAATCCACGTAGACTAAATCAAGGGTGATTTTGTGAATCGAGAACATGTATGAGGTAGAACAGGGAACCACTTTTCAACTCCAGAGCAACACCTTCATGGGAAACAACACTAACTCACAACAGGTCTACTCTGTATTGTTTCTTCATTTCCCAAAATGAAGAAATGTCCTTCATCTGCCAGAAAAAGCATTATGCTCCTGCAGATAGGGTGTGATTACCCTCTGAAAAGAGGAATAATTTTTTAAGAGTTTCCCCCTTTATACAGATGCACAAAACAAGTGGCCTTTACCACATCCCACAAGACACACTCCATACAGAAATGGCTGCAGAAGCTGAGTTCGATACTTCAACTAAGCCTTAATGAATAATGAATTGTTTATTTTATTTTAAAGTGGGTGGGTATTTTAAATTTTATATGTCTATTTTGATATTGTTTAAGGATGGAATCCTGATCCAGGTCAGTACAATATTATGGAATACTCTCTATTTTAACAGAGATAAATCATGTAAGTGTTAAAAAGCTACAATGGCCCATCTTCATCTGCATATCTTCCCTGTAAGTTTAAAGTGAGAACTAGATGAGTAAGGGAAAAAGCATCCAGTAAATCCCCTATCACATCAGTTTCTGACCATACTTCCTACAACATCTTTTCTCTGGGTACAAAGCCATGGAACTCAGTTGTATGTCAGTAAATCCACAGTAGTCCAGCAATGTCTTCTCCCCACCCACCTTTGTGTAGTGGGGACCTACTAAAGAACTTACATTAAATAACTGACTGAAATGTGGGTTTTAGAGGCTCCTGACTTTAAGAATACACTGTGATTTAAACTAGTTTATGAGTCTTGCAGTAACAGTGAATTTCAGTAGTATCTAAACTAACAAAAAATCCTGAAAGTAAGCTTCAGAGATGAGATGAGTAACGAGTGTGTCTCCTAAGTAGACACAGAAATCATTTTCCTGACAATTGAAAAGCTGTTGGGTGACATATGATAGAATTAGTATGGTACTTGGATTAATAAATACCAACTCTGGGCAGGTAATCAAACATTGAATAAAGTGTAAACAGTGGGCTTTTAATTTAAAAAACAACAACAATTAACCATGTGGTTTACAGAAACCCGAGGGACTGTTGTGGCTTAGTCATTAAGATGCTGAACTTGATGACTGGAAGGTCGGCAGGTCAATAGTTCAAGACCTGAGCGCTGCGTGACCGGAGTGAACTCCAGTCTCTGTCCCAGATCCTGCCAAACTAGCAGTTCAAAAGCAAGACATTGCAAGTAGATAAAAAGGACCCATTTCAGTGGGAAGGTAAACAGTGTTCCATGCACTCCGGTGTCAAGTCATGCTTGTCACATGTCCATGGAAACATCTGCAGATGCAGACAGCGCTGGCTCTTTGGCTGTAAATAGAGATGATCACTGAACCCTAGAGTTGGATATGACTGCCTTTTGAGCAAAGGCGACTTTTACCTTTAGCTGTACAGAAACCATGAACACACCACCCTTTCTGAAGCACCCAGTGGTAACTGCTTATCAAGATGAATTTTACAACTGTAATCAAGAATATTAACAAAGGTTAACATGCACATTGTCAAGGAGGATGTAGGAGGCATGAGACATATTTCTCATGGAATCTGCAGAAAGAAGAGTGCAGAGAGCTCTGGATGCACAAAATGAGCAGTACAAGATGGAATCTTGCAGGAACTCACATACTCAGAAAGGACAAGTGAAACAAAAAACAAACACTCCCATTGAATTTGAACTAATCCAGGCCCTTTTATATATCCAGAATTTGTGCTCCTTCTTCCTATTTATTATGATGGGCTGCTGACAGCATCCTTCATGATCCTACTGGAAGAATAATTTCCAAGGTGATTTAACAAATAGTGAAAGAAAGGAAAAATAAGCAATAACAAAATAAGAAAAGCAACAAGAAAAAGGAAACGTGAGTGAAGATGAAACCTTTGTGTACCTCTCTTTGTTAACAGAAATCACTTGTGTAAGAGAGCCCTTGCTTTAGGAATCAGCAAAAGAACACACAAATACAAGAAGGTGCCTATCATATGTTTTTCCCTTTTGTTAAAGCATGAAAGGCCTATCCTTAGAAGAATGCCCTGTGTGACCCTCTAACAACATGTGATGTCTTCAAGGAGAGTATGGCTGGCTGACTGGTTTCTTGAATAGAATCACTGACTCTTTATGGTTCTGTTGCTCTACGAAGTACACAAAAAGAACATTATTTAACCAGGAGGAATACATGAATATCAAGCTGACATTGAAATGGCAACATCTATAAACCAGGGGGAGAATATTTCATTTTTCTTTGGTAACCTGCTGCTGACCTGAAATTTGACACTTGTGTAACAAAAACACTTTCAAACAGTGAATGCACCTTGAAATTGGTGAGCTTGAATTCATAGCAGATTTTATTGCATTTGTTTACTGCTTGCTCAATACTTTGGTTTTCTCTCACATGAAAAGTGTTGAATTACTGTGCTTTCCACATTTATGGTTGAACTTTGTGTGGAAATGTCACAAATGTTCCACAGTTGTACCTCGCTTAAAGAGCATAATGTGTTCCACAGGATTGCTCTTTAAGCGAAACACCATTGTAAGTGACCAATTGTGACCTGGTGGGGGAGATTGTGAACCCCGATTTATTTGTTAAGTGAGATTTTGGTTGGTTTTATTTGTGAAGTGAACATTCAGAGAAAATTCTGCTCTTTAAGCGAGTTACTCTTTAAGTGAGACACTCTTTATGCGAGGTTTGACTGTATATCTTTTGCACTTCACTGCCTTTTGATCCACCTGCTTACCTTTCTTTTTCTTTCCTTTTATTATTAATGAGTGTTGTATAGCCAGTTGCTTCAATGCAATGAGGATAACACCTCATGTATCTATCGCAGTGACCCTTTGCCGCTGCAAGGTTCTGCTATGACAAATTTATTTACAAGGTAGCAGTGATTTCTTCATCACAGTACACTCATACCTCGCATAATGAATTTAATTCATTCTGCGAGGCTGTTCGCTATACAAGTTTTTCGCAATGCGAAACAAATTCACATTGCGAAAATTTATATGGAAATACTCACATAACAAGCGTTTCTATGGGAAAAACTCACATAGCGAAGTTTTTTTGTTATGCGAGTTTTCCCCATAGAAACACTCATTATGCGAGTTTTCCATAGGGAAAATCTGACTCGCATAGCAAATATCCCAATGTTTTGGCTTGCTCCACTGGCCGGGGAGGTGGTGGAAGTCCAGAAACAGTGTGGATCGGGTCCCCCAACCTCCCTGGAGCCAGCAGGGGGGTCCATTTTTTTTACCCATTTTGGTCTCTCTCCCTTGATGGTTGGGCGGGGGGGGGGTCGGGGGACCCAAACCACATTTATGGGGTTGCTGGGGAAGCTGACTTCCTGTCGGCTTCCCTAACTACCCGCCCCTGCCTCCGCAGCTGTGGAGTGGCTGGGCAAGCCAACTGGGGAGAACCCCATTCAGCTTTCCAGCCACCATGCTGCTACAAACGACTGCATCAGATAACACTAACAGATCATTATCTATAATCTGATTTTAGCATTATACGATGCAGTCGTTATCTGAAGTATTTACTGTATTGACTTCTACTTGGGCATAGCACTGGCATTTTGCTCTCTGCTTCTACCACACACTGCTACAGCTACATCCACGCTACATTCACACTACTATTAAAACAACTGCACTCCCTGTGACTTGGTGAGTTAACAACCCTGGGTCTTTGGGAGAGGCGGCAGAAGCTGTAAAGGAGAGGGAGTTGCGGTGGACTACAACACACTCAGCATTCTGCCACAGCCAGTGTCTCTCAAGATCCTGTGATGGTTGTTACAAAATACACTTGCAGTAAGAAAGGTGACAATAGTCCTAGTTCTTGGAAACTAATTTGGAGAAGTCATGAGCCATAGCTGCCGCCTTCAATTCTAGTGAACAAAGCCAATATATATCCTGATGCCAAAGAAAAGTCAGAAGAAGTGAGAGTAGGTTAAAGACAGTTTTGGAAACCTGAGAAGTTTTTCTGTCTCTATTGTCCTTCCCATGTGAAGATATGCATCTTCTTGAGTATAAGTGTAAGCTGATTTGCTCCCAGTCATTTCCAACAGAAAGATACTCTGTGTCATGGGTACTGTAGGAAACTCTTAGTGGCACTGAAGCTGGTTGCTTTGACCTCCTAAAATGTCCCCATTCTCAGGTCAGGATTGCCATATTATATGGTTTCTACAGTTTCCCCCAAATCTTGTTCCTTTTTGCCTGAATTCCCTTCATGCTTGCTCTGAAAAACAGCTGACCCTGAAGCACTTCTACCCAACAACCCTTGCTGCCCTACTTTTGTGACATCCTTATGATCTCACAATGACATACCTTCTAGTTTCATATTTCAGCCTTGAAATCCTAGAAAATGAGATACTCGCTGACTAGGCAATCCTACAAAGGGGTCAAGGTTGAATTCTAGGCAGACAGAAAAGGTAGACAAAAATAATGTTTTGCCTTGATATTCAAAGATGATATATGTACAATAACCACTCGTTCTGAATCCTGTTTCAGTCAGAAAATAGACACCAGGCTCAGGATCATAAAACGAATTGCAAACCATCATGATTTATATTTGGATTCCAATGAATTGAATATAAATAATATTTTTGCCGTATTGTTGAATGTTATCTCAAACACACCGACACATCCCATATACTGAATCTAGAAATAATGTTCTTTTTGCAAAAGAAATATCAGTACATTCCAAACATACATGTCTAAATATTGAAAAAGAGCTAATATATAATTGTACATTGATTTGTGTTTTGGCAGGAATATTAATGAATGGTGTTACACTTCTTTTGTAGACTGATGGATTTACTTAATAATGTAGGTTTTGTGTCAGGATCAATATTTATTGCATGTTTAAGGGTTCAAAAGAAAATAATTTCTTTTTAAATTTCAATTAAAAGTACAATACAGTACCATAAAGAGATAACCATTGACTTTAATAATTGTCTTCAGGGTAAATGTTATACAAGAAACGATAATACTGTTATCTGATAAAAATGTACTTTAATTTGTTCTGTAAAATGGATGATGAACTCTTCTAAGGTTATGCATTTTATAAGAAAGCAACATTGGCAGTTTTTATTGATATTCCACTTTATAATATAGCACTGTAAGCAAGGAAATACCAAGCTAGTATAATATTCTGTTCATTATTGGCATGATTAATCCTGTAGTGACTATACCATAGATCATATAACAGTAAACATCTTAGCTCTACATGTGAACAAAAGGATGGGATGTAATCTCAAGTCACACACACATACATAGATTAAGACGGCCATGTAGTCAAAGCTTTTAGTGGGACCCAGATGGGACCCAGATCTGATATGTACTGTATGTGAAATATTTTCCTCATTGCATAATCATCATTCTACACAGAAATGTCTACCAGATGGGTGATAAGGAAGCAAGCAAGCAAGTAAGTAATCAAGCAAATGCTGTGTTAGGGGTGGTGTCAAGATTTGTAGCTGTTCCTCTAAGTCTTGCAGAACTCGACCCTCACCCAGGTGCAGCTGTTAACCCCTCCCCCCCTGAGAACACTGCAGAAGGTTCTGGGCCTTCATTGGCCCCAGCTGGAGACCCTGGGTAGCTTAGCTATATAAGCTTAGCTATATAAGACTCAACCCTTCCTGCTTAAAACTGCCTTAACAATGAAGGTCACCAGACTTGCAGTTGTTTAGTTTCTAGATTGCTTGGCTTTCTGCTGTCAAACATGTCTTCCTTTCTCCTGATTTTGTCTCTAGGAGATCATCTGCCTTTTTCTTGCTCCTGAAGACTCTTTACCCTGTTCCTGTAGACTGTTGTTTTACCCTGCCTGAATCCTTGCTCCTAGAATTTTATCCTTGCCTCCACCAATTGAGGGTTCTCTACCATAACTAATTTCCTAGTCACCTGATTTCTGGTTTGTTTGGACTTTTTGTTGTCTGGACCAATTCTGTCTTGACTTGGACTCTGTACTGAGATTGTTGTGATCCAGTCCTCATCAGACTCTGAAGATGACCTGCATTGGAAGGCACTTCCTACGTCCAGCCCAGTTCTGCCTGCACCTAAACCTGATAACGTCCTGAACCTAGAATCTCAGCCTGCTTCTGGCTCAACTCTGTTTCCCCAGGCAGATGACCTGTCAGAAGTGTGACAGTGATCAGCCCTCAGTCAGGAAAAGATTCAGAAAGGAGCTACACCTGCAATACAAGCTAAAACTAGTTACCAGAGAAGGCTCCCAGCTGATAGCAGTTAGCTGGGAGGATTTTAAGCAAGTTTGTTTCAGCATTCCAGCGTTGGCACAATTCTTCATAGCAAAGACCAACACCCTGCTTGACTTCAGTTACCTCTTGAGATTGCCTGCCTAGAACCTGACCTGCCTGCCATGATCTTGACTTCTCTGCCAACCCAGCAATGCCCTTTGGACTAGATGTTGCTTGAACTACCGGTAACCAGACCTTGGCTTGCTCTTTGGACTTTTGCTATTTGGACTCTCCTTGAATAGACTCTCTGTGTAGCGCTGCTGTGCAGCAACTGTGCTCATTGGGGTAGATCAGCACACTTTGTACTGACCACTCTACACAGGGAGGTGAGCAAGGCGATTTCGTTTTTCCACCATGGACCATGCCCAAGCCACCCTGAATGGCTTAACTACTCAAACACAGAATTTGCAGGCTCAGCTCCAAGAACTTACTGGGGCTGTAAACCTTCTTTAGGTGATTGCCGGGGCCAGGCAGGCTGCACTCTATCCTTGCAAGTGTCCAATGGCTGTGTCTGAGAAATTCACTGAACTTAGTAGATCAATGATACTTCTTGAGATTGACTACCTAGACCCTGACCTGTCTGCCGTGACCCTGACTTCTCTGTCAACCCTGACAATGCCCCTGGACATCCTTTGGACTAGACACTGCTTGAACTACTGGTAAGCAGACCTCAGCTTGCTATTTGGACTCTCCTTGAATAAACACTCTGGGTAGTGCTGCTGTGTGGCAACCATGCCTGCTGGGGTAGGTCATCACAGAGATCCTGTTACCTGGTTGTCCTGGTGTTCGTGTTGCCTGTCAGCTGTCCAAGCCCTAGACCCTTACAGATCATTGATCTGCTTAGTTCAGGAACTGTTTGCAGGAGCACCCGTTGTAAGAAAGAAGAGGCTTGATTGATGAGGATTTTGTTCTTTTAGAAAGCCTGCATGCATAGAGTTTTAATGGTTGGACTGAACTGTGAATTTACAAATAGAACCTTTGCCAATCTGTTATTATCCTTCAAACTCGTGCACTAATTCACCATCTGCTATCATTAAGCAGACTATGACATTCTAAAGCTGGTCAAGGTCCTAAGGCTTGTGTATCACACATGCCCTTTTGAAAGAGGTGTTAGAACACAAGCATCTTTTTGAAGGAAACTCAATAAAAAATATAGCAGTTAGTCTTTAAAGTGCTATAGTGTTTTTTATTTTAGTTTATTTTATTTTGTTTTGTTTTCTGATATATCTTTTAAAAGGGCTGCCCAGTCTACAATTTATCTGAACTTCAGTGATCATGAAGAGAATATGAAGTTGCCTATCCATAGTTGACATCTGGCATGCAAGTCACATAGCTGCGGTCTTCCCTATTTTGGTGTGAGATATTGAATTGCATTTAAATTATCTGAATCGTTTTTTATTTTGCATCTGTACATTTAATTTAATACTGAACCAGCATGCTTCTCTTTGGTGACATGTGTCTTAATTTGGTTGATGTGTTAAGTGGCCACTCTATATTCATGGCAGCCAACTTCTAGATGTATAAAGTTCTCCTAACAGTGGACCATGAGTTATTAAGACTCAGTTTGTTAAATTCACTTCCTCATAGTGTTTTTTTTTAAACAAGAGGGCTCATAATGAGATTCTATTTATTCTTATTTTATCAGTGTATGGTTTTAGGAGATATCCTACTTTATTCTCCTTGCTGTACCAGTGTGGGATTACTGTTTCAATCCACATCGCATATCCTCACAGGCAGCAGCAGCCCATAAGGATTTTAGCATATCTATCTGTAGAAAATAAGTTTCATTAAAAAAAACCCACAAGAAACACAAACTCAAATCATTTTTTAAAGTCTTCTTTTACAGATAGTGGTTTGTAAATGACACAGGCAAAATGAATTGAAGTATAGCACGGCATCTGTTCTTATTGAAAATCTCTGTGGAGTGTGAAACGAAGAAACCTCATTTCAGGCATTGCTTATAATTGACTTGCTTTCATGGGATTATTTATGTTAATATTTGATAAAACATGCCCCACTCCCATCAGTGTACATGGTAGTAATGCAAGTATTAAAGGCGAAAGTGTCGTGTTAAAGGGATGTACCTTAATACAGTTATTTCGTAAAACTAATTGTAATATGTGATATAAATGTGATCCTTGCATTCTCAAAGTGAATGCTTTTAAAAGTTCAAGTCGAAAGCATCCAAAGGACCAAATGTTCATAGTTTCAAATTAGTTTGTAAAAAGTGGCTTCTACTTGACCTTTTATAAGGACTGTGGTGGCTTAGTTTTTAAGATGCTGAACTTCATGACGGGAAGGTCAGCAGGTTGAGACCCGAGTGCTGCAGTACAGACTGAGCTTTCATCTCTGTCCCAGCTCCTGCCAATCTAGTAGTTCAAAAGCAAAAAATTACAAGTAGATAAATAGGTATCATTTTGGTGGGAAAGTAAACAGCGTCCCATGCACTCTGGTGTCTACCACCTTCCACATGTTGTCATGAAACCATCTGGCCCCCTCTGCTCTGGCCCTCCTATACCAAAGCCCCCAGAGGGCGGGCTGGCCGGCAAAGCAGATTTACTTAGCTGCTTCTCATCCACAAGGAAGTTTAAACAGGTAGCGTGTTCAGAGGCTAGTGTGTGAATGCAATGCTTCTCTTATCCTTTTAGTCCAATGAAGACACGTTGCTCAAGCAAACAAAGGTTTATTGATCAGGTATATTGATCAGGTTCATAAAGCATAAAAGTCAGTAGCATAAGTCAGTCCAGCAAACAGTCCACAGGTACATTAGGTAACCATTTTGGAAAGAAGAGAATAGTCCCACACAATAGCCAGGGTCTTATGCCATTGATATCCAAGATCGAACTAACTAACTTCTCTGCAAAATGGAGAATTTGCAGTCAGGTGGGTTACTCATAGCCAATCAGGTAACAGAGTGAAACATTCTCAAAACAATGGGTTGTTTTTTTACACGTGTGCAATCAGTGTTCTGGCATGTAGACAAAACATGGATCTCAGCTAGCCAGAAAGATAAGGAATACTGGAAAACAGGCAGTCTTGTGACACATAATCTATGAAACAGAGAGGGACAAAGGATGTCTATGAGGCCTAGCTGAATAATCTACTGCCTCAAGCCTTGGGAAACATGAGGAAATATGTCGTTTCCTGACACATGTCTACGGAAATATCTGCAGACACAGATGGCACAGGCTCTTTGGCTAAAAACAGAAATGAGCACTGAACCCTAGAGTTGAATATGATGGGTTTTCAAGCAAGCACAACCTTTACCTTACTTGACATTTGCCACCAGGATGAGCACACCTTTCTCATGTTGAAGACCACAGTTTCTCAATTGCTGATATGTGTACAGTACTAGCTTTAGTAGTAGAGCAATTACATTACAGAGTGGCCTGTAAGAAGTGAAGGGTAGCCAACAATTTTACTGCCACACTGTGGGTGGAGCCTATGTCATGAGTGGAGCCAACATCATGACATCATGGGCGGAGTCAAAGGAAAAAACCATAAAAATAATTACACATAAAAATACTAATTAAATAGACATAAAACCACATAAAACACATTAAAAATAAATACACATTAAATAGACATAAAACCACTAAAAATACAAATTAAATAAAAACAAAACATATAAAAATAGACATTAAATAGAAATAAAACACATAAAAATACACATTAAAATAAGCACACATTAAAATATACCCACCCACACCACACCCAAAGGCGGCTCACTTACCCTGGGGAACAGGCTGTAGGGAGCATCAGGCTAGCAGCTGCTCTTCCTCCTCCCAGCTTGGGAGGACAGCAAGAGTCGGGCTTGCCCGATTGGAGCGGGGTAGAAATACGAGCAATAAATAAATAAATAAAGGAGGACGCTGAGGGCCTCCATGGCTGTGCATGGCCGCCCAACGCTCTGCGCTGCCACACTCCAAGAAGCAAATGGATGGTTGGCTCAGCAGGCAGAGTGCTGTAAGCGAGCATGTGCGCTGAGCACTGTAGGCACACATGCATGCTGAGCACCGTAGGTGTGCATGCGCAGTGGGGGAACTGGCAAAAAGGTAAGCCCCCGAGGTGTTTTCCCCCAGAAGCCTCTACCGGTTCTCGCAGACACCGGGAAAAGCTACTACCGGTTCTGGTGAACTGGTGCGAACTGGCTGCTGCCCATCACTGCCTGTAATTCCCTACCCCAGACAGGAGAGGGAGGAAGCACTCCCATTGGACTGCTAGTCAGAGGGGTGGGGTGAACTTTGTGTTTGGAGGAGGAGGAAGCACTCCTGTTGGACTGCTGGGCAGAGTGAACTCTGTCCTGGGCCACCCCTCTGCCCAGCAGTCCAATGGGAGTGCTTCCTCCCTCCTCTCAACACAGAGTTCACCCCATTTGGTGATGGGATTCAGCAGGTTAGGACCAGTTCACTAGAACTGATAGCAGAAATTCTGGCTGGCCCCACCCATCCAATTTTTGAAATAAAGTACAGTACAGTCAAACCTTGCATAAAGAGTGCCTTGCTTAAAGAGTAACTCGCTTAAAGAGTAGGATTTTTCTGAATGTTCACTTCGCTTAACAAATAAAACCAACCAAAAACAAATAAATCGGGTTCACAGTTCTCCCCACCATAAGTCACAATTGGTTACTTACAATGGTGTTTTGCTTAAAGAGCAAACTTGCTTAAAGAGCAATCCTGTGGAGCACATTGTGCTCTTTAAGCAAGGTACAACTGTAGTCCTAATTTGGGTGCAACAGAGGGCTTTCCCCTTGGCCATGCCCACCACACCATACCCACAGAGTAGGTAGCAAAAAAATTGAATCTCACCAATGGCCCCCATCCTTCTGCCCAACAGTCCAATGGGAGTGCTTCCTCTATCCTCTGTCTGGGGTAAAGACTTACAGGGCACCCTGTACATCATTGTCAAATTATCTGTAAAAAGGTTGGCCAGCCCTGAACTAAGAGCTCTTCCAATGCAGAAAAAGTCCCACTTTCTCTCGCTCAATTTGGAATGAATGTGGGGTTACAAGAATCTACACTAAACATTCCCTTCTTATCTCATTAAAAAAAAACCCATAACTTATTAGAAAACCTCCATATAACCTTTAGAAAATATTGATGAACACTTGTCTTCTGGACCTTGTCTGTTTATCTGTGCACTAATTGAATTCATCTGAATGGGGGAACTGGATGCTTGTCGCCAGCTCTCAGCTCCAAGTGGAAAATGTCATGGCACTAAATTCTGTCCTTCAGAACAAAACAGTATTTAAATGAAACCACATTTTCATGGAAGGACAAAGTAGTCATGAGGAAGTCATGAGGAAAATAATCTGTGTACTGCAACAAGAGGAAATAGTATAAATGCCAGTTTCCCTTTCCACATTTCAAAGTCCATGGAGGTGGACTTTGTTGGCTAGTTCCTTCACTTATGTAGCTTACAGTATTTGGGAAACACATTTGTTTGGTAGTATACCACATTTATAGTACAATAATACACCGGATAATGCTAAAAAAAAAAAGCCCTGACGTCAGGGACAAACTGCGCGGTTTGTCCCTGAAGTCAAACTGACCCTACTATAGCGATTGCTAGCCTAGGGTCAGCTTGACTTCGGGGGCAAACCTCTTCTCGCCACCCGACACGAGCCTTAGCAAGGGCCCAGCAGCATCGGACACAGCCCGGACAGGCTGTTGACAAAGCCTAGTGGCGTTCGGGCTAGCTAGCCCGTGTGCCGCTAGGCTTCATCCAACAATCGCTGCTACTGAACTAGGGTCGGGGAAAAGGCAGGCACCTATGTGCCTTTCCCCCGACCCTAGTTCAGTAGCAGCGATCCATCGCTGGGTGGGGTGTGTGTGGATTGGGTAGATGTTCTATCAAATCCAACAACCCTCCCCACACACACACACGATTGGCTCGGATAACGCTAAAAATTGTTGAATAGAATCATTATCCGTTCCAAGGTTTTTCCAAAAATCTTGCATCGTTATCCGATTCTAGTGCTATCTGGTCCAATCGTTATTCGGTGTATTACTGTAATTTGTTTTCTGCAGATAAGGGTGTCCTGATATGGTAGTGCAGTACTCACTGTGACATGGATATACTCTTCTTTTTACTCTGAAAAGGTAATTTATCAATGGTAGGGAGAAATTTCTGTCAATCATTTGTTTTCCCAAAATTGCTCTGGTGTTAGAATCCACCATCTCTTGTCTGACACTTTGATACCTTTCCTTCAAGCTCATTCCTCCCCAAGTGACCCATGGTAATCAGTGACTACATGACTGATATTACGTAATCAATTTACTATTTAATGGCAAATAAAACTCATTTTTAAGTGCAGATGATTTTTTAACATGAAAGGTACATTGGTATTCCTTCAGAACCATTCCAAGACATAAATTCAAAGAAAAGGCCATAGCGGATCCCATCTCCATCCACTATCCACAATTTCTCTAGTTTAAGGGTTTGTTGGGCAAAATATGTTGGTGCTGAGCATCTGCTATGACATATGTTATATGTTAGGATCATCTGCAAGGCAAAATGACCAACAAATCATTTTATTAAGAACCAGAAACAAAGGATGTAACCCTTTCCTTATTTTGTTCTTGTAGATAAGCCTATAAGTATCAAATGTTTTCTTCAAACTGGGCAAGAGTATGAGCATTTATGTGAATTTGTCAGTGTATTTTGATTATTGTGCAAAAATATACAGAAAGGTTTTTGGCACACAAAAATATTTTGTTTAGAAAATACATTTTGCCCCCAAAATACTTATATACAAAATATAAGGGACTTTTTATGTCAAATTCAAGGTTCTTGCTATAAAGCAGAATGTTTTTGTGGAAATTGTAGTGATGATAGAAACTGATTGTCTTTTTGCTCTAATGCCAGAATGAAAAGTCTCACAGCAGTTGAAAATTTTTAATTAGTGACTCAATATATCAATAGCGATAGCAAGCAATAGCAATTACACTTAAATACTTCCCTGTCCCCAAAAAGGGTAATGCCAAAGAATGTTCAAATTATCGAACAATTGCGCTCATCCCACACGCTAGCAAGGTGATGATCAAGATAATACAAGATAGACTGCTGCAGCACGTGGATAGAGAATTACCAGAAGTGCAGGCGGGGTTCAGAAGAGGCAGGGGGGCTAGAGACCACATTGCCAACATATGTTGGATCATGGAAAAAACATATTATTTAGAAGTAAATGCCACAGGATTGGAAAAAATCTGTATAAGTTCCAATCCCCAAAAAGGGTAATGCCAAAGAATGTTCAAATTATCGAACAATTGTGCTCATCCCACACGCAAGCAAGGTGATGCTCAAGATAATACAGGATAGACTGCAGCAGCACATGGAGAGAGAATTACCAGAAGTGCAGGTGGGGTTCAGAAGAGGCAGGGGGACTAGAGACCACATTGCCAACATACGTTGGAGCATGGAGAAAACAAAGGAATATCATAAACAAGTCTACTTCTGTTTCATTGACTACACCAAGGCCTTTGACTGTGTGGGCCACAAAAAAAGTGGCAAGTAATTAAAGATATGGGAATACCAGAACACCTTATATGCCTCATGAGAAATCTGTACATGAATCAAGAAGCAACAGTTAGGACAGAATACGAAAGGACAGAGTGGTTTAGAATAGTAAAAGGAGTAAGACAAGGCTGCATTTTATCACCCTGCTTATTCAACTTATACACAGAGCACATAATGTGCAATGCAGGGATGGATGAATCACAAGTTGGGATCAAAACTGCTGGGAGAAACATCAACAATTTGAGATACACAGATGATACCACCTGTCAGGAAAAGACCTATTTCCTCATGTTTCCCAAGGCTTGAAATTGCAATTTTTCAGCTAGGCCTCATAAATAGGCCTCATAAAAATCCTTTCCCATCTCTGTGTGTCTCACAAGACTGTCACAAGATGGTTGTTTTCAGCCAGTGTTCCTGCTGTTATCTCTTTAGCGTGTTTTGTCTTCACCGGCTCCACATGTGTGAAAACAACCCATTGTTTTGGGAAAGTTATTCTCTGTTACCTGATTGGCTAAGAGTAACCCACCTGACTGCAAATTCTCCACGTTTGCAGAGAAGTTAGTGAGTTCGTTTTTGGATCTCTATGGGCTAACATCCTTTGCCAGGGAGGTATGCATTTTCGGTCCTTCAAAATGGTTACCTAAATTACCTGTGGACTGTACTGGTCTGACTTATGCTACTGACTTTTATGCTTTATGAACCTGATCAATATACCTGATCAATAAACCTTTGTTTGCCTGAGCAACGTGTCTTCATTGGACTAAAAGGGTAAGAGAAGCATTGCATTCACACACAAAGCCTCTGAACACGCTACCTGTTTAAACCTCCTTGTGAATGAGAAGCAACTAAGGGCTGTAAAGCTTTATTGCCGGCCAGCCCGCACTCTGGGGGCTTTGGTTCAGGAGGTTTCCAGGGCAGAGGGGGCCGGCTGGTTCGTGACACCACCCTAATGGGAGAAAGTGAGGAAGACCTAAAGAAGCTCCTACTTAGGTTGAAAGAAGAGATTGCAAAAGCTGGCTTGAGATTCAATATAAAGAAAACAAAGATAATGGCAACAGACCCTATCAGTCCCTGGAGAATAGATGGGGAAGAAGTAGAAGCAGTGACAGATATTACTTTCTTAGGATCCAAGATCACTGTAGGTGGTGATTGCAGCCATGAAATAAAAAGGCGACTAATTCTTGGGAGACAAGCTATGAGAAACCTGGGGAACATAGTTAAAAGTAGAGACATCACCACCTTGAAAACAAAAATTCGCATAGTCAAAGCAATGGCATTCCCTGTGGCAATGTATGGTTGCGAGAGCTGGACCATTAGGAAAGAATAGATGCTTTTGAGATATTGTGTTGGAGGAGAGTTTTGAGAGTCCCCTGGACAGCGAGGACAACAAATAAGTCAATCTTGGAAGAAATTAATACCGAATGCTCCTTAGAAGGTCAAATAGTAAAGATGACATCAAATGTGAAGAGAGGATTCACTTGAGAAAGCCTTGATGCTGGGAAAGGAGGAGGGCAAAAGAAGAAGGGGTGGCTAGAGATGAGATGGCTAGATGGCATTGTAGACACAATGGGCACAGAGTGAGTTGAGGAGTATGGTGGAGGACAGAGGTGCCTGGCGGACAATGGTCCATGGAGTCGCAAAGGGTCGGAATTGACTGTGCGACTGAACAACAACAAAATGCTTAGCAAAGGTTATTTATTTATTTATTTATATTTATATTGCCGCCCACTCGCTGTGGTGATTCAGGGCGGCTTACAGACAATACAATCAGTAAAATAATAATAATATAATAATACAATCAATCAATGTTGATGGGGATTTGAGGCAGCGGTGAAGCCTCAGCCTCCTGTGTCATCTTCTTCACCCCCTGGCCATTGGTGTGGGCCATTGGTGTGGTGTGGGTTAATCCTACTTCTTAGATCTCCTTATAAGAAACAAAAGGAGAAAAGTCTGTCAAGCACATCTTATTACTGCAACTAGCTAGGAGAAGGCTGCATTCATATGTAAAGGGATAATTAGCCAACTGAGATGTGTATTCTCTCACTCAAGTAAAATGGAGGCTAGAGAATGTATCCTCATAGAGCCAAATAGAGGACATTGCAATGCCTATCTATAACCATTAGCCAGGAAACAGTTTGCTCTCACAGAAAAGACCATGAGAGTACTCCGTTTAGAGCGCTCTCTGGGATATTTCTGCTGTGCTTGGGGGTAATTGACCCAGCATTGAGAGCTTTACAGCCCCGATGCTGGAAGATATATGGTCTAACTGTCTGCTCTATGGTTTAAACCTGTCCATGCACACCTTTCCTAGTGGCGGCTGCACATGGTGTCTATAACCAGCCCTTCCCTTCTTGATCTCATGTGACACTCTTAAACCAAGGCAAGTTCTCTTGTGTTCCCCTTTGCGTACACATGTATAAAAAGGACAAAACTTTTGAATTTGAGCCACATCTCTTTTCTGACCACCAAGTTCCCTTTGGATTTAAGGCCTCATGCAAATGGAAACACAGTTATTATGTTGATTTGATTTCATGTTTGGTCTGTATTCAATCATCAGCCAGAGGGGTCCCGTACAAAATAAATTTAATTTATACTGATATATTGTCTGCAATGTTTGCTTGAAATGTTTCTTGTTTTAACATGGTTTGCACCTAAGAATTATGGTCTGCCTTGGAAAGTGGGGACCCCCAGAAATTCAGGTATCACAACTATGTATGGTTGACAATCTTATCTGACTCTAGGGTTCAGTGCTCATCTCTGCTTATAGCTAAAGAGCCAGTGCTGTCGGCGTTTGCAGACATTTCCATGGACATGTGGCAGGAATGACTAGAAACTGTTTATTTATTTATTTACATTTCTATACCGCCCTTCTTGCCAGGGCGACCCAGGGCGGTGTACAACATCATAAAAACATAATAAAACCCAACCCAAACCCATTGTTAAAAAACTTCAAAATTACAATTATAAAATTTAAAAAGTTTTTAAAATTTGTAAACATCCACAGGTCCCACTGAAGTGATACCTATTTATCTACTTGGAATTTCTTGCTTTTATTTATTTATTTATTTATTTTATTTACTCCAATTTTTATACCGCCCTACTCGGCTGGGCCGACTCAGGGCGGTTCACAAGCACAGAGTAAACAGCAAGTTTATAAACACAACATGTAAATACAAAAAGAGAGAAAAATCAGTATCAACACCATAAAACAACTCAACATCGTTACATCATAAAAAATTCAATAGATATCAATTTCAAACAGCAATCAAAAATTACTGCTAGGTTGGCAGGAGCTGGGACAGAGATGGGAGCTCACCCTGTTGTGCAGTACTCGGGTCTTGAAATGCTGACCTTCCGGTTGTCAAGTTCAGCACCTTAACCGCTAAGCTATCACAGTCCCACTATGATAGGTATGCCTTGACTGAAACAACCATTGATACTTTGAGAAATGTCTCAACAAACCCTCTTGGTCTGCATTCAATAGCATCAAATGAATTAACTCCACTCTGTGATCTCACTTTATTCATTGTAGATATTCCCAATTCAGCAATTTGTTCATTTTTAGGTGAGAAGTGGTTAAGTGAAAAAAAGAAGTCAAGTTTGGAATTTTCTCCAGCTTGGTGTCTTTTTAGTGAATTGTAGTGAGCACAAGAGGGCATCCTGTAGTCCATCTTGACTGCTCTCTTTGATGTCATCGACATTCAGGCTGCCCTTTGCTATGTAAAGCGCGACATCCTTTTTCCTGCTGGCAATGTGAGTGCAATATTATGCAGTAATACCAGCCCATTATGTGACATTCTGAACTATGGTTACAGAAGTACAATGTCCCCCATTCAAACTGCATCCTACTTAGAGCTCCTTAAGTATACTATCACCCTGTAATATGTATGAGGTTATTCTGGCCTCAGCTCATAGTGTTTGGGCTTTCACTATTCTAAGGTAGCAATGTCATCAGAACTCATCCAGTGTGCCAAAAGCCACACTGTTAAAAATAACTATTATGTGGCCTTGAGACATCTAGGCTTTGTTATAGCTATCCCAATGCTAATTCCAGTCCCATTTAAGATGTTTTAGTACTCAACCCTGCCTGTAAACTGTTCATTCTGTTGCAAACACAAGTAAGATGGTATGTGTATGTATCTTGTGGATCATTAACAAAAAAATTCTTCTATACAACTATGGAACAAAAATCCTATAGTAAATATTTAAGCATCCACAGAATTAGACAATAGCAAGAAAAAACAACAGTTTGAGCTTGGAATATAGTATGAATAATTATAATCAGAAGATATAGCAACATGATGATTAACAGCACACAGATCCCTTTTAGCCTTGCAAGATTGTGACATAATAAATTATCACTAAGTCTGCCTGGGAAAAAGCAAGCTGTCTCTGTTATGCTATCAGTTCATGTTAGCACAAGGTCTTCAGAAAGCCTCTTGCATTTCTGAAAAGGGATGCAAGATCTGTTCTAAACCAAGCTATTCTTCATTCTCTTTTGATTGTACTGCTTGAAACATACTCCATTTCGAGCTTCTAAGCAACTAAAGGTCATTCTCCGTTATTAAACATGACTTCAGACATCTTTGGCTTAGGAACATTTGGCAATTTTTCCTGCAGATTGTTCTGTTTGTGTACAATTTTATTTATTTTTCTCATTTAAAGGTTGTCTTTTTCCTGATGAAGAAACTCAAGGCACAGTGCTAAAACAAGTAAAACTAAAAACACAATTAATAGTATATTATAACATAGTTAAACTACAATAATATTTCAAATAAAGTATATGGTAAAAAAATACCCTAAAAAACCAAATTGACTTAGCTAAAACCCAGCATTCATGGACTTATTTATCGTTGTTGAAAGCCTGCCTTAAGATTTTTGGCATACAGTAATACCTCGGATAACAACTGCATCGGCTAACGCTAAAATCAGGTAACAATGCAAAATTTATTTAGAAATTTTGCATCAGATAATGATCTGTTAGCGTTATCCGATACAGTCATTTTGTAGCAGCAGGGTAGCTGGAAAGCTGAACGGGGTTCTCCATTCAGCTTCCCAGCCACCCTGCAGCTGCAGAGGCAGGGTGGGTTGGCTGGAAAGCTGATGGGGGGCTCCCCCGTCGGCTTCCCCAGCCACCCCACAGCTGTGGAGGCATGGGCGGGTGGCTAGGGAAGCCAACAGGGACTCCCCGTCAGCTTCCCCAGCCACCCTGCAGCTGTAGATCGGGACCTCTGATCTCCCTGGAGCCTGAAATTCATCTGCCTAGCATGGTATACATATTTTATATACCGTACATACATTACATGGTTGTCACTTCAGGTAACAATGTCCATAACTCCACCTAGATGCAAACCAATCATCCACATGGACTACACTACAGGATTATTGTAAGTGCCCAATTTTATTTTATTTTTTGAAACTCAAAATTCTTATTGTTTTTCAATTAAGTATTTTCTGGAGAATGTGATTTGGAGTATGTCCAGTCATATTGCTGTGCCAGAAAAAGTGCAACAGCTTTAAAAGGTGTGTGTGTGTGTGTCATGTGCTAAATGTCAAAGAACTAAGGACATCATAGCTTTAAGCAAACCCCAGTGTGGACATACTCGAAGTCGCATTTTCCAGAAAATACTTAGTTGAAGAACAATAAGAATTTTGAGTTTCAAAATAAATCTACAGCTGGAAGTATGGGGGCACAAAGCCCCCAAACTCACCTCAGAAAACCTTTGGACTCAGAAAAACTGTCTTTGGTTTTAATAGATTACTTGGTTTAGCTTTTTCTGGAATCTCTTGAAACATCTTCAGGGGGGGGAATGTAAATTCATTTCTAAAACAAGGGTAGACCATGTCTTATTTTAAAAATACAAGCAAAACATGACTAGAGATGTTTCATTGAAATAAACAAGATTTCAGAGAATTGCATAAGTAAAGAAAAAGTTACTGCATTAAGCATTAATTTTCTTCTTTCATGTCCCGATCAAACCCTGGTCTGCAAAATGAAGCCACTTTCTTTGCTTTGTCATTGCCCAAACTTAAGTCCTCACTGGTGCATGTTTCTGGCAGTAATCATCAGACCAGAAAATGAGCCGGATTCTGTATCTCTCCACATTCGCACAGCGTGTTGTTGTCTCCCAGCAGCTCCCACTTGAGCATATTGGTCTTGCATTTAGGGACTCCAACCCGCTGCCTCTTCAGGGTCTTCCAAGTGATGTTGGAGAGGTTGAGTTCTTCAGTTATATCCTATTTAATGTTGTTCTTTGTCAATGAGCTCCTTCCTCCATCTTCTAATTTGCTTTTGTGTACCCTCAAGAGTGTTTGTATCCTCAAGAGTGGATTAAGTAACCATTAACGCAATCATTAGTTTTTACTTAATCACTTCTCCAGTTTCTTCATTAATTCAATTAATAATTAAGGAAATGCATAAAAAGTAAGTAGCAATATGAATTTTGAGTAACTTCGGTAAGTTTTACATTAAGAAATGAATCAGCACAGTAACTTTGTGTACCGTATTTGCTGGTGTATAAGATGACTTTTTCACCCTGAAAAACATGCCTCCAAGTGTTGGGGGGGGGTCGTCTTATATGCTGGGTGCACTTTAGTTGGGACAGACATAGCTGCCCATAGTGGCCTCCGGATGCTCACCCACCTCATTCTACATACCATCCAGATGAAGAAAGAAGCTCTACATTACAACTGTGTCTCCCTTTCAAACTGGTGGGGGAAAAGAAAGGGTTTCACTTACTGGTACCTTCTGCCCTTATCTCTGCTCTGCCCAAAATGGAGGAAAAAACCATGCTTCTTCTTTGCAGGGGAAGCAAGAGGCTAGGCTAGACCAACACTTCCTGCCTCAGTGCAATTGACCTCCTCACCCACTTTACCTGCAGCGCCACCACTGGTGGGTGGTGCAAGTACAGTTCTTAAAAAATCAATAAAATTATTAATATTACTGAATTTTAATCACTGAAACTCACTAGCAGTTGCTACATTTCCCACTCTTGGCTTATATGCAGGTCCATCTATTTTCCTGGATTTCAATGTCAAAATTAGGTACCTCGGGTTATATTCGGGTCGGCTTATATTCATGTATATATGGTAGATAAATAAGTACCACTTTGCACTTGCACTGTTTTATGTTTATTGTACATGTTTGATAACATAGAGCCTTGTGACAGTTTTTCTGCATGTCACAAGCATTTGAATATAAATTAACATGTTGAAATCAAATCTGATGTTCTTTTACGTTTTATTTGGTGTGTAGAAGGTGTGCAGAAGAGGGGGTAGTCTTATACAGTGAGTATATAACAAAATCTTTATTTTGAATGGAAATTTTGGGGAGTCATCTTATATGCCCAGTCGTCTTATACGTCGGCAAATACGGTACATTAAAATGGACTTTTGAAATGGTTCTAACTTTGTATATGTCAGAGAAGGTGATGAATTTAAGAGAAGTATTCCATGTGTGGTATGGGCCCCATGACTTCAGTGGGAAGGTAAACAGCATTCCATGTCTAGGCATGCCTGCCACATGTCCTCAGAAACATCTGCAAAAGCAGACAGCACTGCCTCTTCAGCTATAAACAGAGATGAGCACTGAACCCTAGAGTCGAATGTGACTGGCTTTCAAGCAAGGGCGACCTTTACCTTTAATGTAGATCTCAAGCATCAGCAATGAACAGAAGGGGGAAAAATTTACACCCCAACTATTTCTCACTTCTTGGGAGGAGCTGATATCCACAGTATTGCACCATAATGCTTTGCACCCAATAGTTCTGACTGAATGGTTGTAACAACAGCAAGACCAAAACCTTTTGGGGTAAGTTTGGGGGGGGGGCGCGGCGGCGGGGAAGTGGCTTAATGGTTAAGCTGCTGAACTTCATAAACTTCAGTACGTCAACATTTTAAGACCTCAGTGAGCTCCCATCTCTGTCTCAGCTCCTGCCAACCTAGCAGTTCAAAAGCAAGAAATTACAAGTACCATATATGCCAGCATACAAGACGACTCCCCCCCCTTGAAAAACATGCCTCCAAGGAGGGGGTCGTCTTGTACCCTGGGTGCACTTCAGTTAGGATAGACATGCATCCAGGCAGGCGCCGGCGGTACATGCAGTGGGAGCAGAGGGGGCGGACGGCAGGTGGCAGGCAGGGGAAGCTTGGCCGCTGGGGTCTGCAAGAGCTATCGGTAAGCCTTGGAAATGACACTATAGAAAGGCGAGGGGAGGATCTCGCTGGGGGGCCACTTGCCTTCTATGTGATCGCACTGGGTGGGGTGGGCAGGGACCGCAAAATGCAGCTTCCCTTCCCGTCCGTGTAGTCTGGGGCCCTCCCTATCGGAGCCTAAGCAAGTTGGGGGGCACTCCCTGCAGCACGAGAGGCGGGCGGTGGGTCGTTCAGTCTCCTGTTGCTTGCAAAGTCTGAGCCACCTCTGCCTCCTTTCTTTTACCTGTCTCGTCCTCTCCCTTCCCAAACTCGAAAGTCACTGTAGCAGCCCGTCTTTCTTTCCTGCCCAGGCTGGCTAAGGAAAGTGGGGGGAGTGGGAGTGGATTGAAGGTCCAAAAGGGGGGGGGGGCGCTGGTCTCTGATCGTCCCGGGGCAGGGCTGGGCAAGGGGGTGTTGGTGTTGGGAGGAAGCTTCTCTCCTCTCCCATTTTTCTGACCCGTGCTGCCCCTTTCCTCGCTCTTTGTTATTGCTTTTGTTTTGCATGGAGCACATGACCTGTGATCTCGGCCTCTTAAAGTTACAGATCCCCAACCTCGGCACAAACGGATTGATTTCTGAGGCTTTTTTAAAACGTCGTTTGGGGTTGTGGGGGGGGGAGGCAAACCTCTTTGGTGGCAGTGTGTGTGTGGGTCCCCCCACTTTGCTGGGGACAAAAAGGTCCAACCCTCCTAGCAATTCGTTTTGAGGCTGGTGCAGAGGAAGCCTCTCTCCTCTACCACTTTTCTGACCCGTGCTGCCCCTTTCCTCGCTCTCTTTGACTGAATATGCCTCACTTTGTGTGTGTGTGGTTAAATGTAGAGCAAGAAGGATTGGAAAACTCATTTCTGCTCTTCTACAAAGCACTGTTTGTTTTTAATTATATTATTTGAAGGTATATAGCCCAGAATGGCTTCCTAACATGAAGCATCTATTGCTGTTGTGTACGAATAATTCTTTGGAGGGTTTTCAACTCCCCCCAACCCACTTTCCCCACTTTTCCCATTTTTGAATCAGAGGATTTGAGCTGATTGATTTTGCTTCCACAAACCTATCTAATGTCGAGTTATACACACTGAGATGACTAAATGGGTTTTTTAATTTGCTTTTGAACAGAATGAGATGGTTTAATTTGATACATTATGTAGAGTTTGGTTAACAGATTAGAAAACAAACAGCATGGCAGCTCCCATAGGTTTATTGTTCCATTCAGCTTTAGTGAATTAGCCTCTGGCATTTACTATTGGCTGGTATAATACAGGATGGGGAGGGGTCTTAGCCACCCTCACACTATTTATGAACATTTCTTTGGGAGCTCAGCAAGGTCTGACGAAGGGGGTGTGTCCCCAGAAACATGTTACCTATCCAGTGTTTATACTCTTGATGTGCCTGTCCATAGGGTCCACTTGGAGTGTTGCTTGCACTGAGGAGGGGAGGAGTGTGTTGTCTTTGGTGAATTACGTTTAATAAACTTGCACTGTTTTATGTTTACTGTACATGTTTGATAACATACAGCCTTGTGACACTTTTTCTGCATGCCATAAGCATTTGAATATAAATTACGGTAACATGATGAAATCAAATCTGATGTTCTTTTATGTTTTATTTGGTGTGTGGAAGGTGTGTGGAAGAGGGGGTAGTCTTGTACGGCGAGTATATAACAAAAACTATATTTTGAGTGGAAAAGTTGGGGGGTCGTCTTATATGCCCAGTCGTCTTGTACCCCGGCATATACGGTAGATAAATAGGTACCACTTCATTCATTCATTTCATTCATTCATTTATTTGATTTGTATACCGCCCTACTCGGTACAACTGACTCAGGGCGGTTTACAGAAACAATACATATAAGATAATCCAAAGTAATATAACATAATCAAAGGTCATACAGTATAATACAATAAATATAACAATGCAGTACAGCAGTGCAATAAAACAAAACCACACTGCAAAATAAGGTTACAAAATACAATTCCAGTTACATATACATAACATAGTCTCAGTAATACAATACAATATAAAAATACAGTACATAATCCAACAATGTCAGGGCTCTCACCCTAACCACAAGCATGCTCTGACGGGGCTGGGGGGAGGGCAGGAGCATTGCCTCACCGCCCGCAGCTGTTTCGGCGTCTCCTCCAGCAGGATGGTGAGTCCGGAGGGAAGGCGGGAGAGTCCTCACTCCACCGCCGCTGCCGACGAACTTTTATCCAGTGACTAGGAAGCAGGGCTCCAGTACCCTTCGTGGCATCCTATCACCCTTGCGGAGCAAGTCTATTGTACTGAACCACTCTCTTCTGGCAGTCACAGGCAATCATGAAAGTGACGGAGTATGATGGTGAACAGACAGGATACAGTCTCACCACTGTAGTTTCGTTAACTGGCTTTGTACCCTTAAATGGAATGGATGAGCTTAGATACAATCAACAACCCATTGATAGCACCATCAAATATTTGTTGTCAGATGTATTTCCCCATGGAAATACCTTCGGGGGGAAGGTAACAGTGTTCTGTGTGCTCCAGTCTCTAGTCATGTCTGCCACTTATGTGCCTATACCAACTGCCAGGGGAAGAAGAATCCAGGGCAGGTTGAAGACTTTGCTGCCCCTCCCCCTGTGCCCACAGCAACATATTGTATTATTTGTAAGCCGCCCTGAGTCGCCACGGCGAGTGGGCAGCAATATAAATTTGAACTAATAATAATAATAATAATAAATGTGTGTAAATACTTGCCAGCTAAGGAAATACTGTATAATTGTCTGAGAACGTTCATATCAAATAAAGCTTGAGGTTAGTTCCACTACATTCTTTGTTACTTTTGCTGTAACAGATGAACATGAATTCAGGATAGAACATGCCCTGCTTCTTCTTTCGTGTCCTGATCAAACCCTGGGCTGCAAAAATTAATGGAGTTTTTGTTGGAGAATTTTCGTTATTCTTTTACATAATTGGTAGAGTATAAGATGAAAAGCAAAACAACAGCAGCAGAGAAAGTATAAGAGAACAGTCCAAGTTTCATACCTATCCTGTTTCTTACAGTGATTAGCCCTTTGTATAGTTAAAAACATTCTATAAGCATGTAAGTAGGGAGCCCCAGGACTTCTCCATCTGTTGACGCTCCTAGGCCCCGCCCCCACACTGGGCTTGAGAAGTCGCCACAGTGAGCCACCACCACCTTTGGAATTTGCTCACGAGAGGTTTGAGAATACTGTTTCTTGTGCTGTTATAGTGTATTATTAGCCTGGCTTGGGGTTTCTAAGCAAAGTCTTGGAGTTATCTCATCAATAAGCTACACCTGTGCTGTTCCAATTGCTGTTCCAATTGGAGAACCCTTAAGGAGGAACAGCTGTTTTACATTTACATTAAGACATATTATCCTAGAGAACTGGTTAGGCAAAGACTTAGTACTTAACTGTTGAACAGTTGAAAAGTGCCAAAATGAAGCCATCTTTTAGTGAATTCATTCTGTAGTTCCTTCCATCTGACCTAGTGTGAGAAAGATTAGCCAGAATAAGCTTTAAGCTCTGGTTTAAAAGCTCTGGTTGATTTGTGTTTGGGGTGGGTGTTTGGGTAGGTGGGTGTATTTTAATGTATTTTTATTTTATTTATTAATTTATTTAATTTATTTATATACGGGTTTGTGTTGTGGGTGGCTGGGTTGAGGTGTGTGTGTGTGCGCGCGCGCGCTCTTATTTTTATTTTATTTTTTATTATTTTTTCTTTGGCCATGCCCACAACATCATGGCATCATGACATTGGCTCCGCCCACACTGTGATGATGTCACGGTGGGGTAGTAAAATTTGTGACATCCCACCACTGATTATTATATGTTGTTCTTGCAATATGATTTAGATATATTGTCCTAAATTATATATATTGTATTACTGTACATTTATTGTATTTGGTTTGTTTACCTGTGATCTGTGTATGATGTTATTATGATTGTGTATCTGTGTATCTTGCATTCCTGTAAGCTGCCCAGAGTCACTGTCGTGAGTGGGGCAGGATATAAGTCTAAAAATTTAATTAAATTAAAAGGGGTATCTTTACTTACAGTTATGATCTGTAGCTACAATCAGAAGAAAAGGGAATTGTGGGGAATGAATTCACCAAAAGGTGGGTTCATTTCACAGTTTCATGTCTGGCTTGACACAGAAGAAGAAGAATCAGAATCATAAAAGGAAAAAGGTTGGAGTCTCCACCATGTGGGAGAAACACCCTTCCATATCTGTTGCAAAGCCAGTGAATCAGGATAAAAGGGGAAAGGTTGGCGTTTCCAACACCCTTCCATTTGTGTTGCAAAGTTAGTGAATCAGGAGAAAGAGTAAGAACAATAAAACAAATGGGATGAGGAGGTAGCCTCAAATGCCAGAGGCAGGGGGGGAAACTTCACCAATAGTGACAAACCACAATCATACTTTAAGCAATAAAACCCACTTCCATTGAAACCTAGTCACAGTGAATGCAATACAGAAAAACTTCGGTTAACATAATTAATGCATTCTCCTGGACGTTTCTTAAAGTGAAAATTACTTAAACTGAATTCCCCATAGGAATGCATTGCATGCAATTTTGCATTGAAAGCCAATATGTTAACTGACAAGCGGTTCCCCATAGGAATGCATTGGAAACCAATTAATCCGTTCCGGAAAAAAAATCCTTAAACCAAGCCACAATTTTCTATGGATTTCCTTTTGTTATGCAATTTTTATGCTAACCAAGCCATTTGTTAACCGAGGTTCCACTGTACTGTTATTTTCCCAACACTGCATGCAAGAATCTCTCGGCTTGTGTCACAGATTTTTGAAACAATCTCTTAGTAGAGGCTTTCGTGGGATGTCTCCAGTTATCTCTGTAGTCAGACAGTCAGACTCTGTAGTCTGGTCAGGTTAAAATGTCAGGGAGTGAGTGCCTCATGCCAATATGTTTAGTACACACATTCATCTTTTCATTCTGTAACAGTTTGATGCAGCTCTGATTGCTTTCCATCATCTGGATTGCCATCTCACATCTATTCAAAGTCATTTGCTTCTCCAGCCATAGCAGTTCTCTGCATGTTGCTGCTTGCCAATGAACTCTGATTGTGCAGAAGACAAAGTGACATCTTCTTCTTTATGACTAGCCAACGAAATAGGCCCATCACTATAGATAAACAGAAACCCATTGGTGGACATATAGTCTCTGCTATCTTTCTCCCACTCTTCATCTGTGTACTCTACTAACTTTGGATTTCTTCTTGCTGGCAGTGTAGGCTTAAAATCCATAGCTTTTTTCAAGTACAGTACCTAGCTACTCTTTTGACAACTATGTAGTCATCTTGGTGACCTAGCTTTACTGCTCTGAATCCCTACAGCAGCAGCTGTATCAAGTCTAGTAGTTGTTATGTACAAAAGCTTTCCTATAGCTGTTCAGTACTTTCTGTTGTTTGGCAGGAATTTACTTTCCTCTCTGTTTTCTAGAAAGTCTGTTGGCAATGGTGTTGCAATAATGTGGGCATCTGGAGGCCTAGTGTCTCCACAAGCTAAATTATCTTTTCTTTCTGGTTCAGCAAATACAAGCCATCTGCCTCTCTTTCAATTTCAAGGCCCTAAAAGTATGTTGCGTCCCCTAATTCTTTGATTTCTACTTCTTTGTTAAGATACAATCTCTTTGCCCCATATTCTCTATAAGTACCTAAAATAAGGTAATCAACATAGCTAAGAATAAAGGTTACATTTTTATGTCTACTTCAGGTATACAAGCATTGAAATGCATTACCTTGCTTAAAATCTTGTTGAAGCAATATCTTCTTCAATTGCTCATTCCAGGCTCAGGTTGTTTGCTTCATTCCACATAAGCCTTTCTCTAATTCAAAGACAAAATTAGGCTGTTTCTGGTTAATGAAGCCAAGTGGATGTTTTTTATACAGTAATACCACAGATAATGCTAAAATCGCATAACGTTAAGTAATCTGGGGAGGAGAATTGGATCGAAATAACGTTAAGGTCCTATGGGATGGATCGGATAACAACCGCTAAAGCCTGTGCAGTTACAATGTATCTCTATGGAGCTTTAACATTATCCGAGCCATCCCATAGGATTTTAACATGCATCGGATAACACTAAAAATCGGATAACACCAAGATTTGTGGAACCAAGTCTTTACTGTATAAATCCCCTGCAATCACTCCTGAAAGAACCTCCTGAAAGATTACGGCATCTTTTCACTACAATCAGGCACCCTCCTTGTGGCAGCTAATCTTTCTCACACTAGGTCAGGTGACAGGAACTACGGAATGAATTCACAAAAAGATGGCTTCGTTTTGGCAGTTTCACATCTGTCCTGGACACGGAAGAAAAAAACTCAAATGTAGAAATGCAGTCTTGACTTCTAGGTGCTTGAGTCACATCTGATTGGAGATTGCTACACTTTGGGGCATTTACTGCTGCTGCTGCTGCTGCTGCTGCTGCTGCTGCTGCTGCTACTGCTACTACTACTACTACTACTACTACTACTACTACTACTACTACTACTACTACTACTACTACTACTACTACTAATAATAATAATAATAATAATAATAATAATAATAATAATAATAATAATAATAATAATTCGTATGACATCCTACTCGGTAAAAACTGACTCAGGGCAGCTCACAGAACACACACATATACCATTCCATGAAACAACAATATTACAATATGAAACATAAATATAACAACATTTATTTATTTATTTATTTAAATTGCTATACCGCCCTCCTCACCGAAGGCGACCCAGGGCGGTTTAACACATCCTAAAACACATAAAAAGGCTAAAATTCTAAAAGTTCTCAAAAACCCACAGTTAAAACCAATTAAAACTACGACTAAAACATTATATGATTTAAAACTTAAGAACTTAAGGGAGCAAGGAAGGAGGTCAAACCAGCCAGCAGGCTGAGGTCGTTGTGCCTCCAGTACCCCAGACCTGCCCTGCCAGCCAGGTTTTTACACCCTTTCGGAAGGGCAGCAGCTCTGCCTGGAGGTGCAGCTAGTTGCAGGAGGTTCCACAGGGCTGGAGCAGACACAGAGAAGGCTCTCCTTTGAGTGCTAGAGAGATGTGCCTCTCTAGCTGATGGTACAACCAGAGAGCCTCTCCAGTTCGCTCTAGTGGGATGGGCAGATATCCTTGGGACGATGCGGTCTCTTAGGTATCCTGGCCCACGACCACTACAGTTAATACACTCAATATATCTAAACATAAGGGGGAAAGAAAGAAAAATGCAATACAATACAATACAATATTACAATATAAAGCATAAATATTACATCATAACACAATACAGTTAATACAATCAATATATCTAAATGTAAGGCAGGGGAGAAAGAAAAAATGCAATACAATAAGGTGGCTCTCTGTCCCTTCCTTGGCCAAGGGAGGGTGGGACCTCGGGCAGCTGTGGTAGTATCAACAACGGTCCTCGGCCCACTGCAAGGCCGAAGAGTTCTTTTATCCCCTCCCGGTCAGGGAAGGGGATACAAGAAATAAGATCACCCTTGTGCACACTTGTGCACGACCCTTTGGCAACCAGTGCATTGGAGTGCTCTACTTCTCCAAATGCATCCTACTTCATCTTGAATACCCACTTGCACCCAATGGCTTTCTTCCCTAGTGGCATCTTGGACAAGGACTACTCAAGGCCTGATTTTCCTATAGGCTAACTAGGCTTCAGCCTAGGGCCTCAAGATCAAGAGGGGCCTATATATTGATATATATCACAGTAATGATGTATTTTATTATCTCTCATGTAATTTACAAACTTAAAAATGGGAGGTGAAAGGGCCACATAAGTGGAATAGCCTAGGGCCTCTTTTCATATAAATCCGGCCCTGGGTCTACTTCTCATTGTTGTATAGCACTTGTTCCAACCACCCCCAAGCCAGCAATAAACACACAGATACCAGCTATTGGATTAGACTAGGCCCACAACTTTATTAACTGTTAACTGGTAACCACCCTTCCCTCCAGAAGGGCCTAACATAGTGCAGGATCCTAAAACCAAGATCAGGGGACACAGCAGGCACCTGCCCCACCCAGTGGTGGGATGATAATTTTTTTTTCTACCCCACCATGACATCATCACAGTGGGGGTGGAACGAATGTCATGGCATCATGACATTGTGGGTGGGGCCAAATATAAAAATTAATATTAAAATAAATTAAAATAAATACACACACACACACCTCAACCCACCCACCCACCCAAACAACCGCAACACAAACCCATAAATAACTGAAATAAATAAAATAAAGAAATAAATAAAATAAAAATTAAATAAAATACACACACACAACAAAACACAAATAAACCATCCACCCACTCCAAACACAAAACCCTCACTTACTTACCCTTGGGGCTGACGGCAAGGTGCACCATGGGGAGCGCCTCCTGTGTTGTGGCCCGCAGGGGACTCTTGGGGCCTGGGAGAAGGGCCCGCGGGGGCCGCACAGGCAACCATGGGCCACCTGGAGAAGGAGGTGCTTCAACGGGATGCCCACCGCTGCCGCCACCTCCTGCGGCTGCTTCTCGGGGCACCGCGGGCGCTGGTGAACCTCGTCCAGGGAAGAGGCGAGGTTGCCTGCGGGGCTTGGTCACTGGGTCACCGCCTCTGGGGCTCATTCGAGCCCACCCAACGGATCAGGGGGAGGCGAGCGCATCTGGATACAGTGAGAGCCGCGGCTCTCCATTCCCGGGGAGTGCTGCGCTGGCTGCAGTGGGTGACCTGCCTCCAATGGTGGGGTCTGCGGGGGTGGGAGCCCCTGTCAGGGTCCTGTGGCTGCACCTCCTCCTTTCCCCTGTCCTGCCCTGCCCTCCTTGGCCAACCGGTGCCTTCGCCCAGCCTCACCCTGGTTGCCCAGCGGGCGTGGCCTGGGAGGCACAGGTGAGCTGTCTCCATGGGCCCCAGCATGTCCGGCTGCCCAGAAGGCCCGACGGAGGGAAGGAGGGGGAGCTTTTCAGACTCAAGCAGGGGGGAGAGGGAGAGCAGGAATCAGACCAACCCTCCCAATCAAAACTGCAGCCTGAGGATGCAGGAAGGCGAGTGGGTGCTCCTCCCCTCTTGGTCATCTCCAACATTGTGTTCCCTGGCATCTCCTTTCCCACTTGGCTTTCTCCTGCCCCTTCCATCCACCCCCCTTTTTCAGGGTCTCCCCAGTGGCCCAGGGCCTGCGCCGGACACCCTGGTCTTCATGTCCACCTTTGACGGGAGCCTCCATGCTGTCAGCCGGCAACGGGGGACGTCCAGTGGACACTCAAGGATGGTGAGCCTGAGGGAGGGAGTGGTTGGGGGCAGGGCTAAGGTGGGGGAGAAGAGGAAGGGGAGGCCTTCCTCCCTCTCTCCCAACCCACCCCCAAGATCTCTACCTGGAAGGGAAAGGGGGTGCTGCCCCTGTTTCCACTCCTGGTGTCTTTGGTCAAGTGGCCTGGGGGTGGGGGGGAACCACCGCCTGCCGCCACCGCCAAAGCTGCCGCGGCTGCCGAAAAGGTGCGGCTCTGGCTAAAATAGGCAGCGAATGGCTGCCTCTTAGTGCACATGTGCATAAACTCAATCTGATGCATGCGCAACTCGCAATTGCTGCATGCATGCATCAGATTGATTTCTGTGCATGCGCACTAAATTGGAGCCATGTTGGCTCAAATTTAATTTTTTTTCTTTCTTTCTGTGAGGCGTTGGAACTGGACGCCTCAAAAAATGGACTACCCTCCCGGAGAACCCTCTGGGATTGTTTCTACCAGTTCTGGGGAACTGGTTGGAACCGGCAACATCGCATCACTGGCCCCACCCCTATGAGTGAGTCCCAAAACCTCATTACTGTCTGCTGGCTGACTGGCAAAAATAAGGTTACATAGAGCAATGTGAAGCCATTAAAAAAAAACACCTCTGACCTTCATCAGTCCATGTCCTCATGCTGCCACCAATGCAACACCTCCCAGCCAACGAATCTTGGGATCCACATGATCAAAATTATGTGCATGGGATGTGCTGGTTGTATGCATGCATGCAGTAGAAAGGTTTTTGGTGGAAAGGATAACTATAGATTTTATTTATTGAATAGATTTATATACCACCCAAACCTGGTGGACACTGGGTGGTGTACATAGGCCAGCAAGCACCACACTGACCATACAATAAAACAAGTTAAAACAATATAAAAACAATTAAAAGCCCTTAAGAACATTTGGCAATATTGCCCACCACTGTGCCATTTTGCTATCTAAAAACAAATATTAAATCAGCATAACATTAACATTAAAATTGATTACAGGAGGGGGGAAGCCTCAGACAAGCCATAAAGGGGAGCCTGTTGACAATCCTGGCCCCCAGACCCATTTTGCCAAACATGTCTTCAGCTCTTTCCTAAATGGTAGCCTAGTTCTACCGGGAGGCAGTTCCATAATGTGGAGGCTATGACAGAGAAGGCCTTTTTCCTTGTGCTAGAGAGGCAGGCCTCCCCAAAGGATGGTATCTGAAGGGTGCCCCCCTCAGTTTGTTCTTGTAGGAAGGGTCGATGTCCTAGGGACAATGCGGTCCCTGAGATATCCTGGTCCGCTTTAAAGGTGACAACCAGCACCTTGAATTGCACCTGGAGACATATAGGCAACCAGTACAGCTCCTGCAGCAGTGGCAAGGCACAGGTGAAATTACTACATCCCACCACTGCACAGGATGCTGCATTCTGAACCAACTGCAGTTTCCGGATGGTCATCAAGGGCGGCCCCATCTAGAGTGCATTACAATAGTCCAAACGGGAGGTGACTAGGGTATGGGTGACTGTGAGCAAGGCCTCCTGGTCTAGGAGAGGGTGCAATTGATTAATAACCTGTTCCTAGAGCAGAAGCTGCAAGTCCAGGAGGACCCACAGGTTGTCCACCTGGTCATATTGGGGCAACAATGTCCCAATTAGGAGCATGGGACTCCAGGATTATTAATTTTTTTCTGTGCCAATTTGATATAGTGTTAAACAAGTATATCAATGCAATGACTCTGTGCTAAACTTGACTAATCATATATTTTTTTAAAAAAAAATATCCTGGGACACTTGGGGGAATGCTGAGTGGGGGGAAACTGTGTTCCTGCTCCACTCTAGTTACTCTAGAGGTCTCCACTCTAGTTACAGGTAAGCAGAAACTCTTCCTCTGTCTAGTCCTGGGCACCAAATTTGATGAAGGATATCAAGAAGCTGGAGGAAGACAAACAAGATGGTGAAGTTTGGGAAACTCAACTCTATAAGAAATGTTTATGAGAACTTGAAATGATTAGTCTTAGGAAGTGCAAGCTAACAGGTTCTGTGTAACCTTCTTGATATATTTGAATGACTGTTAAATGGAAGATGGAGCAACCTTTTGCTTTATGGCTCAAGAAGATACGGCCAGAATAAATTGTTTTCGGTTACAAGAAAGGGTTTTTTGACTAAACATTAGGAAGAACTTTCTAATACTGAGAAGCACATTTCAGACTCCATAGTGGTGGTAAGAACTCTTCTTCAGGAAAACATTAGCTGTGGATTTCCTGCATTCACATGAGGACTGGATTCAATTATTTTTGGAGTTCTTTCCAACGCAACACTTCCATGAGTCTATGCAGTCCTTTGAAGCAGGAACTGAAAGTTATTTTTTTTTAGCTTGAATATTCAGTAACTAAGTGATAATGATTGACATTGTGTTTGTAAATTAAAATATATGTATCAAACTATTAATTTAATACAGAATGATATCTCATTTGTCCTCTCCAGAATAGGGATGTACATTTTTGCTTGTCTCATCCTCATGCACAAGGATGGGAGAATTGCTGGACCGGATGGTGAGATGTTTCTTATTTTGCTTGATAGCATTCTTATAATTTTTTCCAAATGTTCTCTGTGGTTTTTTTTTTTTTTTTGTAATTGAACTCCTGCCCGACAGCCACACCCAAAAATACATGTGCAATTTTGAGCTTTGTGCAAATTGTTCAAAACTAGAATGATGGCTTATTCATTTAAGAATTTGAAGCACTAGATTATGTGTTTGCTGTTTGTATATATTTTTCAAAAGGAATGAACATTACAAACCTTTTACAGAAATTATAATTACTTGGGGGATGGAGGAGAGCTCTTTATCTCACTCTTGGTTGAAGATCAGAAGCATCTCATGTTAATATAGCCTAAATCAATGAGAATGAGGATTTTAAGATGCAGTATTTTCTTTCAAGCCCTGTACTATAAGCAAATAAAGATATTCCCATCTTTTCTTAGTAACACAGCAATACTTTCCAAATGGCAAATTTTGTTTTGGTGCTGCTAAAAACGTAAGACCAGTGATGGGATGTTACCGGTTCAGACTGGTTTGCCCGAACCGGTAGCACCCCATCAGGAGGGGTTGCTGGGGGGGTTGGTTGCCTCTCCAGCCCCCTCCTAAAATGTATTTCCGGGCAGCCAAAATGGCTTCCCAGAACTGCACAAGCATCAAATCTCCATTTGATGCATGCACAGTTCTATTTTTTGTGCACATGCGTCAAATAGAGGTTTGATGCATGCACACTAAAAAAAGAACTGCACATGTATCAAACGGAGGTTTGACACATGCATAGACATGTTTATTTTATTATTATTATTTTTTGCTCTTCCCATGACATCATGATGTCATGACATCGGCTACGCCATGACGTCGTGGTGGGGTAGCGGCAATTTTGACAACCCACCATTGCGTAAGACCTATATACTGCTTTAGAATAAGGTTTTATCTTTGGGGCATTTTTCAACAACTCGTTTATCTATACAGCTACTGATACAGCAAATGCAAAAGTAAGTATCCCAGGCATTAATTTGGAAAGTATTGTTTAGCTGCCCGAGGATGAATTGTAGGCAAGATATCCCCCGACTCAGATCATCTCTCTTGTGAACCCACTGGATTCTGAGCAAAATCAGTATCGCTCAACTGAACTTCTATACTGCGTAAAAGAAAAACTACTGAAGAGAAGCTACATTGAAGAATTGTTGAAGGTTGCTCAATAAATTGAATGTGCTTGGAATGGTATGAATTTCTTTATCTTCCTTCAGAAAAATACTTAGAAGCATTGCTTCTCTTCACATTGCCATTAGTTAACATCATCATAACCTTCCATAATTGTTCTTTTAAAAAACCTTTCAATTTAACACCCATACCCCTAAATCACAAGAAATTGTTCGCTATCTTGGCCATATACAATATGGATATCATATACTCTGCTTAGTTCCACCTTCTCTGCTGCCCTGGAACTTAATGGCTGTCAGTCACAGACTGATGAATATTTGTCCCAGATTCTTATGTTCATTGGAAGAAGATAGTCACACACATTTTGAGATTTGCACAACCATTGCTGAAGTCATTGGTCTATCAGAATAAGCCATTTTGTATCCCTTCCCCCTCGGGATTGGCACATCTCATTTCTTAAACTGACCTCTGCTATACTATTAATAAATGTGTGCCATCAAGCCAATTATTGTTTGTTTGTTTGTTTCCCACCCATCTGGGATATTTTCCCACTCTGGGCAGCTTACAAGATATTAAAATGCTTTTTACAACAGTGCCTACAATATTGTTTAGAATATACCATAGAAAATAATTTTTGGTGAAGTATGACATTCTGACATATGGTGACTCTTTCCAGGATTTTCTATGTAAATATACAGATGTGATTTTTTTGTTCCCTTTTTCTGGAGGTATCCTTGTCCTGTGCAACTTTCCCAAGGATGGCTCTTCTCCCAGGAGACACTGAAGGGAATTGAACTCCCAAACCTTTGGCTCCACAGCCACATACCTGATCCACTGAGCTCTGCTACACTACCATGTAGCCATTTCTGCTACACTACCATGTTTCAAAATAACCACCTGGGTCAGTTTCTAAACATAAGCAGTACAACCCATCCCTGAGCATAAACTAATGCCCCACTTTTATTTTTTGGTCAAAATGATATACAGTAAAACACTGGATAACGCTAAAACTCAGTTCCACAAGTCTTGGTGTTATCCAATTTTTAGTGTTATCCAATCCATGTTAAAATCTTATGGGATAGATCGGATAACGTTAAAGCTCTGTAGAGATACATTGTAACCACACAGGCTTTAGTGGTTGTTATCCAATCCATCCAATAGGACCTTAACGTTATTCGATCCAGTTCTCCTCCCCAGATTACTTAATGTTATGTGATTTTAGCATTATCCGATCCAATCGTTATCCAGTGTTTTACTGTGCTATAATGTAATTCTTGTTACATAGTACTGTAACAGCATCACAGTGCATGAATACCCAGCATGTTGGGGCAAAATGCTAATTAACTTGTGAACCCCCCTCCCGCCCGAGAGTGCACTAAGCGCTATGGTGCAGTACATAAGCGTGATTGCTTTGTTTTGCTCATTGGCTGCCATTTACAAGAAAACATATGCACACTCTTAAGACAATTCTTAATAAGATATGCAACAACATAATTTTGCCAAAGTACATGTATGATTTTTACACTTTCCATGAGGCACTTAGATTTTTGTAAAACTTACATAAAAAGTAACTCATAACTAACACAAGGTCAAATCTATCTTGCACATTTTGTTCAACAGCAAGTCTGGGATCAAAAGGACAGAGTCTGTCAGTGTTATTGCCCCATTTTAAATGTACTGTAAATGATTTATAGAGAGAGTTTGTAACCTCTCTTCTTTCAGCTGCAGTTCCTTTCAGCTCTCCATAAAATGTTCTTTTCTACATTCACTTCTTCTACAAGGTTTCTATGGCAACTCTCAATAAATGCTTCTTGCCAGCCTTCAACAAAACAACAACATCATGTTTTAACTGCTAAAATAACTTCATCATCTATGAAGATCATCTGTTGTGCCATTACCTGTCCAGTGTGAAAAAGAGCTCCACTGGCTGGAAGTAATATTTACGTGATATGTTGCTGTCAATGTTGTCTTAGTGAATTCCAGCAAAAATGAATATATTTTGATGGGCAGGATTAATTTTTATGCAAGTGTAATGCATAAGAATTGTCCTGCTTTCTGATATTGCCAGATGTAGTTATTTTTCACCTTTTTCATCTATCATAAGGTTGATAGTAACAAGCTGTCATGAAATGAGGCCCCAAGTCTTTTACATATCCAAAATGGAGTTTGATATGTTTTGGACTAAAGGGGAAATGTGGCTTCTTTGTCAAAAAGGCCACTTGGTTGTTTTTCAAACTTTGGGGCCCAGATAGGAAGAGATAAACAGACTTGGAGGCGCCAGCAAGGCCTCATAAATTCAAACAGTTGTTTACCCCAACTCTGTTATTTGATTGGATGTCTGCTAGTTATGTCACACCTGGAGGGAAGGTTTGTAAGAGGGAGTGGCAAGCAGAAAGCAGGGAAGAGTTAAGCAGTTGAGCAGAAGCAGAGAGAGATTTTGATTCTCAAGCAGTAAAGATGTAGAATGCGCCTCACTTATCCTTTAAGAAGGGCATATTGTAGAGCCAGATTCGAGCTATTAGACTTCATGAATAGATATGGGCGTTTTCACCACTTACCATATCACGAAAGAACGTGCATCTGTGGGTCTCCAAATGTTGAAAAGAGCTCTCATATTATATTAGATTGCCAGTTGTACACTGATATTAGATCTAAATACCTTGCATCCCTATTGGAAAAAACAACTTTTTGGGACTCAAAAAACAAACTGTCTTATCTCCTTCTGGGCTCTAATATCCACGTTGTGTGTAGAACTGCCAAGTTTATAATTAAGGCATCAGCTAAAAGAATCGAATATGTCGATCAAATTGGGGTATCCTGCAAGGGAGATTCACTTATCTGACTATCGATATGCATGAATTAATTGTATTAAGGCACCTTCTCCAGTTTACATTCTTCAAAAGTAGTTCAGGTATGTATATATTGTATTTATTGTATTTTTATTGTATTTTATCGCACTTTATTGCATTGTACAGATTTTAAACTCTTATATTATTGATAAGGTCGAAAGACTAATCAATTAATAAATAAAATATTCCTTATTATAACAGGACTAACCAATACTACATTAAATGTACAGTAAAGATGTAGAATCTATACGGGGGAGGAAATGGGCCAATGCTGCAAGCCTTTCTTCCTGGAGATTCACCATGAGCACATGGCTTGAACAGAGATGGAGTTCGAAAATGGTTGTCAACTAGGGAACATGAAAAATGAGATGGGCTTTCCAACTAGGGCTTATCTCTGGAAATCTTAATTATGGTAACTTAGAATTGATAGACAGATTCCTTTTTATTTAGGGGAATACTTGTCTGAAACATCCTTTCTCTAAAACAAATTAAAGTTAGTTT
Source organism: Furcifer pardalis (assembly GCA_030440675.1). Taxonomy (NCBI): domain Eukaryota; kingdom Metazoa; phylum Chordata; class Lepidosauria; order Squamata; family Chamaeleonidae; genus Furcifer; species Furcifer pardalis. The sequence goes on along the minus strand of CP126897.1, from coordinate 41,929,852 downwards.
ATTTTTCTATGCTGAGATCTGTAACCTGATTCATCAAGAACCATGTTACCAATTTAAATAAAAATATTTTCTTCAATCAATGCGTGTTTATTATTTATATTTATTTATTTTTCCAATTTTTATACCGCCCTACTCGGATTGGGCCGACTCAGGGCGGTTCACAAGCACAGAGAAACAACAAATTTATAAACACAACATGTAAATATAGGAAAAAATAATAATCAGCACTGTATCAACACCACAAAACATCTCAACATCATTACATAATCAAAATTCAATAGGTATCAATTTCAACAACAATAAGAAATTACAGAAATCATCAAATTTACACAAAAATTAGAACAATACCAACAATCCAGCCGCCGCTGTGGCTTTTAAGCCCCCTGCCCCAGCGCAGCCTCAGGACGCAGGTGGAGAGTGTCCCGGGCTGGGTGCGGCAGCCACCTCTTCCCCCGGCCGCAGGTGTCTTGGCGACGGCGGCGGGGAGCGAAATGTCCTGCTGGGCTTTTAAGCCCCCTGTCCCAGCGCAGCCTCAGGACGCAGGTGGAGGGTGTCCCGGGCTGGGCGCGGCAGCCGCCTCTTTCCCCGGCCGCAGGTGTCTTGGCAGTGGCGGCGGGGAGCGAAATGTCCTGCTGGGCTTTTAAGCCCCCTGCCCCAGCGCGCAGGTGGAGAGTGTCCCGGGCTGGGCGCAGCGTGTTCAGACAGTAAGTCCTTTTTTTTTTTTTTTTTTGCTTCTTGAAAATACTACCGTAACCTCTCAAAGTATAAGGGCTTGTCTCTGTAGAAACAGAGGAGCCAGGTTTGGATCAGCTGGGATTGGCTGGAGAAGGAATGGTGAACATATTTTTTTCTTGCGTGAGTTTGGGAGAGTTCTAGAGGGGATTTTTTTTAATAATCCGCCTTGGATTGAACGCTGAGAGGTCCCAAGCAAGTGAGGAAGAGTGTGCATTCATCATACATGCCCAAGCACATTACAGCAACAAAGACATGTGTATGCATGCACAGAGAGACAACCATGGTTCTGGAACAGAGAGGAGGATGCTCCTGTCTGAGAGACACAATAGCAGATCCCCCCCCCCCAGCTTCAGACCACCCAGTATCAGAATTTGAATTTCACAATGGCCAGAAATATTGTGTCGTTGCAACATTTCAGACAAAGACAGTGGCCCTGACAACACTACATGATTAGGAAGGGGAGCAGAATGGAGGAATCCAAATCAAAGCAGATACAACAGATGGTTGCCAAAGTCTCTCTTAAATGCTTCCAGAGGGTGGATGCAGAAACACCAAAAATGTTAGGTGAGGAGCACTGACTGTAAAAGGTGACCAAACCTGTATGGTTGTGAGAGCTGGATCATTAAGAAAGCTGAGCGCAGAAGAATAGATGCCTTTGAAATGTGGTGTTGGAGGAGAGTTTTGTGAGTCCCCTGGACAGCAAGGAGAACAAATAAGTCGAGCCTAGAAGAAATCAACCCTGACTGCTCCTTAGAAGGTCAAATAGTAAAGATGAAGCTAAAATAATTTGGACATCAAATGAGAAGAGAAGACTCACTTGAGAAAGCCTTGATGCTGGGGAAGGTGGAGGGCAAGAGAAGAAGAAGGGGGCGGCCAAAGAAGAAATGGCTAGATTGTATTGTAGACACACTGGGCACAGAGCTGGGCAGGTTGAGGAGGATGGTGGAGAACAGAACTGCCTGGAGGACAATGGTCCATAGGGTCACAAAGGGTCGGAATTGACTGTGCGACTGAACAACAAAATATAACTTATTTTTTACATTTTTAGTAAATGTTAACCACACATGGGTTCTCTTCTCTGTGTGATACAAGAGTTACTTTTGCTTTCAAACTGCTAATAAAACTGATGATGATCTGTGGAGAATATAATGCTTATCAGTGCACCATTTTCCTACCAAACAGAAAAGAATTAAGCTCCACAGTTCCCTATCTTCTTCTGAGGGTCCCAATCTATATAGTAGTAACATGGAATACAAGATTGCAAGAGAGCATTCCAAAACTTAAATAAATTGACATTGTATAGGAATCCAAAAGATTCCCTCACCACCACCACCACTCTCCAAAAATTTGAGTCAATTGTATTTTAGCTTCACATGAAACTGTACATGCTGAACATGAGATAATTTTGCTACAGTTACTTCTATAGGTTTTAACACAAGGAACCCTTAATAGTTTTTGAACCACACCTCAGAGGTTCATTGAACTAGCAATGGTCAGCAGCAAACCTAAATAAAGTACAGTACCACCAGCAGATTTCACTAAAGGTTGCTCAAGCAAAACTTAGAATAAAAAAGGAGATCATATCAATTTCCTGCACTTTTTAATGTGCTGTACCTGTGAAAATTATTTTAAGAATAATAATTTAGTAGATGAGACAGTAACTTCAGAAGACTTGATGTACTTAACAGGGGCAATTTTTAGCAGAATCGATATATTGATGTGTGAAAGGGAACAGAAGGGGGAAAATGTGTCTATTATCCTATATTTGAAGCTTATAAAGGCAAAACTTTTTTGTCAGCTCATCTTAAGTATTTGGCAAGCATGGAAGTCCTCTCATGTGCCCAAATAGAGACCTCACAGATGTGGACCTGCCTGCCTTTATCCTTTAGGAGATAGTCGAACCAATTCCTTGTGCAGTCCATGGTATTATTTTTGCATTTCCAGATTTTCCTCTACCAGAGAAATACAAATGACTATGCTAAGGTGGAGCTAGGTAGCGCCTTATATTCTGACAAATCTCAAATACTGCATATAGTGTGATATGTTGGGATATCTGCCTTCTCAGATGTGGGTTCACTCAGTTCCAAAGCTACATCTGTGTTTGGATGAGGAAAGATGGGGTTATGCCATTACTGCCCAGCTCCTTCCAGTTCCTGGTTCTCGAGTGGACAAAGCTCTAGTCTCTAATCCAAGGGTTCCCAAACTTTTTTTTACTGTGGGCCTCACCCAAGCCCCTGGACAGCTTAGCAGGCCTGACCACACCCCTGGAAGCAGAAGCAGGCACATTTACAGCTGTAGTAAATGTACCCACTTATGCATTTAGGCCAGCTGTGGACATGTTTATGTATGTGCAGCAGTGATGGGATGTCCCCGGTTCCATACGGTTCCCTGGAACCGGTAGGACCAATCCCGGAGGGTTCTCCGGGAGGGTAGACAACTTTTGAGGCGGCTGGTTCCGGACGCCTCACCGAAAGAATTTTTTTTAAATCGGAGCTAAAATGGCTCCAATTGACTGCGCATGCGCAGAAACTCAATCTGATGCATTGCGCATGTGTCAGATTGAGTTTCTGCGCATGCGCAGTCAATTGGAGCCATTTTAGCTCCGATTTTTAAAAAAATGTTTTAGAGCTTTCAGGGCGGCGGCGGCACCAGCCCTCTGAGGAGGGCACCTCCCCCGCGGCACGTTGAGGCCTGCCTGGGCCGCCTGCTGCCGACAAGCCCCATGCCCTGGGGATGCCCGGCGGGGCGCACCGTTGCCGCCTCCTCCTCCGCCGGGTGCCTGTGGGCCGGGTGCCTGCAGCCGCCATCCACAGCCGCCGCCCCCCGCCACCGGAGCTGCCGCTGGCTGCAGCCCTGTGGCTTCCTCCTTGGGCAGGTCCCTTTTTAGCCCGGCTGTGGCGCCCGGCGGAGGAAGCTGCAGGCGGCGGCGGCGCGCCCTGCTGGGTGTCCCCTGGGCATGGGGACGGCCCAGGGAGGCTCGGCAGCCGTGGCTGGAGCCACCGCCAGAGCCACTGCTGCCCGCCGCCCCTGGCTGTGGCCGGAGCCGGGCTAAAAAGGTACCGGCCCGAGGAGGACGCCACAGCGATGCAGCCAGCAGCAGCTCCGGCGGCGGGGGCGGCTGTGGACGGTGGCTGAAGCCAGTGGCTCCTGTGGCCGCAGTTGGGGTGCCGGGTGGCCCTGGGCAATGGGGGTTCGTCGTCCCAAGAAAGGTAAGTGAGGGGTTTTTATTTGGGGTGAGTGGGTAATTTATTTGTGTTTTGGGTGGGTGGTTGTTTTTATTTTATTTATTTGTGTCTGGGTGGGTGGGCTGTGAGGGAGGGGTGTGTGTGTGTGTGTATGTTTATTTTTATTTATTTTTATTTTTTGCCCCGCCCACAACGTCATGACGTCGGCTTCGCCCATGACGTCATGATGTCATGACATTGGCCACGCCCATGACGTCCATGACGTCATGGCGTGGCAGTAGAATTTTTGTCATCCCATCACTGATGTGCAGGTGCATTTTACAGCCGATGTAAATGTGCCCACTTCTGGGTGTGGTGGCAGTGGGCCAGATGGAATGGCGCCATGGGCTGGAGTCGACCCACAGACTATAGGTTGGGAATCCCTGCTCAAATTCAATTGAGTTCTCCTTACCTTTTGGTGAGCTCCTCTTCTTACTGTTTCAAGGAGGACTAAAGAAATTCCTAATACAGTAATACCTCGGATAACGACCGCATCGGATAATGCTAAAATCTAAAGAAATTTTGCATCGGATAACGATCTGTTAGCGTTATCCGATGCAGCCATTTTGTAGCATCAGGGTGGCTGGAAAGCTAAATGGGGTCCTCCGTTCTGCTTCCCAGCCACTCTGCAGCTGCAAAGGCAGGGGTGGGTTGGCTGGAAAGCTGATGGGAGGCTCCCCCGTCGGCTTCCCCAGCCACCACACAGCTGCAGAGGCATGGGCGGGTGGCTAGGGAAGCCAATGGGGAATCCCTGTCAGCTTCCCCAGCCACCCTGCAGCTGTAGATTGGGTCCTCTGATCTCCCTGGAGCAGGCAGGGAGTCCATTTTTTCCCATTTCAGGCTCTGTGACCCCACTGCCTGCTCCAGGGAGATCAGAGGACCCGATCCAAGCTGTGTCTGGGCTTCCCCGACGTCTCCGGCCAGTGCAACAAGCCAAAATGTCAGGGTTTGAACCCTGACATTTTGGTTTGTTGCACTGGCCGGGGAAGTGGGAAAAGCTCAGAAACAGCTTGGATCGGGTCTGCGCTATTTTTGAAGTTCCCCCACCTCCCTGGAGGCTGCAGCAAGCTAAAACGTCAGGATTCAAATCCCGCCGTTCTGGCTTGTTGCAGCCTCCAGGGGAAAAAGGGCTTTTTTTAACGTTGTGCAATCAATGCATCGCACAACGTTAAAAACCGGATAACGATGAGACTTGTGGAACCAAGTCTCATCCTTATCCAAAGTACTAGTGTCGATTAAGCAGAGTGCTGTCTTAAGGAACATTGACTTCCTGAGCATCTGATGGCACAGAGTCTAACCCTGCTGTGGCAATGATACCACTAGAGTAAGGATTAAAAATGGTTGGGCAGGATCAGACCCTAGTATCTTTCCATAATCACATGCACAATCAGCCCTAACACTGTATTAAGTGAGTTGACAACAAAGAAAGTTCCAGAAGGCAAATCTACACAATATTGTATACAGTAGCTCCTTTATTTGGCCTTACAGCTCCATCAAACATCTGGCCAAACAGCTGCAAATGCCACATATGACTGCAGTGTAAACTCCTAATGTCTCAGTGGATGGATTGTCCAGAGAGACCTTGGATTTCACTTGGGAGTTTAGCATTCACATACCTTCTTCTTTGCTATCAGCAGCTTTTACTACTGATACTGCGTATACCAGGGGTTCTCAACCGATGGCCCATGTGCCATATCTGGTCCATGGCACCGAATATTGGCCCACCCTCACTCCAGGTGTGCATGTTCACCTGTAGTGCTGCCCAGGGAGTTTGGAGGATGGCGGGAACTGAGGGGAAAAGGTACCCAGTCCCTCCTGGAGCCAGTAAGGGCAGAAAATGGGCTCAACACATGCCTCCCCCAGGTCAGAACAGAGTTGATAAGGTCATCAAATGGCACGGAAAAGGTAAGGAGATTGCTTCATCGGTTTTGTGGGGGTGAGGGACAATCACGTCTGGCATTTTTTGGTTTTTTTTGGCTGTTATTTGGCTGTTTTTTGTTGTTGTTGTTTTTTGCTCTGGTCTGGCATTTTTTCTTTGCTTTTATGATTATTTTGTATTTTTTTTAAAAAAAACCTTGCTCTGGTCGGGACCTTTTTTATTTTCAATGCATTGCTATGGGAAAACATGCTTCAGTTTACTTTTTTTTGGGGGGGGGGTTACGAGGGGGGCTGTTGGAACAGACCTTGTTCGTAACCCAGGGTTTTACTGTATTATGAAGATGCTACTGAAGGTAACACGTGAAGAAGAAGAGGGGCATACAATTCACTAGCTTATTCTATTCTTCTTTTGGCATTCTGGCCAGGTTATTCTGCTATTGTAATAGAGTAGACCACACTGTCAGCAACCCAATGCCAGTCATCAGGCAGCAGTTAACTAACCTGACAACCCTGAGGACTAACAGCCTTAGGTGTGGCAAAATCCACAGGGAAGGGTGATGGTTCCCAAATAGATTAAATCCCACTTGAATCCATCTTGATGGAGGGCAGCAGCTTAATTAATACTGACCTGGAGCTGATGGGGACTTTGTGTGCCAAAAGGACTCAGGACCATTAAGTGACTCACAGAACTGGATCAATGGTACGGTGTCATGCTGTGATGAGGAAGGTAAATGGAAGGCCACTGCATTATATTGTTCCCAAGTCATTCTTCAATGTTGATTGCCATGGGGATGACCAATATTCATAATCGGATATGGCACATGAAGAATAAGAATAAAAATTCTTCTCTCCTTTTCATAATTGTCTCTGTGTTGTTCTCTACCACCAACCTTTCCCTGCATGGAAAGTTATACATCCAGGAGGGCTGCATATAGAAAGATATTTGAAGACTTATATCAGGTCCAAAAGTCTATGAAGAACACAAAATTCAAACATCTCCTTTCTTCATTGTCATGCTAATATTTTCACTTTAAGAATACCATCATGACTTTAGATGAAAAGCATACAAAACTGGGCTTCTTGTTAATTTCACATTTCAGAATAACAAATCTAGTTTCTTGTGCAGACTTAGCGCAAGTCTTCTATAAAAATCACTCTGACCAAATTACAACTGAGAAGATATGTGATCTAATCAGTGCACTCAACACTCAAAACAAAAGTAAGGCTCCCCTAAGGCCATGCTTCACTTGAACATTAATTATTTCAGAATAAAATGCTTTTTTCCCTTTTATTTATGCTAATGTTAAGAAAGCATCCTCCCCTGAATGCTATTCAGGAATATTATTCTTGGTTGGTGTGTGTGGGTTTTTTTAATTTTCCTCATGTAGAAGCTTTTTTGTCAAAAAAATGGATTGACCCTACATACAACAGCTCCTTATTATGTCCAAGAAAATGCTTAGCAGATAAGGTTTATTAAAATTGAATACTTACATTATTTAAAGAAGGCTTCTTAAAAGAGGATCAGATGGTTAATAGGCTGTGACTAGCCGCAAATGAGTTTGCAACTATCACTGCATGAATTTATCAACAGATAGGAAAATGACTCTGGACCAATTGCCCAGAATCAACACATGATCTATTTTTAGATTCTTCCCTGCTTCTATCTTTGTTCCTCCAGAGAGCATGAACAATATGATGGAGGCATTTTGCTGGAAACAATTGAAAAGAACTGACAAATTCATAAGGCTTCAGACCATGAATCCCAATTGGTCCAATCACAGATCCATTTATCGCGCTTGTAGAGATTTTATTAAACTACAAGTTATTGTCTCTCCTACCATGATAATTGGTGTTGGAAATGTGCCAGATCTGCAGTAGAAAAAAATCCATTAAAATACATTTGTTTAGGAAACTTTGCACATTTTAGAGCCAGGTCTCTGTCCTGAAAGACAGTTTAGTTTAGTTTAGTTTAGTTTAGTTTAGTTTAGTTTAGTTTAATAAAATGAGCACCAAGAATAAAGGACAGAATTCATCTGTGGCTTTCTGCTGTCTTAACTGGTAGATGTATTTATTTATTTATTCAGATTTATATTGCCGCCCACTCGCTGAGGCAATTCATTGGCACCAAGAAGGAGCCATTCCCTGTTTCTACTGCCAACTTCCTCTCTCACTTCCTGCCATGAATTCCGGTACTACATCTTAAAAAACAAAAATAAAAAACCTTTCAGTTATGGGCATCTCCAAGACCTGAACTGAAGAGAAGAGAGGATAAAAGTTCCTTTGGATCACCATCTTTAAAATACAGTTAAATCCCATTATAGCTTTAGAAGGATAGGAGTAATATCCACGTGCAGAAGTCTGAGTATGTAGTAGCGTCTGAACCCTTTCCTTCCAGAACAGTATAGTAAGGCATATGTCTTAAAAATCAGGTGCCACACTTTGTTTGAGAAGTAGTGCTTTCTCCCAGTAGGAAAACAGCATTGATATAACCCAGACAGTTAATTTTGGCACTTCATCCTTCTTTCTCATTATTTTCCCCATTAAAATCTAGAAATATTTTAATTACTAGCATAACCAACAGTTTCCTTGGTTTCTGGTATTGAGTGCAGAGTAACCTGTACTTGATGGTCTTTCTTTGCTCCATGGGTGTCTGCTTTAACCCCCCTTCCAATAAGATCTCTGGGTTGTCTTGATTTGATAGGACCTGTTGGTCCAGATCTTTCTCACATCTGTTTCCACAAGCAGATAGCCCAGAGGCATTTTTGCCAGGCATGTGTGGTATAACAAGGTACCCTCTGCATATCCAGCTGACATGCAGCCTGCAGAGAGAAGTGTCTTTATCCCCACTCCATCCAGGAAGAGATGGGGATCAGCAAAGGACACTCACTGGCCGGAGTAGGGCTGACAGGCCATTTTAAGGGCTGCCCTACCTCTAGCCAGTTAAAGAGAGGGAATTGGCTATAAGGAAAGCTGTTTTTCAAGGCAAGTAAAGGTTAATCAGCCACTTCAAATTGTTCTCCACAAAATATTTTTGTCAAGTAAATGAGCCAAGCGCATATCAGAAAAGCAAAGAATTTAAGTTCAATTAGCCACCATTAATGAAGAGATTAGTGACAGGTTGAGCAGGACAATTAATTAAACTTTGGTTTCCTCACAATGTTCTCTTCCATTGAACAGGGGAGATAACACAATCCATTTCCCTGTTCCATTCATCTCTCTGAGGTCTTGTATACCATTTATATTAACTGACAGTAAATAGTCATAAAGAGATAATATAGTTTTCCTTTCTTGGACTGCTACCATTAAGCATTTCTAAAAGTGTAGGAGGTTCTGAAGTACTCAGGGCTAGGTAAAAGCAAAGGTTTCCTTTGCTCTAAAGCCAGTTATATCTGACTGTAGGGTTCAGTGCTCATCTCTGTTTCAAAGCCGAAGAGCCAACACTGTCTGCTTCTGCAGACATTTCTGTGGTCATGTGGCAGGCGTGACTAGACACCAGAGCACATGGAACACTGTTACCTTCCCACCAAAGTGGTCCCTATTTATCTATTTGAAATTTTTTTAACTGCTAGGTTGCCAGTGCTACTGGACCATATTTAGATAGATGGTGTAGTTGTAAGTCCTGCCAGTTAGCTGAGGCTGGCAGATTATCCTTACTTCTCAAGTAGGCAAAAGACAAAAATTCACTGAATAATAAAGTGGAATACCAATTTGGAGAGAATGTCTTGGAATTCCATACCATATAAGGCATGTGTGAAAAGAGGAGAAGGACAAGAGCATGAGGCAGACCCAAAGACATATTAGAACAACACGAAATAATGCTGGTGGAGGCCAGAAGAAGAAGAATGGCCAGCTCTGAGGGAATCCTCTTAGTCTCAAGTCCGAAGAACCAAAAGGGATTATGCCTGAAAAACCTACAAGCTAGCAAATTGTCTATTTCCTTCAGCACCCTTCTATTGTGCCTTTGCTCCTAGAAAAGCAACACATTTTTATTAAAAACACTCAGCTGCTGCACTGCCTCCCTTTTCTTTGTCTGGTGGTTGTATGCTAGGACACATTTTGAGGTGTTTCTACCTCCAAAGTGGGTGATGTTTTCTTTCCGGAATAGTTTGGTGGCTGTGCTATCATGCATGCTAATGTCAAAGCAGTGGTGGGATTCAATTTTTTTTACTACCTACTTGTGGGAGTGGTATAGTGGGCATGACCAGGGGAAAAGCCCTGCATTGCACCCGAATTAGGACTACTTTACTTCAAAACTTGGCTGGGCGGGGTCAGCCAGAATTTCTGCTACCGGTTCTGGTGAACTGTTGTGAACCTGCTGATGCCCACCACTTCATCAAAGGTACATCAACAGCTATGTGAGGGAACAGGTCTTTTCTTCTTTCTATAGGTTAAGGAACAGCTTTGGACATCCCTGATTTCTTTCATTCTTGACTCCTGAAACTCTATAAACTTACTAACACAACTTAGCCTGTAGCTCGGCCAGAAGCCTGACTTAGCCTATTTCAAACCTGGCCTGTAATAATTATTTTGAGTTACAGAAAAAAAAGAGAACCTCACAAAACTACAGTAAAACACTGGATAATGCTAAAACTTGGTTCCACAAGTCTTGGTGTTATCCGATTTTTAGTGTTATCCGATCCATGTTAAAATCCTATGGGATGGATCGTATAACGTTAAAGCTCCATAGAGATACATTGTAAACGCACAGGCTTTAGCGGTTGTTATCCGATCCATCCCATAGGACCTTAACGTTATTCCATCCAATTCTCCTCCCCAGATTACTTAACGTTATGCGATTTTAGCGTTATCCGATCCAATCGTTATCCGGTGTTTTACTGTATTCTGTTTCCTAACTTGTAGTTCCATGAGCCACAGGTTTTGCTAGGCCTGTTTTCTGACTCTAGATCTAATATAGGTCTCCTATTCCATCTGCAAGGAAGCAAACAAAATTTCAACAACCCCCTTGTCATTTTCAAAAAGTTCAAAGGGAAACAACTTTTCACCACTGACCTATCTCTGGAAGACTCTTTCGATGTACATATCAGCTAGTCCATGTGTTTTTCATCTTTCTGTGGGAAAGTAGCTACACCCTGGAGCAAACTACTATAAACTATTTCTCTCTCTCCTGATATCTGAAATTCCTCCTTTAAGCTGCTTTTTTCTGCCTCTTCTATTGGCAAATTCTGAACATCCAACCCTTTCCACCTTAGACTTTACCCAGATCTAGCAGCCCTACCCTGCATTTTATAACTTCTTTAGATTTTGGCTCTTCTAGATTTTGATTCTTTGAATTAATATTTCCCTTTTTGGGAGGAGTTACATTTTGACCCTTTCTTTCATTTAGAAAGGATATACATGCATGGGCCCTTTGAGCCAGTGCATGCCCAATAATGGTGCAAACTGTGCCTTACCCTCCCTGTGTCCTCTTACTTAAAAAAAAAACACCCTTCAATTGCCAACATTTTGAGGTGGAAAAAACAATAAGAGGCATTTTAATATTCATAATCCAATTGCCCATATATTCAAAGATAAATTTATCTCTATGTATAATACAATTCACTTCTATAGACCTTAATGCATACAGTCTATTAAGCTTAAAAAGATAACAGTACTCTAGCCAACTTCTCGAAAGGTCATCCTCCTAATTTAATTCCGCACTAAAAACCAACAAAGGGTATAAAATCTTAACAAAAGTATATTATTTTATTTCTAAGCAGTTTAAAGACAGTAGTCAGATTCTCCATTATTGTTCCTACTCATATCCTATCCAAATAGTTCCAAGAGAAAGTCTTGCATTTTTCCCCCCAAATCAGGGAATATCAGTTCTTTCAATCCCTACAAAGATTGTCATGAACTTTTCACGAAATTCCTGTTCTCTTCAGTGAATAATGAGAATAATAGTAAAGTTTTATTAGGTACTGTCTCTTGCTAAGTTAGCTTGCTTATCCAGTCTATTATATCATACCAAAATGATTTGACCTTTAGACAGGTAATCCACATATGTTACAATGATTCTTTCAAGCCACAACTTTTCCAACACGTCTGGTATTATAAATTTTATTTTTTATAGGACACAATTGCCATCTATAAACTGTTTTAAACATTTTCTATATTTTTGTCCAAGACATATTAATATTTAGATTCATTCCCCAAACCAAATTAATTCCCTTATAATTACCATATTCATCATTATCAATATTTTTGTAAATTACTGAGATTAATCCTTTTTAATTAAAATTGTCTTCTGTTCAATATTTTTAAAATTATTTTAACTGCACCAACAGAAGCAGAGATATTACACAACTGAACCATCAAATTTGAATTAATTAGTTTTAATTAATTAGCCAAACATTTTTTATTTAAGTAGTGTTTCTTTTAGCTTTCTTTATGTGGAAGGGGTATGAGTACCCTTTCACTGACAGTCTAGCCTAATCCTTCTCCAGCTTTGTGGAGAGGTGAAGAATAAGACAGATCAACATGCACTAATTTAGATCTAGGAGTCCCCACCACAAAGCATTACAATATTTGCAAATGCATAGAATACCATCCCACTGGTATTTCAATACCTCAATTTTTTTTGGAATATAGCCGTGCTAGTCTATGAATAAAATGTAAATTTGCATTGGCATTTCAGTATAGCCATAGAAATCCAGTACAGTACTTTGATTTCTTATCATTAAATATTGCAATGGTGATCTCATACTTTGTTTTGGTCTCTGTTGTAACTGAGATGTAATTTGGGTGCATTGCTGGAATTCTAATTTTGTAGGATATTGGCCTTTCATTTTCATTTACAATTTGCCTCCAAAATTGCCACCATATAGAGAAATATGATGTTAACTTTCTGAAAGAAAAAAAAATGAGTTGATAATTAGGAAGAAACTGAAATAATAGTGTAACCTATATTTTCTAAAAAGGTGATTGATGGTAACCAACATGGTGTCACTGCATGACATCATTTATATGAGCATATAAACTTGTAAATGAGACATGAAAGCAAATCATCAAACCCAGAATTTTCCTCATTATTAATAATACACTTGCACAAGATTTTATCAGAATAATTGTAGCAATAGCAGGGAACAGGACAGAACCAAAGGTTGCAGGCTTCAAATGAAGGAACAAAGAAATGATTGATTGGAAACATAAAGTTACATGTTTCTTTTAGGAAACTGTTATTACAGCAATTTTTTTAAAAAAATCATCATAAGAATTGATTGAAATTCATATTACAATAAACAATGAATGGAAGGAGAGGGCAAGATCTATACATCAAAGGCCAAACTGAAAAGTTAATTTGCTTGATTCAGAGAAGTTTATAAATCCAACTAAATTATTACACTCCCCTCTCTCTCTGTGAGTGTACAGACTCTCTCTCACTCAGTGGTATTTTCAGGGGAAAAGAAATATATATATGGCACAAACTTGTTTGTCAAAAATTATTTTGAACAACTGCAAAGCTGGGTTTTAAAAAAATTAGGAGTTAAAAGATAACTTTGCTATTGGCACCTTATAAATTAAACTCAGCTCTGTGGAAACATCCCAAATTTGTGTTCCCTTGAAAATATTAGAGTCATTTGGCAGTATTTATGCCACATCTAAAGAAAGGTGATTCAGTCAAGCTTGATTTTGCTCAGACTTTCATTTTTAAGTACTCTGTCTCATCTATCTGATTCTTCATTGATCATCATTTTAAAAAGTCTTTATTCAGCACAAAAAGGTATGTACAGTATGTATAAAATTCCTCATATGGAAGAAGTTAGTGCATATCAAAAACAAGTGTACATAAATGTTTCCAGTAACCTTGGAAAGGCTTCAACTGTTACAAAAGGAGTTGATAGGGAAAGATATGGAAAAAATTGAAAGAAACTTAATTTATTTGAAAAGGGATTATTTTGAATATAATAATAAAAATGCAAAACTGTTGGCAAGAATGGCAAGAGAAAAAAGGAAAAAAGAAAGAGGAGTCTTGATAGATAAGGAAGGTATAAGATGTATAAAGAATACATGGAAAAATATAAAGGGATGAAAATTAAGGAAGAACATAAACAAATGATGGAGAAACAAATAATGGAAAAAAATAGAAGATGTAATAAATAATTTAAAAACAGGAAAAAAACAGGATAAGATGGGTTGCCAGCAGAATTTTATAAATAATTTAAAGAAACTGTTATCCCTAGACTTAGGAAATTATATAATAGTATTTTTGAATGGGGGGTTGATTCCAGAATTATGGTATAAATCCATAATAATATTGATTCCAAAACCAGGAAAAAACTTGGAGAAAGTAAATTCATATCGTCCAATCTCATTGATTTGCCAATTTGGCTAAAAGACTTAATAGTTTTATGACTAATTATGTACATGAAGATTAAGTTGGTTTTTTAAAAGGTAGTTATATGGTAGACCTTACAAGGAGAGTTCTAGATTTACTAGATATTGCTAATTTAAAATTTTAAAAAAACAGAAAATAGGCCTGCTCTTGTTTGCCTTTTTTAAAGCATTTGATTTGGTACAATGGGTGACAATTAAGGAAATTATTGAAAAACTTGGATTTAGTGAAAAAATAAAAAATATAATTAATCAGTTATATAAATGGGGCTGGGCTAAGGTAAGAATTAATGACAGGTTAACGGAAGATATAGAGCTTAGATCAGGTACAAGACAAGGATGTTCATTATCCCCAATACTATTTATAATGATTACGGAATTATTGGCAGGAACATTTAGAAGTGATTAGAGTATTAAGGGAATAGAAGGAGTTAAAATTAGTCTATATGCAGAAGATACATTAATAGTTATGCAAAACTCCATGGAAAGTATAGAAAAGGTTAAAAACCATCTAAAAGAGTTCGAGGAGGTAACCGGTCTAAAACTGTTGGAGATGTAATCAAAATTTAGGTACATACGAACATATGTGGTGGAGTTGTAAAATAGCAAGGGATTTTTGGGTTAAAATTGTAAATGAAATTAGAGATATAATGGGCATTAAAATTAAATTAGATGTGAATATAGCTCTCTTGATAGATTTAGAGGAGAAGAATCTAGATATGAATAAAATAGATTTAATTTCAATTTTTTTTAACAATTGCAAGACAAGAGATAGCAAAAAATTGGAAGAATAGTTTAAAATTAAAAGTCGAGAATTGGTATAAAGAGATATGGGAAATTGCCCTGAATGAAAAACTTACATGTAAATTAAATTTTAAAAGGGGAATACCGAAAGAAAATAGATTTTGGGACATTTGGAAAGCTTTTTTGGTGCATACATTGAAAAATAATAGAGGTAACAAGCCAGCACATGATGCATTGAGTTTTTGGGAAGAATAAGATGGTTAGAAAACGTGGTGAATTTGGGACAATGTATATAGCACATGGGTGATAGTATTATTATATGATTACTTTGATTACCTTATATTAGTAATAATTTAGGTTAAGAAAAGTTGATAAGATATTAAATAAATTTTAATACAATATAAATTTGAACTAATAAATAAATAAATAAATAAATAAATAAGCTAGTATATAAGATAACTGTGTTTAAGAATAAAAATTGGAGGATTACTAATATTATTAGTCTTTTTAAAGTATGTTTTATGTATGTAGTTTGTTTATTTTTTCTGTCATTGTTGGTATTTTTGTTAGTTCTTTTTTTTTTAAGAAATGTTCCCAGTAAGGAAAGATTTGTACAAATGCATTGCCTACATACCAATATGGACTTGTACAAGAACGAGAATTGTTTAAAAGATTTGCACTGTTCTTAAAATATTTTATACCATTTTTCAAATGGTTTTCTTCTTCTTCTAGTACCATTTCTAATGAACTTAAATGCTGACTTTGGTGATGTATGGATTTAGAAGGTAAACTGCTTTGTGCCTACATTTGAGATGTGAACAAGTGTAAGTATGTACTGAAATGTGAACAAAATAAAGTCTATCTTTCTGACTATCTGTGGAGGATTGACTTTAGCACAGTGACAATTTGAAGTTCTGAAGTGCTATGCAAATGGGACTACTACTGCTGAAAGTAACGGGTTGTATAGGTTTTGCTGCAAGTAAAGGGTTGAACTTGTATAGATTTTGCAGAAGATACTGCCTCTGTAAAATTTCAAGGAAATCTTTTTAAATTGGCAAGGTGATCTGGAAGAGATTATATTCCCCCAGAAGAGCAAGCTTTTCAACTGCTAGATTGGCAGTAGCTGAGATAGAGATGGAAGCTTTCTCTGTCATGCAGCACTTGGGTCTCGAACTGCTGACTTGCCATCCTTCCCATCATCAAGTTCAGTGTCTTACCTAGTGATGGGATACAACAGGTACACACCAGTTCGCCAGAACCGGTAGTAACTTTCCCCAGTGTCCCAGAGAACCAGTAGCAGGTTTTTGGGGAACCACCTTCAGGGCTTACATTTTCACTTAGTGTGCATGCACACCTACAGTGCTTGGCATGTATGCATGGCGTCCTTGCTGTCCTCCCAAGTGGGGAGGAGGAAGAGAAGCTGCTAGCCTGAAGCTCCCAATAGCCTGCTCCCCATGGTAAGTGACTCACCTTTGGATGTGGTGTGTCTGTGTGTATTTTAATGTGTATTTAATACCTTTACCTATACAATAATACCCCGGATAACGATTATACCGGATAACGCTAAAACCGCATAACGATGCAAGATTTTTGGAAAAATCTTGCATCGGATAATGTGATTTTTAGTGTTATCCAGTACAATCGTGTGTGTGGGGGGTTGGATTGGGTAGAACATCTACCCAATCCACACACACCCCGCACGCCTGCCCGCACGATGTTTGGAAAGGGTACAGGGAACATCCCCCGTACCCTTTCCAAACACCGTGCGGGCGCGCATGTGTCAGACAGGGGTTGGGGAGGTTACGGAGATCTTCCCCGTAGCCTCCCCAACTCCCCGCCTGTGGAGAACTCTGTGCCGGTTACAATGTATCTCTATGGAGTTGACGTTATCCGAGACAGCTCCATAGGATTTTAACGCTATGCGATAAATGTATCAGATACGGCTAAAAATCGCATAACGTTAAGACTTGTAGAACCACAGTTCCTAAAAAGGCCTGGCTTGGGGGTTTTAAGCAAAGTCTTGGAGTTACCTCATCAATAAGCTACACATGTGCTGTTCCAATTGCTGATCCAATTGGAGAACCCTTGAGGAGGTACAGCTGTTTTACATTTACATTAAGGCATATTATCCTAGAGAACCCGTACGATGACCATATCCATCTTGCAACATGGTGCTGCCCAGGCACTTATACTAACAGGTAAGTGATGGGTTTGTATTTGGGGTGGGTGGGTTGAGGTGTGTGTGTGATTATTTTTATTTTATTTCATTCATTTTTTAATTTTATTTTTGGCCCTGCCCACGACGTCATGACATTATGACGTTAGCTCTGCCCACACTGTGATGACATCATGGTGGAGTAGTAATTTTTTGACAACCCACCACTGGTCTTACCCACTAAGCCACTGCAGTCCCTCAGGATACCAAGCTAAATGCTTTTCTGATCACGGGCACCCTAATAATAAAACCAGGTCCGAAGATGGAAATCCACACTTTGATTTCCACTGGGTTTTTTAAAAAACTGTAAAAAGAACTTGCACTTTCAGGTTTTGATCAGAGCAATGGTCCTAAATTTTCTACCTACTTAACCACACCTCCCAATGGGCCTGCTGGGGAAAAATAAAGCACAGAAGTGCTTTGAATTTCTCCCCCTTTGTTAGACCAAGAGGCAAGCATAGGAGATTAGGAGAAAAGAATAGTAGAAATTAGCACTCCCTCTTTTTCTAAAGTCAGGCTACTGAATCAGAACTCTCTTATGTCACATTTGTCTTGCTCCTTACAACATAAGTGTGGCCTTTTTCTACTTTGAAGAAATAATAAAAGCAAAAAACAACAACACAGTTTTCTTAGAAAATAAAAACAAATCCATGCCTGTTCAATTTTCTTATTTTTTATTAAATCAATGTTCATGCCAGTTATTGTTTGTTGATGCTGGAATCATTTCAGTTTACCATTCAGTTTATTAACATCAAGAAGATTCAAATGGCATTGTTTTCATCTTTCTCTTCAGCTGGACTCGGCAGGGCATTTCAGTTCAGCACAGCCACCCTCAAATGCGTAAGCAAAGTCCCTTTGAACGTTTTAGCAGCTCTTTGATATGTTCTTTCTGAAGACTGCCTAAAGTTACTTGGAGGGAGGGAGGGAGGCGTTTGAAGTGTCTTGGAAATGGATCCACAGGGGTGCTCTCTCTTTTAATGAAAGTGCATTCTTTCCGAGCATACATTACCTGAGTGCTTATGTCTTGCATTTTGCATGAGTTATGATAATATTTTCCAGCGATCAAAAGCAATCCTATCTTCTTCTCCAGACTTATTTAGTAAAAAATATGTACCCTTAAAAGGAGCAGTGGGCATGACTATATTCTACAGATTCTTTTTATCAATCATTCTTCACATTTTACAGAGATTTCCTTTCTCGAGAAAGATTCTCTTACCTGCATTTTGGGGAAAAAATAATGCTAATTTAAGGGCAGAAATGTGTCTCTGATTAGCCACTATTTCCATTTCATTTTAAGATACTTACTTTTCCTTTGATCATCTGGCATATTTCTTTCCTTTGATGAGTTTGCAACGTATCTTAAACAAAGTAAAATAGATCTATTTTGCCTGTTGTTTCAGCACAATGAACAAGTTCAGACAGAAATAGATTGTTTAATAGTAAAGGTAATGGTCTCCCTTGCTCAAAAGCTTGTCGTGTCCGACCATAGGGTGCGGTGCTCATCTCTGTTTACAGCCAAAGAGCCAGCGCTGTCTGTATCTGCAGAAATTATGTGGACATGTGGCAGGCATGGCTATACCCTGGAGTGCACAGAACACTGTTACTTTTCCCGCTGAAGCAGGAAATTTTATCTACTCACAATGTCTTGCCTGCAAACTGCTAGGTTGACAGGAGCAGGGACAGAGATGGAAGCTCACTCGGACATGCAATACTTGGGTCTCAAACTGTTGACCTGCCAACCTTCCAGTCATAAAGTTCAGCATCTTAACCACTAAGCCGCTGCAGTCCTACAGTATAGAAAACTATCATCCCATCTATCAGTTCTTTTGAGGTTGCAGCAGAAATGTGCCGTGTTCATGCTCTCTTCAATGGCTGTTTCTGGAAGAGGTAGAAATAATGGAAGAGGAGAGATTAACTTTTCAAGCCCTCCAAATCAGATATACCTCTTTATTCTGTGTTGGAACAGGCTTTCTCAGACTTCAAAGACTTGTCTTCCCTCAGGCAGGACATTTTCCTTTTAAGCATGTCCGGACAAGGCAGCTACCCACACATTGCAGCTCTGAGTGATTTGTCCTGCCTCCTATTTTCACATGTCATGGAGTCCACCAAAATGTTGAGGTTTTTTTAACCCCAATCAAGGGGTGGTGGTGGTGGTGGTGGTGGTGGTGGTGGTGGTGATGGTGGTTCTTCTTCTTCTTCTTCTTCTTCTTCTTCTTCTTCGTTTTCAGTATTCTGATATACGCTCCTCTAAGTGCCTGAGGATGTTGGAAACAGTGTGTATGGGAGCTTTGCAGCCATCAGAGGTTGCTTTCCTGTCAACATACAGTTGATTCCGACCCTTCGCAACCCCATGGACCACCATCCTCCAGGCACTTGTGTCCTCCACCATCCTCCTCAACCCACCCAGGTCTGTGCCCATTGTCTCTACAATACCATCTAGCCATCTCATTTTTGGCCACCCCCTTCTTCTTTTTCCCTCCACCTTTCCTAGAATCAAGGCTTTCTCAAGTGAATCCTCTCTTCTCATTTGATGTCCAAAGTACTTTAGCTTCATCTTTTCTATTTGACATTCTAAGGAACAGTCAGGGTTGATTAATGGTTATCACCATTAAACCCTTTCTGATTAGGTTGAAAGAAGAGAGTGAAAAAGCTGGCTTGAGACTCAATATAAAGAAAACCAAGATCATGGCAACAGGCCTTATCAGTCCCTGGAAAATAGATGGGGAAGAAGTAGAAGCAGTGACAGATTTTACTTTCCTAGGATCAAAACTCACTGCAGATGGTGATTGCAGCCATGAAATAAAAAGGCGACTGATTCTTGGGAGGCAAGCGATGAGAAACCTGGGGAACATAGTTAAAAGTAGAGACATCACATTGCAAACAAAAATTTGTCTAGTTAAAGCAATGGTATTCCCGGTGGCAAGGTATGGTTCTGAGAGCTGGACCATTAGGAAAGCTGAGTGCAGAAGAATAGATACCTTTGAGATGTGGTGTTGGAGGAGAGTTTTGAGAGTCCCCTGGACAGCGAGAAGAACAAACAGATCAATTTTAGAAGAAATCAACCCTGACTGCTCCTTAAAAAAGGTAAAGGTTTCCCTTGCTCGAAAGCCAGTTGTATCCGACTCTAGGGGTCAGTGCTCATCTCTGTTTCTAAGCCGAAGAGCCAGCACTGTCTGCTTCTGCAGACGTTTCCATAGAAGGTCAAATAATAAAGATGAAGCTGAAGTACTTTTGACATCAAATGAGAAGAGAAGACTCACTTGAGAAGGCCTTGATGCTTGGAAAGGCTGAAGGCAAAAGAAGAAGGGGGGCGGCCAAGGATGAGATGGCTATTGTGGACGCAATGGGCACAGAGCTGAGTGAGTTGAGGATGGTGGAGAACAGGGGTGCCTGGCGGGCGGTGGTCCTTGGGGTCGCGGAGGGTCGGAATTGACTGTGCGACTGAACAACAAAAACTGCTCCTCTATGAAGGGACAGGGAAACTAATTATTCCCTTCCCAACTGATCATCATAGTACTGCATCCATTAAGGGGGTACATAAAATGTTTTCTTCATTTTGTAATATCAGTTGAGAAACTATGGTTTTCATCACAATTCCTTTGGCCATAAGGATAGATTGTCATCTTCCTATCCTGTGAACAAAGTTTGCTTGCATTGTTAGGAAAATTAAATCCCAGACCAACCCACAAATGGCAAGTCTGGAAAAGCTCACAGATTTTTCACTTGATTCTGCATCCTTCAAAATTATAAGTAACCATAGGAAATTTAAAGAATGTAAGTTACTTTGGTCATTTCTCTGAGGATTTCTGACATAATAAACAAATGATGTTACAATATTCGTGCATAGTATGGCTGTACTTCATATATGGCAGCAGAATTTTGTAGAACTGATTTTTTTATACAACTTCATACTTTCTGATACCTTAAGAAGATTTGTAAGCTAAGAAGAATCAATGCTTACTTGTCCATGAACTGGCTCTCCAAAATACTGTAAAGAACAGTAAGAAGGACAAGTATTTTCTTTTTATATTATATTAAATCTAAAAAGAAAGTTTAGTTTTTTAAGAATCAAAATAAACGAATAGCCTTAATCTTTAGAAAAATACAACAGCAATAGATCATGCAGTTCTTATTATGAATTTTGCATAATTCATCTGAATAAATGCTAACAGGAGACTCATAAACATTGATTGAAAGTTGTTATGCCCTGTGGCAACATCTAAGACCAAGAGGTGTTAAAACTCACACATAAATTCATCACTTCCTATGTATCACAAAGTTCAAAATAGTTTATATTCATGAAGATCAGAATCATAAAATGAGTTTGAAGTAATAAAGCCAAGTCACAATCAGTAGTATTCTAAACTGGGGGATGTCTTCCTCCACCATCTGAATAAGCAGCTTCTAAAACATGTTCAAACCTTCCAGATGTATCTCTCTCTGATTTTGCTACCATAAAAAAATAGAAATTAAAGAACTGCTTTCTCTCATTTTTGATAATCTTCTTTCAGCATATTTTCAACAATTTATCTGTACAGTAATACCCCGGATAATGTTATGACTTGGTTCCACAAGTCACGACATTATCCAATTTTTAGCGTTGTCCGATGCATGCATCGAACAACGCTAAAAAAAAAAAAGCCCTGACTTCAGGGACAAACCGCTTTAAAGGAAGGCAGGGAAAGAAAGAGACCGGATTGGGTCTCTTTCTTTTCCTCCCTGCCTTTAAAGCCACCCCCCACCCAGAGCAGTCTCTGTGACTGCAGTAGGGTCGGGGGAAAGGCGCGTGCTTTTCCCCAACCCTACTGCAGTCACAGAGACCTCTGCGGGTGGGGGGTGGATTGGGTAGTTCTACCCAAACCACCCCACACCCGCAGACGATTGCCTCAGATAATGCTAAGAATCATTATCCAGAATCGTTATCCGATGCAAGTTTTTTCCAAAAAACTTGCATCGTTATCCGATTCTAGTGTTATCCGATGCAATTGTTATCCGGGGTATTACTGTATTATAAATCAATAGTCAGAATGGAAAGAACTTGAAGTTTAAAGAGATTTGAATATGGGAGCAAAAAATACAATTTCCCCATCTTCTATGTGATAGTAGTTGACCAAGGTGCAGAGAATTTTATGAAGTGGCTTATATCTCCTTTCTTCTGTGGCTGCACATCTCACCCAAGTTAAAACAGGCCACCTTTGAGAAGGGAAAGTGAGGAATCAATCTCCTACCCATTGGCTCTAACTAAGTGAGCCAACCAGCTATATGTATGTATATAGAAGTGCGCTGATATTTACCACAGCAACTGAAGAAGGCAGATACTGAAACTTTTTGCTTAAATACTTCTGTTTGTTATTCATTTATATAAGAATATATATACTATATAGATATACACAGTCATTTTCTCTTGCAGATGAAACCGGAAATATTTTACTTGTACAACAATGTATCATTGCTATGTCAGAAGTTTGTTTATTGCATTTATGACTTTTCCTTCAACGATAAACTCCATCCCCAAATTTATCCAATTCCTCCTATATAAAAGTGATTTCTGTAAGCTGATTTATATAGTTTATTGATTTCTTCAAAAGTGATTTATATAGTTAGTTCATTCATTTCTTTAAATGTGATTAATCTAGTGCTAGATAAAGCACTAATATGATGTGAAGTGCCATAATTTTCAAATAACATATCTGGTTTTATTCAGATTCTAGGCATGTCAATTGGCACCCATTTGCACCACTAGCTTCCCAGTTTCATTTAACAAAACAAATGTTTAGCCTTTAGTGAAGAGATGAAGCAGAATTCATAGTTACCTCTTTTGGAAGAGATGAGCCTGCTACCACCATCTTTGAAGGTGTTTTAGTAATTTCCTTTGTAAATGCTGAAAAGCACAACTTGTTTACAGATAATTAAGGAATCTGCAGACCAGAACCTTTAGCACATGGGGAAGAATGAGAGAGGGCAAGAGAAGACACTGCTGATTTAGCAAGAACACTCTCTCCCTCTTTTAATCTCTTTTAATCTGTAGGGGTCGGAGTAATTTTTGGTGGCAGTATTAATTGGGTTTTTATTGGTTTTTAAAATGTGATTGGTTTTATTTTCTGTGAGCCGCCCAGAGTCTTCAGAGTTGGGTGGCAATAGAAATCAGAAAAATAAATAAATAAAAAACATCATGATTACTGCTAAGCAATGTGCAGTATTTTTTATTACAATAGAAGCAGCGGCTGGGTGGAGCAGAGCTGTCAATTCTGGTGCAGTGGAGGAAGAGTGCATGGGGTTATTTCTTGTGTAACATTTAGTTCTTTTTTAAAAAAAATCAGCTTATGTATGTGGAATATTGTGTTTCTATATCCATTGTTTAGAGTGCCAGGATATGGTCCAATATATTACTGCACAAGATTGTGCTTGTATTGCTATCGGGAAAGAAAATGCTGATTTTTGCATACCAAAGGGCAGCCTTAATGTTGACAACTTTAATGTCAGCAGTCAAGATAATCTCCAGGATAACCTCTTTTGCTCATTTACCATTGACAAAAAGACACCAAGCAAGGGAAAATCCTAGAAGTTGGCTCCTTACTTAATCACTTTTACCAAACACAAAGCAATTGTCATGGCTTTTTTTTTTACAAGTGTGAAAGTGAGTGGGCACAAGAAGGTATCCTGTAGAGCCAGTAGTTTCCAAATTGGGGTCCATGCCCCACTGGGGGGGGCCTTCAATTCTCAGCAGCCTAAGTCTGTAAATTGGCTGATCAGTGCTTTGGGGAATTGACTTATGTTTCTGAGAATTGAAGTCCAAAAACCAAAGGCTGGGAAACACTGCTGTAGACCATTTTGCCTGCTGATATTGGTGTTGTCAACATTCAGGCTACCCTTACCTATGTACATTTGGCATCCCTTTTGCAGTTAGCAATGTGGGCCAGATGCTGTAAAACAATTAATCATGAGTTCAGTGGGAGGAAGTAACCATCTAAAACAGCGATGTCCAAACTACGGCCTGTAGGCCCAATTAGGCCTGCACATATCATTAATGTGGCCCGGGCTGAGTACCCAGGCTCTCCCAGGACTTCCCCTCCACCCCCACCTGACATTATTACAGCAGCGGTGGTGGCAGTGATTGCACTTTGTCTACACTGGTCCAAGTAGCCTCTGCTTGGTCCCATCACTTCAGCAGCCTTCTGCAACAAGTATTGCCGCATTGTGGAAATTTTCAGAGCCTTCCCCTTTTCAAAATT